>CM067324.1:74811000-76038000 GCA_034376525.1 Nicotiana benthamiana | reverse complement strand
GTTAATTATGACAAGGTTATATAGTTTCTTCATACTTGCTTGTAAGGTTTCCTTAGTTCTCTTTCTTCACTTATCACAATATTCGAAGGAAACCTGTGTATTTAGAGGCGATATGTGCCTTTGTCAACTTTGGTCACGTTGCAGACAATAAATTACTTGTAAATTGAGCTATCATAGTGTTCATTCTCTGGATCACATGCACCAATTATTAGGCTGATGATATTATAAATCTCTGTAGGAAAGTCATACCGTGCTTAATTTTGGTGATAGTGGTAAAAAGTTCTTATTTTTATCTTTTGTAATTTATAGCATCAGTTGCAAGAAATTGATGCTATTAGCTCTTATTTTTTAAATTTCAGTAGTGACAGTTAGTTATGTTTCCTTGCCTTGACTTTTGGAACTGAAGTGGACATTAGTGGTTGGATATTTGAAGGCTGCAATTTTCTCTGTGTTTATACCCTTTCATGGCCCTCTGCTGATGTGATTTGGACATTGATACTGGTGAGAGAATCTTGTTCTTTTACATCATAAAGAGAATAAAGTGAAATATAATGAGAACTTCCTTTTATGGACAGCCCGGTGCACTAAGCTTCCGCTATGCGCGGGGTGTGGGGAAGGGCCGGACCACAAAGGTCTATTATATGCAGCCTTACCCTGCATTTTTGCAAGAGGCTATTTCTATGGCTTGAACCTGTGACCTCATGGTCACATGGAGGCACCTCTACCCCAAAGCTCTCCTTCAAGAAGTTTTTGTTGTGCAAACATTTAAATACAAATGTAAAAAGGAAAAGGTTTATTCATTTGTTAATATAATAGCCCCAAACATTATTGATTACACATAGATGATATTGAGTGGAAAACAGACCAACTCTAGCAAACACTATATATTGTGGATTAATTTTTATTTCTGCTACTGCTTCAGTAAATCAAGAATCATAAGGAGTGGAAATCAAAACAAGATCATCCTTTCTTGTAGCAGAAATTCCAGGTGACTCAGTCATGTCGAAATTTTCATGACTTTGTCCATTAGGGAGTTTCCAATGGAAGTGATAAAGTAACTGAGCTAAAGGTTGTCCAACATTAGCTAAACCAAATAGCATTCCTGGACAAATCCTTCTTCCTGCACCAAATGGAATAAATTGATGATGATTTCCAAGAAAGTCAATAGAACTATTCTCAAATCTCTCTGGCGTAAAGCTTTCAGGATCATCCCAACTTTCAGGATCTCGTCCGATTGCCCATGCATTAACTATGACTCTTGTTTTGAAAGGTATATTATAACCATCAATCTTTGTATCCTCCATACATTCTCTAGGGACTAATAGAGGAATTGGAGGGTGCATTCTTAAGGTTTCTTTGATTACTAACTTGAGATACTTTAGCTCATCAAGATCAATCTGTTGAAAACCTTTCTTCCCCTTTAAAGCTTGCCTTACTTCAGCTTGTGCCTTTGCTAGAACACTTGGTTTCTTCATCATTTCAGCTAATGCCCAAATTATAGTCGTCGATGATGTTTCCGATCCCGCAGAGAACATGTCCTATATGATGAAGAAATTATAATAAAATAAGTAAGAATTTAAGTATACATAAACTCAAAAACTCACCATCAACATGTTTTTTTAGCATATATACTGAGTTGGGCAACAATTATTAAGCTAGTCTAATTAGCTCTTTTAGTTTTTCTAAAGCTCGTAGCAGAATTCATGTAAGAAAATTTGGGAGTTTATATTTGTCCCTTTATGTAATTATGCATAAGAAAATCTAGTAAATGTGGTGCAAGAATGTAGTAGGATCATTACGCTTTCTTGTAGGTAGGGGCGGAGCTAGAGTGTTAGGTACGGGTTCAGATGAATCATTTAGGTTTTGTTTAGATCTTGTATTTATATTAAAAAATTTATTAAAAAAGTATAAATACATAATTGCGAATCCAATAACTAAGATAGACTATGCGTTTGATGTGAAATTAAGATATCATAAACTTCAAATCTTAATTTGCTTGTATGTCATCTTCATTAAATATTAAATTAGGAAAATAAATCAAAGAACTAAATAGATACAGAGAACTTACGATTAATATTGATTTGATATTGTCATCTGTGATAGGAATTTGAACTTCTCCACTTTCTCTAACTCTTAACAAAACATCAATCAAATCTTCACCACCAAATTCACCGTTACCCTTCTTTCCATCTGCTCTGTTCTTTTTGTGTTCATCAACTACATTTCCCAAAATTTCATCAACCTTACTGTGTGCCTTCACCAGTCTAGATTTCGAACCATCAATATCATGAATCATTTTCCATGTAGGGAAAAAATCAGCAATGCTAAATCCTCCTGCCAATGATATTATTTCCCTCATAAAAATGATCAATTTGTCTTGGTCACCACATATCTTCCCTAAAGCTGATCTACAAATTACCGAACTCGTAAACCAAAAAATTTTGTCAGTAAGATTGACTGTATGATTGGGTGTCGTTCGTATAGATGAAATCATCTTCGAGAGCTCATCTTGACGAATCGAGCTAAAAAATTTGACCATCTTGGCACTCAAGAGTTCCAATATGCAAATTTTACGAATTTGTCTCCAGTATTCACCGTACGGAGAAAATGCTATGTCCGTGCTGTCGTAGTGAATGATGTCAGCAACGACAAGCTTTGGTCTAGTGGCAAAAACGAGGTCGTGAGTTTTTAATACTTGTTTTGCCATTTGAGGTGATGATATGATGATTGTAGGAATTTGTCCAAGATGTAAATGCATAAGAGGACCATAGCGTTTGGCTAAATTTTTTAGGCCATGGTGAGGAAGTGGACCTGCCACAGCCAAATGGTGTAAACTTCCAATAAAAGGTAATTTCCATGGACCTGGAGGCAAATTTAGTTTTGTGGTTTTCCATTTTTTGAATACAAGGAAAATGCTGGAGAGAAAGAGCAAGAATGCAACTAAGTCAGAAAAATGGATCTCCATTTCTGATTCGGACTTAGGACTTAGGAAGGAAGAAGAATTATTGATGGATGCCTTAGGAATAAGTTCAGTTAAAACTGGTATATATAGAGTCTTTATCTCATTAAATTCTAAACCGAAGGCCTGTACATAATAATTAAAGTCTAACTTGTCAGTCTAACTGATCAAACTGCTCAACTGTTGATGACTTCTCTTTTTGAAATTTCCAACTTTGACTTCTCTAGAATGGAATGATTAATTATCCCGGAATTAATTATTCCATCCGTCTATGAAAATAAAAAAATACTATAATTTCGAGAGTAATTATACTATGGTCTTATTCCAATCAAACATAAGATAAATTCATCCAAAATTTAATTCCGAAATTAATTGTCTCTTGTTCCTCGTACCAAAGGAGCCCTAAAATTAAGCATTAGTAATTGAAGGGTTGATATAACTTTATTCTCTACTATTCCCTCTCTGTCCCATTTCATGTCAAGCGATTCATTAAACTATCTAATTTTCGGTATAAATTTAGACATAGAATCTTCAAGTTTTTTGTGAAAGAAAATTTACATATTTAAAAATTACAGAAAAATCCTATAACTCATAACAATTAACAATTCAGAAGGCATATAATAAATTTATTCTTAAAAAAAAACTTGTTTGACTCTAAATATAACCGCATCACAAAGAGAGTAATAAAAATGAATAGTATATATAGAATTGCAAATTTTGTAATTTTCAATACCTGCTGATAGTCAATATCAGGAGGCTCCTCCTCTTCAATATTGAACATCACTTTGTTTAAGTTTAAGTTCAAAATAGTTTACCATCATTCTGCAAATTTAAAAAAAACAAAGAAAAAAATAACGTAGAAGCAATCTCCAATAACATTTGAGAGAGAAAACCTCATCTCCTCAAAATTTTTGCACTCATTAAAATCTCACCATATTTTCTTCCTTGCTTCATTCTAATTTTGGACTTACTCATCAGTTCAATTAAATTTCTGTTTTTCCTGTCTACCTTTTATCTTTATACATAATTATGTGGGACTAAAAGTTATACTAATACACAATTAATAAGTATTAGTCTCTCTTTTTTTTTAAAAAAATATTTATTTTATTTGGAGCAGCTCATCAAAGTCCAACAACAAAATTTATATTTGATTTTCCTCTCATTATACATCATAATACTATAAATGGTGGGCGGTGGGGGCTGGGTATAGCTAGACGACGAATTTCTTGCAACGACTAAGTCAATAGCACTGCAGCATTATCATATATGACCAAAGCAGAATTATTATTAGTCATATATTATCATATATTTTGCTCTCTAACTAAACAAAATATTTTTTGAAAAAAAAATTTCCACTCACCAATCAAATAAAAAAAAGTAATAAAACCATTAATTTTCTGAAAATATTTTTCATGAAAAATATTTCTTTTATCCGAAACACACCCAAAATTCGTATTTAAAATGATTTTAATTCAGAGAGAAGTGTATTCACGCTTAGTTATGCTTAGCAAGCCGCCCCTGAAAGCCAAAGAGTCATAATCAAGAACGATTCTATAACACTGCAATTTCTTATAACTACTGCTAGCTAGTCATGTTGTTGCTTGGTTTAGAATTTGAACCCACGTTTTTCTTGTTTTTGGCCGGAGGCGGATTCAAAATTTAAATCCTATGAGTTCAACTTTTAAAATTTTAATTAGTATTAAATTCAGTATATTTTTAAAGTGATGAATATATATATATATATATATATATGAATATATATATATATATATATATATATATATATATATATATATATATATATATATATATATATATATAAAGTTTTGTTTCGCATCTAAAATTATATGTTCAATTAAACTGGTTTAACACTATATTCGCCACCGTTGGCCTAGTTAGAGACTTAGAGTCATATTCTGGCGGAGACATTATATCAGATTCATTGGCTTAGATCCATCATTTCCAGAAGCTAATTCATAATTTAAAGTTGACAAACTTCTGCAGCGATCTCAAATTAATACTATACTAATCAGTAGCATAGTCACATTATGTCAATGGTATTTAAGCGAACACTTTTCGCCGAATAATTATATTATATATAAGTTAAATATTGGTAAGAATAGAATTCTAATTAGAGTGAATGTCTATCTTGTAGAGAGTTTTACTTTATGGCTAAGTTATTTTTCCCCTATAAATAGAGGGGTTTTATCCCATTGTAAACAACCCCAAAATTCAATAAGAATTTCTCTCTCTTTCTCTGCAATATTGCTCTTGTTCTTTTATTATTTTATAACACGTTATCAGCACGAGACTCTACCGTCAGAAGCTCTTTGAGAAGATTAAGAAATTCAGAATATGGGAGACATAGAAAGGGTGTCTTCATCTTTCTCTTCGTTTAAAGTAATACTCGTTGATAACGATGATTACTTTGATAATATTCATTCGGAAAATATTTTGTTTCCTGTTTTAGAAGATACTGAATTTTTTTTCAAATATCAATAAGGCAACTTACCATAATCAACTATGTTCCATCAATTACGAACTAAGTTTTTCAATTAATTACCCAAAATTTATCTGCTTAAACTACAATTTATGGTACAATTATGTAAAGACTTAAATTGTTCTTTTACATTTATAATTGCCTGGTGCTGTGGAAAATTACGTAGCCTCTGCTGCAAACAACTTGAGAGACCAGGCGATAAATATGAAGCTTCCTGTTTTTGTTATTGAAAAGAAGAAGGTAACAAAATATATGGCTGCTGAGTTGTCGATATTTTAGAAGAATTACGGCGTGGAATGTAAGTCTTAAATTTAGGAGGACGTTTATGAAGAATATTACGCTTATCTCCATAAGAGGGGCTCACATAAATCTTCAAAACTATGGCTTTGGATACATGCACGATGCTCAATTTTACATAATATTGAGCATTATGATTGTTAATCGTTCTATGAACTTCCTTCAAGATTAATTCTGGATTTAAGGTAAGTATTTTACTTTTCTCTTTCAAATTATTGATATTCTATAATTTGTTTTTAAATACAAGCAAAGACGATAAAATTTGATTGCAACTCTAATGGAGTTTGTAAGAAATTATAACCACATGAAGTGGAAAAATTTCTATGGCTTGCCATGATCAATATCACGTATGATTGTAGGAAAAGGATTGAAAATCCGTCCCATTGAATTTGCTCCATTCTCATTCCCCATAGAGAATGTGATAGCAGTATGTGATAAGTCTGAAAGAAAACAAAATTATTACCGTGAAGGTGTCAATGGATGTGGACGTGGCAATATACGAAATTATAATCGTCATCATTGTGATAATGAGATAATAAGGATTCTCAAAATAATCCTTCACTCTGTGAAAGTAATATCTGTCATCGATTTGACATGAGATTTTATATAGCACATACAGATTATTATGGTCCATTCATGGTGTGAATGTGACAACATCTGATTTATGAGTACATATTCATTATTGGAAGAATATGAACGTGCTAGTGGTAGTGAATATACTACATCACCTCTAGAAGCAGGTTTGAGATGATATATGAAAATAATGTCATTATTATGGCATGAATGATCATTGGTCACGTACCTATTGTACGCCAAAATATTTTGAAAATATGATTATTAAAGGACAACGATAATACAAGAAACATATCTTGCATATAATTTTGACCATGACCATAATGGTATAACTTTCTCTTTAAAAGAGATATTCACCACATGGATGTTGATGAATTTGTGGTAGTACAAAATTAATTGAGAGCTCTAGAAGAGCCAATTATTACTATGTTGGAGAAACACAATTGATTAACAATAAGGTATTGTGTTGTAGTAAGTCTCAAAGAAACTTATTCAGTTTCCAAAGTATATGTGAAAGCGGTTGTTATATTGAGACAATAAATAAAGGAAAGATTTGATATCTTCTATTACTACAACTTGTAGCGGGATAATATGTATGTGAAAAGCTATCCGATCTATTCTCCAATTTGTACTACACAAATAAAAGAATGCCACAATAAAGTGGATGTTTATTGATATAAAAACCCATATCATAATAAACATGGAATTTATTGAGAAATGTACATGTCATGGTGTAAACATGAACTTATCAATATTGATAATTTATTCAGTTGGCATAATCATTTTAGCCATATCAATTTGATCATAATAAATGAGGCAAGTGATATAGAAGGTCACGTGACATAACACTTCATAAAATCTCATGAGAGATTCAGGTACCTGAATATATGAATGAAAAGATCTATATGTTATGTCTTTATGAACACGTTCTTCGTGATATGTTATCAACAAACTGTAATTGTTGTAATCACGATATTACATCAATTTTTTTTTAAACCACATGAACTAGTACTGCTGTAACTTTTTACAAAACCATAAATTCTGACACTAGTATTGTACATTATTTTATATACCAACAACATACCTTTCATTCTATACAAGGTGTTGACTCATACTTTTATTAGCAATTAACGTATGCTACCTGTATAAAACTGGGTACAGTTGTTAACGATCACATATATGAATGTAAGGACCTAATAATGAATTTGGATTGTCAAACATATGTTTTGGAAAAGTTCATGTTAAATGAATCATATGACTGATATTTGCCAATGCGTTTGCTACCAATAACGTTGCTTGGTCATATTATACTGGTTGCACACATTATGTGACTTATTTACTTTGCAAAAAAAAATAAAAAATTAGCTACTTTACATTAGTTTTTCTTTTAGTTATTGGTGTTGACTTTCATTGTCAATATATACACTCAGTAAACAACAATATGCAGAAGTCTTGACATATATAATTTTTTTGTCGACGACATCTATCATAGCGCTAAGTTTAGATGAGGATCTTAAGTCTATCAAATATAGACACAAAAGTATTAGCCAAATGGAAGAGATACAATTCAAGTAGAATTGATTCCATATGAAAGACATGTAGTTTTGGACATGTAGTTCAAATACTTAAAAGTATAAAGTCAATGGTATGTGCAATCAGTTTTCGATATCTTATATGTCTAGCATGACATGAAAACTTGATATGCATCTAACGTCTATTATATGGCTTATATGAAAATCCATGAAGGATTTAAATTGCTTGAAGCATTTACAATTCTTGATCTTGAGGTACCACTTCCTCAGTGCAATTTATGCACAAATGTATCTTGCTACAACTATAAGCATGATAATGTGATATCGAGGATACCTTTATGGAGATATTGAAGAGCTATTCCATGATATTTGTGAAGACACTATATATCTATCACGGGTTATGATTTCAAGGTGCAAATATTCATTATAGTTAATATCATATTTAAATTGATATGGCTAACTCAAATGCCAACTGAATAAATCATCAATATTGATAAAGTTCAGATTTACACCATGACATGTGCAATTATAAATAAACTCCATGTTTATTATGATATGGAGTTTTATATCAATAAACATCTACGTATTGTGTGGCATTCTTTTGTTTGTGTAGTACAAACTGGAGAATAAAGCGGGTAGCTTTTCACATACAGATTATCCCACTACAAGTTGTAGTAATAGAAGATATCAAATCTTTCCTTTATTTATAGTCTCAATATAATCAGCCGCTTTCGCGTGTACTTTGGAAACTGAATAAGTTTCTTTGAGACTTACTACAACACAATACCTTATTGTTAATCAATTGTGTTTCTCCAACATAGTAATAATTGGCTCTTCTAGAGTTCTCAATTAATTTTGTACTACCACAAATTCATCAACATCCATGTGGTGAATTTCTCTTTTAAAGAGAAAGTTATACCATTATGGTCATGGTCAAAATTATATGCAAGATATGTTTCTTGTATTATCATTGTCCTTTAATAATCATATTTCCAAAATATCTTGGCGTACAATAGGTACGTGACCAATGATCATTCATGCCATAATAATGACATTATTTTCATATATCATCTCAAACCTCCTTCTTGAGGTGATGTGGTATATTCACTACCACTAGCACGTTCATATTCTTCCAAGAATGAATATGTATTCATAAATTAGATGATGTCACATTCAAATCATGAATGGACCATAATTATCTATATGTTCTTTATAAAATCTGATGTCAAATCGATGACAAATATTACTTTCATAAAGTGAAAGATTATTTTGAGAATCATTATTGTCTTCATTATCACAATGATGACGATTATAATTTCGTCTATTGCCACGTCCACATCCATTGATACCTTCACGGTAATAATTTTATCTTCTTTCAGACTTATCACATACTGCGATCACATTCTCTTAAGGGAATGAGAATGGAGCAAATTCAATTGGACGGGTTTTCAATTCTTTGCCCACAATCATACATGAATTTAATCATGGCAAGACATAGAAAATTTACCATGTTGGGTGGTTATAATATCTTTCAAGCTACCTTAAAGTTGCAATTAAAAATTATCGTCTTTGCTTGTATTTAAAATCAAATTATAGAATATTAAGGATTTGAAAGAATATAAAATAAAATACTTACCTGGCACGTCATTGATAAGAAAAGGTTTTAGGAGGTTTCACTGGCAAACTGCGGTCACACATTGACCTTGACAGTTTGCTAATAGCATTTTCTTGTTGGGTTGCATGTCATTTGCAGTCTAGGAGAGTTGCAATCTAATAAGGTTATCCAGATACCAGCTCATCAAAAGCAATTTACTTCTTCTTTACTTTCCACCCTTCCCTCTATTTTTTTTCAGGCTTCTTTCAGCTGGCCATGGCTTTTATCCTAAGTGATAGTGGGTGTTATAGGAGTTATGGACATCCACCATAATCTAATATTTCATAACATTTATCGTGAATTATTAAATATACATTACAATAATATGCATACAAAAGGAGAAAGACTGTGTTCATGTAATTATAATCCTTATTAACAAAGTAGATAATAATAGCACCATCATTATTGGTTTTTGACTCTTTGTTTATAAAGCCCATGTTAGCCATCAATCTATAATCCCACATAACCAAATAATGACTTTGCTGCCACGATAATTCATCATTAATCATCATTGATTCTTGGCTAAACCATCTAACAAGGCACGTGTGCCTAAAATAGAGCAATAATATAAACAAAACAATGCAGTCATTCTTACACATTTTAGTGATTAAACCTACTTGTTCCAACCACTACCTGTCCATGTGCAAATAATTTGGAAGACAAAATATTATCTTTTCTTACCACAAAAACACGACAGTTGCCTTCTGCCTTTCCTTTAATAATAAGTATTTTACTACTATTAATAGATCTAGTCGCCATTGTTATAATCTTTGTAAAAAATTAAATCCACTTTCATGCCATTGCCGACAAAAATAACAACCAGAGATAACTAACGTTCTAGGGTGTTCAAAATGAGATATTATATGAGTTTGAATCTCTATCTAAATATTTTTATTTGCTAATTTTGCTTGCCAAAATAAAATGAGACCATCATATATGTGGTCTATTTAAATTTTTTTCAATCAAATTTTTTTTCTAGAAAATAACTATTAAAACATAACATTTGTGTAAACAACTAATCTTAAATGTTGCTTCTTAAATAAATTTTACAATTTAAAATTCAGGCTCTACAAAAATTTCTTCAACATCACTCTACATACTTTGGTTACTTACCAAAGTTCGGTGGCGAAGACTCAGATTGACTATCTCTTCCTCAGGAGATGCGACATAAGATTGTGCAAGGTTGCAAAATATCTCAGGTGAGACCTTCGCAATGCAGCATAGGCTTTTGGTAATGGACATTGGTGTTATGGTAAGGAGGAAGAAGAGGTCAGTATGAGGTTGTCCAAGGATTAGGTGGGGCGCCTTGACTAAGGATAAAGCTCAGGAATTGGAAGGAAGGTTATCGGCAATGGGAGCTCGGAGAAGTAGTTGGGATACAAATAACTATTTGGTCGACAACGACGGACTATATAAGTAAGGCGGCGAGAGAGGTGTTAGGGATATCTTCGGGTTGCCCCGGTGGCCATAAAGGAGACTGGTGATGGAATGCAGTTGTCTAAGGTAAAGCGGAAGCAAAGAAGGCGGCTTACCTACGGTTAGTAGGGAGCACTGGCGAGGAGGGGATGAGAGCAAACACGGAGAGGTTTAAGGTAGCTAGAAAGGAGGCGAAGATGGCAATAACGGAGGCTAAGGTTGCAACTTTTGCTTGTCTGTATGAGGAACTAGGGAACAAAGGCGGGAATAGAAGTTATTCCAACTCGCTAAGGTGAGAGAGACGATGGATCGGGATCTGAACCAAGTGAGGTGCATAAATGATGATGACGGTAAAGTTTTGATGGGGGATGACCAGATTAAGAGGAGCTGGTAGACCTACTTTCATAAACTTCTAAATGAAGAAGGGAATCAGGATATTGTGCTAGGTGGACTGAGAAATGCCGACAGTCCACATGAATTAAGTTATTGTAGGGACATTGAGGTCGATGAGGTCATGGAGGCAATACGTAAAATGAGAAGGGACAGAGCTACCGGGCCATACGAAATTTTAGTTAAACTTTGGATGTGTGTGGGTAGAGCAGACTTGGATGACTTACTGGGTTGTTTAATGTTATATTCAAGACTAATAGGATGAAGAGTGGAGGTAGAGTACAATATTTCCATTGTATCAAAACAAAGGCGATATCCAGAGCTGTAACAACTATAGGGGTATCAAATTACTGAGTTTGGGAGAGAATGGTAGAAATGAGAGTGAGAAAGACAGTGTCTATTTCAGACAACCAGTTTGGGTTCATGCGAGAGAGATCTATGCAGAATCTATTCACCTTATTAGGAGGATGGTGGAAGAATAGAGGGATAGGAAGAAGGATCTCACATGGTATTTATTTATCTAGAGAAAGCGTATGACACAGTTCCTAGGGAGGTCTTATGGAGTTGCTTAGAGGCTGAAGGGGTTCCGGTTGCCTACATTAGGTGATTAAAGACATGTATGATATAGCTAAGACTCAGGTTAGGACAATAGGAGGCGACTCCAAGCATTTTTCGATGTTTATGGGATTGCACCAAGGGTTTGTGTTCAGCCTATTCCTGTTTTCCCTGGTGATGGATGCACTAACTCATCATATTGAAGGTGAGGTTCCATAATGCATGTTATTTGCTGATGACATTGTTCTAATTAACGAGATACGACGCGGCGTCAATAAGAGGCTAGAGGTTTGGAGACATGCCCTTGAGTTTAAAGGTTTCAAGTTGAGTAGGACAAAGATGGAATACCTCAAGTGCAAATTTGGAGTCGAGCCGACGGAAGCGGTAGTGGACGTGAGGCTTGACTCTCAAGTCATTCCCAAGAGGGGTAGTTTCAAGTACCTTGGGTCGGTTATTCAGGGGATCAGGGAGATTAACGAGGACGTCACACACCGTATAGGGGTGGGGTGGATGAAATGGAGGTTAGCATCGGGAGTCTTTTATGACAAGAAAGTGCCATCGTTACTAAAAGGTAGGTTTTATAGAGCAGTGATTAGGTCTACTTGTATGGGACTGAGTGTTGGCCGGTTAAGAACTCACACATCTAGAAGATGAAAGTAGCGGAGATGAGGATGTTGAGATGGATGTGCGGGCATACAAGGATGGATAAGATTAGGAATGTATATATTTGAGAGAAGGTGGGCATGGCACCATGGAAGACAAGATGCGGGAAGCAAGACTTAGATGGTTCAGGCACATTCAGGGGAGGAGAACCGATGCACCGATGAGGAGGTGTGAGCGACTTGCTGTGATGAGCACGAGGAGATAGAGGGTGACCTAAGAAGTATTGGGGAGAGGTGATCAGGCTGGACATGGCACAACTTAGGATTACTGAGGACATGACCCTTGACAGGAGTTATAGAGATCGAACATTAAGATTGTAGGTTAGGGAGAAGTTTGTGAATATTTCTACAGTGCACTAGAGTGAGACTAACTAGTTAGGAGTTAGTCTTAGGATGCTAGTGGCCATCTACTGATGTAAGGCTTTATCTACTAGTTATTATTATACCTTCCATCTATTTCGTATTTCTTATATTGTTGTTACTTTATTATGATTCTATTTATGGTAATAATGCATCGTCTCTTGTTGCTTTCTTGAGCCGAGGGTCTTCTGAAAATAACCTTTTCCCCCTCGGGGTAGGGTTAAGGTCTGCGTGTATATTACCTTTCTCAGACCTCATTTGTGGGATTATACCTGGCCATTATTGTTGTTGCATCTCTCTACATACTAAATACCCTCTCATTTCTCACTTTCCTTTTGTTTTATGTTTACTTTCATTAGTAATTTTTTTTGTCTTGTTTTATGCTAGTTTTGATTTATAAAACTATAGCTATATTACAAGTATTTTCATGTTTAGCTAAATGTTGCGTAGTTTAATTTTTAAAACGTTGGTGCACCCATTCATCAAAAAGAATTTATCGACTTCCTTATTGTTTGAATACCTTTGACGAGATTCTTGGCATGAGTTTACAGTAAAGGTGGAGCCAAAATTTGAAGTTTATAGATTTGAAATTTTAATCTTTTGAAGTTACTAAGTTTTAAATTATTATTTTTTACATATTTACTATATTTTTAAAAATAAATATAGGGTTCGACCAAAGCTACTGAATCCAATCAAATCCGTAAGCCATATACTAGCATGAGATACGTGAATTCCAACATGAGGGGGTTACGGTGGAATATTCTACTTGTTTAGGAGATAACACACACACACATATATATATATTCATCATATCAAGTCTAGCTAATTAGTGCATCAACAACAATAATTAAGTATAATTTCACTTCGTGGAGTTTGGAAAAGGTAGTATATAGGCAGACCTTACCCCTAAAGGGTAGAGGAGAGCTAATAAATAATTAGTCAATATCATTTTCAGCTTTAAATATTTAAGCACAAAATATTAAATATCAGACATACATGTCAAAAGAAATTGGGTTTCAAGTATATGAAAAGCGTTCGAAATAATATTTGCCATTTGTAACTTTAAACAATCGTAGCCAGAGATCATATTATTTTGCAATGTGTGAGCACGCGTTTTTGCCCCACATGAATTACTCTTACAAAATTCTAAAAAATTACAATTTTCTTTTAATTATTTTTTATTTTAGGAATTATTGTAGAAGTTTTTTGATTATTTGCATTTTGTGTGCATGTTTAATTTATTTTTCATTCATAAAAAATATAAAAATAAATTACATTTACATTTAGGACTTAATTTTACATTTTAGATTAATTGGTAAATTAATCTGACAAAATAGAAAAAATTACAATGATAACTCATTTTTGTATTTTTAATTTTTAGCCTCAATTTTGTAGTGTTATTTTAATTTGATGATTAATTAATTGTTGTAAATATTATTTTGAGTAACTAATCTAATTTGGTAGGATAATTTGGTTTAGGAATTAATTTATGTTTTGATTCTTAATTTGAAAAGGAAAAGAATTTTGAAATTGAAAAAGAAAAGAAAAGAGAAAACAAAAGGAAATAAAGAATAGGCTTTTGGGCTCTTTTAATTCCATTCCACAAGCCCAATTGATTAAGAATCCTTACCTGTTCAAAACCGGCCAAGATCTGTGTCCCCACCCGGTCCATCCCATATAACTCCCAAAACGACCCGATTTTATGCCCATTTGATCTCAACCGTTGAATCTCATCAATCCAACGGCCCGAAACCGTTTAGTCCATCACATAAAAATATCCGAAGAGAGATCACCCCTCACAAGCCAACTCTCTCACTCTCCATTCTCTCTGAGGACAAAACCCTAGCAGTCTATGAACTCTAGGGGTGTCAATGGATATTCGAAATCGACTAAACCGACCGAACCTTATCGCACCGAACCGATTTTTAGATTTTATTATAAGAAATCATAGGTTTTTATATAAATCTATAACCACATCGATAATTAGGGTATGTTTTCTTATAAAAACAAACCGAAAAATACCGAACTGTACCGAATAAATTTTATATGTGAAAAATATATTTATTTAGTAAGTTTAAAATAATAATGCATTAATTTTCTTTTAGCCTTGGAATTATGAAACTATTAGAAGCCAACAAGTAATAAACTCAAAATACTAATTCTTAAAACCTATTATGCTACTTCTACTTAAACTAAATTATTTCAAGTATCTTTATCAGCAAGACACAAATTATTCTAGCAATTATGAGTAGCAAATTACAATGTATTGAACAGTTTTCCTTTCCTATAATTTAGATTTATCTTTTTGAATATTTAATCTTCTATGGACTTTATTCTTGAGCCACAACTTGGTATATTTTTCAACTCGTGTGATTTATATTCTTTTTGCCTTTATTTGATTTCTTTTACGTTATTGTAGAATATTTGATGGACCTATATTCTAGCCATTTTTAAATTTATCACCCTTTAAATAATACAAATATCTAGAGAGTTTTGCTAAGTCCTATCGTGTGATTTATATTCTCTTTGCCTTTATTTGATTTCTTTTACGTTATTGTAGAATATTCGATGGATCTATATTCTAGCCATTTTAAAATTCATCACCCTTTAAATAATACAAATATCTAGAGAGTTTTGCTAAGTCCTATAAAAGAGCGTATGTTATTGTATTCTTCTACTGGTGAATTTTACATGATACTTAAAAAATATCAAAAATTAATAGAACCGTACTGATACCGGAGAAAAATCGACATGATTAAGATGATTTCGAAAATTTTAATTTTGATTATACATAATAGAATAATCGAAAAATTGGTACGGTACAAATTTTATAAAATAACCGACCGAACCAAAACATTGACACACATAATGAACGCCCACGGCGCTCCCATCGTGAACCACCGCCGAAAATCACCTCACTGTGGTTCCGGTGGTCCAATCGCCCTAAATATGATACCAAAGATTCTCCTTCATCTTTTCCTACTGATGCAGAAGAACACTAAATTTCCTTTTTCTTCTTTTCCTAGTTTGCGGTTAGTCGAATGGACTTAAAACCTCCATTAGTCGACTGTTAATTTTAAATCTAGCTTGATTATCAGCAAGCCTAAAAAATGAATTATTTTAGTTTGGTGCAATAAGTATCTTAGGAGATGTATGCAAATTTTGAATTGGGTCGCACTTAGGCCCAAACCCTGGGCCTATTCGATGCAAGTCTGACTTGAGCCATTTTGGCCTAGGTAGTTGGACTTCACAGTTTAATCCAATAGTATTTAGTTCTTTGGGCACCAATCCGTGTTCAATATGGCTTGTAATTTAATAAGTTAGAGTTAATTTTTGAATCAGTCCTGCTTTGATTTTTCTTAAGAATGGTTTGAATTTTGTTGTATCTTCAGTAATTCATATTTTGTTTAGAGGTGGATAGGCCCAGCCGGTGGCAATGCATAACTGGGTCCGCCTAGAATTTAAGCCCAACGTGGGATGTTTGTTTCAGAACCCATAATTGCAATTTAAGCTTCTAGTTTATGGGCCGTTCGTGGGAACAATCTTCAACTCTCAAAGCTGATCGGGTAGGTAGATGTTCTGGCCCATCCCTTTGTCCCAAAAATAATTTAAAACCTTTTCATGATTAGTTAGCCTTTGTTAAATTAAGTCCTACATAGGAATATCCTAGTTGACCTTAATTAAATAAGTTTTCTTCTAAAATGAAAATTATTTGAGGTATGCCATCAATTAGACTCTCCATGTCCCTCATAAATTTTGTTATTAAACCAAAACAATCATAGTTTGCTTTATGCCCGATTTAGTTTAGTATTGCGGCTATGTATACGTTCGCGTAACATAATTCTAATTTTAACTCTAAAAAAGACTCGAGCGATGCGTTCCCACAACTTTGACCAAACTTTCTTAATAAATCAACTAAAAGCATTATTAATCGTGGACATGTTCGCGTGACATGATTTTGACGCGCCAAAAGAAAAAGAGTATACATACACGTAACTCATTTTTTAATTTCGAATAATTCAAGTATTTTAAAAATATTAAAAAGGTAAATGCACATAGGCCCTAAAAATGGGTAGTTGAACAACTAAGCCAATTATTAATTGCTAAGCGACCGTGCTAGAATCACAGAACCTGAGAATGCCTAACACCTTCTCCCGGGTTAACAGAATCCTTATCTAGAATTTATGATTTGTAGACTTCAAAAGGAAAGTCGAATTTCCTAGATTTGGAATTTTAAAATAAACCGATTTCTTGGGACACCGATTAAACTATTCCAAGTGGAGACTTTGATAAATTAATTAATCTCATTTCAAATGATGTCACTTCAATTGGAAAAACTCCTTATACGCCCTCGGATGGTGAAAAGGAGGTGTGACAGCTCTGGCGACTCTGCTGGGGACAAGAACCCAAAACCTTTTGTTCTGGGTTGAAGAATTTGATCTTGTTAATGTGATTTTGTTTGGCTTTATTATTGATATTACTGTATTTTGTGAACTTAATGTGCTAATTGTCATTTACCGCTTTGATATTACTTGAACTGTATTTAAAAGTCTTATTACGTTTCCTCTTTGAGTCTTCTGAAAATGGTGAACGTTCGCGTGGCCCACTTTTTCTATAGAAATTATACCAAATAAATCGAGGATGGGCTAGCAATAAGGCCTGCTATACTTTAGTGCTCCCAGTACGTTGCCCCCTCTTCGGCCCTAGTTGTCCGCTCGAGTAACCCAAGTCTAGAACACAAACCCTACGTATTAGGCTTTTTAAAGACAAACCTTAATAGATAATAATAGTTCTTTTAGGATGGCCCTTAAAAAATAAATTGAGGTGCGCGGCACCAAATAAAATCACAAATTGTGTGGCCCTCTTTAATTATTTCTATAAAAATTATTTAGACCTCGGGACGTGCCATTTAGCGAATTTCATGGCCTCCCGCAAAGTTAATAATATGCTAGTTGCTTTAGGCCCGACATTTAATAATATTACCTTCTTAAACTCGGATGCACATTTATGTGACTCAAATCCAAATCTCAATGATATTAAATATGTCAAAAACTACGGGTGCATTTATGTGACGTGGTTCGCGACGTGTTTTGATAGCGTTGCAATTTTCTTCAAAAAATAATAGTAAAAGCGGCCAAAAGTTAAATTTGCACATAGATAAAATATTTATCAGATAATTAAGCCAAATACAATATTTGAGCGACCGTGCTAGAACCACGGAACTCGGGAGTGCCTAACACCTTCTCCCCGGGTTAACAGAATTCCGTACCCGGATTTCTGGCTCGCAAACTGTATACAGAATCAAACCTTCCTTGATGCGGGATTTAAAACGGTGACTTGGGACACTATAAATTATCCCTAGTGGTGACTCTGAAAATGTCTTAAATAAATAAATCTCGTTTCAATTGTCCTTAAATTGGAAAAACTCCCTTTATCTGCGCCCTTCGCCGGGGTGTAGTGTGAAAAAGGAGGTGTGACAACCACCCAAACTTTAACTTTTATAAAGTTTACAATAACTCAAGTTCACATGAGAGGTTAAAAGGTTAAAATAGATGATTAATTCAAACAAATGGGTAAGGCATGTAATATGGTTTCCAAAGAATCATGAAACAGGCTCAAAGGGGCTAACTACGATACATAACAATTAGGTGGGAAATATATACATATATTTCTCAGCAAAGAAATGCCTATATCACTTCTAAGAAAGAACAAAACTACTATTTCAATTTGCAAACACACAGGGCAAGTTCTATACATCAAATGCAACACATAGAATAACACAAAACCTTACACACACATGACACATAACTCATTCAGGATTGGACTCATCAAGACATTCTAGTCAAAGCAATTAAGTAAAGTTAAGATGATACAATTGAAGATACTTATACAAGAGTCAAAAATTGAGCCTAAGCGTCACAGACAAAGTACTCACTATTCTCAAGGCATAACAAAGTCAAGAGATATTGCTTCAATTCAAAACACAACACAATGGCTCCTACTCCTAAAATAATAAAACTAACTACACCCGGATAAAAAAAACCCTTAAGAAAAACCTCGGCACAAAGAAAAACCAAAGAGAATTACTACACTACCAACAAAGAAAATCTTTTTTAGACTTAAACCCCTCAAGAAAAAAATTAATTAATTAAACTAACACAACTAAAATAGCATAGAAAGTCACCTAGACAATCTACTTACCCCACACTTAAAATTGTATAGTGTCCCCAATGCATACCATAACTAATAAGAGGATAAAGAAACTCCCTAGTAGGCCAAAGACTGAAGCACTAGTAGCTCATGGGGTACTCAGACTTCTCCCATGCTTGGTCCTTTATGCGAGTACCTCACACTTAGTTCCAACCATTTAGTTTGTTGTTGCATCCTTCCAATAGCTTTTCTTTCCATGCTACTAGAAAATAAAAAATTGACACTACAAAAATAATACAACTAAAAGATTTTAAAAATAAAAGAAATTAGTAAAGATGGGTTGCCTCCCAACAAGCACTTGATTTAATGTTGCGGCACGACGCGAATCACTTTTTGCCTCCACCTCGAGCTTATGGAACGAATCTAACTGGCCTAATAAAAGAATGTAGTATTATGCACTTCTTGGCCTTTAGATGAGATGTGTAATCCTGACTTTCTGGCAAGAAGAATTCCATAATATAGGCATGTTGTTCCTTACTCCTTGACTCCTCAAGTGGCTCGGAAGACTTTATTTCCATATCATCATCCAAACACAATGTGGAAAAATTCTTGGAATGTGGACCAATGCGCTCAACTACATAAATATTGGAATTTGGAACATCCTCAACACTAATGATACTAGAGTTAACTAAATATGTATCTTCAATATCCTTGGTTGACTCTAGTATCTCTTATACGACATTGCATCCTTAAAATCTAGTTCAATTGATTGTTGGTATTCTACTCTGGCCTTCTCCTCTAGATCCTCCCCGTATTTTTAAAATCCTCCAGTATAATGGCAATATTAGCAGCCAATTCATACTCATATTGGCTACTATCCAAAATATCTACTTGTTGCACCCTTTACAAGGTTCAATTAATTTATTGCCTCCAAATTGTGAATAATTTCCTCTTACCTTTTTATCTACCGTGGTTTCTCATCATATTGTTTACGTAACACTTAAACATATCTTTGACCACCTTTTGATCAACTTCCCTAGGCTTTGTGTTCCTGTTATCCTCACAAGAAAAAGTAGAACCATTAAAATAAGGGGTTGATGGAAGAAATGAATTATAAGCACAACCAAGAAAGTGGCCATCTTGACCACCACACATACCACACATATTCCACACATAATATTGATTTGGTGCACATAACTCGCTCTCGAAAATATTTTGATAATTTTGCAATAGGTGGTTTCCTTCACAAAATGCATAAGAAGAATTAAACGTAGAATTACCAACATCAAAACTCTCATAATTCAAAGATGTCATTCAAGTCAACAAGTAAAACAAAAAAATAAAATAAATTAGAAGCTCAAACTTGAAACTAACAATATGTACACCTAAATCTACGCTATTATTTCCCCGGCAACGGTGCTAAAATTTCATCACGCCTACATATATCTTATAAAAAGGACTAAATGGTCGTTGCAAATATATTCCGATTTACAAGTCCAAAGTCGAATCCCACAGAGAACTAGAGCTTAGATACAACTGTTCACTATCACCAAAAACACAAGCTTGAATAATTCTTAACTTATAGGTATTAAAGTTCTTGCATTTAACTAATTAACTAACAAATTAATATAGTAAATGTGCCGACCCGGTCGGTCGTCTCATGAGTTACCGCTCCATTTCCCCTATTTCTGCTCCTTTATTCTTCATTATTCATGTTTTTATGTGGTCGAGTTGAATGGTTTGAGATCGGAGTGAATTTGGTAAGAAAGACACTTAGTCTCTTTTAAGAAGGTTTAAGTTGGAAAAGTCAACCGGATGTTGACTTATGAGTTAGAGGGATCATATGTAAATTCAGAAGGTTCAGTTAGCTTCAGGAGGTGATTTGTGACTTAGGGGTATGATTGGAAGTGGTTTTGGAGGTCCGGTATAGCATTAGGCTTGAATTGGTGAAGTTAGTATTTTGGGATTTTCGATTGATAGGTGAGATTTTGATATGAGGGTCGGATTGAAATTCCGAGAAATTCTATAGCTTTGTTATATGAATTGGGATGTGTGTGCAAAATTGCAGGTCATTCGGAGGTGATTTTGTTGGTTTTTTTTATCAAAAACGAGTTTCCGAAGTTTATGGAAAACTTAGGCTTGAATTCGATGTGAATTGATGGTTTTGATGTTTTTTGAGGTGTTTTGATGATTGAAACAAGTTTGAATGAGGTTTAAGGGTGTGTTGGTGCTTTTGGTTGAGGTCTCGGGGTCTCGGGTGAGTTTCGGGTGGTCAATCAGACCATTTTCCAAGTTTATAAGCTGCAGATTTCTCATTTCAGGTGTTGCAGAGAATATACACTTCGCGTTCACATAGAGAGTCTCGTATTCACGACGAAGGAATTGGGAGGCAGGTGAATTTCCCTTCATGTTCGTGTTTGAGGGTCCGCATTCAGGAAAGGCCGGGTGTTTGTGCTTCACGTTCGCACAAGTTCTATCGCATCCGCATATAAGCAATAGGGGTCCGGGGGCAGTTGTGCTATGTGTTCGCATGAGCGGCGTCGCGTTCGCGTAGGAGAGGAAGGATAAGGCATCGCATTCGTGGGTTTAGTCTCGTGTTCGCATAGGGTTAATTTGTGGAAATAAAAAGATAAGCTTCGCGTTCGCGGGGCAGTAGTCGCGAACGCGATGAAGGTAATTTCAGTGCTGGACAGAAGGTTTATAAACATTTCATCCGCGAGTTGGAGCTCATTTTCACTCCATTATTGGCTATTTTTGAGAGTTTTTGTAGGAAACTGAAGAGGGATTCGAGGGCAATCGATTGGATGTAAGATTTATGAACTTAAAACTAGCCTTTATTGTAAAATTTACCTAGAAATTCACGAAAATTTAGCTAAAATGGAAGAATTAGTGCTTGGGATTTAAAAAATTGATTTGAGAATTTGAAGGGCCATTTGGGACCGGATTTGAGAACTTTTGGTATGTATGAACTCGTGGGGAAGATAAGAACCCGACAATGTAAAAATTTCTGAGTTTCGAGAAGTGGGCCCGGGGTTCGGATTTTGCTAATTTCGGGATTTTTTATATTTTTTTGGTTGTTTTAGCTTGGATTTTGTTCCCTTACAATCTTGTGACGTATTCATTCTAATTTTGGATAGATTCAACGCATGTGGAGGTCGATTTGAGGGACAAAGGCATCATAAGCTAGATCTGTAGCCGGTTTGAGGTAAGTAGTAATTGTAAATGATATCCTGAGGGTTTGAAACCCCGGGTTGCACAACGTAGTGCTATGTTGAGGTGAGACATGCGCTCGATGATGAGCATGGGGTCATTTACTACTAGGGATTGTGACTTGGTCCGTCCCGATTGATGATTTCATCGCATATTTGATTGAAACTTATTTGTTATCATCATGATTTGGGCTTATTGCTATATTTGGGCTTCATGCCAATTATTTGAACCCTTCAGGGAATTTTATCACTATTTCCTCACTGTTTTTATTTATTACTTAAACTCAGTCATGTCAATATTTACTGTTTTACAAACTCAGCCACTTTTACTCGGATTTGAAACTTAATGATATTATGGGGCTAAGAACTACTGTTTTACTAATGCCCCAGGGCCTTGTGATGATTTTTCATACTGAGTGAGGCCGAGGGCCATATGTGAGGATATGCTGAGTGATATGAGGCCGAGGGCCTGAGGTACATTTATATGCCACGAGGTGGCTTGAGTGATGTAAGGCTGAGTGCCAAGTGCTGATGCCACGAGGTGGCTTGATATAGCGCTTGGGCCGTAAGGGGCCCCTCCGGAGTCTGCACATCCACAATGAGCGCGGGTACCCATCATGTTCTGAGAGAGAGAGAGGGAAAAAGAGAGCCCGAGGGGATGATACTGTACTGAGAGTGAGCCCGATGGGCTGATACTATACTGAGAGTGAGCCCGAGGGGCTAATACTGTTATGAGTGATTGATATTGTGCCCGAGGGGCGATTCCTACTTGTTTCTTACCTGCTAAATTACCTGTTTTACTTGCTTTAAAGGAATTTCATTTGACTTTTTCACTGATTTACCGCTTTAAGTGATTTTACTGCTTGATATAGAATTTCTTTGTACCTTTGTACATTTTCTTGCTTTCAGTCATTATTTATAATTATTGTTCACTGGTCGGAGTACTCACATTACTCCCTGTACTATTTGTGCAGATTCAAGCATACCATATTCCGCTCCTAAGTGTTGATCCTCCCAGTCCAGGCAGTGTCTAGGAGACCACGAGGTAGCTGTTGGCATCCGCAATCTCGTGCCTCCCTTATCTTATTATTCTATGTCTTTCTCATTTTTTGTATCAGATTTAGTAGTTAGTAGGCTTATATCATGATTCATTAGTTGCTCATGACTTGTGACACCCCGGTCTGGACTGTGTCGGGATGGTTCTTTTCTTTTGATATCGCTATATTCCGCAAATTTGGCTATTATATCATGTTTAGAACTGTTATCTAGTATTTAACTGCTTATTAGAGGTGTTCAGTTTTGGTCTGGCTAGCCTTGTCTTCACGAGAGGCACCATCACGACCAGGTTCGAGAAGTGGGTCGTGATAGTAAATTAACAAGTAAAGATACTAAGGGTTAGACATAAGATTAAGTACGTCTAGAGTTGTAATTTTCCCTAATTTTGGAATCCTTTCTACTACATTTTCTATAAATTTGTCTAATTCTTCTCTATCGATCATGAGTGCTCTGATTGTTGTAACTCTCTCCCGAGTAGATACCACAATATACTAGATACATTCTCCCAAATTATGCTAGCCGGCATTAAGTACGCTCACTTGGATCGCACCCAAGGTTTTTTGTTATCCCTAATCCCACATTTAAACCCTCAATATTGATCCCTCATATATGTTAGGAGTGATGTTGTTCAACAACTACCTAAGTATGCACTCTCTCCCGAGTAATACACACTAAATAGGCACATTTGATTGAGAGCTCTTCAACCACCCACAATATAAACGTAGTTGAACAAATACAGAAAAAAGCTACAACAAATCTATATTAACATAGCAGGAAAATCATCCTCCAATAGGTTCCATCAGAACTCTAGATAACAAATTAGCTATTCATAATAGTATGCATAATTACAATACTAGAATTCAGAACCAATAATGAAAATAGGAGGAAGGAAGTGAAAAACTCGTAGAAGAATTCTCCGCCTTACTCATAATGTATTCTTACCTCCTTAGGTCGAATCCCCGATCTTCTTAGCCTCCTTAGGTCTAAATTATGTCAAAAGTATGCTCCCTTCCTTAAAATAGCATTTCTACATGTATTTATACCAAGTAGGGTCGATCCCAGACAAAATACCTTCTCCCACATAAAATAGGACTCTGGCTCTATAACATTTGCACAGGCGCTCTACATGTGGCGACGCGCCACGAGGTGTGCTTGTGGGGAAGTTTAGAGAGATGATTCTGATAGGCTGTAGGAAATTTCCACAGGTGCTATAGCTTTCCAACAATATATTGTGGATCACAAATAGAGTTCTGAACGAAAAATTATGTGCATTTTACTAGACAGTGCACAATATGCCTACTCGATTTATCGTTCGTTGTTCACTATCATCCGTTGATCTCTGAACAGGAACCTAGTTTAATTTCTTGGGCTTTTACTCAGAATCCAAAGCTCCAAGTCTCTTGAATTCATTCCATAACATCTACATAGCTCGGAATCATTCCTACTAGGTATAAAACACACAATTAGTATAAAATATTAGTGATTAAAGCTCAAACTCAATTAAATTGCAGTAAATTTGAATGTAACAATCTACGAAAATACGTAATTATAGCACATCATTAGTATTCTTAAAGTATGTTGGGAGGTTATAAGATAAAGATAGTGAAAAATGGGATGTGGGGTGGTGAAGTCTTTCATAAAAGGGCCTTAAAACCTTAATGAACACTTGGCAGTTGATAAAATATTCCAATGAGCTAGAACCATGATCATTTCCCTACATTTAGTTCAATATTTTATATTGCTAAAATAGATTGAAGTTGCTAATGGTTCCGAAATATTGTAGAGTTTAAGGAAGCTCAATTAAGGTATGTATGACTAAAACTTGTTCTTCTTAGAATTGAATCACCTGGTGTTCGTGTAGCTGGTCTAAGTCCACAAATTGATCATATTAGAATTGACTATTCCTAATGTGTTGTGTTGAATGATATGTTCAATATTTATTTTAAATGCTTATCATGTCTTCTTGCCATTTGAGAATATGTTTAAAATATGGAATATGTGTTAAGAAAGGTTAAGATTTCATGTCAGAGCTGAATAAAGGTTGTTATGCCAAAATATATAAAAAACCTCTATGTGCTTAGGATTCCCAAATTGCTCATATGATTACTAATGTCTTAAATGATAGGCCTTAGTGTTTTTGACGATGATAATGATGCTGGAGTTGTTCATAGTCTTGTTCATAGTGTTGTCATGTTTTGATATATAGCGGGGCCTAGTCACCGGCACTATCTTAACACTCTTTTGAATCTTTAGAGGCTCCATACACATTATGTAGGTTGTACATGGGTGTTAGAAAGGTAAAAGCATTACGTTGTGTTTTAGACTCTTGTTCATTCAATCATAAGAATGTGAGTATTTTAAAACATAACAATAATGTAACTAATGAAATGATTTAGTAATGTATACATGATCTACCTATTGTCTAATTAACGAAAACATGCATTCTCTTGATCAGAAGTAAGTTGCGTAGAAAGTGTCTAATAGACTTGCTCGACCAGGTCCATTTGGTTGAGCGATGATCACGCTCTCTGAGGTTGGGGCGTAACAAATACCCCCTAATTGATCCTATTTCTATTATTAAACAATTAGACTCCTTAATTATTAGGAGAATTTCGCAATTGTATTCATGAATACATTAGCATAAATATAACGAATATAATCTGATAGCAATAATATATTAAATGTAGGAAGTAAATATGTATATGACAACCGTATAAAATTAAAACCAACCAAACTATAGTGGTTTCTTAAAATTCCGAGAAAACTTACTACTAAGTATTGTTTTTGAATAAAATTGTGTAGGTTGTCGGATTCCACAAAGCAAGGAGAAGAGGTCCTTGTTGAATGAGCTGAGGCCCACACATATGTTGCGAGAAAAGTGTTGAAGAAATAGCTAATCATAGCCATAAACAATAACTACAACTTCGTTGTTGGTCACTCCTTGACGAACGAACGCTTCAACGGCATTATTTCCCGGCTAAAAAAACACAGCACACAAAATATATTACTCAATACAAAACAAACACACTCCTTGGTCTCTCTGTACCATTCATTCATTCAATTTCTCTCTCTAAGATCTTCTTGATCCCTTAATTTCTCCCGTTTAACCATTTCTGCTTTACAGTTTTCTTTGAGAATTCCATTTCTTGGAATTTAGGGTTAGGGTTTCCTCCTCCTTGTGTGTGTGTGTGTGTGTGTTGATTCAAGTGTGTGATTGATTGAGAGGGAATTTGGAGAGGCTAAAGGAAGCCCAGAAGCCCAATAATAATTCCATATATTTTGTTTAATAGAATCATCAGGTCTCCTGAAGAAGATCTGAGAGGAGGCAAAAATGAGCGCATCGAGGTTCATAAAGTGTGTGACGGTGGGGGATGGTGCCGTTGGCAAGACTTGTCTCTTGATTTCCTACACCAGCAATACCTTCCCCACGGTTTGTTTTCACACGCAGATTACTTGTTTCTTGTTTCTTGAAATGAAATGGGTCCAAATGGGTTGAATGGATTTTGAGGATTCGTATAGCCAATTCCAACTAATTTGGTATTGAATGTTGTTGTTGTGTTTTTATTTATTGCCAGTCTTCATTATTTGACAGCAATATTTATTATTATAAGAATGTGGAGTATTTTGTGGTTTGGATGGGAAAGAACGTTGCAACTATTTTTTGTTTTGCTTCTTTGTCTGAGAATTCCGTTCGGTGAATTATGATTCTTTGTTCTGCCTGAATTCATGAATATATTGGTAAAATCATGTCGAATGTAGCTCAATCTGTTAAACTCTGCTCTTTCTAAATGAAATTGGGGTCTCTTGAATTTTCCATAGGCATGTGAATGGTTGCGTGTTTATAAATTATTTCTGTATGGCTAATGTCTTCATGCTGTACTAATCGTATCTTGATCTTGACCTTTTGGAGGAAACATTTGGTGGAGTACCCTGTGTGTCCTCTTTTCGGCCTGGTTATGATAATTAAGGGTGAAAATGAAGAAATTCATTGCTGTTCAACATAAACTTGATGATGTTCAAATCAGTAGTGGCTTGCAATGAATCTTTTTTCTTTAGGATTTGGTTTATGTGATCAAAACTTTGCTTTATTCTGTATATCCTAAGAAGTTTTGCTGTCCTGCTTTCCCAAATTTGATTTCAAACTTTTTGTCAATGTTTGACAGGATTATGTGCCGACTGTGTTCGACAATTTCAGTGCAAATGTGGTTGTCAATGGGAGCACTGTCAATCTAGGGTTGTGGGATACTGCTGGTAACTATTTTAAACGCCATTTACCGTAGTCGTCTTTTTGGGCAAAAAGCTTCTGATTTGTATTTATTGTAAATGTATTCTTATACATATTTGGCTACCACCAATATGCTTGTTATCCATATTTATTTGATGTCATTGTACATATTGCAGGACAGGAGGATTACAATAGGTTAAGACCTCTGAGTTACCGTGGAGCTGATGTTTTCATTTTGGCATTCTCTCTCATCAGTAAAGCCAGCTATGAAAATGTTTCCAAGAAGGTGCTGCATAGTTCCTGTTTCTCTTTGTTATGTTTTTCCTATTTGTTGGTTCATGGAGACTTATTTTGCTTTATTTATTATTTTTCAGTGGATTCCTGAGTTGAAGCATTATGCCCCTGGTGTCCCTATAGTGCTTGTTGGGACAAAACTTGGTAAAAGTTCTATTAATATATATGATCTTGGTTTTGTTTGTATATATCTTCATGAAGTGATAATCAAGTGGTCTCTGTGATGTTTCCGTTAATTCTATGAATCTTTCAGAGCGAGCTGATCATGTCTCCGTATATGGAGTACTCTTCATCTTATATGGTAGTGCAACTATATCACCTAACTAGCTCTGTAATCATGTACTAATGATGATAAAAGAGGTCTTTGCGCACCCAAGGGGGTGAGTAGTGGTCAATGAAGTGAGTTGAGAACTTGAGGTCCCAGGTTCAAATCTAGCGGAGACAAAATACTTGGTGATTTCTTTCCGTGTGCCTAAGCCTTGGTGGATAGAGTTACCTAGTCCTTGTTGTTGGTGGAAGGTATCAGATATTTTGTGCAATTAGTCGAGGTGTGCACAAGGTGACCCGGACTCCACGCTTATAAGGGAAAAAAAAAAGAAAGTCTTTGCTGCTCTCTGAGTAGAAGGGACTTTGTCCCCTGTCACCAATGCGGAGTTTTAGAAGTACTGAAGAGCAAACATAAGAAAATGGAATGTCTTTAAGGCCGTAGAAGTGGGAAATGATTGGTGGTTGGGTATGGGGTATGTGGGTATGTCTGTCCCCCATGTCTCTTCGATAGAACTGAAAGAATGAATCTTTTGTCTAGTGTCTATACAAGGTTGGATTGATATAGTTGGAATTGAGCTCTCTTTACCAAAGAAAGAATCGAAACCGGAAATACAAAGGGTTTTCCTTTCAAGCATACATCTCTCATCTTTTACTGCTAATGTCTATGTTCTACATTCTTTCACCTGAAGGCTTCTGGACTGTTGCTTTTTTACTCATTCAGGTTGTTGTGATACAACTTCTTGTTTTATTTATGCTTCAAATTGCCAATTTGCTCTTTCATGAATGATATCTTCTATCTGTTACGCGTACTCATGTTCCAATGTTGCGTTTTCCAACTTCTCGTGTCCATTTTTTTCTGGTTCTTCTTTTCGACTTCCTTTTTCTTACTACTAGAGGGTTATTCATATATGTGATTGTCCTGCTTTCCACCTGTATTGAACTTAGATCTTCGGGATGATAAGCAATTCTTCATAGACCATCCTGGTGCTGTGCCAATTACTACTGCTCAGGTAAGCGTCATTGCAACTGTTCCTCCTTTGGAGCCGGTTTAGTGGAGTATAACATATTTGTAATTTCTGTACTTAATTTAATTCTTATGTCAATGTTAAGGGTGAGGAACTGAGGAAAACGATTGGCGCACCTTCCTACATTGAATGTAGTTCAAAAACACAGGAGGTATGTTTCCTCTTAGAGCATCTTGTTTCTTGTGCTCAACACATTATTTCGATGCGTTTTATTGAAGTATATTAAAGTTGTGTTCAAGAAATGTTCTTGCTGCAGAATGTAAAAGGAGTGTTTGATGCTGCCATTAAAGTTGTGCTCCAGCCACCCAAGGCGAAGAAAAAGAAAGGAAAGTCTCAAAGGGCCTGCTCAATTTTGTGATCAAACAGTAGGACCAAGAGGAAGTAGGAGGTCCTTGTATTTTCTCACTTGAAGCTGCTAGTGATCTCTTGAAGTGTCAGGTGGCTCGACTTTTCTGTACTGCTGTGATCTCTGATTATTTAGTCACAGCACCACCTCCTAGGCCACTCTATTTTGTCCTCGCTGTTTTGATTTGTTTTATGTATTAAGGACTGAAAGATCAATTTAGGAAACAAATTTTCTCAGCAATTTTGTTTACCATTTCTTACATAGTTGTAGCTGTTCAATTTTGCCGAATCTATTTCTCCAAAGATCAATCTGGAATCTTCTGATTTGCATCTGCATTTTCTGCTGATTGCAAATTCTTCTTTAAAGTATTCAGGGAAGCTCAACTTTCATATTTTTCAATTTATAATATTTGCTCTATTGAGGTGCAACTCTGTTTCTACACTGATGAAACAGCAATACTGAACTTGGCCCTATTATGAGACTATAATACTTACTGTGCCCATTTCTCCTTATCATTTTTGAAGGGAAAATGAATGAAGTTTGAGAAGTTTTAAAAGCTAAAAAGATAAGATACCAATCCATGAGAGGTGATCCATTTCCTAGGTTCTTTTTCTGTAGTGATTGTGGGCTTCAGTTTGAAATAGATGTCATTTGACCTCAATCTTCGATTCTATTTTTGTAGTTGGTCCAAATATGAAATGAGGAATACAAGTTTTGCAATGGCACGAAGTAGGAGTAACAAACGGGCGGATCGGGTCGGATATGGTTCGAGTTAAAAATATATAATGAAAAAACAGTAAATTATTGGGTCCCACCCATATTTAATATGGATAAAAAGCAGGTTGCTTGTATATGATAATTTTTGGAAGAATTCTTAGTCTCCCTAACTTGAGGAACCTCAATTTGGGACTTTACAAATGTAAAAGTTAAACCCATTGGTTATCTATTTTCTAAATGGATAATATGATTCTTATTCATATTTGATCGGTTTTTAAAAAGTTTATTATTCAACTCATTTTTGAGTAGATAATATGGGTGATTAAGTATTTTCTTTGAACTATTTTACCAACCACCAGCACTAAGTAGTAACAAAATGATAAGATGCACTTGATGTTGTTAATAGAGTTCAATATGTCACACTCCAATAATGTATCTTTACAATCAGAAAATGGGATTCTGATGATAATTTGTTTTTTTAAGGGAGCAAGAATACAAGTTAAGAGTCTTCTTCCTCCTCCTTCATGTTCAGCTTGCATTCTAGCAAGAATACAAGTTAAGAGTAACAAGAAGGGCATATCACATGATAAATAAAGTATAAAGCTAAAACCATCCAAATAGATTGAATTGTCCACCTTCAAGGCGCTACTTCCCACTCTTCCGATTGAGTATTATTATTTGCAAAATTTTAAAACAAGAACAAGATCTAAACAATGGCCTCAAAAGGGGCTTATTTGAAATCAGCCGATATTGGTAGGAGAGCAAGTCCACATTGAATGCACCAAACATAATTTTGTGAAACCTATATTGTATACACACTTCCAAAAATACTAGTAACTACTGAAATATATATTCTTTGTATATTGATGTATAATATATTTATTTCATACATATTTGGCAAAATTATTTTATATATTCGACTAGAGAATGAAATAATTTTTGGTGGACTGGCCCAAATATATAATTTGACCCAACACATTTTACCAAAGGAATTTTTATATTCCTATGCCATATAGGAAGCTATATTACCCTCAATGTTTAAGACTTGATATAATTACATTTAATATACCTAATTACCTATTCTATACCATAAGATATTTTAACTGTACATTAATTGTACCTTATATCACTCCTTAAGTTATGGTACCGTATATTCCTCCATATTCCCTCCCCCACCCCCATGTTTCTCTCTCCTAAACCCACATCCTCACCTACGTATTACAACACACCCACTATTCAAACCATTATTCCCTCTGCTAAAACCAGAAAAACAAAGGTAACCATGTACCATTAATGTCCAAAATCAAGGTTTTTCTTCTACAAAACAGTCAAATTAAAGTCATATCTTCAAAATTCATACACACATTTACCTTCAACTTAAAATTTTCTCAATGAAGAAGAACAAAGCTTCAAAGCACATCCCAAAAAAAGCTCTAGAAGCTGATATACCTTCTTTCGATTTGGGTGTATTCTCACTATATTTGCCCAAAAAACAAGGGAAATTTGCACATGCAATTGTAGATATGAAGCATAGTGTTTCTTCGCGTCAAATCAGGGCTGAAACTAGAAGTAAACAAAAACATGATTTCGATACTGGAGAATCCTCGAGGCCAATCAAACAAGCGGATAGGAAACGTAAAGAGATAGTGTTCGATGATGATTTTGTAGAAAATGTCCGTATCAGTAAACCTGGAAAGAAAGCAAAGGTGGCTCCCAGTTCAAAAACTTCCAAAAAGAAGAAGAATTAAAAAAAGCTTGTCACGACTCTTAACCTAGACTCGGTCGTGATGGCGCCTCTCATGAAGACAAGGCCAGCCAACTAGTCCCAATTCAATTTTTAAAACAGTTAAACATTAATAAACAGTCTAAGCATGGGTAAATAAGCAAAAGACTAAGCAAAATATATTATAACATGTAGAATACAGCCCAAACACAGCCTGATACCGGGGTATCACAAGTCACGAGCATCTACTAGGGTCTAAATACAAATGAAAAGACTGAAATGTACAAAATACAGACTAATGAAATGGAGGGGGAGAAAAATAGTGTTGCGAACACTGGCAGCTACCTTGCTAAACTCCGATGACTCTGCCTTCGATCAGCCAATACCCGCTACCGGATCCAGAAATACCTGAATCTGCACACAAGGTGCAGGGAGTAAAGTGAGTACTCCAACTCAGTAAGTAATAAGCATAACTAAAGTCTAAATGGTAAGAAATCATGTAAAGCATATCAAGATGTTGTATAGAAGTCGTTCAAAAATAGTAAGAAAGCAATGAAGTTGTAAAATCTCTTAAAACATCTTAGCTCAGTTTAAAATTCTTTAAAAATGACTTTTTGAATAATTACGCAAATGAATGAAAAATAATTAGTGCAGATAAGTATAGAAATCTGCCCCTCGATCAAAAAATACACAGTTAAACAGGTAGTTGACAGATAAATAAGAAGATAAACACATAACGTTCGCTCCTCAGGCAAAATGTCAATAATAAGCCCCATGGGCAATGTCTCAAAACAATTCCAGCCCCTCGGGCTATATCTCACATAAAAATAGGTGCCCTCGCTCACTGGGGTGTGCAGACTCCTGAAAGAGCCCCTTACGGCCCAAGCGCAATATAAAACTACATCGTGGCATCATAAACAGGCTCTCGGCCTCATTTTAATATCAACAAGCCACCTCGTGGCGAACACATCTCAGGCCCTCGGCCTCATAATCAGATTAGTGTATCACTGGTAAGGCGTGCAGCCCGACCAAAAGATATCCTCACAACACAAGCCATCGACTTTACACAGTCAAAAATCACATAAGTCACTCGGGCAACAGTAAAATATGAAATATTATTGAATTGTCATTTCAAGTGTTAAAGCATAGTAAACTTGACTGAGTTTTGAAAATAGTGGAAAATAATATGACTGAGTTCAAGTATAAAGTCAAAATAGGAAATATTGACAAAAATCCCCGAAGGGTTCAAATAGCTGGCACTAGGCCTAAATATGGCATTCAGCCCAAATAATGATGATAGCAAATAGTTTTCAATCAAATACGAGGTAAAATCATCAATCGGGACAGACCAAATCACAATCTCCAATAGTGCATGACCCCACGATATTCATTTAGTGTGTGCCTCACTTCAACATAACACTACGATGTGCAATCTGGGGTTTCAAACCCTCAAAAAATCATTTACAATCATTACTTACCTCGATCCGATCCAAACTCTAGCCCGCGATGCCTCGCCCGCATGAATCGACCTTCGGATGCTCCAAATCTAGCCACAATCAGTACGCAATCACTAAAATATGCTAAGGGACCGAAGCCCACTTGAAAATATCCAATTTAACATCAAAATTCCAAAACTGCTCAAACCTGGCTCTTGGGCCCATGTCTCAAAATCCAACAAAATTAACATCAGTGGAATCCTCTTCCTCTCACGAGTTCATACAAGTCAAATTTACGAAAATCCAACCTCGTATGGTCACTCAAATTTAAAAAATTCACTCTCCAATTTCAAGCCCTAAATTTCCAACTCTCCCTCTAATTTCCCACAAAATTTCATGATTAAACAATGATATATCACCATAACCACAACATATAAAACTTAGGTAGCTTACCTCCGTGGATACACTTGAACCCCGCTTCAAATCACATCTTGGAGCTCCAAAATCTAACATAAGTGGTGAACAAATTACTGAAAATCGTGAAGGGGCATTTTTATTCATTTGCCCAGCACTTCCGCATCTGCGGCACAATACCCGCTTCTACAGTACCGCATATGCGGTCTTACCTTTACTTCTATGGAAATCACTTACTAGACAAAATTCCGCATCTGCAGTCATCCTTCGCATCTGCGACTCCGCAGATGCAGCCCATATAGCCGCTTCTGCGGTTCCTGCCCCTCAAGCCTTTTTTTTGCATCGCAAACTCAGCAGCTGCAACAAAATCCAAACTTCTCCATTAACCATCTGAAATCATCCCGAGGCCCCTCGAAACCTCAACCAAAAGAACAAATATATTCTAATACCTTATTCAAACTTGTTCCAATCGTCAAAACACCTCAAACAACACGAATCGCCCAAACACATCGGATTCAAGCCAAACTTTCTAAAATATTCTGAATTCCGCCTTTGATAAAAAACCCAACCAAACCACGTCTGAATAATCTGAAAATTTTCACCTACATCCTAAATGACACAACAAAGCTACTGCCACCCTTGGAATTCCATTACGACCCTTATATCACAATCTCGCCTACTAACTGAAAATCGCCAAAATCTCAATTTCATCAATTCAATCCTAAACCTTCCACGAGCTTCCAAAATGCATTCCGATCACGCGTCAAAGTCCCAAATCACCTAGCAGAGCTAACCAAATCTTCAAATTTTCCGATCCGAGATCAAATACAAGCAAGTCAAGTATTTGTCAAACCTTTCGAGTTTCAAGCTTCAAACTGGGAACTGTTCTTCCAAATTCTTTCTGATTACCCTGAAAACCAAAGCCAACCATTTACATGAGTCGTACAAGATCACACGGGACAACTCATGCCCATGAACTAACGAACAAAGTGTAAAAGCTCAAAATGACCAGTCGGATCGTTACATCCTCCCCCACTTAAACATACGTTCGTCCACAAATGTGTCCAGAGTTGTTCTAAAAGCCAACCAAACACTGAATAACCTTACCATGCATATACCCGGAGTGATCCCACGTCACCCTATCTCATATAGGTCTGAAACACATTGTAACTGATATTTCATAACCTAATCTAGCCCATAAACCATAGAACCACATTTCCACTTCTAAAATTATCAGTACGATCATAATCTCACATTTATACTATGAATAAGTCCGAACAAGCTGTAACAAACTATATCTGCTATCTCAGGTGAAATCACATGGTATACCACATAACTCAAACACTTGTAGTGATAACTTCTCATCACAGTAACTGCACACAATACCCGAATGCTGATAGAAAAACTCTTATCAACTAAATTCTCATCCCAACACTTTCATCCACTGCCAATGATCACTAAAACACGCGGTAAGATATAACCATTTCCCAGATCATCCATTCATGAAGCCACTTCTCCTTTGGCAAATACCACAGCAAATTTCTGAGCCGAAGCTCGATATTATCCTTCCAACATGTTGAAATCGAATCCATTCGTATTCATTAGCGATCCCAATGATCTCCTCTAATCCAACACACTACTCTGGTGACATGACACATCAATATAGGCCTAAGTCACAACTTGCACAATACGTGCACCAATAAGCAACAGTCCGAACATACTCAAATCATGACAATGACTCAAATGAAAGAGTTATACCTCAAGCTTACCAGCACCACCACAACACAAGGCTGAGAACCCGTCTCACATCATAGAAATAGAACACACGAATCTAACCCACAAGGTCATATCTCCACATAACTTCGCTGCAATGCACGATCCTATCCAAATACTGCTCCACATGAAACCTCAAGTCACTATGCTCGAAATCAACAAACACGTATAATTTGGTGTCTAGAACCAAAGCAGATCATCATAACCACAGTGAAGCAAATACATAACACTACTCAACCCAAAAATGGATATAACTGGTACACCATCCGTCGAGCAATATCCAATATTCCTCCCGCTCGTCTTCCACTATGAGACCCAATGTGCATATAAGCAACAAATCATAACACCTCGCAACATAGAAATGTGACTCATAGGCCTCCCTAGATTACTAATAAGCTCAATAACAGTCGAATCAACACATCCCTTAACAATACAATTTGGAGCCAACCAGGCTGTCTCAAATCATAATATGCATCCACATTGACCTATCAATGAACTCCTTATCAAGAAAATCCTGAAACTGCTCCTTCAACTCCTTTAAATCTGCCAGCGCCATACTATACGGTGCCCTACATCAACTCAATACAAAATCAACAACCTTACCTGGCGATATGGTCGGCCATAAGAAACACTTCCGAAAAGTTCCTCACCACCGAAACTGAATAAATATGAGGAGCCTCTAAACTGTCATCCATCACGAGAGCCCAAACAAGTCAGACAATCCTTCCCAATCCTCTGCTAGGTATTTGAAATATGAAACCACTCTACCAAGAACATAACCTGTCGAACCTCGCCACTCAATCTGTGGCATTCCCGCCATACCCGCCTTAGCACAATAACCCAAAATAACACAGCACAGAGAAAATCAATCTGCACCCAATATCAAGTCTAAAAGTTGACCTACCAAGCAACAAAAGATCCACTCGGGTCTCCAAACCCCCATTAATCACTAAATAGTGCCGATACACGTGACCCACAACCACAACATAACCTGAACATGAGAACTCCTAGTCTCCAACTCCATATAGCACACAAATCACCATACCTGATCCCAATCATTCCACGAGAGATACTCTAAAATTCTTCTATGCCACCAAGAAAACTCGAATATCAGCAGTCAATCTAACAAGAAAGCGCTACAATACTACCGAAGTACCATCAACTTAATTACATTGCCTTCTTCTGAAATATATACCCTCGTCAAATTACCGCAATCAATAATACCATTCCCTTAATCATCTGAAACTCATTTCCCTATTTATCCAAAGTTGCTCGCTGTCGAAAAGTTTTATGACCTTCATTTCAGAACTCAACCGCAACCTAACACACGCAATCTCAATCCTCCACACATACCGCATATACCAAACCATCCTAAAATAATATGAGAATTTAATATCCGTTTGAGTCATAAAAAACTATGTACTCAACCAACCAAGAAATTTCCATTGATCCCATTCAGAAGAAAATCACTACAGATTCCTTGCTTCTTACACTCGCAAAAAATATGTGTCTCTAACCGCAGTAGAAATCATCAAAAACTCTCTATCCCCTTTTTGACAAAATCAAAGATGACATGACTGAATCCTTCTAACTCAACCAAGCTATGCAAGCCACCCAAAACCTAATAGCATTGCCATGAAACACTTGTAAAAGCTCATTACCTTGGAAACATCCAAAGAACTAACCATATCCTTATCATACTGGTTCGACACACTACTAAACTATCCCATCTATTCGAGCTTCCTTCTAATTTACCTTTAACCTGATACTGCTTTTTGTTATAGCGTCACAATTTCTCAACCCAGACTTACCACACGGAACCCAAGTATCACTTTGCACTATCTAAGGCCCCTAAGTTGCTGAATACTTTCTCAGATATTCCCAAAAGCACCACGTTAAAAACGCTTTGTTTTAAAAAGACTTCCTACGAATCCGAAGCCATTACCTTCTCCTTCCTGATAATTATATACAAAATCTCATTATTGATATAGAAAATATCACAAGTCTTGACATCTCCCAATGAATACTCACTTTATAGCCACATATACAACTTGAAGACACCCCATTGTATATGTAGAATCTTGAACACATTAGAACCATTCTCGAGAGTCATCTGCTCTACTCAAAATTCAATTAGCCCGATCCAATGAACCGAACAACTCGTGCCTCATTGCACTGTGACACTACGAAATGTGACATTATTCCATTACAACCAAGCAACTTCCTGCTCTATGCACCGAGCATCCTTTACCCATAATAACTCAAGACATCCTACAATTCTCACAAACATACGAAGCATACTATAGCCTTTGTTAAGAATTTCCCTTTACTTAAGCCATCATCGGTCTCATTCTCCGCTGGTCATAAATGATTCTGCCACTTGGCTCGAAGCCATATATCAAAACACACTCAATAATTCATAACGCATATACTCTTTTGCTTCCATAATACCATAGTGAGATTAAACTCAAGTCCTCTATAAGCTCATGGAACACAGACCATTTGGTATTTCATAGCTTTTGTTAATCTCGCATTCACCCTCGTAGCGGCTAAATCCACTCTCTTGAGCGGCCCAAAATTTTAATTTCAACACATATATTTCACTTGTAAATGAGATCTCCTAACAGACAACATAAGGATCACATAACTTTAGAACACTTCGCATGAGATAACCACCCGTTTTGCCTCAAACTAACATTTATATATACCTTCCCTTGTCATAAAATTTAGGTAGTCGCTTGATCTTCCTGAGTCTGAACTCATACTGCAATATGGAATTTACTTCACTCCCAACTAGAAAACATGAAAAAGTTATTCACACACCCATAACTCAGCTATACCTCGAATCAAGATGGAAATCAAGCACCTAATAGTTCTTCTACCCTCCAACAGACCCTCATCGTCGCTTCTAAATAAAATGAATACATCTCGCAGTCACATCAAACTCATCACATAACTATCCAGCCATCACTTCTAATAATAGGGGCACTACCAAATATATAAGTTCAAAAACACGGCTCACATAATCAGCACCTCGATACTCAAGCTATAGGTGAATATACGACCTCAAGTTCTCCAGACTGGACCAACTTCAAACACACAGAGATCATATCTCGTCCTTCGATTAGGGAATCATAAGCCATAAATGCACATATGATACTGAGCGCTCATGCGCGCATACAAATGCATGGAAGGAATTTTAATAGTAACATTTCAATATGAATCAAGGACGCACGATAAGAATTCAAGAATGTGAAATTTTTCCTAAAGGTTCTGCAGACTCTCGAGGATAAATACAAACATCTCTGTCCGATCAATGGGGCTCTACTAAACTTGCTTATGACTCGTGAGACCTATGTAACATAGGCTCTGATACCAACTTGTCACGAGCCTAAACCCGGACTCGATCGTGATGGCGCCTCTCGCGAAGACAAGGCCAGCCAACTAGTCCCAATTCAAATTTTAAAATAGTTAAACATTAATTAATAGTCTAAGCACGGGTAAATAAGCCAAATACTAAGCAAAAGATAGTATAATGTGCAAAATATAACCCAAACACAGCCCTATACTTGGGTGTCACAAGTCACGAGCATCAACTAAGGTCTAAATACAACTGAAAAGTCTGAAATGTAAAAAATACAGACTAATGAAATGGAAGTGGAGAAAAGCAAGGCTGCGAACGCCAGCAACTATCTTACTGAACCTGATGACTCTGCCTCTAATTAGCCAATACCCGCCATCGAGTTCAGAAATACCTAAATCTGCACAAAAGGTGTAGGGAGTAAGGTGATTACTCTAACTTAGTGAGTAATAATCATAACTAATGTCAGAATAGTAAGAAATCACGTAAAGCATATCACGATGTTGTATAGAAGCCATTCAAAAACCAGTAAGAAAGCAATTAAGCTATAAAAACTCTTAAATATCTTAGCTCAGTTTAAACATCTTTGAAAATGACTTTTTCAATAGTTACGCAAATGAATGCAAAACAATTAGTACAAATTAGCACATAAATCCCCCGCTCGAGCATAAATACACAATTAAACAGGTAATTGACAGACAAATAAGAAAGATAAGCACATAAGGTTTGCCCCTTAAGAACAATGTGAATAAATCTTCCCCTCGGGCAGTGTCTCATAACAATACCAGCCCCTCGGGAAATCACTTAGAACAATACCAGCCTCTCGTGTTATATCTCGCATCACAATAGGTACCGCACTCACTGGGGGGTGTGAAGACTCCAGGAGGAGCCCTTTACGGCCCAAGAAAAATATCAATGCACCTCGTGGCATCATAAACAGGCTCTCGACCTCATTTCAATATCAACAAGCCACCTGTTGGCGTACACATCTCAGGCCCTCGACCTCATAATCATATCAGTATATCACTATTGCGACGTGCAGCCCGACCTAAAAGATATCTTCACATCACAGGCCCTCGGTCTTAGTCAAAAATCACATAACCCATTGGGGCAACAATAAAACATGACGCTCAGCCCAAAATATTATTGAATTATCATTTCTAGTGTTAAAGCATAGTAAACTTGGCTGAGTTTTTAAAACAGTGGAAAATAACATGACCAAGTTCAAGTATAAAGTCAAAAAAATGAGGAAATATCGACAAAAATCCCCCAAAGGGTTCAAATAGTTGGCACTAGGCCCAAATATGGCATTCGGCCTAAATAATGATGATAGAAAATAGCTTTCAATCAGATACGTGGTAAAATCATCAATCGAGATGGACCAAGTTACAATCCTCAATAGTGCACGACCACACTCTCATCATCTAGCATGTGCCTCTCTCAAATACGATGTGCAATCAGAGGTTTTACACCCTCAGAACATCATTTACATTCATTACTCACCTTGATCCGGTCTAAACTCTAGCCCGCGATACCTTGCCCGCACGAATCGACCTCCAGATCCTCCAAATCTAGCCACTATTACTACGTAATCATTAGGGAGCGAAGCCCACTCAAAAATATCCAAATTAACATCAAATTCCCAAAATTTCTCAAACTCGACCCTCGGGGCCCACGTCTCAAAATCTGACAAAATTAACATCAGCGGAATCCTCATCCTCTCACGAGTTCATATAAGTCAAATTTACCAAAATCCGACCTCATATGATTACTCAAATTCTAAAAATTCACTCTCCAATTTCAAGCCCTAAATTTCCAACTCTTCCTCTAGTTTCCCACAAGTTTTCATGATTAAAAAATGATATAATCACCATAAACACAAGGTATAAAGCTCAACTAGCTTACCTTTGTTGATACACTTGATCCCATTTTAAAATCATAGCTTGGAGCTCCAAAATTTCATAAAAATGGTGAACAAATGATTGAAAATCGCGAAGGGACATTTTTATACATTCTTCCCAGCACTTCTGCATCTGTGGCACAATACTCGCTTCTCCGCTACCGCATATGCGGTCTTACCTATGCTTATGTGGAAATCACTTACTAGCCAAAATTTTGCATCTACGGAGGTCATCCTTCCGCGTCTACGACTCCGCAGATGCGGTCCACATAGCCGCTTCTGATGTTCCTGCCCCTTAAGACCTTTTTTGCTTCTGCGACCAATCATCCGCATATGTGGTGCCGCACCTGCGGTCCTCAATCTGCAGGTGTGAAAATACCAAAAGTACCAAACTCAACAGCTGCAACAAAATCCAAACTTCTCCATTAACCATCTGAAATAACCCCGAGGCCTCCGGGACCTTAACCAAAAGCACAAACATATTCTAATAACTTATTTAAACTTGTTCTAGTCATCAAAACACCTCAAACAACATCGAATCGCCCAAAACACATTAGATTCAAGCCAAATTTTCTAAAATCTTCTGAATTCGTCTTTGTATAAAAAAGCTAACCAAACCATGTCTGAATAATCTATAAATTTTCGCCTACATCTCAAATGACACAAAGAAGCTGCTACCACTCTCGGAATTCTATTTTGATCCTTATATCACAATCTTGCCTACAACTGAAAATCGCTAAAATCTCAATTTCACCAACTCAAACCTAAACCTTTCCACGGACTTCCAAAATGCATTCCAATTATTCTTATAAGTCCTAAATCACCTAACGGAGCTAATCAAATCATAAATGTTCTGATCTGAGGTCATATACAAGCAAGTCAAATATTGGTCAAACCTTTCGAATTTCAAGCTTCAAACTAGAAATTGTTCTTCTAAATTCATTTTGATTATCCTGAAAACCAAAACCAAAACCAATAATTTACATGAGTCGTACAATATCACATGAGGAAACTCATGCCTAGGAACTGACGAACAAAGTAGAAATACTTAAAAATAACGGACAGGTCGTTCCAAAGCCCATAGTGTTAATTATAGTTAAGGTGGCTCCCAGATTCTTTGTATTATGTTTGTGTATGAATTGTGGTTATTTTGTAGTTTTGTATAGAACATTTGAATATAACTTGTAGAATAAATGCAATATGTTTTTGTTGTATCACATTAATGTTATAATGTATTACTTGAGAAAAAGAGAAGTATGACCCCCACAACAAGACTAGGTATACTACAACAGATTGTGTGTCAAGACTAGGATTGATCAGATTTATGAAAAGTTCCAAAATTCTTCTCAAGCAAAGAAGTTTTCTATTGTCAAACCCCGTGACGTTATATCAGAATATATATTGGGGTATAGACTATTCGCAATATTGCATGTGATGGAATTAATTATGCCATCATGCCCGTCAACATTGTAGAAAAATTCTGTTGGGTGTTGGTTGTTTTTGACATTGCAGAAATGTGTCTTTAAGCGTATGATTCCATGGTATCTTAACACAATCACCCTATTGTTGAATCTTGTGTCGATAAGTTTTCTATTATTATCCCTTTGTATTTGCCATGCTGACGTTCTTAACGTCAATACCACATAAGAGGGGGTGATTTGTATGGTACCCAATTTTTTTATCTGGAAGAACCTTGTTCTTCAAGGTGTTATAACTACTATTATTACAACAACAACAACAACAACTACCCAGTATAGTCCCACAAAGTGGGGTCTGGGGAGGGTAATATGTAGACGAGCCTTACCCTTACCCAAAAGGGCAGAGAGACTGTTTCCAATCGACCCTCGGCTCAGTGAAGGAAAGGAAAAACAAAGACAAAAACAAAAACAGAAGAGCATTAGTATCTCCAGCAGAAATAGCGCAAAATAATTATCTAAACATAAGAAACATAATAAAATAGCATGCAACAATATAATACAGTAACTATCATAAATAACTACCATAAGGGAGACACAAGCCAAAACACAAATCATCTATGGATAGCCCTGTTCAGCCTCACCTAACCCCGGGTGAGGAGTACGAAAAACTCTAGGAGCCCCTATCCTACAACCCTGATACTAGACCTCTAGACTTTCCTATCAAGAGTCATGTCCTCGGAAACCCGCATTCTAGCCATGTCATGCCTAATCACCTCTCCCCAATACTTCTTAGGCCTCCCTCTGCCTCGCCGAATGCCAACAATCGCCATCCGCTCACAACTCCTCACCGGGACATCAGGACTTCTCCTCCGCACATGCCCGAACCACCTAAGCCTCGCTTCTCGCATCTTCTCATCCACTGGGGCCACCCTCACCTTCTCTCGAATAACTTCATTCTTAATCTTATCTAACCTGGTGAGCCCGCACATCCACCTGAGCATTCTGATCTCTGCAACCTTCATTCTCTGAACATGAGAATTCTTCACGGGCCAACATTCCGCCCCATACAACATTGCAGGTCTAACCACAGCTCTATAAAAATTCCCTTTGAGTTTATGTGGAACTTTCTTATCACACAGGACTCCTGATTCAAGCCTCCACTTTGACCACCCCGCTCCTATACGATGAGTGACGTCCCCGTCAATCTCACCGTCCCCCTGAAACACCGACCCAAGATATCTGACACTGTCCCTATTGACGAAGACCTGAGACCCAATCATCACGTCCCTGCCTACATTGCTCGGCTCGGCGCTAAACTTGCACTCCTGGTATTCTGTCTTAGATCTGCTTATTTTGAAACCTTTAGACTCGAGAGTCTGTCTCCATACTTCTAACCTCTCAATAACACCGATCCTCGTCTCATCTATCAAGACTATGTCATCAGCAAATAGCATACACCAAGGCACATTCCCTTGAATATGACGGGTTAGAGCATCCATCACCAAGGCAAACAAGAGAGGGCTAAGTGCCGATCCTTGATGGAGCCCCATAACCACTGGAAAATGTTCTGAGTCGCCACCCACCGTCCTAACCCTTGTCTTAGCTCCATCGTACATGTCCTTGTTATAAGTACTATTATTGTGGAATAAAATAAGAATACAGAGATTTTTATATGGAAAACACTTGGATCAAAAGGTGAAAAACCACGACCTAATACTCAGTAGGATTTTCCCAAACATCCACTAAAATCACTTAGCCAAAACGACATTTACAAAAACTCTTTATAAACCTAAGGATTAACTCTAATCCCAGTGTGGCACAAAGCCTCAACGGTTGCGATACTTTCAAGTTTACTCTAACTTGAATACTCAAAGTACCTAATGCAATTGCCTCTATGAAAGCTGGAAAGGTACAACTTTAAACCACATATTACAATTGAACTAGAATTAGAATAAACACAATGGAATTGGTTCTTCTATCTTGTCTAAGTATCTTTAGGAATGCACACTCAAATCTCACATAAATTGCTTGCAAAATTGCCTCGCCTTTTTGCTCTCAATTTAGTTCCACTTCTGCATTTGTGCAATGCTTGTAAAAGAGAACAATCACTGTTATTTAATAAATTAGTAATTAGAGTTTGATTGAGACTCAATTGCTGATCTTCCATCGAAGTTGAGTCCTTGAACAATACAAACTCCAACCCTATCCTTTATCCGTATTGTGTCCTCTTTCTATAAGGAAATTTCCCCTCCTCATTCAATATGCAACCTTTTTGATCAGTTCAGAATATATTGCTGCTTGATCCTTGAGACTTATCTTCTTCACGTGCAACTCACATGTATAGGTTGATAAACAATGTGCCTCACATGACTGACCTGGTCCATGACTGAGTTCATTTTTCATTCTTCAAAACTTCACCTGAACTTGGGCCAACAAATTCCCCTTTTTTGATGATGACAAACTCTGTGATTTTACTACTCAAAGGACATATAGGAAATCAGCTTAACCATCAACACTTTAACTTAGAATTTTAGCTTATCATCAAGGACCAAGTTTAATTAGGTTATTAATATCACATTATTCAGAATAAAGAGTAAAGTAAAATATCCCTTCCCCCTTTTTGGAATCATTGAAAAGTTGCATACATATTGTGAATCCTAGATTTATATAATTACTCATGGCCACTAGGGCAACTACAAGTGAAAACATGGTTCAATTAATCAACAACCAACAAACAAAATTAACTATTAAGATCAGAATCTTCATAGAATAAGAGAAAAGAAATTCTCATTGATAAGGATATGTTTCCACCAAGAAACCATAAAAAGAAAGAAAAACATCCAAACGTGAGCAACAAAAACAGAAAAAGTCCTGAATCTAGGTCACTGGGGGTTCTAGATTGATGCAGAAGACAAGAACTGGACATCCTAAGGCTTGGAGGAACTAGAGGGCTAGGTTTGGAGAAGGTTGAGCATATTCTGAAGCATCCCATCACTCTTCTCCTTTTTCTTTGCTCGCTCAGCTCTAAGTACATCTCTCTCAGTTTCCAATTCTGCTACACGAGTCTGCAGCCTAGCAATTTCAGTATTCTTAGTTCCACATTCTTTAACCAAATCCCTAACCTTACTGTTCACAGGAGTCTTCAGAGAAGAACCAGGTTCAACTGGGGTGGCATTTACTGGATAGTCACAAGCCATAAGAGTCTTGATACCAAGGTGTTCCTTTCTTGATGCCATCTCCCATTTCCTCAAAAGCACATTCAACCTTTCTAGAACAACAGTCAATAGAAACCCATATGGAGTGGCATGAGCCTTGGAGACATTGATGACCCCATCCAGGAGTTTGACAATGAAAGCAGGCCAACTTATCTACATTCCTCTCACAAGGAACTCCATAAGAACCAGGTCCATGTAGTTGGCCGTGTGCCTCCTTTCCTGTCTGGGCAGCAGGCACTTATTAACAAACTCAAACAGGACCTTGTGCTCAGCCCTCATCTCACTTTTCTGCACAAATCTGCCTTCAGGCACATCTTCAGCACTTGTAGTATCACAAAAATTTCTGGTGATTTGGATAGTAGTAGGAAGAGGATCCAGACAAGGCCATCTCTTCCTAGTATAATCATCATATCCCACACTGGGTATGTCCATAATCTCACCCAATTTGGGTGCATCAAACTGCACCTTTACTCTTTTCACCATGCAGGTGACAACCCCATTCTTCATAGTGGCATTGGCCATAAACTCAACCAACTCCTTCCTGGCCAACTTCCCATCTATTTTGAGGACCATGTCCTTCCACCCTTGTGTAACTAGGGCATCCACCAGTCTACTCATTCCTGGCTCATCCAGGTCTTTCAACAATCTTCCTTTCAAAATCTTTCTTCTGCCAAATGTGGCAAACCTATCTTTCTCCTTCTGAGATTTCTCCTCTTCTTCTTCTCCACACCATTCTTCTTCTTCTTCAGTAATTTTTACTTGCTTTCTTTTTACTGCAGATCTAGTTCTTTTGGCTAAAGAGGGTTCAGTAGATACAAGCTCAGAGGAAGACTTCTTGGAAGAAGTCTTGGATATTTTTGGTTTAGGTGTAGGAACCTCCACTGTTGTTCCTCTTTCTTGATGGACCAGCTCCATCTCCTCCTCTTCTTCTTCTGCAGCCTCAGAACTTTCCATAACCTTTTCTTTTCCCCTCTTCTTCTTCTTCTTTTTCCTTCTTTCTTCCAAAGCTTTTTGTAACTCTACTTCACTTTGTCTGGCCCTGCTTCTAGCATCCCTTCCTTTTGGTATTGAGGGGACATTAGGTTTGGAGATGACACTTTGCTTTTCTTTGTTGAATTGGAAGCAGTTGGAGCCTTTTGTGAGGAAGTTTTGCGATTAACTGGCTCCAACCTTTTTTAGAATATCAGTTAGAGTTTCCTCAATAGATGAATCAGGTGCATCTTGTTACTTGCACATGTGAACAATCCCTCCAACAGCCTCCCCAAAACTACTTCCCCTGACTTGTTGCCACTCTCTTCAACACCTCTACAGATAGCAAGAACATTTTTTTTCTTTTTACCTCCCATCCTATTTGACTCAGCCCCCTTTACATCTTTTACAAAACCAACCAAAACAAACCTATTATCTACATTTTCAACCATATCAGAAAATACCAAACAAGTATTTACCACACCAGGGGTTTCTTGATTTTTGTCAGTGTTAGAAGACACATGTTCTTCACCTTCGCTGTCAGAAAAAAGGCTTCAGACTCAGAGCTGGAGTCAGATTCTCGAGCAGGAATTTTCTTCTTTTGGCTAGCCCTAAAATTCTCATTTATGGCTTTTCTTAGAGACCCAGAAGCCACAGTTTTTCTAGCCAACATTTTCTGTCTACGAAACCTAGGTTTTGGGAAAACACTAGGAGGAGTAGATAAAGACGTATTAGAAGGGGATACTGGTGGGAGAGTGCATGGATTATATTGGGGTCATGGAAAATTATTTCTGGAGAAGATTTGGGAATTTTGGAGAGAAAAGAGATTATCAGAACTGGAGAGGGGTTTCTGACGGTTATGAAATCATGAAGAAGGGTGTGCTGAATATTTAAAGGTGATTAGAATTAATTGAGGTACCGGCAGCTTTTTCAGGAGTCAATTGGGAGTTTAATCAAAGTATAATTCTGGTCTCTTTAGTGATTATTGGGCATCGCTAGATTTTAGGCAAAAAATCCTATTTTTAGATTTCTAGGAGAACGGAATTGGTTCAATGCCCAACGGATGGTTCTAGGAGTTTAATGAAAGTAATACTTCTTCTCATGATTGGAAAATTTATCTTTCTAATTGTGCAAAGTATAGAAAACATACCTGAACTTTCTCATGAGCATATACTGATAAACCAAGTTCTTCAAGTAGAACTCTCTTGAACATGCCTCAAATGTCATAATAGAAATTTTTTTGTAAGAGATCACTGAGTCATATTTACACATGTTACAAGAGTATACTGATTAATGTATGAGACAGAGTAAGAATTGATCTAGATATTTACACAAAGTTAGAACTCCTAACCAAAATAATGTTTTTTCCATTTTTCCTTTTTTTATTTATTTATTTTATTGTGCATTCTGAACTGGACCTTTTAGGTGATCTTAATCATCCCTAATTCCATCATGTTCCTCTTATCAGTAGCACAAAAATTCTATTGAAATCAAAATTTTCTCATAGTTATCTGTTAAGAAGTGGTGTCTAACATCTATGTGCTTGTTCCTTTTATGATGATCGGGATTCTTTGTCATACTTATAGCACTAGTGTTATCACATAATATTGGAATACATCCCACTTCAATTCCAAAATCTACCAGCTGTTGTTTAATCCATAGCAATTGATCACAACAAGAAGCGGCAACAACATACTCAGCTTCAACAGTAGAAAGAGCTACTGAATTTTGCTTTTTGGTAGCCCACGACACAAGGCATGAACCAAGGAAGTGTGCCATACATGAGGTGCTCTTCCTATCCACTATGAAACCTGCATAATCAGCATGAGCATATCCTACTAGATTGAAAATACTACCTTTGGGATACCAAAGACACAAATCAGCGGTGCCTTTTCAAATATCTTAATATCCTCTTGACATCAATCAAGTGAGACTCTTTTTTATTTTCTTGAAAACGAGCACAAAGTCCTACACTGAAAACAATGGCAGGTCTACTGGAAGTAAGATACAAAAGTGAACTAATCATACCCCTATACAACTTTTGATCAACTGATAAATTAGGTTCATCAATATCTAATTTAGTGGAAGTTGTAATAGGTGTGTCTATTTCTTTAGAAACCTCTATTTTAAACTTTTTGATTAATTCTTTTGTATACTTCTGCTGATGGATCATGGTTCCATTTGGACTTTGTTTGATCTCCAAGCCTAAGAAGAAGTTAAAGCTCACCCATCATGCTCATTTCAAACTCACTCCCCATTAGTTTTTGCAAAGTCCTTAATCAACCTATCAGTAGTGACCCCAAATATTATGTCATCAACATATATTTTCACAACAAGAAGGTCTTTACCTTTTTCCATTAAGAACATGGTACTGTCCATTTTACCTCTTTTGTAACCATGCTCCAAGAGAAATTTAGATAGTCGTTCATACCAAGCTCTTGGGGCCTGCTTGAGCCCATATAGAGCCTTGTCTAACTTGTATACAAACTCAGGATATTCCTTGCTTTGAAACCCTGGGGGTTGTTTCACAAACACTTCTTCCTTTAGGTAGCCATTCAGGAAGGTACTTTTGACATCCATGTGATGGAGAGTGAATTCCATGTGTGCTGCAAAGGCTATAAGGAGTCTGATTGCCTCTAGTCTTGCAACTGGAGCAAATGTCTCATCATAGTCAATGCCATCCTCTTGGATGTAGCCTTGAACCACCAACCTTGCCTTGTTTCTTGTAACTGTTCCATCTTCATCAAGTTTGTTCCTAAAGACCCATTTTGTGCCAATAACTGATCTGTCCTTAGATCTTGGAACTAGATGCCAAACTTTACTTCTTTCAAATGGGTTGAGTTCATCCTGCATTGCATTCACCCAATTTGTATCCTTCAAAGCTTCAACAATATTTTTAGGTTCAATAAGAGATAGGAAAGCATCAAAAGCACATAGATTTTTCAGCTGCAATCGAGTTTTGACTCCACATGTTGGATTAGTGATAATATTCTCAATGGGATGAGAACTTTGATACTTGTGAGGTTTCACAACCAACTGGTTTCTGCTAGATGTCTCTCCCATGTTCTATTGATGAGGAACAGGTTCCTCTTGGTGGTTTAATTCAATTTCTCCTTAATTAGTTCCCCTGTCTGGTTGCCCTTATTAGAAGGACCTGTTCCATCACCTGTACCTTCTTTTGATGCCATTTTGACTTGTGCTGGGGATTCAGTCAAGTCCTTTACCAATCCAATTGCTTCATTTTCATGTTCCTGTCTCTCAGAAAGAATGTTAGTTTCATTAAATACAACAGGTATATTTTCCTCTACACAGAGAGTTCTTTTACTAAACTCTTTATACGCTTTGCTATGTTAATAATATCCCAAGAACACTCCCTTATTACTTATGGGATCAAACTTACTTAGAGAATATTTTCCACTATTGTACACATAACACTTGCAACCAAATTCCCTAAGATGGGATATGTTTGGTTTTCTCCATTTAAGTAACTCATAGGGAGTTTTCTCTACAAAAGGTCTAATCATGCATCTATTGATAATGTAGCATGCATCGTTTATAGCCTCTGCCCAGAAGCTATGGGGTAATTTACTAGAAGAAGCATGGTCCTTGCCATATCCTCAAAGGTCTTGTTCTTCCTTTCAACTACTCCATTTTGCTGAGGAGTCCTAGGGGAAGAGAAGTTATGATCCACACCATTTTCATCATAGTGTTCAACAAACTTGCATTTTCAAATTTAGTTCCATGATCAGACCTAATGGATGGAAGTTGATTTCCTAATTGTTTCTGAGTCTTTCTAGCAAAAGTAGTAAACATATCGAATGCTTCATCTTTGGAGGTTAGAAATAGTACCCCAGGTAAATCTAGAATAATCATCAACAAGTACCATTACATATTTCTTTACACCTCTGCTCATTGTTCTTATTGGACAACAAAGATCCATATGAACAAGTTCTAACGTCTTGGACATACTTACCATTTTCTTGGTTGATCTTACTTGCTTCGCCCTTGCACATGCCTCACAAACTTTGTCTTCCTTGAACTTGATGTTGGATAACCCTATCACCAAGTGTTTGAAGACTAATTTGTTTAGCTGATTTAGACTGGCATGACCAAGTCTTTGTGCCAAAGGAGGGGATCATTAACCAACACATTTAAGCAAGTGGGTTCATTTTCTCAAAGAGTGGACAAATCTATAATATAAATATTGTTAACTCTTTTTCCCTGCAAAACAATCTTGTCAGTGGTAAGGTTAATCATAAAGCATTTGGTAGAGGTGAAAGCTACAAGGTTACCTCTATCACACAGTTGTGACACACTTATTAGTTATATTTCAAGCTGTCTATCAAGTAGACATTCTTAATGGAATGAGAGTATATCTTACCTACCTTTACAACCCCAATGATCTCACATTTCTTTCTATTACCAAAAAAGACATTACCTCCCTTTAGGTCCTTAAGTGAAAGGAACTAGTCCTTGTTCCCAGTCATATGTCTTGAGCAGCCACTATCCATATACCATATATGGCTCATCCTTTTCATTTGGACCTGCAAAAAGAAATCAGGGGTTAGTCTTAGGAACCCAAACTAGTTTGGGTCCCTTTCTATAAGCAATAGAATGAATGAGATTCCTTCTTGCCTACCCAGGCAGCTTGTGTTTCTCTTGAACAAAAGCTTTGTTCTTTTGACTGGCCTTTTCTTTTGCATTACATTCATTTTTGTAACGGCCAGTCTTGCCACTGTATGTGCATATTTTATCTTCAAGAAGTGTGAGGTACTGGCTTTTAGGGTCCCATTTTGGAGCTTGAGTCCCATAGCCAAAGACAGTGCATCAGAAGCCTTGTTCCACTTGCAAGTTCTGTCTAGTTCGTGTTTCACCTTTCCTAGATCTTCCTTTAAGACTTTTATGAATTCATATTTCTTATACAATCCATATTTCATTTTCCCCAGATTTTCTTCTAGAGTGAGATACGGGTGATAAACCTTCTTCTTTCCTATTCCTAGTTTCAGTTTTAAATTTTCAGACCTAAGTTCTAGGACACTGTTATCAAGTTCAAGAACCTGGTTCTTCAACTCAGCATTTGTGTTATCACTCTTATTAGCCCTAGAATCTAGACTTTTGCATTTTGCTTTTAGGATCACAAATTACCTAGACAGAACTTTTTTCTCATTATTAATTATTTCAAACTCATCAATGAAGTCTAGTAATAGCTCAACCAACCTTTCTTTAGACAAAAATTTAATCTTGTCTTTGAGATGAAGAATACTTACCTCTTGCTCATCATCTAATTCTCTGATGGCCATCAGTGCTTGCTCTTCTTCGGCTTCATCTTCTGAGTCTCCATCTAAGGTTTCTCCCAAAACAGCAACAATAGCCTTGCTTAAACCTTTGTTCCTTTTTGGTTGAACATATTCCTTCATCATGTTCCTTCATTCAACCCTTTCTTTCTTTCACTCAATTTCCCATTAAGGGCAACTCTTGATCATGTGATCAATCTTACCACACTTGAAGCAACCCTCATTGGTTTGTTTCTCATGAGCTCTTGATTTGATGAAGGTTGTACCTCTCGAAGAACCCTTTCCTCTCATCGGGTACTTTTTGAAATCTCTAGCGATCATGGCCATCTCATCATCTTTCAGATCTGAACCTTCGGCTATTTTGAGAGCTAGGCTTCTCTCCTTCTTGGGTGTATCCATATTCATGGTTTGCCTTCACAGTTCATAAGCAGTAAGATTTTCAATCAGTTTATCCAATTTCAGAGTAGCCATATCCTTGGATTCTTGAATGGTTGTGATTTTGCTTTCCCATGAGATTGGCAGAACCCTTGTTAGGTTTTTTTCAACCTTGTCTTCTTCAAGAATAATCCTTCCAAGAAACATAAGTTCATTTGTTAGTGTAGTGAACCTAGTATACATCTATTGGATAGTTTAGTCTTCCTTCATAGTAAAATTCTCATATTGAGAATACAACAGTGTTCCTCTGGAACTTTTCACTTGAGGGGTTCCTTCATGATCCACTTTCAAAGTGTCACATATCTTCTTAGCAATAGTACAAATTTGGATCCTACTGTACTCATCTGGACCTAGTCCACATACAAGCCATTTCTTGGCCTTAACATTTTTCTCCCACGTCTTCAGGTCTTCAGCAATACAGCCAGCCCTTGTCTTTGGCACAACCACTCTTTCTTCATTTTTGTTTATGGTTGCTAAAGGACCATCTGTGACTATGTCCTAGAGTTCATAGTCATGTCCTATGATGTGATCCCTCATCTTGTTCTTTCACCAAGAATAGTACTGTCCATTGAAAAGTGGAGGCCTGGTAGTAGATTGCCCTTCCCAATTCCAAGGTGGTGCACTCATGTTGATCTTTTCCTAAGGTGTTTGCCTCTTCAAGGATAACCCGCTCTGATACCAATTGATGTTCTTAATGTCTATACCACACGATGGGGTGATTTGTATGGTACCCAATTTTCGATCTAGAATAACCTGGTTCTTCTGGATGTTCTAACTACTACTGTTGCGGAATTAAAAGTATAGAAAATAAAGAACACGGAGATTTTTACGTGGAAAACACCTGGATCAAAAGGTGAAAAAACCATGACCTACTACTCAGTAGGATCTTCCCAAACATCCACTAAAATCATTTAGCCAAAACAACATTTACAAAAACTCGTTGTAAACCTAAGGATTAACTCTAATCTCAGTGTGGCACACAACCTCAATTTTTGGGACACTTTCAAGTTAACTCTAACTTGAATACTCAAACTACCTAATATAACTGCCTCAATAAAAGCTGGAAAGGTACAATTTTAACTCACCTACTACAATTAAACTAGAAGAAGAATAAACACAATGGAATTAGTTCTTATATCTTTTCCAAGTAGCTTCACGAATGCACACTTAAATCTCACATAAATTGCTTGCAAAATTGCCTCACCTTTTTGCTCTCAATTTAGTTTCACTTCTGTATTTGTGCAATGTCTGTAAAAGAGAACAATCACTATTTTTTAATGAGCTAGCAATTAGAGTTTGATTGAGACTCAACAGTTGATATTCCATCGAAGTTGAGTCCTTGAACAATACAAACTCCAACCTATCCTTTATCTGGATTGTGTCCTCTTCCTATAAGGAGACTTCCTCTCCTTATCCAATATGCAACCTTTTCGATCAGTTCAGAAGATATTGTTGCTTGATCCTTGAGACTTATCTTCTTCATGTGCAACTCACATGTATAGGTTGATAAAAACTTTGTCTCACATGATGGACCTCGTCCATGACTGAGTTAATTTGTCATTCTTCAAAACTTCAACTGAACTTGGGCCAACACATGCACCAGGTTTTATGGGAAGTGTAAAGACATCAACTTCAAGAATACAAAAGCATACATTGAGAAACCTGTTACTGACCCTCTTAACATTCAGTGGATCATTGGAGAGATACCACAGCAAAAAGAAGGATCACTGTAACAAAAATCTTCTTTCTTTTTATACATTTAACCCCTTTTTTCTGATTGTTTCGCAAATATGATATTTTTTATCTTTTGCTGTGATTGTGGTGTATTTGTTGCTCCCTTTGCAGAGTATGTTAGTCTTGGAGAGTTATCAATTCCGGCAAAAGACCTTTCTGATATTGACCAACACTGTAGACGCTATGAAGCTCTACTTTGGGACTATGCTAGAAAAAAACAAGAGTATGGGGCAATTAGTGATAGTGAGGTGACATGCAAATTGGCAAGGCAGAAAGGTGCACCAGCTTTGAATGAGAAAACACGAGTCCGGAGGAAGAAGAAGTAGTTGTAATATTTGTATGGAACATGTTGTACAATTATTTAGTTGATACTAGTTTATAAGAAAGATGGTAGAGAAGTTTTTGAACAATTTATTCTGTTTTGATTGTAGCAGACTTGTGCTACAATTATAGTAGCCTTTGTTTCTTTTTTTTTTTTATATCTAGTATTGTAGTTCAAATGGAAACACTCTATTGGGTTTATATTCACTTTTTGAATCTTTACAATACTTGATCTTTATTATTTTTAGCATATAAATCCTTTCCAACTGAATTTTTGTATAGTTATTCTGTCAACGAAAAAAATATATAGTTATTTTATTTTATTTTTTTTGTAGATTATGTGTAAAAATCAGTAACTAAGTATTTTATTGCTTTAAAGTTGAATTTTTTGAATGTATAAAGTGCCTCATCTATATTTTTTTCACCATATATGTTGTTTCTACCTGAATTTTAATCTAGCTATCATGTCAGCTACAAATATTGTAGATTTTTTATAGTTATATTTGTATATAATTTGTAAATATATTTAAGAGTGTGTTTTGTTTCTTTTATATTCATTTTTTGAATGCAAACAATACTTCATCTACAATATTTTAATTTAATAACTACTTTCCTACTGATTTATAATGTATATACTCTATAAATTCCAGATAATGTATTTGTTTTGTAGTTTTATTGTAGATAAACGGCAAAAATACATTAATAATATATATATATATATATATATATATATATATATATATATATATATATATATATATAAACCATTCATAAACAAATCAATCTATGAAAGTGTTGTCTCAATACAGAAAAATCCTAACTAACTACATTATGATCTTAAAAACACCAACAATTACACATCTAAATTTGTTATACAGAACAAATTTTATGAAATATTCTATTAACTACATAAAATTTTATTTATCTTTGGGTGCATTCTTGCAAGATCTTTTGTTATGCCCTTCTCCTCCGCAGTTGCCGCATGAAACCTTGTACTTCTCTGAATTTAGTTCATCACATTTTTTGTATCTTTCTTTTTGAGGTCTTCCTGGCTGGCTTTTCCCTCCTGTATGTGGATTTACTAGTATTTTAGTTATATGTTATGACACATTCCATTTTCTTTCATCAGGCAGGGGATTAACTGGTATTTCATAAGTACGCAAGAGGTTCGCCCTTGTGTAATAAGGAGAATAATATTTTACAAATGACTTTTCCCTGTGTCTTAAAGCAACCAAAACATGTGGACAAGGTAGTTCATCAAGCTGGAATTACCTACAACTATATTTTTTATTTTTGAGACAAACAATATATCACCTCACACCATCTAGTACTGTATGGATGTATTCTGTTGAAACTCCCACCTACGAGTACATTACAAACAAAAAAACAATTCATATACGGTTAAAATCAAACCATATACAAAATATCTACATTTGTCCTGTTTATGACAATGTTATGTTGTCACCCAACTCTTTGTTGAATTAGTATCCAAGGTATGTGAATGTACCCTTTGCTTTAAATAACTTTTCTTTCGTCCAACGTTCAAGAAGTGTCCTTATATACTGTAATAGTTCTACTATTGGCAGCTCTCTTGCATATTTTGTTACAGCATTCAACGACTCTGCAATGTTCGATGTTATAGTCCAAGTTCTGTTTATCATAATATGTACTCAGGACCATCTATGGTAGCCAATATCGTATAAATATGCTTTAATATGGGGTAAATATCGTCAATCTTTAATATCCTTTCATTAAATTTATCAAGTGTGTATGACCGTGCCATAGCAAAGTATAATTCACTTAATTTAAGATGTCCCTTCTTGAACTTTGCCCGTATATTTGTCCAAATATGCCACATGCAAGAATAATGTGGCAGGCCAGGATAAACAATAGATGTTGCCTTCAAGATACTCTTATTTCGATCCGAAACAACACACATATTTTATCTTTCACCATACGCGAGTTTGAATTTCTCAAAAAATCACTTCCATGATGCGTCATTCTCTGAATCAACAAAAACATACGCCAATGGTAATATGGTACCTACATTATGTGGCAAGAAGCAATTAATTGGTTGCAGTAAAAATGCAAAAGAATACATACATATACAAACTATAACTATTCCAAAAATATCTACAATTCATCTGCAAGTACTACAAAAAATACAAGCTACAATAAAACTTTAGTACCTGTTGCATCCATTGTACTAGTTGTTAGCATTATTCCCCTGTATGCAGACTTTGAAATGGTCCCATTAACTACTACAACTGGCCTACAATATTCCCAACCACTTATTGACGTACAAATCGCAAAAGAAGAAGTCATTGTCTGTCTACTTTAATTTAACTACAGACCCCGGATAAGTCTTCTATAGAATATACAAATAACTAATCAATTTTCTGTAAGAGTCAACATGATAACCTCTCATAAATTGTAAAGCCTCTTCCTTTGCTCTCCAGGTTTGCATGTAGGTTAGATCCACGCCGTGTTCAGACAGCATGTCAAATTGAATGTCTTTTGAGGTGTAAATTGTCTTAGGATCCGAATATTTTGGAATACCCATGCTACCAACTACCATGGTAGTAGGTTTGTGTTGTATGAATGTATTGTCCATTAAAGAGCGTGTGTGCTGGCTGTCGAAACTTCTGACCTTGAACATTGTAGAATCATTTATGCTAGTTCCCTTGAAGTACCATGTACAGTTTTTACCAACACATATGAGCCAGTAGCTACAAAATAAATACAAATTACACAATGGGTTAAATTTAGATTAAAAAAAAAATAGTTTTAACTTACACGATCACATTATACAATCTATATACAACATAACTACAATTCAACTACAATTCTGTTAAACATTATCACAAGGAAAAACTGAAGAAGTAAAAAATTATAAAGAAACTACAAAATTAAAAAAAAAAATCTTTGACTATTCATATGTTCATACCTTCTAGCACTAGACCTTTTAACTCTAAATTGGAACTTGTGCATGAAAGAATAGTATTTCATTGCAGTTGCAATTATTTTTTTGTCTTGGTATACTCGTCCTACTTTAATAAAACTTGGTGTACTGTCTGTTATTATTATACTTTCATATTCCTCTATAATGAGAGATGTTGGCATATCAAGTAACTTTATTATTCTAGACAAACCTGCATGAAAATAAATATAAATATTATTATCACCAGTTTGTAGAAATTTTGTAGATAATTTGTAGAAAGATTGAAATTCAGTACTTCATATTAATTTTTCTAATTTTTTGTAGTTGTATTGTAAAATAAGTGTAGAAATTTTGTAGATATTACAGAAATCCATAATTATATATATATATATGTGCGTGTGTGTGTGTGTGTAGTTTAATTGTAGATAAAATGTAGATAAAGTATAGTGTACTGACATTGTACCAGAATTTCATAGAAAAATAACAACACACACTTGCAACTGTGTTCTCATTGGTGATATTTAATTCCATATTGAAATCGCGAACAGTTATACATAGCAAATATGATCCTACGTTTTTGTTTTCCTTTTTCGTCTCCATGTATACACAAACACCCATATCGTTCCTAATTTCCATTGGAAGACAATGCTCGTTGAAAATGTTTTTGATTTCTATAATTTATTTGGATGTATTAATCATTAATTGTTGTGCTATTTTAGAAATCAATAGACTACAACTCGCATCATCATCAACTACAATGCCTTCGAACTCAAATTCTCTAAATCTCTCATAGTTATCCCAATTCTCTTTCAGTTGTAGCATAATTGGTATTTTCGTCATCATTGCTTTTCTTGAAATGAATTGTAGAAGATTTTATCGATTTTGATTTGTGAAATTAGAGAAAATGTTGAAACATAGTGTATTGCAAAATAGAGTACGGAAATTTTGTAAGGAAGTCGACAATAGTTATTATTGTGCGTGATTTGCGTTGGGGAAGATCTGGAAAATATTTAATTTCCCTTTTCTAGCGCACCTAAATAAGGAATAGTTGTAGCTTTATGATTCCTTATTTAACGCAACGTATATATTATATAGAAATACTATTAGCATGAATGGTAATATGCAAACTATGAACATATTTGGTAATATAGCTTCCTGTATGGTATATATATGAAAATTTCCCCATACCAAACCAACCAACTAAAACTAAGAGTGGCATGTGGGCCTGATAGGACCGAGCCGGGCCCAGGACCACAAGCCCATATGGGCGGTGGGCCTAAACGGTCCTAACCAGATAGGACCGAGATCGGGAGAGGTGGGCTGGGTAGTGGACCAGTCCCATAGGCGAGGCTCGCGAGATCGTGACCTGTTGGAAAGTGGGCCAGTTCAACCGATCCTAATCGGGCCTAATGGCTCCAAATTTAAAAAAAAACTCTGCCCGTTAGGGCATTTATAAAATAGTCGTGTGGGCTGCCCAAAAAGTTCTTGGTTATTTAGAAAATAGTTATTTAACACCCCCAAATTTTATTACACCTTTTCCTTATTTTCTATTATAAATACCCTCTTACTCTTTCGTTTTTCTCACCAAATCATCATTCTTTCTCTAATTTTCTTCTGTAATTGGTTACTTTATTGTTGCAATTTGTAAAAAATTATGAAACTGGTGAATTGAAGTCTTCAAGTCTTCAACGATAATTAATTTTCAACAAGTTATTTGTCAACTCGGTAAACTCATTCCAACTTCTAAGTTTTACTATTATATTTTTGTTTTCTGCTTTTATTTTGTATTGTTTGATTAATTAAGATAGATTTTTCGTTAAAATGGTTTAGTACAAATATGGAAAAATACAGAAGTGGTGAATCTGGTGGCTAATCTATTTTCCTCCAATTTCCCAGGCTCCCTTACCCAAATTCCATGCCCGTCCTCCACCTGCTCCTATTCTTGATAGTGGTAATACTTTATTACAATTTACTGAGAGTCAATATTTGCATAATATTGGAGGTGATGAACAATTGAACCATGAATATATGAATGCTCTTTATGGCAATCCAACTGTTGATAAAAATGATGATGAAGAAATAGATTTTGATGAAACGAAACCGGATGACGATACACTAATAGTCATATTGCTGAAGTAATCCCAACTAATAATAATCCAAATGATGCCTCTTCTGACCCTTCTATTACGACCCATACTTTTTCTAGATAACCTTCTAAACAGAGTGAAACATCTCTTGTTTAACCATTTTATATTCAAGTAAGATAAAAAAATAGGGTTAAGTGTAAAACTTGCGGCAAAGCGTTAGCTTTTAAATATATTGGAGGTGGGGGGAGGAGCGAGAAGTTTGAGGAGATACATATTGCTACACACTCAAGATAAAGTTAAATATCTTCGTATGAAAGCTTTGGCCGAGGGGACAAGTGTACCTTGCCAGGCTGACCTTAGTACCAGGTCAAATCAATTTCAACCGAAAATTAACACTGTGACCGGTGATATTTTATATTATGATCTAAGAAAAGATCGGGAAAAACAGGCAAAAATGATTCATGTTATGTGCTTACTGTTATTATACTGTATTTGTAAAATAATTGTGGAAATATAAATGAATATAAACAGAAATGAACATAAACAGAAATAACAGAAAACCAATTCGAGCCCACTGAATTCACAATGTTTTCTTAAGGAATTTAATCCCCTTCTAGAACCTAAGGTTATGGATTTTTTCCTCCCAGGATAGAACGAATTACACACTGGTGTAGTGGTACTTCAAACCCTAGTGTTTCAGCAAACACAAAGTTCGATAGCAAATCACACTTACTTTTTGCTTTGTTTGATGCTAAAAGTATGCAGAAGAAGGAGAAGAAACTCAATCATAGTGAACTTCGGAGCAGAATAGTGTTGTATTTACAGCCAAAGTTGGACTGAAATCTGAAGAGGTGCAAATCTTTAGAATGGATATTTCTGCAAAATGGCCACAACATAAATGTCATTACATAAATGGCTATTTATTCAACATTAAAGAGAAAAAATAAAGATAAAAAATTGATGGGTAGTTACTTTTCTGTTACAAAAACAAAAATATGAAATTTGGATAACTGAAATGCATTTAATATTAATATTTATTTAATATTAATATTCTATTATTAAAATAAATATTTAATAATATTTTCGTTAATATTTTACTATTACTAAATAAATTTGGTCCAAAAAATTAACCAATCAATAGATCATTTGACCAATCCAAATCCAAATCCAAATCCGGATACGAATCCGGATAAAAAAACGAAGCCGGACCCGAGCCGAGCCAACCGAGCGACAACGTGACGATGAGGAAGGCGCGATGCTTGCATTCTTCTTAAATCTTTAAGAGCTAGAAGAATAACAATTGCTTATATACCCATAAAAACCCTCTTCCTCTTCCAATATGGGACAATGTCCATTACCAAGAGGGGAACTTAAAATTTCACTCAAAAATTTTATTTCCCTCCATTTTCCATTCACCCTCTTTTAAGTATTTAATATATTAATTAAATACATCCAAAATCCAACAATCCCCCATATGAATGGAGAATGGCTATATCACAGAAGTATGCATGAAAAACTGTATGATTCGCTAGTAAGGGTTAACTACATCTGGATAAGTAGGTTTCCCTTTGAACTTTCCATAGTGAACTTATGTCAGATATACTTGATCAATCGGTAGATTTGATATCTTTGAACCATCAAACTTTAGTGTATATCTAGACAACCACAAGTCACACAACCAATCCTTAACCATCTTTGGTTCTCATTGTTGTGTTCGTTTCAGCCATGAACACCGCCTGGTTTCATAAGTGCATAGAGAACTTGCCTTACAATGTTCTCCTTGAAGTAGCTAATACTTCACACTTATATAGGTAATTTCTAAATGTGTCATCCCATAGATACACTATTTGATATACCTCGTATCAAATTTAGAAATCATTAAAAAGCTTTAATGCTTTATCCTTGGTACTGAACATTGGCTCATCACGAGAATGGACCAAAAGTTTACTTGAGAATGTTGAACCATCATAAATGACTTTGTTTTATCTCTTTGAGCCTAGATCTTGGGATCTCCAGTCTTCTAGGTAGAGTTACCGCCACTATGACTTGTTCTCGGCCACAGTCACATTCCCCTTTATGGCTTCTCAACTACATCTCTAGTTAGGCCTTTTGTAAGTGGATCTGACACATTATCACTTGACTTTACATAGTCAATCGTGATAATTCCTCTAGAGAGTAATTGTCTAACGGTTTTATGTCTTCGTCGTATATGACGAGACTTACCGTTATACATAACGCTCACATCCCTTTCAATTGCCACTTGACTATCACAATGTATGCATATTGGTGCCAACAGTTTGGGCCAAAATGGAATATCTTCCAAGAAATTTGGAGCCATTTAGCTTATTCACCGCTTTATCCAAGGCTATAAACTCAACCTCCATTGTAGAGCGAGCAATACAAGTTTGTTTGGATGGCTTCCAAGATACCGCTCCTCCACCAATAGTGAATACATATCCACTTGTGGACTTGGAATCAGTGATCTGGTGATCTAATTTGCATCACAGTATCCCTCAATGACTGCACGATATTTACTGTAGTGCAAAGCAAATTCCTGGGTATGTACTAAATACCCCAATACTCGTTTCATGGCCATCAATTGAGATTGGCCTGGATTGCTCGTATATCGACTCAATTTACTTACAGCACAAGTTATAACTGGTTGTGTACAATTCATGATGTACATTAAGCAACCTAACACACGAGCATAATCCAATTGTGATATGCTCTGGCCTTTGTTCTTTGCTAATGCAAGATTCACATCAATTGGAGTCTTTGCAACTTTAAAGTCCAAGTGCTTGAATCTTTCAAGTAGTGTCTTAATATAATGAGATTGTGACTATGCTAGACCTTGAGAAGTCTGATGGATCTTAATTCCCATAATTAAATCAGAAACTCCCAAGTCTTTTATATCAAACTTACTAGTTAGCATACGCTTAGTAGCATTTATATTGGCAATGCCATTAGTTATTATGAGCATATCATCCACATACAAGCAAACAATGACTATGTGATTTGGAACATTTTTAATGTACACACATTTATCACATTCATTTATCTTAAATCCATTTGACAATATTGTTTGGTCAAATTTAGCATGCCATTGTTTGGGTGCTTGTTCTAATCCATAAAGGGATTTAACAATTCTACAGACCTTCTTTTCTTTACCTGGAACCACAAACCCTTCAGTTTGTTTCATGTAGATTTCTTCCTCAAACTCTCTATTTAAAAAGGCCGTCTTAACATCCATTTGATGAATTTCAATACCATAAAATGCAGATAACGCTGCAAACATTCGTATGGACGTAATTCTTATAACTGGGGAGTATCAAGATCTTTTCGTTGTCTATACCCTTTGACTACAAGTCTTGCCTTATACTTATCAATAGTGCCGCCATCTTTAATTTTCCTCTTAAAAGTCCATTTAGAACCCAACAGTTTATTTCCAGAAGGAAGATCAACCAATTCACGTGTATGGTTGTTCAGTGTGGATTCTATTTCATTATTGATTGCCTCTTTCCATAGCAATGATTCCGAAGAAGACATAGCTTATTTAAATGTTTAAGGCTCATTTTCCAATAAGAAAGTCACAAAATCTTGTCCAAATGAAGTAGACGTTCTTTGACGTTTACTACGTCTTGGATCCTCCTAGTTAAGTGTACTTTTTTTTGTTTCTTCCCGAGGACGTTTAGATCCTTCACCAATCGAATCATATTTCTTTTTATATGGATGTATATTTTTAGAGAACTCATCATTATTTGATTCTATAACTGTATTATTATAAATGTAGGGATTTCTCATTTATGAACCATAAATCGATATGCTTTACTATTATTCGCATATCTTATGAAAACACAATCAACGATTTTCGGACCTATTTTTACCCTTTTGGGTTTAGGAACTTGCACCTATGCCAAACACCTACACACTTTAAAATAATTCAAGTTGAGCTTCCTTCCTTTCTATTTTTCATATGAAATGGCTTTTGTTTTGCTATGGCGTACTCGATTTAGTATTCGGCTAGCCGTAAGAATGACTTCCCATACTAATTCTGTGGCAAACCAGAACTTATCAATAATATGTTCATCATCTCTTTTAATGAACGATTCATTCTTCCCATTGGATTGGGGCATGTGAGGGGCCATTGTTTGATAAATAATTCTATATTCTAAATATATTTTTTCAAACAGAGATTCATATTCACCACCCTTATCATTTGTTATCATTTTGATTTTATTATTAAGTTATTCAACTTCATTTTTGTATTGCTTGAATGCGTCTATTGCTTCATCTTTACTATTAAGTAAGAAACATAGCAATATCGAGTACTATCGTCAATAAAAGTTATGAAATACTTCTCTCTACCATGAGATGGTATTGGCTTCATGTCCCAAATATCTGCAAGAATTAAGTCTAAAGGATTTGAATTCCTTCCAACCGACTTATAAGGATGTTTAACATACTTAGATTCCACACATACTTGATATTTTGATTTGTTATATTCAAACTTGGAAATACTTCCAAATTAATCATTTTCAGTACGGTTTTATAATTGACATGACCCAAACGTATATGCCATAATTCATTTAACTTAACTAAGTAAGACTAAGCTGAAATTTTATTATTATTTTCAACAACCATTACATTTATCTTGAAAAGGCCCTTAGTGAGGTAAACTTTTCCTACGAACATTTCATCCTTACTTATTCTAACCTTATAAAAAAACACATTTAAAACCATTCTTAACAAGAAGCCTAGTAGAGACTAAATTTTTCCTAATCTCAGGAACATGAAGGACGTTGTTCAAAGTCACCACTTTGCCGAAAGTAATTTTGAAAAATATCTTCCCACTTCCTTCAATCTTCTCCTTTGAAGCATTTTCCATAGAAATTGTCTCATCGGGTCCAACAGGAGCATAAGAAGCAAAAGCTTCTCTAACAACACAAACATGGTGAGTGGCTCCAGAATCAATCCACCACTCTTTAGGATTGTCCACCAAGTTGCATTCATAAAGCATGTCACATAAATAATCAACATCATCATGCTTTTCAACAATGTTTTCTTGACCATTCTTCTTGTCTTTCTTTGGAGCACGACGCTCCACAGATTAGTGTCTGATTTTTCTACAGTTGTTGCAGTTTCCACTGAACAACTTTTTGCTTGGGTTGTATTCGGTCGAGAAGCCTTCTTCCCCTATTTGTTCTCCTCAACAATATTTTCTTCTGTTCTTGTTGAGTTTCCATGCCCTATCTTTTCAGCAGCTTTGTTGTCCTCTTCGAATCTCAATCAAACAATGAGATCTTCAAGGGACATCTCCTTGCGTTTGTCCTTCCACAAAGGAGGCAACTACTCAATCATCGCTGCTACTTGAAATGCTTCATTGATGACAAGACCTTCAGCAAGGAGATCGTGAATGATCACTTGCAATTCCTAGACTTAGGTAATAACGAACTTTCTCTCTACCATTCTGTAGTTCAAAAACTTTGCAGCAACAAACTTTTTCAACCCAACATTTAGTTTTGTATTTTTTTTTCAAGCGCAGTCCACAGTTCCTTTGACGTTTCCACGCTACTGTAGCATTGTACAAACATCCTCAAGCCCGCTTAGAATATAATTCTTGTAGAAAAAATCAGAATGCTTCCACTTCTCAATCACGAGAAAGCCTTCAGTTTCTGGAGTTTCATCGGACAGCACATGAACATCTTCCTTGAAGGACTTCTGGAGACTTAGAGTAGTCAAATAGAAGAACATCTTTTGCTACAAGCGCTTGAAATCAATTCTGAAAAATTTTCCAAGTTTTTTCGCCGGTGCCAATACTGCCGGTGTCATTCGGTTTGTTGAGGTATTGGCAGTCACCACTGGAACAGCTTGGTTCTCATTCTCATTAGTAATTTCTGTAAAAGAATGACAAAAATATTAAAATCACGTAGATTTTAATAGAGTACAAAACCACAAGGGTTTTACTCTTCCAGAAATAATGAGTACAAATACAGAAAATATATTTTAAATTCCTTAAGCTTGTTAGTATAATATATTTGTAAAATAATTGTGAAAATATAAATGAATATAAACTGAAATGAACATAAACAGAAATGACAGAAAACCAATTCGAACCTACTGAATTCACAGTGTTTCCATAAGGAATTTAATCCTCTTATGGTACCCAAGTTATGGATTATTTTCTCCCAATAGAGAACGAATTACACACTCGTGTAGTGGTACTTCAAATCCCAGTGTTTTAGTAAAGACAAAGTTCGGTAGCAAATCACACTTACTTTTTTCTTTGTTTGATGCTAAAGTATGCAGAAGAAGGAGAAGAAACTCAAAAAATCATAGTGAAATTCTAAGCAGAATGGTGTTGTATTTATAGCCAAACTTGGGCTGAAATCTGAAAAGGTACAACTATTTAGAATGGCTGTTTTTGTAAAATGGTCACAACATAAATGCCAAATCGAATCCGAATATGAAGCCGAAGCCGAGCGGAGCGACGACGACGGCGACAGTGCGGGGCTTGCCTTTTTTGCAACTCTTTAAGAGCTAGAAGAAGAACAATTGCTTATATACCCATAAAAACCTCTTCCTCTTTTAATATGAGACAATATCAATTTACTAAGGGGGAGAAGTTAAAATTTCACTCAAAATTTTTATTTACCTCTATTTTTCCATTCACCATCTTTTAAGTATTTAATATATTAATTAAATATATTCAAACCCAACACTTACCCTATAATTTTCCTTCTAACCTTCACTTTGTACATAATATTAAAAATTTTTTCAATTCTAGTTATAAAGTATGGTCTCACACAACCATAAAGAACAATCGATATCAATAATATTTGCCTTTTTTATTTACTCGTATAAATTATTGTGGCGCTATTACCCAACAATTTACAACAATTAACCCGGTCCAATCCAGCTTGCATCCCGTGGCGCGTACCGCTATTTCCAAATCCTCTTCGTCCCACCTCTTTCCTTTGTCTGTCGCCATGTAACTTTTAACTTCCTTTTCACTCCACATTTCTTCTCTCCCAATTCGCCATCTCCTCATATTTCCTCCTCCCTTTTTCACCATTTCTTGAAACCCTAAATCTCCTCTTCTCCGATAACTAATTCTACAAACATGTATCACAACGACGTTAACTCTTCCAATTACCAACCTCACATTCAGAACCCAAATTCTAGCTCTACTCCGGCCGATCATCCCTACAATCCAGCCGACGTTCCCGGCCAGTGTGCGTCAGCTCCTCCGGTGCCATCCGACTATTCCTCCGCCTACCCACCATATTCTCACAGATCCGCCGATCATTTCCCAACTGCAAACCCTGACGCTCAATCGTCAACTCAACAGCAATCTGGCAATTATTACCCTTATAATCAAAATCAAGCCTCTCCGAGTTACGATTATAGTACGCCAAATCCACCTAATTACAGTTCATCATATTCGTCTGCTCCTCATTCAATCGAAAATAATGGCTCATATGGAGAACAAGGTTTTTATGATTCTAGTATTTATAAATATAATGGTAGGAAAGAGGAATCTTACAGTGAAAGTCGGTCCGAGTTGAATATGGGGGTGATGTTTGATGATTATGGTAGGCCTATCAATATTCAAAATGGGAGAGAGAATCAAGGACACGCGAGTAGTTGTCAAGTTGTGAAAGCAACTCCAAAGATGGAGGAGCAGCAGGATGTTGCAGCTGGTGTGTTGAAGTTCCGCGTCAAGCTTTTATCAGAAGGCTTAGGTCAGAACGACATGGATGTGCTTTGTCAGGTTAGAATGTAGCATTATTGTTCTTTGCAGATATTTCATGAGCTTCAAAAGGGGAAATAATTGCATTTTGAAGTATTAATTTGGCATGCTTAATCAATCAACTTATCTACTAGGCCTCAATTACAATTTAGTTAGAGTCGGCTATATGGATCCTCTGTATGTAGTATTTAGGAACTCATTATAATAACTGTTTTTATGCTGACTACAGAGGTAGAGTCAGGATTTGATGTTTATAGGTTCCTACAACGACCTCAAATTAATTTAATAATAAATGACTTCACTGCCAACTATTTATATATATTTAGTGGATTTCTTAATACATATATTGGGCTTGGCAAACGCTACTGGGTTCCATGAACCCATAGGTAATATTTTAGATCTCCCTCTGGCTGACTATTAGCTTACTACTCCCTATTTTTTGGACGGGCTATGCGTTGGTTCTTGATAAAAGAAATTAAGGGAAAGAATGGGGGAAGATGACAAGAAAATAAAAAGAGTATACTGGAATAGATGTAAAAGGAACTGAAGCTGAAAATTCTATTTTATTTTACTGCATTTTGGACTACAATTTATAAGAGAAATACTAACATAAAAGACCTAAAAATCAGAACAAAATCTATTGAAAATAACTAACTCCTAGATACTAGTTCACTCCTAAAGACTAGTTCAAAATTATTTCAAATTCAAACTAAATTACTGTAGTAAATAACTCTTAAGCTGAAACAGTAAAATAATTTTACTGAGAGCAGCTTTTAAAGCATATTTCTAACACTCCTCCTTGCTTTTGAAGCTGCAAATTCTGAATTTGTGCCTTGTAAACCTTTAAGTGGAAGCCACTTTGTATGTAAATCTGCCAACTGATCTTTGGGCTTGCAGTGAATAGAGTTCACTTCTGTATTTTGCTGCATCTCATGATTGTCAATGAAATAAGTTGGCTCGTTTTTCAGCTTCATTTGCATTTTGCGTTGAGACTAGTCAACTTTCTTCTAGATTTGCATCTTCTGAAATATTGACTTCTTCCTTACCTCATTTTCACGTATGTTCTCAGTTGGAGAATTACGTGCTCTTAGTAGATTCTTTTGGCTTTATTCTTCATCTTCGGTTGGATCAAATGAGAAGTTTCTATCTCTCATTTTAACCGTTAAAATCTTAAGTCCAGTTGCATCATAAATGAAATAATCTTTATCTTCGAAGGATACTTTAAATCATTTTTCTATTAGTTGTCCAATACTTAATAAATTTTGATCAATATCAGGAACATAAAGAACATCTTAAATTTTCTTAGTACCTGAATTTGTTGGGATTGCAACAGTTCCTTTTCCTTTAGCAAGAATATAATCACCTTTTCCAATTCTGACTTTCTTATGTGCTATAATCGTAAACTCTTTGAAAATATTTCTGTCATATGTCATGTGGTTTGTACAACAACTGTCAATCAACCAAAAATCAGATTTTTTGGTTGAAAGAATAGTTGCCACAAACAAGTGATCTTCTTCTTCTTTATTGGCGACTTGGGCATCTGCTCCATGCTTTTGATATTTGCCTTTGGAAATTACAGCTTCATGACCAAGTTGGTTGCAAATTTTGCACTTTGCATCTGGCCTCTTCCAACATTTGAATGGTTGATGGCCTCTTTTATCACAGTGCTGACAAGGTAGGTAATTTTTCTTTACGTTATTACCCTTGCTTTGATTTTTATGGTTGGCTGTCAAGGCTCCTTCAACCATACCATCATGCCTCATAAGCCTCCTTTGCTCTTGTGCCTGCAGTGTGTTTAACAATTTTACTAAGGTAATCTGGGATAAATCCTTTGTATTTTCTAAGGTAGTTATGAATACTTCATATTTTTTCAGGCACTGAACAGAAATTTTTTCAACAATTCTTGAATCTTTAAATTTAGTGCCAAGCAACCTTACCTTGTTAATAATGCCAAGCAACTGACCTGAGTATTCTTTGACGGTCTTGGATTCTTTTATTTTCTACAACTCGAATTCCCTTATTAAATTCAACACCTTTATGCCTCGAATTTTGTCATCTCCTGTATATTCTCCCTTTAGATAATCCCATATTTCTTTTGTTGATTTGAGAGCCATAACTCTCGTGAAAATTGTTGCAGACACACCAGCAAACAAAGTTGCTTTCGCCTTTGATTTCCTGATTTTCCTATTTCTTGTGATTCTTGATCTGGGCCACGGTGGGATTGTTAGGCAGCGGAAGAACATCATAATCCTCTTCCACGCCTCCCAAAGATCTAAAGCCTCCAAGTAAGTCTCAATTCTTACTGTCCACGGTTGGAGTTTTCACCATCAAAGACTGGAGGAGCCAATTGAGAAAAACTCATTTCAGTCTCCATCTCACTCAAAAAAAAAGATTTTACTTAGGTCCCTTAAGAAGATGGCTCTGATACCAATTGTTGGTTCTTGATAAAAGAAATTAAGGAAAATAACTGGGCAAGACGACAAAAAAATAAAAAGAGTATACTGGAATAGATGTAAAAGGAACTGAAGCTGAAAATTCTATATTATTTTACTGTATTTGGGACTATAATTTATAAGAGAAATACTAACTTAAAAGACCTAAAATCTGCACAAAATTTGTTGAAAATAACTAACTCCTAGAGACTAGTTTACTCCTAAAGACTAGTTTAAAATTATTTCAAATTCAAACTAAATTACTGCAGTAAATAACTGTTAAGCTGAAACAGTAAAATAATTTTACTGAGAGCAGTTTCTAAAGCATATTTCTAACACTATGCTCGACCTGCTTGTCACTGTTAATTTATTTATTAACCATTTCGTTAATTATATTTTATAAGTTTTGCGTTGAAATTCATATTCAGATTGGTCTAGATGGGATTCGCATACTTGATCCTGCTATGAGCCGAACTCTGAGAATATATTTACTTGAGAATGTGACAAGATGGGAGGTAAGTTTGTCATTTTGATTGTATTAGTTCCAGTATATGTTATTTCATTTGCATACAAGATGCCTGTGGAATAAGTTCATTTATTATCCTTTCTCTGTCAGGTATTGGATTCATATATATTTGCACTTTGGGCCAAAAGCTCTGTTGACGTGGAACCTAGACGTATCAGGCTGAAATCAAATAGCTATACAGTGAACAATATGCTGGACACTGTTACAGCAGCAAGTATTCAGGTTAAGAGATCTCTTTACTCTTCAAAATTTGAATTGTTCATATCAATAAATGTCTTTGTTGAGATAGCTGCATATAATTTTAAGCCCTGGAGCTGTGGAATGTGTCGAGTTACTCAAGTTGTAGTCTTCTTTATCTGGCTTAACATCCTTATTTCGTTTGATGTAAACATAATCTGAGTAAGGAATATCTGACCTGTTTTCTTACTAGTGTTAGAATTTATATACTGTTCTCAGGGCGTGTAGTTCATGTTGAACTAAAACTGAAATTCATAGGGATATGGTGAGTTTCCCCCACTCTATGACTCGGGAGAAAGACAACACGTGTCTATCCAATAAATGAGGAATTTACAAACTCTTTTTCCCATCATGGAAGATGTATAGTATAGGGGTTATCAGTCATTCTGCTACAGGAAGTCTTATCTCATTTCTGCTACAGGAAGTCTTAGTTCAGATCAGTGGCATTGGAAAGCTCCATCACTATTTTTTTCTTGTTTTTTGTTTTGTTAAGGGTGTAGAAATTGTACTTTTCATGTTATATTGGGTTTGTCCTGCATGTCGAATGGATTAATATGGAGGTTATGATGTTTAGCGGGTTTGGTTAGTTATATTAGGTTTTATCATGTATTCACACAGCACTAGACTGAAGACCTCTAGTTGCACTGATTGGTCCTTCTAAGAATGCTTAATTATTTTACTAGGTTATTATTTAACTGTGTATGGCTGCCACTATAAGGAACTGTGAGCTCAATGGATCAATTATTCTCCCTATTTCCTCCATATCAAGTTTAGTTGGTGTTTCTGCTCTTCTCCAGATACTTTTCATTTAAACTATACTATACAACTGAAATTGGATTTTATCATCATTTCCTTGCTTTCAACAAGATATTAGGTACAATGCTCCTCTAGATACTCGACTAGTCATAACCATGTACACATGCTTTTATTATGGAATTCAGATTAAGGAGATGAGTGAGAGTGATAAACCTTTAGATTCAATCAAAGGATCTGAGCAAGCTGCTGAGAAGAAGAAAGGCTTTGTTGACTTGATGAAGTTGATGAGGCCACTCAATGAAGAGAAAGATTTCTGGGTTAGATTTATGATCATCTGTTACATTAATTTAGTGGTCGTGGTTTTCATCTGTTTCTGTTGAATCAATTACTACAAGTAACTCTTAACAAATTCTTGGCTTTGTTTTGACTAATAATTCTCTCAGGTTCCTGATGAAGCAGTTCGCAAGTGCACTGGCTGTGGGACAGATTTTAGTGCTTTCAATAGAAAGGTACACATTATTTTGAGGTACACATTATTTTGAACACTGGTGTAAATGTCACATTTTCGTATTGTCTGTTTTTCATTTTTTAAATCTCATATATCTTCTTTAAATCTGTGTCAGCACCACTGCAGGAATTGTGGGGATATTTTCTGTGACAAGTGCACGCAAGGTAGAGTTGCCCTCACTGCCGATGAAGATGCTCTGCCTGTTCGAGTTTGTGACCGATGCATGGTATGCCCATTTAAAATAAGGGTTAATTACAGGTTTATGGTTTTCTTTTATTAAGATATTAAATGTGACTTTATTCTCATTTAGTGAGATGTTAAATGTGACTTTAATTGTTAATCTGGGATGGTCTAAGCAATACAAGTGCAAAGCTTAGTGTCGGGGAACATGTAGTTGTACAAATTAGCTGCGAACTAGATCTGATAGTGTGATGTGACTGGAGAACAAACTGAATCAAGAAACTTGAAAACTTGTGGACTAGGTGTAGTGACTATGATTCGGGAATAGGAGGACATAGGGAAATCAAGGAATTCAATGGAGCTCATTGTCTCATGTTTTGGGGGAGTAAGAAAGATGAAGTGGTTTAATGCCATGGGCAGCTGCAAAGAGATTTTCCTCTTCAAAAGCTGCTACAGGTTTTGATCACTACAAATTCTGCAAAAATCTCGACTAAATATAGAAAAGATTGGATTCCAATATTTATCAAAAAAGAAATTGGAGACCTAATGCTTCAATTACATAGTTCAGCTAATTAAAGAAATGGAGCAAGATAAAAGCACTGCGAGTGTTCCATCTATTTAGAAACGTCAGAGAACATAGTTTGTAATTATTCTGAACAGAAAGCTGCTGTTGCTTGTTAAAGATGCTACCACCTGGGAACTTTCATTGCTTGCATATGATCACATGTTACCCTACGACTATTAATTATTTGCTTTTTCGTTATTGTATCTTCTATCATCTGACTAAAGAATAAGACAATTCCTTAACGAGGGCGTTATACCTTTCAACAATCTAACAAAGTTTTGGATCTTAATATCTGATGGTTACTGTATTCAAGAGATTTCCAGTCTTTCATGACAGTGCCTTTCAATGTTTTACGTTCTTTTATCTGATATTTTGTTCAACATAACAGTTCCTTTCAGTTTGTTGATCTTTTATATCACAATAGTTTTGAAGCAGTACTATCACAAGATGTAACAAGATTGAACTTTCCCTATTTTGCAGGCAGAGGTAACTCAGAGACTCAGCAATTCAAAGGAAGCAATGACGAAAGTTGCTCCGTTACCAAGTCATGAGGACCTTACAAGAAAACTCAAGGTGACTACTGACTTCTGAGATTCTTTAAACTATTCATCTTTACTGTTCAAAATTGTTTTGTTTAGATAGGTTATTGGAAGTGCATCTTGAAAATTAATACTACTTACCTCTTAGCTTATGTCCTCAATTATGGAAGTTACATTACTTTTAAGATTTGAAGTATAAGAATTTTGAGATGAACTGTTGGATAAGTGAATTGGAGAGAAGATATAAGAAACAGAAAATAATAATCTTTGCTACTTTAAATTTGTGATGTGCTTTATAAAGCTTCACGTTAAGGTTGGCACGATTTATATCAATGGATTATAAAGTATCTTTGCTGTAATGTTTCATTTTCATTCTATTCTTGGCCAGCCTCTCCCTAAATTTTAACTTTTCATCTTCGTCAGCATATACTAATTTCTACTGTTGAAATTCATTTACAGGAGGAAATGGACAAGAAGCGCAAGATTTCAGCAGGTAGTACCCATGGTTGAAACAGTTTCTTATTTAATTCTCTTCAAAATACACATACGTTTATGATTGCCATCTGGAATTGGCATGCAAACCTTTCTATGGTTACTGCAAGTTGGAGAATTTTTTCCCTTGGAGCTGATGAATCTATCATTTTCAGGACTTAGTTCACAAGGATCTAGGAGGGTGAGAGAGGTGGAATGTCCAATCTGCACAGTCCATTTGCAGGTTCAATACCATAGACCATGCTTTTCTCCCTCTCTTCTTATGTTTGTGCCTGTTCTTGAAAACCTTTTCGATACTGTTAAACCCCAAGAATATCCTGTAAATGTGGATGAAATTTATATGGATTTGAGTTTGCAGGTTGAAGTGCCAGCTTCTGGATCAGCAAGGATAGAATGCAGCGTCTGCCAGCATCCATTCCTTGTTAATGCTCATTGATCTGCAGAGTTTCCTTTTGTAATATCCCCGTACTAAAAGCCATTTTGATTGTCCTTTTAACTTAATACCCACAGTTCTCAAAGAGTATCACGCTCTTTACTGTGTCATATTTGTATTATACTCTTTTTCCATAATGTAGATTAGAAAAAGGGTTACAGTTGTATCATCTGTATTGCACTTGACTCGATTTGGGAAGTAACCTTAGATAATAGTCTGTTGTAGATGCACAAGGGGCTTAAATTGAATTGCTGAGTTAATTGTACAATTCATATTTTTGCCTTGTAATCTTTTCAACTCTGTATACTTGGATCGATCATTGGAAGCCTTTGTGAGTAGCAGGGACAGCATGAAGTTCAGATAGATCAAAACTCTACCCAATTGACTGGCCGGAAGAGCAATACCTAAGTCAAGATCTCCAACCGAAAAAGAGAAAAATTAAACAGGAACTAGTGAACAATAAGATCCAAAGACATGTTATAGGTCAATAAGATCCAAAGACATGTTATAGGTCAATAAGATCCAATGACATGATATAGGTCCTGATGATTTCCCTTGGGCATACTGACATGCCATGGCAATAGTAAAGATTGCGGCCTGTTCCAATTTTAGAGGGGTCTATTAAAGAATTTAACTCCTAATTTGGATCGTATACAATGAGAAGTTTCAGTGAGTTCTTATTTTCCTAACAAAACTTGACGCAATCACTGCTATATGTGTCAAGAAATGCATAGGTGGTGAGAGTAGAGTTGGAGATGTATTTAGGATCACTTTAATTTTTATATAACCCCTTAGACATTCTGAAATGATATGGAAATAAATTAGGGCTTCTTTCATTTTGGGCCTGGTAGCTCAAAATAATTACAGGCGGTAACTCAAAAAAATGTACATTAATTATGTATATGAAATATATATTACGGGAAAGATCCAAATAGGCCCACGTACTATACGAAATTGGCCATATTTGTATTTCGTTAATACTTTAGCCCATATATGCCCTTACTGTCACATATTTGGTCTACATATACCCTTTTGAAACGGAATCCACCCAAACTAATTAGCTCTTTCGTTAATTGTACTAAAATGTATTACAAACACTATTTCCTTTTTATTAATACTTTTTTATTGATTTACTTTTCTCTGTTTTTTTTCATTCTCCCATATCTGAGTTCCTCCATTACTAATGCCTTCTCCATTTTCGCAACCAATTTATCTTGACAAAACTCATGAATTCCTGCTAATTTTACTATCACAAACCCCACATGTCCTTTTGTCAGAGAAATATTTTCGGTGGTGTTAACTGGGTGAAGGTAGGATATGGTTATTCTGATTTTGCAAGTCTTATTCCCTTTGGCTCTGAAGTTCTACAATGAAGAACACCTTGAAAATCTGAATAATCATATCGTACATTCACAAATTAACACCACCGAAAAAATTTCTCCGAAAATTTTCATCTCTTTCTTCTCAGAAAAACCAGTCTTCTCGCTTGGAAGCTTTTGGTGGTGTAGGTTTGATTTTTAGGAATAAAATCGTGTGAAATTGGTGACGGAAATGGAGAAGGCATCAACAATGGAGGAAATAAGATATGCGAAAAAGAAAAAGAAAAAAAAGAAAGAAAAGAAAAACGTAAAGGAAAAAACAATACTAATAAAGAGGAGATAGTGTTTATAATGTACTTTGGGTGAATTTCGTTTCGAAAAAGATATATATGAACCAACTATGTGATGGTAAAAATTATATATGGACCAATTATGTGATGATAAGAATATATATGAGCCAAAATATTAACGAATGACAATGTGCTCAATTTCCTATAATACAAGAGCTTATTTGGACATTTTCTGTATATATTGTTATGTGTATATTTATGATAAGTGAGGTGTTCACTTTCAGCCTGAGCATTTGCCATCACGAATCATCTTGATTACTGCTTTATCATATTTGGGTTCGTTACTTCATCTTCTTTTAGTGGAGGTTTTAAAAGAGAGTGTTAGCGGAGGTTTTGGAATAGATAGCTTCTCTCCCATGCAACGATGATTTAATTACCATTAACAGAAGAAATTGAGTACTCTATTTATTAGGTATTGCAAGATTGATTTTCCGCAAAGCTTTTATTAATGGTGTTTGTAATTACTTCTTCATAAGTATTCTTTTTAACTATCATCAATGCTTACTACATTCTGCATTATCAAAACAAAAAAAAAGAAAAATTCTTGAATTTGAAATGGCAGAAGGATGAAAGATAAAATCAGACTAAAATAAAATAAAATAAAGAAAATTCGTCCACTTCAGCAATAACCCCCCCCCCCCCCCCCCCCCCCCCCCAAAATTTCTTTTAGAAGAACTGATTTTAAAATTTTGAATTGAAAAAGCTGGATTTTTACTTTGAATGAGAGGGTATTGGCTCTCTTTTTAGGTTTAGACGTGTTTTAAGTTGGTTTGGATTAGGGGTGGCAAAATGGTTCAAAGAAAATAGTTAACCACCATATTATTCACTAAAAAATGAGTTGGATAATGACTTTTTTAAAAACGGATCAAATATGAATAAGAACCATATTATCCATTTAGAAAAAAGATAACCAATGAGTAACCAATGGATAACTAATGTGTCTAAGTTTTACATTTGTAAAGTCTCAAATTGAGAATTTTTCAAGTTAGGGAGACTAAGAATTCTCTTAAAAGTGATCATATACAAGAAGTCATGGATACTATCGGTAACCTATATTATCCGCCGGTTAACCCGTTTTTTATCATATTAAATATGGGTCAGATCGAAGAATTAATTCATTTTTTCATTATCCGTTTTCGACCCGAACCATATCCGACTCAGCCCACCCATTTGCCACTCCTAGTTTGGATCAAGTTTTGGGTTTAAATTAATAGAATCGGGTAATAGAAAAAGGGTTGGGGTATTTGTATTTCGTGAAGCCACATAACAATCCATCAAATTGAGGGGCATTTTTGGATCATAATACTATTAGGATATTTTAAAATTCTTTTACGTACAGAGCTATTTTTGATTGTTTTCCGTTACATGAATTGTAATGCATTTACCCAATCCAACCTACACTAAAACAAATTAAAATGAGATAATTATATAGGTCAAAATTCGTCCTAGAATATTTAAAATAAGATAACACTAAAAAAAGGGTTCTCAAGCCATCGTTAGTCGAGGTGGACCAGGAAGCAGCAAAGTTCATAGCCGAAGAATTTACATGAACCATGATCGAGATGTCAATCATGGTCGAGGTCGAGCACCGTTGTTGAAACTGTAATGGCTAGTTTTAAAAATAAGACATTAAATAGAATAAGCTCTCTCTATATATATATATATATATATATATATATATATATATATATATATATATATATATATATATATTCTATGTACGTGTACTATTAGGGTTTACTAGGACCATGCCTCATATAAATAGAAAAAGAGACAATGATGTGGGGCATATAATTTAATTTGTATGAACACACTTTGATAAGAAAGCTTCTCTCTCTTTTACTAAGATACAAACCTTACCTTTTCACTAAGATTGTGATCGATATTATTCTATGCTTTTCCATCATATCCGAGAGTAATTCAAACATTCAAGGTTTATCTGGCGCTGATCATTGTTAGGAGGAACAATTATCTAGTTCATCATTTATTCAGTGACTCATTCCTCCTATTTACTCAAGTGTCATTTATTTTTACTAAAATGTTATATTATTACTCATGCCTTTTGGAATAGTTATTGCATATTGTTTTCACCGTTCGACTAGACTTGTCTTACGATTATCACCCTCTCAGAAATTACATCTAGAAATATTATTATTAGCTAAGTTTAACTTATAACCACATAAATTTAATTATTTGAAAAAATGCCTATGTTTTTGGATCAAACAATGTGGCGCCGTCTATATGAATTTTTTAGTTAAATTTTTAGATCTACAACTAACACGGTTCACTAATGTAACAAAAAACAAGATCTCCTTTCTTTATGTGCACAAATCTCAAATATGGCAGGTAACTAAGAAGGAAGGACGAGGATAATAAATTATCTCCCAAACAACCTCATGAACGTCATAAATGAAAGTTGTGAAATGGCAGACGAGGGCGTTGCACTCAGTGCCTCCCCTCGGCGAGATGGTTCACCGCCCCTTATTGCAGTATCACAAAATCTTATGGTGAGCCTCCACATCTGTGGAGTAAGAGACGCCCCTAGATATACAAAATCTCCTCAAAGTGTGAGTAACTGACACGCTATTCAATGTACTCAGTAGGCCCACTCGAGACACAACTACAGAAAATGCAAGGACTCGCATAATATAGTAAGCGGGCGAGCAGTGCAACCAGCCTTTTCCTCCAATGAAGATATTACTCACAATGCCATTGATAGTGTAGCTGATAACGCCCTCGCAACCATTTTGAAAAGGATGGAAGAAATGAAAAACAAAAAATCAGGCACTCCGAGACTAAATGAAAGAACACCAAGAAAGAGTCGATAAAATATCGGGTGCCCCTAAGCTATTGCCGAATAGGGATGCCGGACGATTCGTCGAACAACTTATGGTGATTATGTCATCCCAAATCCTACACTAAAACCCTTTAGAATGCCACCTTACCTCAGAATATATGACGGCACAAGTGACCCTAAAAAATATGTGATTTATTACGTCACCGTTGTAAAAGGCAACGATCTCGCCAAATGACATGGGTCTTCCATCCTGCTGAATAAGTTCAGCGAGACCCTCACGAGAGGGGAATTAACATGGTATTTGCAGCTGCCCACACGCTACATAGAAAACTTTAAAGAAAGAGACAATAAGTTTGTTACGGCCCACGCTGAAGCCAAGAAGGCCGAGGCGAGAGTGAATGACATATTTGCTATTAAATAATCTGTGGGAGAGGGTCAGAGGGACTTTCTCGCCCAGTTCAACCGAGTAAGAATGACTTTGCCGAACATTTCGAAGGGATGGCAATCACAACTTTTCACAACGGGCTGAGTGGGGATGTGTCGAGAGTAACTAGGAAACTATTAAATCGGTTGATGAAGTAACTCCCAACCACTTGGGACGAAATCCACAATGCTTATTGTGCCGAGGTCCACGCAGATAAGGACAACCTCAATGGACCAACCCAGAGACTAACCTTGGTACAATCCGAAACAAGAAAGGATTGAAGATACAGTGTCAGAAAAGATCACCTAATCACATGACCTAATACGGAACGACACCAACCATATGTCAGGGAGACTGCTGCTCCCTCCCCCCCACTATGAGGGACTGTGTAGACCAAAGACTAGAACTCATCGGAATGACCGAGGTATGCCTCCTCTATTATCTGCTAACAAATTTTATGTATCACCTACAAATATAGTCCACGATCTTGAGAAATTCAAACCAAAAGTAAAGTGGCCGCTGAAGATGAGATTGGATCTGAATACCAGAAAGTCACGTGCTCTGTGAGTTCCACCAGGAACAAGGACGCAAAAAAACAGAGGATTGCATAAAATTTTATGAAAAGGTCAACTCAAAGAGTACTTAATCACCATGGGACAAACCAACTTTGCCAAAGGAAGCAAATACCAAGGTCTGCCATAACTAGCCTCACCAACTAGAACCATCAACATGATCATTGGCAGCAGTGATGACACATCCATTAAAAGCTCTAAGTTTACTGCCACTAACAAACTCAAAAGATCAATCACCTGCGAGTGGTAAGACGAACTCGAAGAAAGTATCATCTTTGATAAGTCGAACATCGATGGTTTGCCATTTCCTCATAATGATGCCCTCCTTATTACTTGACGTATTTTAGATACTGATGTTAAATGCATCATAATAGATGACCCGAGAGGCACATGCATTATCCATCCCTGAGTGCTCGCATAAATGAGACTTAAGGACAAGATAATGTCGCGTTGTATCACATTAACTGGTTTTAAAAATGCAGTTGAGCAGACATCCGGAGAAATCACACTCCCCGTGTTGGCTGGCAGCATGACCAAGAAGATGGCACTCCACATTATGGACCAAGATACTACGTATAACACCATAGTAGTACGAGCGCTGATATATCCCATGAAGGTCGTCCCTTCCAGCTTATACCAAGTAGTAAAATTTCCAACTCCATGGGGAGTATTTAGTACACGAGGGGAACAACGTACATCCCTAGAATGCTATCGGATCGCTCTAGACAACACGACCAACCAACAAAAAAGGTACAATAAAAAACGCATAGCAATCAGCAAAGCTGAGTTCGGAACATAGCAATATATGGGACGACATCAGTGACCTCGATGTGGTAAATATTCAGGATCGACCACATAAGACCTCGACCCCATTCAAATATACCTTAAAAATTACAACAAGAATGCTTATGTCGACTACAAACTTTAGGAATCAGGTAATTCCATCAATTTTTAACAGGTAATGCATATTTGTTTGCTTTCATCCATGAAAATATGCAAGATATCCCAAAGGAAATCGCCATGCACAAAATAAGTGTCAACCTATTCGACCCCCAATGAGATAGGTCAGGCATAAGTTCAACCCCGTAATTAATGATGCAGTATAGAAGAGGTAGAAAAACTATTAGAAAATGGTTCTACCATGGAGTCAAAGTATCCCAAGTGGGCCGCCAATGTGGTCATGGTTAAAAGAATAATGGGAAATGGTGGATGTGCATGGATTTTACATATTGGAACAAGGTATGCCCCAAGAATTCGTTCTCCTTACCCAACATAGACCAACTCATCGATGCAACAGTTGGGCATGAACTGCTGAGTTCTTTGGACGCTTACTCAGGTTATAGCCAAATCTTTATGGAAGAAGAGGATCAGGGGAAAACCACATTAATCACCTATCAAGGGATGTACTGCTACAGGGTCTTGTCCTTTAGGCAAAAAAACACGGGGACTACTTATCAAAGGTTGGTGACAAGGACATTCAAGGACCAGCTCAACAAAACAATGAAAGTCTATACAGACGACATGATGGTCAAGTCCAAAAGGAAAGAAGACCACATCGACCATCTAAAAGAAACTTTTGACATGCTCAGACAGTACAGAATGAAGATGAACCGAGAAAAGCATGTGTTCGACGTGGCCTGAAGAAAGTTTCTCAACTTCCTAGTTTCTCAGCGAGGGATCGAGGTGAAGCCTGACCAAATCAAAGCTATCAAGGGGATACCAGAACACTTAACCACCAAAAAATAGGTTCAAAGGTTGACTGGCGTTATTGCCGCCCTATCAAGGTTCATCTCACGATCGTTGGACAAGTGCCATAAATTTTGTGGTGTACTTAAGAAAGATAACAACCTCCAATGGACCTCTAAGTGTGTCAAGGCCCTAAAGGAACTAAAGGTGTACTTGTAATTTCCACCCTTTCTTTTAAAATCGGAGCCGGGGGAGCGCCTCCCTCATTTACATTCATGACCCGAATTTCCTACTATTGAGACCGTGATGCTGCCTAACTCTTGAATTCTAGGCAAGCCAATAAATATGGTTCTAACACATTAATCATTAATAAGAAATTTAATAAATAATAATTAAATCTAAGCAAATATGAAGTGTGGAAATTTTTATATTAGTTCAAAACTCTAAAAACACAACTACTCCACTGATATGGCGTCACTATCCACGAATGTTTAAGAATTTCTAGAAACACCACTTTCAAGGAAAATACATCAGCTTTTCGAAAATAATGAAAACAAACATCTAAATTAGAGGGAAGGGTACTCCAAGGTCTACGAATGCCGACAGATCTACCTTGGGTATCATATGGACTGAAGGCAGCAACCTAAACTCTGATAAGTATGGTCCAGTACTGGGATTAGCACAGAAAGTGCAGAGTGTAGTATCAGTATAGTAGACCCCGTGTACTGGTAAGTTCCGAGCCTAACCTCAGCAAAATAGTGATGAGACTAGGACATGACAAACTATATAAACCAGTGTATTTAAGCAATATACTAACAGAATAACAAGTAATAGAAATTAAGCAGAAATTTACTGGAAGGGGCGACTTGCTATGGGGGTATCAAAACAAAGAATCACAACAGTAAAGGAATTTAACAGCTAAAACACCTTTAACCGATAATATTAAATAAACATATCAATCACAAAATGCACGACATCATACTTCGTGCTTTTGCTCTCAATCCTCACCAGGCAATCAATAACAAAAACGTGCACGATATCACCCTTCGTGCTTTAACAGTCAACCTCACCGGATACTCAATGATAGAGACGTTTACAACATCACCCTTCGTGATTTTACTCTCAATCCTCAGCATAAGAAACTACAGAAACAATAACAACCCGGCAAGGGCATTATAAGTAAACAACTTCGTTTTATCATTTGACATCACAACATAAATCTTAACTTGAGCCAATACTCAACCAATATCCAAAACCAAGAGAACATAATAAAACTTGTTTAACATGAGTAATAACTAGTTTAAGCAGGAACAATACGTATAAAGAAATACAATGATCACAAGTATATGACTCACTCGCATGCTATGAACCGACAATAACATATAGATACTCGTCACCACACGTATACGTCGTACTCAACAACTAACAAGTAGCAAAAAGTGCAATCAATACCAAATCCTTCAAGATAAAGTTAGCCACAACACATACCTCGATTTCACGACCAAACTCAAGCTTTAAATACCACTTTTCCTTTAGTCCCCTCTTCTAATACGCCCGAATCTATTCATAATTAGTTTATTAAGATCAATTAAGGCCAAAGAAACCAATTCTAATGCATGATTACAGATTTCCCAACAATTCCTCGAACAGTTAAAAATTTGACCCGGGGCCCGCTTGGTCAAAACTCGAGGTTCGGACCAAAATTCGATTACCCATTCACCCATGAGCCCAAATATATAATTTAAAATCCGACCTCAATTTGAGGTATAACTCCCCAAATTTTGAAATTCGTAAATTTGACCCAAAACACCCAATTTCCCATGAAAAATCCTAGAAGTTGTGATTAAATCTTGTAAAAAGATTAATTTGAAAGAAAAGAGTTATAAATTATTTGCCTATGATTTGGGGAAGAAATATTCTTCGAAAAATTGCCACTTGGACCTTAGTGTTTGAAAATTTGAGAAATGAATTGAAAATCCCATCTAAGTCCCCCTTTGCACAAGCATCGCAATTGCGAACCTGCTGCATTTCTGCTGTTATCATTATTGCAAACCTTTGGTATCATTCCCCACACTAGGGGAGGCACAACTAGACCTCGATACTGTATTTGACCGAGTTAGCCATTAAACATACTAGCTGACTAAACTGGGAGCCAAATAGATCAGGCGGCACAACATCTGAAATACTAAGCCTGGACCATTAAGGTCATGACCTGAATAACAATAAGCCATATAACCAAAAGTAGATGAGCCAAAATAATAAAGTATTAGCTGGCCGACGAGGTTGCGAGTGGAGACATACATGACTACATATATATATATATATATATATATATATATATATATATATATATATATATATATATATATATATATATATATATATATATATATATATATATATATATATATATATATATATATACATGCCAACCTTATGGGATGGAGACTGGAAGCTGCAAAAAGAAACCAGAATACTATGTCCACAATAGCCTCTAAGAGTGTCATAAGCAATGTCGAGACAAGGCCTGTACAATACCCAAACTGTACAACAAAAGCAACCATCCTATGAAAGCTCCAAGAAGAAGTGGAGCTTACCAACTCACAGTTGAACTTCGAAATCCTAACGGAGGGGTCGATCAGAGTCCCTACTTGGACCTGCACGCACGAAAGAAAAATGCAGCGTCCCCAGGCAACGAGACATCAGTACGAACAAAAATATACTGGTATGTAAGACAAAAAGTAGAATCATACATAACTGATGTTAAAAAAATAATAGAGATACCATCTGACACTGAAACTCTGATAGCCTCTATGGACAACATCCGACCTCATAGTAATCAAATATGCATGGTATGATCGTGTAATCGTATGTCATGAATACATATATATTGATGCAAATGCATGACATACCTAACCAAATGCTAGCAGTGGCAGTCTCTTCCGGTAGCTAACCGGTATCATATTGCCAACTCGTGGCCATCTGTACAATATATAGTTTTTTGGACAAATTGGCTCCTTACTCTGATTATAGCTCGAAGTCCATGCATAATATGCCATGTATGATAAGAACTTTGAGTGCACATAATAGGCCATAAGAAGAACTTAGCCAATCTTGGCTCATAGGTACTCTTATTCTTATGATCTCTCAATTACATTTGTATCGCATACAATTGTCTCATGGAACCTCATATGTTTTCTTTTCTTTTGAATATGCTTGAAAACTTAACTAGACGATTAGAAAAATAACATAACTCTGAAAATGTTCATAAAAAGCTAAGGTTTTTCACTTAGTCCTTATACCTGATTTATTGATATTTAATAAAAGAAAGTATTTAAAAAAAATCAAGTGTTTTAGTAGTTTAAATAAAATTTATATTTGAGATTACTGGAAATAAACGTGTCACTTTAGAGATTTTAAAATACACTTTAACAAGGAAGAAGTACTGATCGCAAATACTAAATGCCTTTATTGTTTTTAGTCACAAAACCCAAAGACGAATAAGAATTCATATATATAGACATATAGTTAAGAAAGGCGACAAAATTGTTAGAAACTACGCTTTACGCTAGAGGGGGGGTGAATAGCGTATTAATAGAATTTAGCGTTTTCTTGCGGAATTTAAACTTTGCAGGAAGTAAAATAAATGTAGAAAAATAAACTTACACAAAGATGTATACTGGTTGGCCACCAACGTGGTTAGTCCAGTCCCTGAGAGACTCTCTCGAGATTTTTCACTATCTTGTTAAGCTTAAGGGTGCTCAACAAACCGTTACACACTTGAGGACACAAGCCTCAAACAGTTGCTCGGAGATCGCAATCTCAAAGACTTCACCCAAGGAAACGCAAGTTCCTTGAAACAAGAGAATCGCAATTCTCTTACAAGTATATCAAATACTTGGACACTCACTTAACTAAAGTACTCCTTATTGAGTAGATATGAGTAAAAGAATATGTTCAAGATCACAACAACTTTAAGCAATAATATGGCTCTCAAAAGCTTTATGAAATGAGTAGAAAATGAAGAACAATTGAATGAAAGCTTATAGCAATGTAATGATCAGTTTGTGTATGTTGTTGTTTTTAAAACACTGAATTAAAGCTGTATTTATAGTTGAAAAAGTTGGTTCAACCGTTGTCTAATTGCCAATTAAGAGTTGCTGAAATTACTCGATGATAATCGATTATTAAGACCAAACAATCGATTATCTGCCAGTCAGTTTAAAAATCAATCCCAGATTTAACGCTTCACAATCGATTATACATAATCTATAATCGATTACTGGCAATATTCAAAATCAGATAATCGATTACACTAAGTTCATAATCGATTACTTTAGCAACGTTCTAAAAATCATTTCCGGATTTTAAGCAAAACATCGATTATATAAAATCTATAATCGATTACTTCAGCAACGTTCTAAAAATCATTTCCAGATTTTAAGCAAAATATCGATTATATAAAATCAATAATCGATTACTTCAGCAACGTTCTAAAAATCACTTCCAGATTTTAAGCAGAACATCGATTATCTAGAATCAATAATCGATTACCTTATGGTATTTGAAAATCATTTGACAACGGACAGCTTCAACAATCGATTACTTGTTATTTTCTGAAAATCATAAAACTTACTGTCTCAGTGATAATCGATTATCTAAAGACATAATCGATTACTTAATTAAATTTAAAATCACTAGAAGACATCAACTCAACACAATCGATCACCATTAGTTCATAATCGATTATTTTGAGTATTGAAAAACTTTACCTCAACAACAATCGATTGTCATTTGTTCACAATCGATTATCATGCAGATTTGGAAAAACCTGATGTTCACTGTCTTACTCACAATCGATTACCATTAATTCATAATTGATTGTCATGCAGTCTTGGCTCAGAAACAATCGATTATCATAAGTACATAATCGATTATTTTAGCCCATATTTTTGAGGCATGTTTAGAAAACATTTTGTCTAATGTAAATATGCATGATTTAAAATCTTTTTGACACAGAATTAAATATGCATGATTTTGGAAAATAGTTTTATGAGAGAGGCCATACTATGAGTCAAGTTATAGGATCGAGATTACAGTTTTAGAACAACTCAATAACAATTAAAAGCTATATCTTGAACTTCAATCTTATTCGCAACCATTGTGCGCTTGTACTTGAATTCCGTCATATATCAATTTTTGCTTCGTTTGTCATTCATCAAAACCTACAAAAGAGTACACGTTTAGTATATTGCATTGAGAACGTGTTTCTAACAATTTCCCCCTTTTTGATAATGGCAAACATTAAGCGGGATATGCAATTTAGGCAAAAGATATTGACAATTCAAGACAAGTAACAATTATGCAATTTTGTTCTTGTTCCCCCTCAATTTAAGAGTTCCCCCTCAATTTTAGCTTATAAGCAATCAATGAATTAAGAGGTGGTGCATACCCGATATCCCGTTTTCTTCCCCCTATTGCCATTAGCAAAAAAATAGTAAGGAAAGATGCAAAAAGATGAAATAAACAAGGTTTATTTATTGGAAAAAAAGAGGGTACATCAATGGGAACCAAAGAGAACAACAGCAAAAACCACACAAAACACAAAAAAAATTTATTCATTTCCGTCGTTGTCCGCCTCGTTATCCGGCGCTGCTTCAAAAGGAACGAGAGCTGCATATGGATAATTGACATGATCAAAGTATCCATGGATCTCATGAGTGAGTTGAGCAAGCTGGTCGGATATGGTTTGGAGAGTAGGCTCTTGGGACGAACGAGCACGACGGGGTGGACGACTTGAAGAAGGAGCTGGAGCATGATCACCATCATGATGGAAAGAAGACTCCGAGATTTCCCAAATTTTGGTACTCCTTTTGAGAGGACCATTTTCCGTGACAAATCCGGATGCTTCAAGGAAGTTCATAATGAGGAGGGCATAAGGAAGAGGCATGTCATCACCGATGGCATCGAGCATATGAATTTTGATGAGCCGACACCAATTTATTTTGGCTCCGGTGACAATGGCATGCAGAAGTTTGGTATCCTCCTGGGAGATGGTGGTGTGATTGTGCCGTCTAGGCTTGAGGACTCGGGTGATGAAGTAAAGAATCAACCGGTAGTTTGGATCTATTCCCGTTATGGTAGGACGACGGGTAGAGATAGATGGATCATAGGAGGTTATACCGGCTTGGTGGAGAAGGATGGTTTCATCAAAGAGAGCCCCGGCCTTATCAATATACCGGTAAAGGTCTTCACCTTCATTTGGAAGGCGGGCAATGGTGTGGAGATTCTCTTCAGAGAGAAGAATTTGAACCCCATTAATGGAGGTGACAAGTTCGCCATCTTCATCTTTATGGAGGTTTGAGTAAAAAGCTTGAACGAGAGTTGTGTTTATGTGAGGATGAGTGAGAAGCAAGAAGTCATATAGTTGACACTCCTTTAACATATTTGCGGCAGGGGTAAAAGGCTCAAGGAGTTTACTATTTGAGAACCGAGGAGGAAGAATGGTGCGTTTCTCAAATTTTGATAGGAACCTTGTGAGTTCATTTTCAGTTTCAAAGAACAAGACGGAACCGTCTTGGTATGGAAAATTTAAAGGAGGAGGGGCGGTTGAGGCTGATGCGCCATTTTTGGATCGGGAACGTTTTGAAGATCGTCCAGACATGTTAGGAGAAAGACTGCTGGAATTTGGCAGAGAAAATAGAAGAGATTTAGCTTTTGAATACTAGAGATAGTGCTTGAGTGGGTGAATGTGAGCTCTTATGATGCCTATTTATAGAGGAAAGGATTATCAAGCATTGAATGGAGACATTTGCTGAGATTTTGGTTTAGGAGCAGTCAGAAAACGGTAAGAATTAAAATTACTGACCGTTAGATAATCGATTATTGAACTGAAATAATCGATTGTATTTACTATTTGATTGAGATTTTGAATCTGTCAAATCGATTCTTGAGTCAAACGGTAAAAAATTTGAATGAAATAATCGATTGTTAAATTTTGGTAATCGATTATGGAGCATTTAAGACCTGACAGGAATCGATTGAGGAGCCAAACGGTAACAAAAAATTAATATGAAGTAATCGATTGTCAATTCTTGGTAATCGATTATTTAGGGAACTAATTTGATACAATGAACTTGGAGAATATCAGAATTTGTCAAATAATTGATTGTATGAAAAAATAATCGATTGTTGTAGAAAGCATTGCTGAATGACTGAGGCGGAAATCGATTATGCAATTTAGGAAGTAAAAAATTAAACACAGATGCATAATAGTAATAATCAGTCATAAACAATCGATTATTGATACTGATAATCGATGTACTGCACAGAAAATAATCGATTAGTGGCTTGAAATAGTTGATTATTTTGTGCTAAAACTTCATAATTCCCCCTACCTTTGGGGTGGTACCTGCAAAATAGATTTAAATGTCTCCGACGCTCAAGTTAGTAATTTATAGCGAAATTAATAAATTACACTAGTGTAAACAAGTAATGCCGTGAACTCTTAAGAATTGTGTCCTAGAGTGTTCTTAAGAGAGTTTCGGGTACTTACCTTTTCTCCAACATCGCCAATTACCTGTTCGAGAGGATGATCCTTGATCGTTCTCCACTCGTTAGGCGTATTTATTCCTTTTTCTAATTGTGGCGCTTCTTCCGTTGGTTGTTCCCCAATTTCATTTTTGTTTTCCTTTGAAGGTTCTTCTTGGATTTTATCTTTCAAGCTATCCAAGATACCTGCAAGATCAAAACCGGATTCCTTTCTCGCCAAGCGAGTATTATCTTTAGAAAACACAACATGAGGGGATTCCTCCACAATTTGGGTTCTTTTGTTAAAGATCCTATATGCTTTGCTACGTGAGGAATAACCAATGAAAATACCTTCATCCGATTTAGCATCAAACTTACCCAATTGGTCCTTGCCATTATTATGAACAAAACATTTACAACCAAAAACACGTAAATGAGAAATGTTGGGTTTTCTACCCTTATAAAGTTCATATGGGGTTTTCATGAGTATCGGCCGAATTGCTACTCTATTTAAAACATAGCAAGCGGTACTCACGGCGTCCGCCCAAAAGTATTTGGGAATCTTAGCTTCGTCGAGCATGGTTCTAGCCATCTCTTCGAGACACCTATTTTTCCTTTCCACCACCCCATTTTGTTGTGGTGTCCGTGGAGCGGAAAAGGTGTGTTCGATTCCGAGTTCGTCACAAAAATCCGCAAAGAGATTGTGATCAAACTCTCCCCCATGATCACTTCTAATCGAAGTGACGGTCGATTCCTTTTCGTTTTGAACACGCTTAAGGAAATACTTGAAATTTTGAAAAGCATCACTTTTATTTGCAAGAAATAGAGTCCAAGTAAATCTAGAAAAGTCATCAACAATTACAAAAACATATTTATTTTTACCAAGACTTTCAATACGAGAGGGACCAAATAAATCCATGTGAAGTAATTGCAAAGGTCTAGACGTTGAAACAATATTCTTGGATTTAAAAGATGCTTTGGTTTGCTTCCCTTTTTGACAAGAATCGCAAATCGAATCATTTTCAAACTTTAAACTGGGAAGATCAACTACTAAGTTTTGAGAAAGAAGCTTGTTCAAAAGATGCATGTTCATGTGTGCTACTCTACGATGCCATAGCCAAGAGTTATCCTCTTTGCTTACTAAACAATCAACATATTCGGATGAGGAGTTTGCAAGATCAACCATATAGATATTATCAATTCTAAAACCACGAAGTATGATCTTGAAATCACTACGTCTAAATACAAGGCATTCATCCGAATTAAATAGAGCAAAATTTCCCTTGTCACATAATTGGCTTATGCTCAACAGATTATGCTTCAAACCTTTCACAAGTAGTATATGTTTAATAGAGGAGTTTTCGTCCTTACCGACCAAACCAATGCCGATGATTTTTCCTTTATTGTTATCACCAAATGTGACACTTCCTCCTTCTTTGTGCTCTAGTTGAAGGAATTTGGATTCATCTCCCGTCATGTGTTTGGAGCATCCACTATCAAGGTACCATAGTACACTTGATCCCTTCAAGCACACCTACAAAACAAATTAATGTTCTTTAGGTACCCATGCCATCTTGGGTCCTTGAGGGTTAGGCATGTTATAATGATGCAATTGATTTATATGTCTATGACGAGTAAAGCAAGCGGGAGCAATATGACCAATACGTCTACAATAATGACAAGTCACGTTGGGATTATGCATTTTTCTAGGTACATAGTAACTAGATGAATGAAGGTTGCTTACTCTACTTTGAACACCATTGTTTTTCCTATTATGAGCTCTAGGAGGTTCACAAGTTTGTCTAAAATATGCATCATTTCTAGAATATCTATTTCTAGGTGGAGGGTCATTTCTTGGTCTTCTAAATTGTTCAAGGTTTGGCCTAAAATATGCATCATTTCTAGGTCTTCTAGCATTTTCACTATTTGGTCTAACATGCAAGTTATTTCTAGGATTTCTACTTCTAGGATAAGCATTTTGGTTATTAGTCCTAGGTTGAGCTCTAGGTTGTTGTGGTTTAGCACCAACCTTTTCTTCATTCTTGAATCCTATTCCATGTTTAGTTGATTTTAGATTAACAAGCACATCATTCAAGTTTTTATGCGAAGAATTAAACTTATCTAATGTGCCTTTAAGTCTAGCTACTTCATTCTTAAGAAGCACACAAGAAGAACAGTTTCTAGTAGAACCTTCAGGTTTATCAGCACTTCTTTTTCCATAAAACTTGTTTTCCTCTTTTAGCTTCTCATTTTCGAAAACCAGTTTTTCTAATTCTTTTTCTTTTAATGAAAGCTGTGTTTGAAAATCTTTTTCTTTTAGAGAAGCGCTTTCTTTAACACTTTTGACAGTTTTTGAAGCTTTGATAAATTCAGCATATAGTTCATCAAAAGCAATTCTCATTTCATCAAGAGTAAAGAAATTTTGAGAAGAGATTTGACTTACCTCGTCTTTGCCGTCTTCTTGAGCCATGAGACATAAATTTGCTGCTTCATCGTCTTCTTTTTCGCTTGCTTCATCTCCGGAATCTCCTCCCCAAGAGATGTATGCACGTTGCTTTTTGAAGGGTTTCTTCTCCTTTTTGATGTTAGGGCAATTTGATTTTATGTGCCCGGTTTCTCCGCATTCATAGCATTTTAGTTGATCGCCTTGCTTTTTGTTCTTGCGTTCATACTCTTTGCGCATGAATTTTTGAAACCTTTTGATAACGAGTCCAAACTCGTTGTCACCTTCCTCATCAATTTGTGGTTGGCTAGCCTTTAGAGCAATCCTTTGCTTCTTTGATCATCAACAAACGGGTTAAGTATAGTTGATTCATAGGTTTTGAGATTACCTCTTAATGCGTCAATTGTGACATTTGTGATGCCAATGGATTCTTGGATTGCGTCGGCCTTTGATCGCCATGCCGGAGTGAGACTTCTGAGGATCTTCCGGACAAGTTCTCTATCCGTAAACGTCTTTTTGAGGGCGTGTAGATCATTCACGATCATTGAGAATCGCTCAAACATTTCGTCTACTTTCTCTCCTTCCTTCATGTGGAATAGTTCATAAGAGTGAGTTAAGAAATCAATTTTAGCTTCTCGTACCTGGTGGGTTCCTTCGTATGTCACTTCAAGCTTATCCCACATTTCTTTTGCTGTTTTGCAACATGATATCTTCCTGTAGTCGTTAGCATTAACAGCACAATATAATAAATTTATAGCTTTGGCATTATTTTGAACCTTACGAATATCCTCCGCGGTATATTCCTCTTCGGTCTTTGGAACCCATTCGTCTTCCACCTTCTTGGTTGGGATTTGGTTTCCATTGGTGAATACTTTCCACAAATGAAAGCTATTTGATTGCACAAAGATTTGCATCCTCTCCTTCCAGTATGAGTAGTTTGTGCCGTTGAATAGAGGAGGTCGTGAAGAGCATTGTCCTTCTTCAATTCCTGCAAAAGAGTCAAGAGTAGAAGCCATGGATGGTTCTCTCAAACGGTTAAGTTTTCAGAGAGTTGGTCTCTGATACCAATTGTTAGAAACTACGCTTTACGCTAGAGGGGGGGGGGGTGAATAGCGTATTAATAGAATTTAGCGTTTTCTTGCGGAATTTAAACTTTGCAGGAAGTAAAATAAATGCAGAAAAATAAACTTACACAAAGATGTATATTGGTTGGCCACCAACGTGGTTAGTCCAGTCCCCGAGAGACTCTCTCGAGATTTTTCACTATCTTGTTAAGCTTAAGGGTGCTCAACAAACCGTTACACACTTGAGGACACAAGCCTCAAACAGTTGCTCGGAGATCGCAATCTCAAAGACTTCACCCAAGGAAACGCAAGTTCCTTGAAACAAGAGAATCGCAATTCTCTTACAAGTATATCAAATACTTGGACACTCACTTAACTAAAGTACTCCTTATTGAGTAGATATGAGTAAAAGAATATGTTCAAGATCACAACAACTTTAAGCAATAATATGGCTCTCAAAAGCTTTATGAAATGAGTAGAAAATGAAGAACAATTGAATGAAAGCTTATAGCAATGTAATGATCAGTTTGTGTATGTTGTTGTTTTTAAAACACTGAAATGAAGCTGTATTTATAGTTGAAAAAGTTGGTTCAACCGTTGTCTAATTGCCAATTAAGAGTTGCTGAAATTACTCGGTGATAATCGATTATTAAGACCAAACAATCGATTATCTGCCAGTCAGTTTAAAAATCAATCCCAGATTTAACGCTTCACAATCGATTATACATAATCTATAATCGATTACTGGCAATATTCAAAATCAGATAATCGATTACACTAAGTTCATAATCGATTACTTTAGCAACGTTCTAAAAATCATTTCCGGATTTTAAGCAAAACATCGATTATATAAAATCTATAATCGATTACTTCAGCAACGTTCTAAAAATCATTTCCAGATTTTAAGCAAAACATCGATTATATAAAATCAATAATCGATTACTTCAGCAACGTTCTAAAAATCATTTCCAGATTTTAAGCAGAACATCGATTATCTAGAATCAATAATCGATTACCTTATGGTATTTGAAAATCATTTGACAACGGACAGCTTCAACAATCGATTGTCCTTTGCAACAATCGATTACTTGTTATTTTCTGAAAATCATAAAACTTACTGTCTCAGTGATAATCGATTATCTAAAGACATAATCGATTACTTAATTAAATTTAAAATCACTGGAAGACATCAACTCAACACAATCGATCACCATTAGTTCATAATCGATTATTTTGAGTATTGAAAAACTTTACCTCAACAACAATCGATTGTCATTTGTTCACAATCGATTATCATGCAGATTTGGAAAAACCTGATGTTCACTGTCTTACTCACAATCGATTACCATTAATTCATAATCGATTGTCATGCAGTCTTGGCTCAGAAACAATCGATTATCATAAGTACATAATTGATTATTTTAGCCCAGATTTTTGAGGCATGTTTAGAAAACATTTTGTCTAATGTAAATATGCATGATTTAAAATCTTTTTGACACAGAATTAAATATGCATGATTTTGGAAAATAGTTTTATGAGAGAGGCCATACTATGAGTCAAGTTATAGGATCGAGATTACAGTTTTAGAACAACTCAATAACAATTAAAAGCTATATCTTGAACTTCAATCTTATTCGCAACCATTGTGCGCTTGTACTTGAATTCCGTCATATATCAATTTTTGCTTCGTTTGTCATTCATCAAAACCTACAAAAGAGTACACGTTTAGTATATTGCATTGAGAACGTGTTTCTAACACAAATGACATATATAGATATCGAATACCCTATTTAACTGAATGACTGGAACATCAACCTAATACAATGCCTTTCATAGAAGGCCTTTCTAGCAATATAATAGTAAAATATCACATTTGACGTCTTAGGAATTTTCCAGAATACGTGCTAAAAGGAAGGATGAAGCTTAGCCTTAACATACCTTTCCAACGAATGTCCAAATGCCTGTAGTTCCTTCACGAAAGTTGTTCCTTACATCCTAAGCTTCGCAAAACTATATTTATGCAACTTATATGCACCTATAAACAATTCATAATTGAGTTTAAATCGACAGATTCTCCATATGAACCTAACTTGACGAAACGTCCGTAGAACTTTGTAAAAACGATCATAAAAGAGTCCTCAGATGATTACCTTGGCAAACAAAGTATAAAGCCTGAAGAACCAGCAAGAACAACAGATTTATATCTTTCAAGAATACCTCCAAACACAGCTAATAGAAGGGGAAAACAATTGCAAAGCATAGAGTTTGCATTTCTAGGCACGGGGGCAAATTTTAACGGTAGAAATCGTTAAAAACGCACCTTAATCACTAAAGAACACCATGGAACCCTCTCTTCAGCTTGCTCACTGTTTTGGGAGTGAAATGAAATGTTTTGAGGGCTTCAAAGTCGAGTTTACCAACTTATACCACTTGTTTGACCCAACCTGGTTCGCAACCCGGTTTTAGCCTGGACAGTTCGGGGTAAAACAATCATAACATTTTACTCCAATGTCCGTTGGATTTGAGGATTTTTGGTTGAAAACTAGACTCGTTGAACTTCAATTCTCTAGGTTGTAGGTTGCATAAATCTATATATATCAGGAGAAATGATCTGATTTATTTGACCCAAAATTTAGAAAATTTATTAGAGAAATTTACGATAACTTTTGCCGACGTTTATTTCGCAACTTGCTTTAAACCAAAACATAACATGTGACTAGTATGATGTTATACCCTATCATATATACCTAATATAACCACGACGTGTTACGTATATTACGTAAGAGAGAAGGAAAAAACATGGGGTCTCACAACCTCCCCCCTTAAGAACATTCATATGCGAATGGGTCAAGTTAGTTCGTTGATTTCATTTCTTTTCCACTAATACGTTATTTGCGAGGATATATTTGTTTCATTTGCAAAGCATAAATAAAAATTTTGAAGATTCCAACTACTAGGCTTCGTATAGCTATCTCGTAATAAGAAATTTAAATTGCAATTTCAAGTCATTCAAAATCCAATTAAGTTGCTGTAAAGAAATAATTGCCGATTATTTAAGTGCGACTGACCTTAAGTTGTAAATAGGTGGGGGTACTTCTTCATCATTTCCTCCTAAGCTTCCCAGGTCATTTCCTCGATGTTGTTATTTCACCATAACACTTTCACGGAAACCACTTCTTTAGTTTGAAGCTTTCTTACCTACCGATCTGAAATAGCTACTGGTACCTATGCATAAGATAAGTCTTCAGCAATGTAAATATCCACAATGGGCGTAATATGTGAAGGATCTCCAATGCACTTCCGCAAGATAGATACATGAAACACAAGAGGATTACTTCTAATTCTGAAGGCAAGTCAAGCTTGTACGCCACCCTACCAATCCTACGAATAATCTTATAGCCAACATACCTGGGGCTGAGCTTCCCCTTCTTTCCAAATCGCACGACGCCCTTCATAGGTGATACTTTCAGGAAAACCCAATCTTCTACATCAAATCTAAGTCTCGTCGTCGAACATCTACATAAGACTTCTGCCAACTTTGTGCTGTATGCAACCAGTTTCTTATATGTTTTACCTTTTCAATTTCTTGCTGGACTAAATTAGGACCTAGGAACACCACTTCCCTGACATCGAACCAACCGATCGGTGACCTACACTTCCGCCCGTATAGTGTTTCGTAAGGGGCAATCTGAATACTAGCTTGAAGCTGTTGTTATAAGCAAACTCAATAAGAGGTAGATGATCATCCCAACTTCCTTTAAAATCTAGCATGTATGCATGTAACATATCCTCAACTATCTAAATAGTACGCTCTGCCTGTCCATCAGTTTGTGGATGAAAAGCAGTTCTAAGATTTACCTGCGTGCCTAGACCCTTCTAAGACGATTTCCAAAAATGTGCTATAAATTGAGCCCCTCGATCAAAGATAATAGATAGTGGTACTCTGTGAAGGCGAACAATCTCTCAAATGTAAAGCTTGGCATAATCCTCGACTAAATATATCATCCTGACTGGCAGGAAATGAGCAGATTTTGTAAACCTATCAATAATTACCCAAATAGAAGCATACCTCCGTGGAGTGTGAGGAAAACCAGTGATGAAGTCCATATTTATCATGTCCCATTTCCATAATGGAAGTTCAATATACTGAGTTAGGCCTCTAGGCCTCTAATGTTCGGCTTTCACTTGCTGGCAGTTGGGACATTGGGCTACCATCTCCGCGATATCTTTTTACATTCCATTCCACCAATAGATATTTCGAAGATCGTGATACATCTTTGTCGCTCTGGGGTGAACTACATATCCAGAATAATGGGCCTCCAAAAGAATCTTAGTGCGGAGCTCTCCGACTATCTGTACATATAAGGGGCGCTGGTATATAAGGACTCCATCTCCTGTTAGCTCAAATAAAGGTTGTCGCTTCTGTGGAATACTTTCCCTCAGTTTGATAATCTCAGGATCCTCGTGTTATCACTCTTTCATTTCAGTAACAAAAGAAGATTGTGTTGTATTCTAAACGAGAATGCGTCCACCCTCTGCGTCTACCAAATGCACCTCCAAATTAGCTAGCTGGCATGGATACTTGGTCATCTTGACCTTATCAGCTTCAACATGGCTTAGACCGCCCATGGACTTCTGGCTAAGGGCATCAGTAACAATATTAGCTTTGTCGGCATGATATAAAATATCAACATCATAGTCCTTTAGTAATTCTCGCCATCTTCTTTGTCGTAGCTTTATTTCTCTCTGTTTAAATAAATACTGAAGGCTCTGGTGGTCGGTCAAAACATCAATATGAACCCCATATAGATAATATCGCCAAATATTTCGGGTGAAGACAACTGCGTCTAACTCAAGATCGTGCTTAGGATAGTTCTGTTCATGTTTCCGCAACTGTCTGGACGGGTACGCGATAGCTGCATAAGAACACACCCTAGGCCAATTATCGAGGTATCACAATATATAACATAATCCTCGGTGCCATCCGGAAGAGTCAAGACAGGTGCCATCGTAAGCCTTTTCTCTAGCTCCTGAAAACTTTGTCCACATGCCTCAGTACACTAAAAGTTAGCTCCCTTATGTGTCAGTTTTGTCAATGGTGCAGAGATAGAGGAAAATCCCTCCACAAACCTTCGATAATATCATGCCAAGTCCAAAAAGCTACGAACCTTTGATGGATTCAAGGGCCTCGGCCAAGTCATCACAGCTTCAATCTTTTGGCCATCAACCTTGATACCATCGACGGTAATAACATGACCAAGAAAAGCTACTGAAGTTAGCCAAAATTCACATTTAGTGAATTTAGCATATAACCTGTAGACCTGGAGAGTCTGCAATACAGCTCGCAATTGGTCTGCATTCTCGGCTTCCGATCATGAATATATCAAGATATCGTCAATAAACACAATCACAAATTCATCCTATAATGGTTTGAATACCCAGCTCATAAGATCCATAAAGGCTGCTGGGGCATTTGTAAGCCAGAAAGACATGAAAAGGAATTCAAAATGGCCATACCTCGTCCTAAATGCTGTTTTTGGGATATCAATATCCTTAACTCTTAGCTGATGATAACCAGATCGCAAGTCGATCTTCGAAAAGCATTTGGCACCATGTAACTGGTCGAACAAGTCATCAATCTGTGGAAAAGGATAGTTATTCTTGATAGTGACTTTATTTAGCTGCTTGTAGTCAATACACATTCGTAAGGAGCCATCTTTCTTTCGAACAAAGAGCACCGGAGCATCCCATAGGGATTTACATGGCCTAATAAAGCCTTTATTGAGCAAGTGCTTCAGTTGTTCCTTCAATTCCATTAGTTCTACAGGAGCCATTCTGTAGGGAGGGATGGATATAGGCTGCGTATCAGGAAGTAAATATATAGCGAAATCGATTTCCCTTTCAGGGGGAATTCCTGGAAGCTCGTCAGGGAATACAATTGGGAATTCATTCACAATAGGAACCAATTGAAGAGTTGCTGCTCCTTATCTACATCTCTGACATGAACCAGATGGTATATACAGCCTTTAGCAATAAACTTATAAGCCCTAAGGTATGAAATAAACTTACCCTTGGGTGGCTGCATTACCTTTTCATTCAAGGACAGGCTCACCAGGAAAATGAAATCGGACCAACTTTGCACGACAATCAATATTAGCATAACAAGTTGGCAACCAATCCATACCCATAATGACATCAAAGTCTAACATAACCAATTCAACTAAATCATTTGAGGCTGGACCAGTCATTAATTAACACTGTACAACGTCGACAGATATGATTAGCTACAATAGAGTCGCCAACTGGCATAGACCCCTCAATTGATTATGGCAACAACTCAGATCTCATGTCAAGCTTACCAGAAGTAAATAGAGTAATATATGAAAATGTAGAGTTGGGATCTATTGATGCATAAATGGCATGAGAATGTATTGTCAATATACCTGTGACAACATCTGGGGATGCCTCTAAATCTCATAGGCCTGTGAGTGCATAAAAGCGGTTCTGGCCACAACTAGAACTTGAGGTGTCTCCTCCACCTCTCCCCTACCACGGCCCTGAGTAGTCTGTGGACCTGGTCGGGGAGCACGGACTGAGGTCGAAGAGTCTACTGTGGGTCCTGAAGGCTAAGGTGGTGTACCTTTGCCTAATCCCGGGCACCGACTAATAAAATGTCCTGTTTACCCACAATGATAACATGCACACGAACCCTGTCTACACTTCCCGGTGTGTAGCTTACCACACTGAGTACATGGAGGTGTAGGCTGTCTCATTTGCGAGGAACGCTTCTGTCGACAACCCTCAGGCTGGCTTGAGCTTTGCCCTTATCCTGACTAAATATATCGATCAAATTGCTGGCCCTGCATTTCTAGTGGGAAACTACCTACTAACCGAGGTGGATATCGATGGAGTGGAGGCCTAAAATCACCCTGTGGCTCCCTATAAGACCCCGTAGTATGCCATCTTACTCTGCTCTCTATCCCTACGAGTATCACGAATCTGACAGGAAAGGTCCTCTGTAGTCCGAGCGAAAGCCTGTATACGGGAAATATCTACATCATCTGATAGGGATGATACCCTACAGTCTCTAATAAGATTATCAACTAAACTATCCACATAATGATTAACTCTAGCCCTAATGGTGCATGCGATATTTGGTGCATACCTCGCCAAAGAATTAAACTTATGGCTATAATCCTTCAAACTCATACCCCCCTGCTTCAGGTTAAGAATCTGGTCAAGACGGGCCTCCAGAACCTCCCGTGGCAAATGATAGGCTAAAAACTCCTCATATAATTCCTCCCACTCTGCTAGCGGAGCATCAGGTCCTCTAGATCTCTCCCATGTCTCATACCATAGAATGACTACATCAAGTAGTCGAAAAGAAGCCAACTCCACAACCTCGGTGACAGAGACGTGCATCACCCTCATTACTCTATGCATCTGGTCTATGAATTCCTAGGGATCCTTAGTGGAGCTGGATCCTGTAAATAATGGAGGGACGAAGTGAAGAAACTCTCGTACTGTCGAGCTTCCTGTCCAATCTCTCCGGGCATCTGCTCCTGACTCTAGCTCTTGCTTATGAATAGAAACCATCCTAGTCAGCAACTGAACTGCCTCCCTCATCCCCTGCTCCCTAGTCTCTGATGGGGGAACAGCAGGGCTAGAGATCCTGTGTCTCTAGCTACCTCAGGTACTAATGGAACTGGTAAGGCTGGAGTTCTGCATCTCTATAGGCTCCACAAGTGCTAGGGAAGCTGAAACTAGGGGTACTAGAGACTCATTGTGTGCCTCTAAGGGAAATCTATCCCTCTGACCCAGTGGGGAACGACTGGCCAAAATAATAAAGTACTAGCTGGCTGGCGAGGCCGCAATTAGAGACATACCTGCCTACACACATATATATACATGCCAAGCATATGGGCTGGAGACTGGAAGCTGCATAAAGTAACCCAGAATACTATGTCCACAATAGCCTCTAAGAGTGGCATAAGCACTATCGAGACAAGACCCCGACTATACTCAAACTGTACAACAAGAGTAACCATCATATGAAAGCTTCGGGAAGAGGTGGAGCTTACCAACTGACATCTGAACCAAGAAATCCTAGCGGAGGGGTCGATCAGAGTCCCTACGTGGACCTGCATGCACGCAAGAGTAATGCAGTGTCCCCATTCAACGGGACATTAGTACAAATAAAAATGTACTGGTATGTAAGGTAGAAAGTAGAATCATACAAAGCTGATGTAAAAAATATAATAGAGATACCACCTGATACTGAAACTCTAATAGCCTCCATGGTTGACATCCAACCTCATACTAATCAGATATGCATGTTATGCTCGTGTAATCGTATGTCATGAATACATATATATATTGATGCAAATGCATGACATACCCAACCAAATGCTAGCAGTGGAGTTCTCTTTCGGTAGCTAACCGGTATCATATTGCCAACATGTGGCCATCTGTACAATATATAATTTTTCGGGAAAATAGTCCCCTTACCTCTGATTATAGCTCGACGTCCATGCATAATATGCCATGTATGATATGAACTTTAAATGCACATAACAGGCCATAACACGAACTTAGCCAATCTTGGCTCATAGGTACTCTTATTCTTATGATCTCTCAATTACATTTGTATCGCATACAATTGTCTCATGGAACCTCATATGTTTTCTTTTCTTTTGAATATGTTTGAAAACTTAACTAGACTTTTAGAAAAATAACTAACTATGAAAATGTGCATAAAAAGCTTAAGGTTCTTCACTTAGTCCGTATACCCGATTTATTGATATTTAATAAAAGAAAGTATTTCAAAAAAATCAAGTGTTTTAGTAGTTTAAATAAAACTTCATATTTGAGATTACTGGAAATTAACGTGTCACTTTAGGGATTTTAAAATACACTTTAACAAGGAAGAAGGAATGATCGCAAATACTAAATACCTTTATTGTTTTTAGTCACACAACCCCAAGACGAATTAGAATTCATATATGTAGACATATAGTTAAGATAGCCGACAAAATGACCTATATAGATGTCGAGTACCCTATTTAATCGAATGAGTGGAACATAAAACTAATACAATGCCTTTAACAGAAGGTCTTTATAGCAATAGAATAGTAAAATATCACATTTGATGTCTTAGGAATTTCCCAAAATGCTAAAGGAAGAATGGAGCTTAGCCTTAAAATACCTTTCCAGCGAACGTCCAAATGCCTGTAGTTCCTTCACAAAAGTTGTTCCTTACGTCCTAAGCTTCACAAAAACTATATTTATGAAACTTATACTTGCCTATAGACAATTCATATTTGAGTTTGAATCGACAGTTTTGCCATATGAACCTAACTTGACGAAACGTCCGTAGAACTTTGTAAAAATGATCATAAAAGAGTTCTCATATGGTTACCTTGGAAAACTAAGTATAAAGCCTGAAGAACCAACAAGAACAACAGATTCCTATCTTTCAATAATAGCTTCAAACACAATTAATAGAAGGGGGAAATGATAGCAAAGCATAGAGATTGCGTTGCAAATTTTAACAGTAGAAATCATTAAAAACGCACCTTAATCATTAAAGAACACCATGGAACCCTCTCTTCATCTTGCTCACTGTTTTGGGACTGAAATGAAATTTTTTGAGGGATTCAAAGTCGAGTTTACCGACTTATACCACTTGTTTTACCCGACCCGGTTCGCGTCCCGATTTTAGCCTGGACAGTTCGGGGTAAAACAATCATAACATTTTACTCTAATGTCCGTTTGATGTGAGGAGTTTTGGTTGAAAACTAGACTCGTAGAACTTCAATTCGATTGGTTGTAGGTCGCTTAACTCTTTATATATTAGGAGAAATGATCTGATTCATTTGACCCAAAATTTAGAAATTTTATTAGAAAAATTTGCGATAACTTTTGCTGACCTTTATTTCGCAACTTGCTTGACTCCAATAAATAACATGTGACTATTGTGATGTTATACCAAATCATATATATACCAAATATATCCATGGCGCGTTACGTATATTACGTAAGAGAAGAGGAAAAAAACATGGGGTGTCGCAGCCTCCCCCTTAAGAACATTCATCTGCGAATGGGTTAATTCAGTTACTTTGTTTCATTTCTTTTCCGCTAATACATTATTTTTGAGGGTATAGTTGTTTTAGGGGTGCTTATCGGGTGGATTTGACGGCTTTTTACTCTTAACAGTTTGTCTTAACGGTTATCGGCTTTTAAATGTATCAATCCGTTAGCCACCCGATAAGATATGGGGCGGATTGGTATCGGGTTAGCTCTTATAGGGCGATTATTGGGCGGCTTATCCGCCTAACATAAATATTTACTAAATATCTCTTATTCTCCTCGTCTTAGAAATAATGAATTGCCATAAAAAATAATATTTTAGAGTCAATATGATGCATTCAATTTTCTTTAACAGAGCCACTCAATTTGATTCCCGTGATTAGGAAATTAGCTTTACCATCTCCGGCATATTGTCAAACAGGAGGATTACAGCCAAAAATAAATTAAAAATAGAAACAAAAAATTTCTAAATCCCGAGATTAAAAATGCTTAGAAGTAGAAATATACTTTTGTTAATCATTTTCAAGGGTTTTAGTTTTGTATATTTAATATATATAAATAAAAATAAATTATATATATATATATATATATATATATATATATATATATATATATATATATATATATATATATATATATATATATATATATATATATATATATATATATATATATATATATATATATATATATATATATATATATATATATATATATATATATATATTTATATTCTTAACGGGTTAACGGATTAGCCGTTAAGAAAATTGAATAATCCATCCCAAAACCGATAAGCCGTTAATAAAAAAAATTCAATCCGTTCCCTGTCTGTTAAGCCGTTAAGCTTCGGCTTTGATCGGTTTTCGGTTTAGGATCGATTTTGAACACCCCTAATTTGTTTCATTTGCAAAGCATAAATCAAATTTTGAAGATTCCAACTCCTAGGCTTCGTATAACTATCTCGTAATAAGAAATTTAAATTGCGATTTCATGTCATTCAAAATCCAATTAAGTTGTTGTAATGAAATAATTGCCGATTATTTAAATGCGAATCACCTTTAGTTGTAAATAGGTGGGGGTACTTCTTCCTCATTTCCTCCTCAGCTTCCCAGGTCATTTCCTAAATGTTGTCATTTCGCCATAACACTTTCACGGAAGCCACTTTTTTAGTTTGAAGCTTTCTTACCTGCCGATATAAAATAGCTACTGGTACCTATGCATAAGATAAGTCTTCAGCAATGCAAATATCTTCAATGGGCGTAATACGTGAAGGATCTCCAATACACTTCCGCAACATAGATACATCAAACACAGGATAGACTACTTCCAATTCTGAAGGCAAGTCAAGCTCGTACGCCACCCTACCAATCCTCCGCATAATCTTATTCGGTCCAACATACCTGGGGATGAGCTTCCCATTCTTTCTAAATTGCATGACGCCATTCATAGGTGATACTTTCAGGAAAACCCAATCTTCTACATCAAACTCTAAGTCTCATTGTCGAACATCTGTATAAGACTTCTGCCAACTTTATGTTGTACACAGCCGTCACTAATAAGTTTCACCTTTTCCATTGCTTGCTGGACAAAATTAGGACCTAGAAACTCTGCTTCCCGACCTTGAACCAACCAATCGGTGACCTACACTTCCGCCCGTATAGTGTTTCGTAAGGGGCCATCTGAATACTAGCTTGAAGCTGTTATTATGAGCAAACTCAATAAGAGGTATATGATCATCCAAACTTCCTTTAAAATCTAGCATGTAGGCACGTAACATATCCTCAACTGTCTAAATAGTACGCTTGCCTGTCCATCAGTTTGTGGATGAAAAGCGGTGCTAAGATTTACCTGCGTGCCTATACCCTTCTGAAAAGATTTCCAAAAATGTGCTATAAATTGAGCCCCTCGACCAGAGATAATAGATAATGGTACTCTGTGAAGGCGAACGATCTCTCGAATGTAAAGCTTGGCATAATCCTTGGCTGAATATGTCATCCTGACTGGAAGGAAATGAGTAGATTTTGTAAGACTATCAATAATTACCCAAATAGAATTATACCTCCGTGGAGTGCGAGGAAAACCAGTGATGAAGTCCATATTTATCATGTCCCATTTACATAATGGAAGTTCAATATACTGAGTTAGGCCTTCAAGCCTCTGATGTTCGGCCTTAACTTGCTTCCGCGATATCGTTTTTCATTCCATTCCACCAATAGATCTTTCGAAGATCCTGAGACATCTCTATCGCTCAATGGGCCTCCAAAAGAATCTTGGCGCGGAGCTCTCCGACTATCGGTACACATAAGGGGCGCTGGTATATAAAGACTCCATCTCCTGTTAGCTCAAATAAAGGTTGTCGCTGTTGTGGAATACTTTCTTTCAAATTTATAATCTCAGTATCCTCGTGTTATCACTATTTCATTTTAGTAACAAAAGAAGATTGTGTTTGTATTCTAAACGAGAATGCGTCCACCCTCTACGTCCACCAAACGCACCTGTAAATTAGCTAGCTGGGATAGATATTTGGTCATCTTGACCTTATCAGCTACAACATGGCTTAGACTGCCATGGACTTCCGGCTAACGGCATCAGCACCAATATTAGCTTTGCCGGGATGATATAAAATATCAACATCATAGTCCTTTAGCAAATCTAGCCATCTTCTTTGTCGTAGGTTTAGCTCCCTCTGTTTAAATAAATACTGAAGGCTCTAGTAGTCGGTTAAAACATCAATATGAACCCCATATAGATAATGCCGCCAAATCTTTAGGGCGAAAACAACTGCGGCTAACTCAAGATCGTGTTTGGGATAGTTCTGTTAATGTTTCCGCAACTGTCTGGAGGGGTACGCAATAGCTGCATAAGAACACACCCTAGGCCAATTCTTGAGGCATAACAATATATAAAATAATCCTTGGTGCCATTCCGAAGAGTCAAGACAGGTGCAATCGTAAGCCTTTTCTATAGCTCCTGAAAACTTTGTTCACATGCCTCAGTACACTAAAACTTAGCTCCCTTATGTGTCAGTTTCTTCAATGGTGCAGAGATAGAGGAAAATCCCTCCACAAAGTTTTGATAATATCATGCCAAGCCTAAAAGTTTACGAACCTCTATCGGATTCAAGCGCCTCGGCTAAGTCATCACAGCTTTAATCTTTTGGCCATCAACCTTGATACCATCGCTAGTAATAAAATAACCAAGAAAAGCTACAAAAGTTAGACAAAATTCACATTTCGAGAATTTAGCATATCACCTGTAGACCTGGAGAGTCTGCAATACAGCTTGCAAGTGGTTTGCATGATCGGCTTCCAATCGTGAATATATCAGGATGTCGTCAATAAACACAATCACAAATTCAGCTAAGAATGGTTTGAATACCCGGTTGATAAGATCCATAAAGGCTGCCGGGGAATTTGTAAGCCCGAAAGACATGACAAGGAATTCAAAATGGCCATACCTCGTCCTAAATGCTATTTTTGGTATATCAATATCCCTGACTCTTAGCTGATGATAACCGAATCGCAAGTCGATCTTCGAAAAGCATTGGGCACCATGTAACTGGTCGAACAAGTCATCAATCTGTGGAAGAGGATACTTATTCTTGATAGTGACTTTATTTAGTTGTCTGTAGTCAATACACATCCACAAGGAGCCATCTTACTTTCGAACAAAGAGCACCAGAGCACCCCACAGGGATTTACTTGGCCTAATAAAGCCTTTATTGAGAAAGTGCTTCAGTTGTTCCTTCAATTCCTTAGTTCTACAGGAGCCATTCTGTAGGGAGGTATGGATATAGGCTGCGTATCAGGAAGCAAATATATAGCGAAATCGATTTCCCTTTCAAGGGGAATTCCTGGAAGCTCGTCAGGGAATACCGTCGGGAATTCATTCACAATAGGAACCAATTGAAGAGTTGCTGGCTCCTTATCTATATCTCTGACATGAACCAGGTGGTTTATACAGCCATTAGCAATAAACTTCTAAGCCCTAAGATATGAAATAAAATTACCCTTAGGCGTGACTTCATTACATTTCCATTCAAGGACAGGCTCACCAGGATACATAGAAGGAACCTCAGTACTAGAATTACGAACATAGGCCAAATAAGTCAAAAACCCTTTCTCGACCTTACGCTGAGCCTTCATATAAGAAACAATCCTGCTGATATCATGACCAGGAGTCCCTCTCCACTATAATCGAGGAAACCCCAACAATGCTAAGGTCACAATCTTGGCGTAACAATCCAATATAGCATGGTATGGTGATACCCAATTCATCCCCAAAATAACAACGAAATCCACTATATCAAGGAGTAAGAGATCTACACTAGTCTCAAGACCCCGAATAATAACCACAAACGAGTAATAGATACGATTTACAATAATAGAATCCCCCACTAGTATGGACACATGAACATGAGCACTTAAAGCATCACGGGGCACAACAAAATATGGGGAAAAATATGATGACACATAGGTGTATGTAGACCCTAGATCAACTAGAACTGAAACATCTCTACTACAAACTGAAACCATACCTATGATAACTATATCGGAGGACTCAACCTCAGGCCTGGTTGGAATAGCATAACATCATTGTTAAGCCCCACAACACTGAACTACATCCTTGGGACGACCTCTTGCTTGCTGCCCTTCACCTCTAGCGACCCGACCTCTACCTCTAGCACCTCGACCTTTACTTGTTGCTACCTGACCCCTACCTCTAGCTAGCTAAGTGGGCGGTGGAACACCCGGTGCCGGAACCATGGCACGAGTACCCTGATGCTGAGAACCGATCAATGTTCGAGGGCACAATCTAGAAATGTGCCTCGAATCGCCACAAGTATAACAAGACCTCGGGTGCTAAGACTGTGATGACGTCCAAATCCACTTGGGTAAAATTAAATGGACATGGTGGCATGTAATATAATTTACCCAACTATAAGTCGGGGTCGAATCTCACAGCAAATAATATGTAGGCGATAGAGAATTATCACTTATTGCGCAATGCCAAACACTTAGACTTTGATTTAGAAAATATTTTATATCTAAATGTGAAAATTTAAACTAACCTAGAAAGCAAGTAAAATGATCAATAGCTACAAGTATGGATGCATCGGGAATTACACTCAAGTAACGATCTAATGTATTTTATGATTTTACAAATATGAGCGAGTTTATATTAATTAGCCACGGGTAATAATTTTATATTAGCTTCTCCCGAAGACTGAAGACTTCCTATTTGAGTTATCTGAAAGCAATTAAGAGAATGTGCACACCCATATATTTATCGAGGCCTACCCTGCACTAGTATTGAATAGAGAGAGAGAGGGTCAAAGCAGATTTTACCCAATTTAGGGTCGGGATCATTTTCCACAGAGAGCTAGAAGTTGGAGTCAGGTATCTATCTAATTTACATTCATGTATGTGTTCCATATTGCATTTCTAAATATTTTTGGGTATTTGTTTTTCTTCTAATTTTATCAACTACAATATGCTAAATTAAACTAGAATAAGCTAAAACTAAAATATTAGAGGTTGTTCAAATGGTTAAAAGGCACTAGGGTAGTGACTTTCGCCTAGGTGGTCAATTGACGGATACTGGATTTTAAGGCGTGATTGACATATTTGGGGAGTATGATATAAGATTTGCACGATTTTACCCACTCTAGACCTCTCAGTGGTTCGAGCGATTTTGCCCAAATTGACTTTCTCAAGACCAATTGGGTATGCAAATTTACACAAGCAATCAAGGTTCAACTCGGGTATTACTATCTCTAGGTTTAACCTTTTAATTAGGGCTATCAATCTCTTGAGTACGCCCTAATTCCTTGTTGGACCAATTTCAGAGATTTAGGCTCTCTTTCTCAAGAAGAGCCAAAATCAACTAAGCACAAACTAGTGTTTGCAACCATTAATTCAATAATTAAACATGAAATTGGTACAACTATCAAACACTCAATCAAGCCCTAAAACACAAGACCCATCAATTACTCACACTAGGGCTGAGCCACAACCCTAGCTTATGGGACTAGCTACTCCTAATTAGAAAGAAAACAAAGAAATAGAAAACTCATATTAATTAATTGCTAAATTAAACTTGAAGATTCAATGTTGAAACACAACTAAAATTACTCAAAACAACTAAAATATTCGAACCCACGATCGTAGCCTTCAATGCTAACTGTTTGCTTAACCTAAAAATAGAAAAGAAGCTATTTATACTAAGCTGGAAAATCTGGAAAAAATTCCCCTGCTGGGTTAGTGCAGATCGTACAAAATCACATGCGGCTGCACTAAGGCTCTTGACATAAAATTACAGCTCTCTGAACTCAGGCAATACGGATCGCACAGAATCGAGTGCGGCCACTGTCACTTCTAGTGCGGTCCACATGAAATGGAGCGCGGATTGCATTGGCTTCAATCTCCAAAACTGGCACCTCTCTGATCTTTGGTTCTGCGGATCACACTAAATTGAGTGTGGCCCTAGTGACTCTAATGCAGACCGTATTAAATCTCATACGACCGTATTGCCTAATGGCCTGGAAATCACCTTCTCTGAATCTTACTTGTGCGGACCGCACAGAATGGTGTGCGGCCGCATTGGGCCTATTTTGCTTGAGCTTTGTTTTGTCTTTGTACTTGTGTTATTTTCACTCCTTTTTGAGCTGAACTTTGACATTTTATCACTTTGTTGATCAAACCTGCAATCAAGCACAACTTGGGAGCCTTTTGGGACTATTTTGTACCAATTTCTAAGAAAAACATAAGCAAGAAAGAGTATAAAATGCATCAAAATCCCTACTTATTAGATATGGCTACAAGTAGCTTAATTCTATCCATAGGTAGAATCTATACAATGAGGATTAATGCCTCACGTTCTTGATAATTAATCTTTTCCAACCCCAATTATCTTTTCCAAAATTACTTCGGGGTTAATGGGCGAGTCCTAGGGTTGACTAATCCCTTTGGAAACATTGAAGAATAAGAATAATTAAAGAAACAATAACTCGCTTCATAAATAAATAAAAATCATTCAATATATAAGCATAACACGGTATTTAATCCACACTTTAACTATGAATATTTCCATAAACAAGATTCAAGTGGTTGAAATAACTACTACACACTTAAATATTCAATACAAAGTATGAAAATGAAGAAATAAAAATAAATGAGTAAGAAATCCTTAACCACAAGCTTCAAATCTTCAAGACCCAAGTGTGTGTGCAAAACCTAGCTTCCACCTTGTTCTCTCTAGTATATGGAACTGAAAATAAGCTAAAGATACTGAAAATATCTGCTTGGACAAGTATAAAAATGGTTTGGGGTTGAAAACATTTAGAATGACTGAATTGCCCAGGTATGATGCCTGTTAACCACACCTGCGGAAGAATCCTCGCAGGTGCGGCTCCGCAGATGCGGAGATTCCATTGCAGAAGCGAAATGCCAATTAAATCTCTATACTAGCAAATGCGGTTCATCAGGCGTAGAAACAGTAATGTAACTGCATATGCGGTCCCTCTCGCAAAAGCAGCTCTTTTCTCGCAGAAGCAAGGTCGCTTCTACGACCATCCTTCCGCAGATGTGGAATCACATGGGAGGTTTTGCATGGTTTCACCCTTTTTTGATCAATTCCACTCCAATTGAATTCAAATCACTTCATGGCATCATTTACTTGAAAATCTAACAATACACACCATGAACGACCTCATATTATAGTTAAAAGACATATAAGCTAAAGCAAAGAGATTAGAATGAGTGGTAAAATCAGCACTCATCAGACTGCTGACCTTGAAACTGACTTTGACTGCCTGAATGACCACCCTAAAACCTCTGGAGTAGAGGTGCACTTATAGGAGATGTCGGTTCACTGTAGGGCAGCTAATCAAAATACTGCATATGAGAGCCACAACCACCTGGAACGGCATGAGAACACGGAACTGCTAAGTGAATTAGCCTGGAAGGATGGCCCCTACCAAAAGAATCCTTGTTTCTAGATGAGGAACCACTGAACCTACTAGAACGACGAGGTCTATTATCTTACCCTTGACCACTCCCTTGAGCTAGAACCATCTTAACTCACCTAGCCACACTTGCCGCATCCTGAAAAGAAATCTTGCTCCCTGACTCCCTAGCCATTTGCAGTCTAATAGACTGAGCGAGTATCTTAATAAACCTCCTCACCCACTCTCTCTCAGTGGGAAGCATAAGAAGAGTATGACGAGCCAAATTAATAACCTAGTCTCGTACTGGGTGACACTCATACAACCTTACTGCTGATTCTCGAACCACCTATAAAACTCTTCTCTTTGAGTAGAACTTCTCGAGAAATAACTGTGAGAAATGGTACCAAGTCAAAGAAGGAAAGCCAGCTGGTCTGGCCAAATAATAATCTCTTCACTATTTCTTGGCAGAACCTAATAGACAAAAAGTAGTAAAGTCGACCCCATTGATCTCCACTATCCCCATGTTCCCTAGAACCTCGTGGAAACTGTCCAAATAGTCTTGGGGATCATCCGAAGATGTACCGCTATAAGTAGTAGTGAAAAGCTTGGTGAACCTATCCAACCTCCACAAGGCACCCGAAGACATAGCTGATCCATCCTAGTCTATGCTATAATAGCCAGCAAAATTATCGCAACTCGCTAAGTTGTTGGAGTTTTAAACTGGGGAGCCATTTGCTATGGAGTGTGAGTAGTAGGAGTCTGTGCTCCTCCCCTAGCCTGAGAGGTGACTTGTGCTACAAGAAGTATGCTTGCTTGGGTGACACTCTCCATAAGGCCCACTAGACGGACCAAAGCATCCTGAAGTACCGTGGTAGCGATGAACACTTCTGGAACTTGAGCTGGTCCTACTGGAACGGTTTGGGATAGAACCTTATCATCAAACTCTATCTGAAGCTCCACCGGTGGTGCTGCTGCTCGAGCTCTGGGCTAAGCCCTACCTCGACCTCTAGCACGGCCTCATCCTCGTCCGCTGCCTCTCGTAGGAGCTGCCACTAAGGACTCGAGCTGCTGATTAACTAACGAATCGGTAAGTTTTCTCTCCATCTACTAAAGAACATAGCAGAAGTCCAATTATCATTGAAAAATTGCACGACAGAGAAGAATAGATGTGAAGTTATTCCTAAGCTTTGTAGCCTCTGGGGGATAAGCATAACCATCTCGGTACCGATCCCTCATGCTCTACATAGTTTGTTCGTGAATTGTGAGACCTAGGCAACCTAGTGATCTGATACTAACTTGTCATGATCCTGGTTTCCTATCATTGGCATCGTGATGGCGTCTAACTCTTGATCGATAGGCAAGCCAACTAATAGGGTTCTAACACATTAATCATTAACCAGAATACTAGTAAATAATAATTAAATGTAAGGAGATATGAAGAGCAGAAATTTTTATATCAGTTCAAAACTCTAAAAACACCACTACCCCACTGATCTGATGTCGCAATCCATGAACGTCTAAAAATTTCTACAAAAACTAGTTTCAAGAAAAATACTTCTATTTTAATAAATAAAGAAAACATAAATCTAAAATAGTGGGAAGGGGACTCCAGGGTATTCGAATGCCGGTAGATTTATGCTATGTCTCCTATGAACTGAAGGCAGCAACCCAAACTCTGGTAAGTATGGTCCAGTATCGGGATCTGCATAGAAAGTGCAGAGTGCAGTAACAATATAACCGACCCCATGTACTGGTAAGTGCCGAGCCTAACCTCGGTGAAATAGTGAAGAGGCTAGGAAACGACAAACTATATAAACTTGTGTAGTTAAACAATATACTAACATAATAACAATTAATAGAAATTAAGCAACAATGAACGGGAAGGGCAACATGCTATAGGGGTATCAAAATAAAGAATCACAGCAGTAAAGGAATTTAAACAGCTAAAACACCTTGAACAAATAATATTAAAAAAATAGAGCAACCATAAAATGCACGGCATCACCCTTCGTGCTTTTACTATCAACCCTTACTAGGCAATAATTAATAGAAACATGTACACATCATCCTTTGTGCTTTGACACTCAACCTCACCAGATAATCAATGATAAAGCCAATACTCAACAAATATCCAAAACTAGAAAAACATAATAAAACTTGTTTAACATGAGCAATAACTAGTTTAAGCGGGAACAATACGTATAAAGAAACACAACGGTCACAAGTATAGGACTCACTCGCATGCTATGACCTGAAAACAACGTATGGATAATTGTCACAGAACCTATACGTCATACTCAAGAAATAACAAGTAAAAAATTGGGCAAACAATACCTAATCCCTCAAGCTAAGGTTAGCCACAAAACTTACCTCGATTCCACGACCAAACGCAAGCCTTAAATAACGGTTTTCCTTTGGTTTCCTCTTCTAATCCGCCCGAATCTATTCATAATTAGCTTATTAACATCAATTAAAGACAAAGGAACCAATTCTAATGCATAATTATAGATTTCCCAACAGTTCCCTGAAAAGTCAAAAATTCGACCCTGGACCCGCTTGGTCAAATCCCGAGGCTCGGACCAAAAATCAATTACCCATTCACCCACGAGCCCAAATATGTAATTCGTGTTGGAGTCAGACGCCAATTTGAGGTCTAATTCCCCAGATTTTGAAATTCTTAAATTCAACCCAAAACACCCAATCTTCCCATGAAAAACCCTAGATTTTGTGATGAAATCTTGTACAAATATTAAATGGATTGATAGAAATGAGTTAGAAATTGTTTTTCTATGATTTGGGGAATAACCTTTCTTTAGAAAATCGCCTATTGAATCTTAGGGTTTGAAAATTTGAGAAATGAATTGAAAATCCTGTCTAAGTCCCCTTTTGCATAGTTATAGATGTCGCATTTGCGATTAGAGCTTCGTAATTGTGAAGCTCGCAAATGCGAGACAAGCATCTCCATTGCGAACCTGTCACATTTTTGCTACTGTCGCAATTGCAAGGATTCCCCCTTCCTTGACTACTTTGCATTTGTGAAGGGTTGCAAACCCTGCTAACTCGGGCCTTCTTCGCAATTACAATGAAGACCTCGCAATTGCGAAGCCTGATCTCGCAATTGCGAGGTTAGAGGCCTGCAACAGATACCAGATACACCAACAATTTCCTAAGTTCCAAAATCACTCGGTAGCCAATCCAAAACTCACCTGAGCCCATGGGGCTCTAAGCCAAACGTGCACACAAGTCTTAAAACATCATACAAACTTTCTCATGCAATCAAATCGCCAAAATAACACTTAAATTAGTGAATTCAACTCGAAAACTTATGAAATTTTCAAGATAGTTCAAACTTTCTATTTTCTCAACCAAAGGTCTGAATCATTTCAGAATGACTTCTGATTCTCACCAAATTTCCCAGATAAGGTTTAAATATTATGACGGATTTGTACCGGGTTCCTGGCTGTAAAACCATAATACGGGCTCGATACCAACAGTATCAACCATTATTTAATTTCTAAAAACCATTATATTTTTAGTTAATAATTTACTTCAAAAATTCATTTCTTGGGCTAGAGACCCCAAAATTCGATTCCGGGCATTCACCCAAGTCCCATATTTTACTATGGACCCTCTAGGATTGTCGGAACACGGGTTCGACGTTTACCCAAAAATGTTTATCAAAGTCAACAAAAACCTTTTTTTAATCCAAAAATAATATTTTCTTAAATTTTTCAAATAAAAGCTTTCTGGATACACGTCCAGAGTTTGCACGCAAAATTGAAGAGAAAGAAAATGAGATTTTCAAGGCATCGAAACATGGATTCGGTTTCTAAAACAAAAGATGATCCTTTGGGTCATCAAACTTACTTAGATGTATCCGAAGTAGCTGTAAGTGCGGTCCTGGTTTGAGGAAACAAAGTACGCAATCACCTATTCATTACATTCCTTGTTTGAGAAACCAGCCTTGGCTTTGGCTATAGCTTCATGAAAGCTTAGGTTGTATTTCCAATGCCACCCCATCTCGATCGTCACAACTTTCCCCCTAAAAAGCATTCTGTATAAACCTAAGTTGTCGGGAAGGCTAGCCAAATAGTCCATCAAGCTGAGCAAGCACGATATCACATACCAGTTGTGAACATTGATAAAGTCGCAAGTGCTCGCTGACATTATCGCCAACTTCAGTGCAAAAATAGTGTGCTACATCAGAAGGGAAGCCGATCCAACTTCTAACCAAGCACAAAATCTCTTGGTCCTATAAACCAATTGAGGTTGCAACACCTCGGGTCTGTACTGGGACTCGTAATCGAAGCCCCAACAAGAAAATATATTTGCGGGTCCATAAAGTGCCCAAATATGACTAACAACGAGGCTGAGTATGAGGCTGTAATTGCAAGGTTGAGAATTTCATAAAATATTTTCAATAGTTTAATTCATGATAAATTAAACCAACTCTAAATATAAATATATAAAATACAAAAAACCGAGTCTCAAACATTGGGGTGTCACTAAGTCATGAGCGTCTAAACTTATAAACTAAGATATATAAACTGACTAACTGTCTAAAAGAAGAAATGACAAAAGAAGTCACAAGATCCTGCGGACGCTGACAGCTACCTTGCAATCTCCATAGATAGCCGGCCTGAAATCAATGATCGTCGCACTCTAACACACCTGGATCTGCACATAAAGTGCAGGGTGTACTATGAGTACTACCACCTCAGTAGTAACAGAAATAACTAAGGAACTGAGCAGTAGTGACGAGCTAAGTAAAACAATTCAATTAATTATTTTCACAATTTAAAGATAAACTAGTAAATTTTATAACTCAGTAAATATCACAAAGAAATTTTACCAGATAAATCCAACAACAACAAAAGTATATGCAACTTCACAGCAATGTCACTCAATCACTCAGCACTCAACACTCAACACTCAATACTCAATACAGTACACACTCTGCGCTCACTGGGGGTGTGTACAGACTCCGGAAGGGCTCCCAAAGCCCAAGCACTAAGCACGGACAACTCACGTGCCATGATATCAATACCTGGATCCATACGATCAACTCATGTGCTACGCGGACAACTCAGGCGCTATGGTATCTATGCCTGGACCCGCACAATCAACTCACATGCTACGCGGACAACTTCCCCGCTATGGTATTAATATCATCACAACCGGGCCCTTGGCCTTACTCAATCATGTTCCTCACTAGCCTCACCATCATCAATAATTAAGGGGACACAACCCACATCAAGTATTACAACATATTAGCAAGTAATAGACTAAGGTAAACATTTATAATAATTTCTATGTTTGAGTAAAAATAATGTGAGCCTGAATAAAACCTAAGCATTATCTCTAACATGAAGGCAGAAATGTTCAACAACAAGTAAACACATAATGACAAATAATAGCTATTAGGCCTCAAAGCCTCATGGGACGGATCAAGCCTCAATCCCTCGCGGTGAAAACCCACACGCCCGTCACCTAGCATGGGTATCATGACCAAACAATCACATGATATTACTTTCTTCGGGTTGATACCCTCAACGCCAGAGTTAAAGCTGTTACTTACCTCAATCACATAAAATCCTACTCCGGGATGCCCTCGTCTCTAGACTGAGTCTCCAAAAGCTCCAAATCTAACCGTAATCAGATCAATACCATCAACATGTGCTAAAGAATCGAATTCCACAATAAAAACTAAAACAATATACCAAAAATCCGAAATCGGTCAAAACCCGGCCCCCGGAACCATATCTCAGAATTATTTAAAAATGGTAGAATAAAAATCCTCGTCCTCTCCCGATTCTAACCATATAAATTTTATCAAAATCGTACTTCGTTTGGTCCCTCAAATCCTCACTTAAAACTCTCCAAAACTCGAACCCTAATTCCCTTAGTTTCACTTTGAAATTATCAATTAAATCCCAAACACGAAGATTATTTTATGAAATATAACTAAAACGGAGTAGATAATACTTACCCCAATCCATATGGTGAAAATCGCCTTCAAAATTACCCAAATCCGAGCTCCCAAACGCAATATATGATTAATGAACAAACCCTAATTTTATTTATTTTTCTTCCAGCTATTCTACCTCTTTTGTCGTTCCAAACGGCCACAAAACTCATATAATATGCCTCCATTAGATTCCTTGGGAAATTCTAATCTACTTAGGCTTTTGAATCACTCCATTTGACCTTATAATGAATGAGATATGTACGTTTTAATATTTGCAAATAGTGCATATTTTTAAACACGCTGCTAGTGGCAATTTCGTAATTAAACTGAAAAAATCTGGCAACCTAATTCTTAGTAAAATAGCCAGAAAATCCACATGCGATGTCCAAAGTAGACCATTCTTTTAGCTACAGGTCCGTAATTATGATATGGATCTGATGCTTCAATCAAAAAAAAAAAAAGAAATAGGAGATCGTTTGTTCAATATGATATCGTTTATGCTTGGAAACCCAAACATATCCAAAACTCACCCAAGACACTCGAGACTCCAACCAATAATTCCAACAAGTCATATATTACTACCTGTACTTAGTCGAACCTCCAAAATACCCAAAACAACACAAAAACATCTCGAATTCAAGCATAAGAATTTCTAAACATCCAACTTTCGTCAATTTAAACCTAATTCTACCACGAACCTTCAAATTATATTTCGGACACACTCCTAAGTCTAAAATCACCTAAGGAAGCTAATCGAATAAAAAAAATCCAAATCTAAACTCGTTTACTCATAAGTTAACTTCCGGTTGACTTTTCTAACTTAGCTTTCTAACTAAGAGACTAAGTGATCATTTTACTTCAAACTGCTCCGAACCCAAACCTACCAACTCGATATAACTTAGCACAGCTGAACAACATATAAATAAGCATAGATGGGGTAAATGGGGCTATAAATCTCAAAATGACAGGCCGGGTTGTCACATCCTCCCCCTCTTAAATAGACGTTTGTCCTCGAACGAGTCTAAAAACATACTTCGAGTCTCAAATAGGTAAAGCCTTCAGCAATACCTTCTCGTCATATTCAAATAATATGAACTCATATCGCGGTCAAACCATACTTATCACGTACCCACCGAGGGATTCAAAATCCGTCGATGTACAACTAATACTGAGAGCTCATGTGCGCATACGAATGCGTGGAAGGAATTCAAAGAGTTACACTTCAAGCTGAATAAGTACCGCACAAGAATTCAAGAAGGTGAAGTTTTCCTAAAGGTTCTGCAACCTCTTCAAGATAAGTACAGACGTCTCTGTACCGATCCACAAAACTCTACTAAACCCGCTCATGACTCGTGAGACCTATTTAACTTAGGCTCTGAAACCAACTTGTCACGAACCAAAATCTAACCACAGTCATGATGGCGCCTATCGTGTTACAAGGCAAGTCAATTCCCAAAATATTACTACTAATTTGATTATAAGAATTTGTTAAATATTTTCAATAATTTAATTCATGATAAACTAAACCAACTCAAAATATAAATAATATAAAATACAAAAAAATGAGTCCTAACAACGAGGTGTCACTAAGTCATGAGAATCTAAAACTATAATGTAAGATATATAAACTTGCTAACTGTCCAAAAGAAGAAATGACAAAAGAAGTAACAAGGTCCTGCGGACGATGGAAGCTACCTTGCAATCTCCATAGATAGCCTGCCTGAAATCAATCATCATCGCATTCTAACTCACATGGATCTGTACATAAAGTGCAGGGTGTACCATGAGTACTACCACCTAAGTAGTAGCTGAAATAACTAAGGAACTGAGCAGTAGTGACGAGCTAAGTAAAAAAGTTCAATTTATTTTCACAATTTAAAGATAAACCAGTAAATTTCATAACTCAGTAAATATCACAAAGAAATTTAACAGATAAATGCAGCAACAACAAAAGTAGATGCAACTTCACAGCAATGTCACTGAATCACTCAGCACTCAAAACTCAATACTAAAAACACTCAACACTCTGCGCTCACTGGGGTGTGTACAGACTCCGGAGGGGCTCCCAAAGACCAAGCACTAAGCACGGACAACACACGTGCTACGCAGACAACTCACGTTCTTTGGTATCAATACCTGGACTCGCACGTTCAACTCACATGCTACACTGACAACTGACGCGCTATGGTATTAATATCCTCACAACCAAGCCCTTGGCCTTATCATGTTCCTCACCAGCGTCACCATCTTCAACAATTAATGGGACACATCCCACATCAAGTATTACAACATATTAGCAAGTAATAGAGACTAAGGTAAACATTTATAATAATTTCTATGTTTTATTAATAATAATGTGAGCCTGAATAAAACCTAAGCATTATCTCTAACATGAAGGCAGAAACGTTCAACAACAAGTAAACACAAAATCACAAATAATAGCTATTAGGCCTCATAGCCTCACGGGACGGACCAAGTCTCAATCCCTCGGGGTGCAAACCAACACGCCCGTCACCTAGCATGAGTATCACCACCAAACAATCACATGATATTACTTTCTCCGGGTTTATCCCTTCAAAGCCATAATTAAAGTTGTTATTTACCTCAATCACATAAAATCCTACTCCGGGATGCCCTCGTCTCTGGTCTCAGTCTCCAAAAGCTCATAATCTAACCATAATCAGATCAATACCATCACCATGTGCTAAAGAATCGAATTCCACAATAAAAACTAAAAAATATACCAAAAATCTGAAATCGGTCAAAACCTGGCCCCCCGAACCATATCTCGAAATTAGTTAAAAATGGTAGAATAATAATCCTCGTCCACTCCCGATTCTATCATATAAATTTTATCAAAATCGGACTTCGTTTGGTTTCTTAAATCCTCATTTAAAACTCTCCAAAACTCGAACCCTAATTCGCTTAGTTTCACATTGAAATCACCAATTAAATCCCAACATGAAGATTAATTTGTTAAATCTAACCAAAATGGAGTAGCTAATACCTACCCAAATCTATATGGTAAAAATCGCCTCCAAAATAACCCAAATACGAGCTCCCAAACTCAAAATATGATCGAATGAACAAACTCTGATTTTATATATTTTTCTTCCAGCTATTCTGCCTTGTTTCTCAAACCAAACGGCCCCAAAACTCATAGTTTATGCCTCCAATATATTCCGTGTGAAATTCTAATCAATTTAGGCTTTTGAATCACTCAATTAGACCTTATAATGAATGAGATATGTAGGTTTTAATATTTGCAAATAGTGCATATTTTTAAATAGCTGTTAGTGGCAATTTCGTAATTAAACTGAACAATCTGGCAACCTAATTCTTAGTAAAATAGCCATAAAATAAACATACGATGTCCAAATTAGACAATTATTTTTGCTACGGGTCCGTAATTACGATACGGATCTAATGCTTCAATCAAGAAAAGAAATATGACTCGTTTATTCAATATGATATTATTTATCCTTGGAAACCCAAACCTAGCCAAAGCTCACCCGATACACTCGAGACTCCAACCAATAATTCCAACAAGTCATATATCACTACCTGAACTTAGTCGAACCTCCAAAATACCCAAAACAACACCAAAACATCTCGAATTCAAGCATAAGAATTTCTAAACTTCCAACTTTCGTCAATTTAAACCTAATTCTACCACGAACCTTAAAATTATATTTCGGACACACTCCTAAGTCTAAAATCACCTAAGGAAGCTAATTGAATAAAAAAATCCAAATCTAAACTCGTTTACTCATAAGTTAACTTCCGGTTGACTTTTCTAACTTAACTTTCTAACTAAGAGACTAAGTGATCATTTTACTTCAAAACTACTCCGAACCCAAACCTACCAACTCGATATAACTTAACACAGCTGAACAACATATAAATAAGAATAGATGGGGTAAATGGGGCTACAGATCTCAAAATGACAGGCCGGATTGTTACATCCTCCCCCTCTTAAATAGACGTTTGTCCTCGAACGAGTCTAAAAACATACTTCGAGTCTCAAATAGGTAAAGCTTTCAGCAATACCTTCTCGTCATATTCAAATAATATGAACTCATATCGCGGTCAAACCATACTTATCACGTACCCACCGAGGGATTCAAAATCCGTCGATGTACAACTAATACTGAGAGCTCATGTGCGCATACGAATGCGTGGAAGGAATTCAAAGAGTTACACTTCAAGCTGAATAAGTACCGCACAAGAATTCAAGAAGGTGAAGTTTTCCTAAAGGTTCTGCAACCTCTTCAAGATAAGTACAGACGTCTCTGTACCGATCCACAAAACTCTACTAAACCCGCTTATGACTCGTGAGACCTATTTAACTTAGGCTCTGAAACCAACTTGTCACGACCCAAAATCTAACCACAGTCATGATGGCGCCTATCGTGTTACAAGGCAAGTCAATTCCCAAAATATTACTACTAATTTGATTATAAGAATTTAATAAAATATTTGCAATAATTTAATTCATGATAAACTAAACCAACTCTATATATAAATAATACTAAATACAAAAAACGAGTCCAAAATATCAGGGTGTCACTAAGTCATGAGCGTCTAAAGCTATAATGTAAGATATATAAACTGGCTAACTGTCCAAAAGAAGAAATGACAAAAGAAGTAGCAAGGTCCCGCGGACGCTGGAAGCTACCTTGCAATCTCTATAGATAGCCGGCGTGAAATCAATGATCGTTGCACTCTAACTCACCTGGATCTGCACAGAAAGTGCATGGAGTACTATGAGTACTACCACCTCAGTAGTAACAGGAATAACTAAGGAACTGAGCAGTAGTGACGAGCTAAGTAAAACACTTCAATTATTTATTTTCACAATTTAAAGATAAACCAGTAAATTTCATAACTCAGTAAATATCACAAAGAAATTTAACAGATAAATGCAACAAAAACAAAAGTAGATGCCACTTCACTGCAATGTCACTCAATCACTCAGCACTCAACACTTAACACTCAATACTCAATACGCTCAACACTCTGCGCTCACTGGGGGTGTGTACAGACTCCGGAAGGGCTCCCAAAGACCAAGCGCTAAGAAAGGACAACTCACGTGCCATCATATTAATAGCTGATCCGCACTGTCAACTCACGTGCTACGCGGACAACTCACGCGCTATGGTATCAATACCTGGACCCACTCACATGCTACGCTGACAACTCATGTCTTATGGTATTAATATCCTCACAACCAGGCCCTTGGCCTCACTCAATCATGTTCCTCACCAGCCTCACCATCATCAACAATTAAGGGGACACAGCCCACATCAAGTATTACAGCACATTAGCAAGTAATAGAGACTAAGGTAAACATTTATAAAAATTTCAATGTTTTATTAAAAATAATGTGAGCCTGAATAAAACCTAAGCATTATCTCTAACATGAAGGCAGAAAAGTTCAACAACAAGTAAACACAAAATCACAAATAATAGCTATTAGGCCTCATTGCCTCACGGGTGGACCAAGTCTCAAACCCTCGCGGTGCAAACCCACGCGCCCGTAACCTAGCATGGGTATCACCACCAAACAATCACATGATATTACTTTCTCCGGGATTATACCCTCAAAGCCAGAGTTAAAGCTGTTACTTACCTCAATTATATAAAATCCTACTCTGGGATGCCCTCGTCTCTGGACTCAGTCTCCAAAGGCTCCGAATCTGACCATAATAATATCAATACCATCACCATGTGCTAATGTATCAAATTCCACAATAAAAACTAAAAAATATAAAAAAAATCGAAATCGGTCAAAACCCGCCCCCCGGAACCATATCTCAGAATTAGTTAAAAATGGTAGAATAATACGTCATCTCCTGATTCTAACCATATAAATTTTATCTAAATCGGACTTCGTTTGGTTCTCAAATCCTCACTTAAAACTCTCCAAAACTCGAACCTTAAATACCTTAGTTTCACTAGGAAATCATAAATTAAATCCCAACACGAATGTTAATTTATGAAATAAAACCAAAATGGAGTAGATAATACTTACCCCAATCCATATGGTAAAAATCGCCTCCAAAATAACCTAAATCCGAGCTCCCAAACTGAAAATATGATCGAATGAACAAACCATAATTTTATATATTTTCTTCCAGCTATTATGCCTTGTTTCTCGTACCAAACAGCCCCAAAACTCATATTTTATGCCTCCAATATATTCCGTGTGAAAGTCTAATCAGATTAGTCTTTTGAATCACTCAATTTGACCTTATAATGAATGAGATATGTAGGTATTCATATTTGCAAATAGTTCGGATTTTTAATTAAGGTGCCAGTGGCAATTGCGTAATTAAACTGAAAAATCTGGCAACCTAATTCTTAGTAAAATAGCCATAAAATCCACATACGATGTCCAAATTAGACCATTCTTTTTGCTACGGGTCCGTAATTACAATGCGGATCTAATGCTTCAATCAAAAAAAGAAATAGGAGCTCGTTTATTCAATATGATATCATTTATGCTTGGAAACCCAAACCTATCCAAAACCCACCCGATACACTCGAGACTCCAACCAATAATTGTAACAAGTCATATATCACTACCTGAACTTATTCAAACCTCCAAAATACCCAAAACAACACCAAAACACCTCGAATTCAAGCCTAAGAATTTCTAAACTTCCAACTTTCGTCAATTTAAGCCTAATTCTACCACGAACCTTCAAATTATATTTCGGACACGCTCCTAAGTCAAAAATCACCAAAGGAAGCTAATCGAATAATAAAAATCCAAATCTAAACTCGTTTACTCATAAGTTAACTTCTGGTTGACTTTTCTAACTTAGCTTTCTAACTAAGAGACTAAGTGATCATTTTACTCCAAACTACTCCGAACCCAAACCTAACAACTCGATATAACTTAACACAGCTGAAAACATATAAATAAGCATAGATGGGGTAAATGGGGCTATAAATATCAAAATTACAGGCCGGGTTGTTACATCCTCCCCCTCTTAAATAGACGTTCGTCCTCGAACGAGTCTAAAAACATACTTCGAGTCTCAAACAGGTAAAGCCTTCGGCAATACCTTCTTGTCATATTCAAATAATATGAACTCATATCGCGGTCACACCATTCTTATCACGTACCCACCGAGGGATTCAAAATCCGTCGATGCACAACTAATACTGAGCGCTCATGTGCGCATACGAATGCGTGGAAGGAATTCAAAGAGTTACACTTCAAGCTGAATAAATACCACACGATAAGAATTCAAGAATGTGAAGTTTTCCTAAAGGTTTTGCAACCTCTTGAAGATAAGTACAGACGTCTCCGTACCGATCAACAAGACTCTACTAAACCCGCTCATGACTCGTGAGACCTATGTAACCTAGACTCTGATACCAACTTGTCACGACCCAAAATCTAACCATAGTCTTGATGGCGCCTATCGTGTTACAAGGCAAGCCAATTCCCAAAATATTACTACTAATTTGATTATAAGAATTGAATAAAATATTTTCAATAAATTAATTCATGATAAACTAAACCAACTCTAAATATATATAATATAAAATACAAAATAAAAACGAGTCCCAAACATCGGGGTGTCACAAAGTCATGAGCATCTAAAACTATAAAGTAAGATATAACTGGCTAACTGTCCAAAAGAAGAAATGACAAAAGAAGCAACAAGGTCCTACGGATACTGGAAGCTACCTTGCAATCTCCATAGATAGCCGGCCTGAAATTAATGATCGTCGCACTCTAACTCACCTGGATCTGCACATAAAGTGCAGGGTGTACTATGAGCACTACCGCCTCAGTAGTAACATAAATAACGAAGGAACTGAGCAGTAGTGACGAGCTAAGTTCAATTATTTATTCACAATTTAAAGATGAACAGTAAATTTCATATCTCACTAAATACAACAAAGAAATTTAACAAATAAATGCAGCAACAACAAAAGTAGATGCAACTTCACAGCAATGTCACTCAATCACTCAGCACTCAGCACTCAACACTCGATACTCAGTACACTCAACACTCTGCGCTCACTGGGGGTTTGTACAGAATTTGAAGGGGCTCCCAAAGACCAAACGCTAAGCACACACAACTCACGTGCCATCATATCAATCCCTGGATCCGCACGGTCAACTCATGTGCTACGCAGACAACACACACGCTATGGTATCAATACCTGGACCCGCATGGTCAACTCACATGCTACGCGGACAACTCACGCGCTATGGTATTAATATCCTCACAACCAGGCCCTTGGCCTCACTCAATCATGTTCCTCACCAGCCTCACCATCATCAACAATTAGGGGGACACAACCCACATCAAGTATTACAGCACATTCGCAAGTAATAGAGACCAAGGTAAACATATATAATAATTTCTTTATTAAAAATAACGTAGGCCTGGATAAAACCTAAGCATTATCTCTAACATGAAGGCAGAAAAGTTCAACAACAAGTAAATACATAATCACAAATAATAGCTATTAGGCCTCAAAGCTTCACGGGATGGACCAACTCTCAATACATCGCGGTGCAAACCCACACGCCCGTCACCTAGCATGGGTATCACCACCGAACAATCACATGATATTACTTTCTCCGGGTTAATACCCTCAAAGCAAGAGTATAAGCTGTTACTTACCTCAATCACATATAATCCTACTCTAGGATGCCCTCGTCTCTGGACTCAGTCTCCAAAAGCTCTGAATCTGAACATAATAAGATCAATACCATCACCATGTGCTAAATAATTGAATTCCACAATAAAAACTATAAAATATACCAAAAATTCGAAATCGGTCAAAACCTGGCCCGCGGAACCATATCTCGGAATTAGTTAAAAATTGTAGAATAATAATCCTCATCATCTCCCGATTCTAACCATATAAATTTTATCAAAATCCGACTTCGTTTGGTCCCTCAAATCCTCACTTAAAACTCTCCAAAACTCGAACCCTAATTCCCATAGTTTCACTTTGAAATCATCAATTAAATCCCAAAAACGAATATTAATTTATGAAATATAACAAAAATGGAGTAGATAATACTTACCCCAATCCATATAATAAAAATCTCCTCTAAAATAAGCCAAATCCGAGCTCCCAAACTCAAAATATGATCGAATGAACAAACCTTAATTTTATTTATTTTTCTTCCAGCTATTCTGCCAAGTTTCTCGTTCCAAACGGCCCCAAAACTTATATTTTATGCCTCCAATATATTTCTTGTGAAATTCTAATCAATTTAGGCTTTGAAATCACTCAATTTGACCTTATAATGAATGCGATATGTAGGTTTTAATATTTGCAAATAGTGCAGATTTTTAAATACGTTGGTGGCAATTTCGTAATTAAACTGAAAAATCTGGCAACCTAATTCTTAGTAAAATAGCCATAAAATCCTCGTACGATATCCAAATTAGACCATTCTTTTTGCTACGGGCCCGTAATTATGATACGGATATAATGATTCAGTCAAAAAAAGAAATAGGAGATCGTTTGTTCAATATGATATCATTTATGCTTGGAAATCCAAACCTATCCAAAACTCACATGAGACACTCGAGACTCCAACCATTAATTCCGAAAAGTCCTATATCACTACCTGAACTTAGTCGAACCTCCAAAATACCCAAAACAACATCAAAACACATAAAACTTCACACTTTCGTCAATTTAAGCTGAATTCTACCACGAGCCTTCAAATTATATTCGGACACACTTCTAAGTCTAAAATCACCTAACGAAGCTAATCGAATCATAAAAATCCAATCTAAACTCGTTTACTTATAAGTTAACTTTCGATTGACTTTTCTAACTTAGCTTTCTAACTAAGAGACTAAGTGATCATTTTACTCCAAAACTACTCCGAACCTAAACCTACTAATTCGGTATAACTCAACACAGCTGAACAACATATAAAAAAGCATAGATGGGATAAATGGGCCTATAAATCTCAAAACGACAGGCCGTGTTGTTACATCCTCCCCCTCTTAAATAGACATCCGTCCTCGAACGAGTCTAAATACATACTTCGAGTCTCAAATAGGTAAAACCTTCAACAATACCTTCTCGTCATATTCAAATAATATGAACTCATCTCGCGGTCACACCATACTCATCACGTACCCACCGAGGGATTCAAACTACGTCGATGCACAACTAATACTGAGCGCTCATGTGCGCATACGAATGCGTGGAAGGAATTCAAAGAGTTACACTTCAAGCTGAATAAGTACCGCACGATAAGAATTCAAGAAGGTAAAGTTTTCCAAAAGGTTCTGCATACTCTTGAAGATAAGTACAGACGTCTTCGTACCGATCCACAAGACTCTACTAAACCCTCTCATGACTCGTGAGACCTATGTAACCTAGGTTCTGATAGCAACTTGTCACGACCCAAAATCTAACCATGGTCGTGATGGCACCAATTGTCTTACAAAGCAAGCCAATTCCCAAAATATTACTACTAATTTGATTAAAAGAATTAAATAAAATATTTTCAATAATTTAATTCATGATAAACTAAACCAACTCTAAAAATAAATAATATAAAATACAAAAAAATGAGTCCCAAACATCAGGGTGTCACTAAGTCATGAGCGTTTAAAACTTTAAACTAAGATATATAAACTGGCTAACTCTCCAAATTAAGAAATGACAAAAGAAGTAACAAGGTCCTGCGGACGCTGGCAGCTACCTTGCAATGTCCATAGATAGCCGGCCTGAAATCAATGATCGTCGCACTATTACTCACCTGGATCTGCACATAAAGTGCAGGGTGTACTATGAGTACTACCACCTCATTAATAACAGAAATAACTAAGGAACTGAGCAGTAGTGACGAGCTAAGTAAAACAATTCAATTATTTATTTTCACAAAAGATAAACCAGTAAATTTCATAACTCAGTAAATATCACAAAGAAATTTAACAGATAAATGCAGCAACAACAAAAGTAGATGCAACTTCATAGCAATGTCACTCAATCACTCAGCACTCAGCACACAACACTCAATACTCAATACAGTCAACACTCTGTGCTCATTGGGGGTATGTACAGACTCCGGAAGGGCTCCCAAAGCCCAAACGCTAAGCACAGACAACTCACCTGCCATCATATCAATACCTGGATCTGCACGGTCAACTCACGTGCTACGCAGACAACTCACGCGCTATGGTATCAATACCTTGACCCGCACGGTCAACTCAGTTGTTATACGGACAAATCACGCGCTATGGTATTAATATCCTCAGAACTAGACCCTTGGCCTTACTCAATCATGTTCCTCACCAGCCTCACCATCATCAACTATTAAGGGGACACAGCCCACATCAAGTATTCCAAGATATTAGCAAGTAATAGAGACTAAGGTAAACATTTATAATAATTTCTATATTTGAGTAAAAATAATGTGAGCCTGAATAAAACCTAAGCATCATCTCTAACATGAAGGCAGAAAAGTTCAACAACAAGTAAACACATAATCACAAATAATAGCTATTAGGCCTCATAGCCTCACGAGACGGACCAAGTCTCAATACCTCGCGGTGAAAACCCACACGCCCATCACCTAGCATGGGTATCACCACCAAAAAATCACATGATAATACTTTCTCCGGGTTTATACCCTCAAAGCCAGAGTTAAAGCTGTTACTTACCTCAATCATATAAAATTTTACTCCGGGATGCCCTTGTCTCTGGACTCAGTCTCCAAAAGCTCAGAATCTAACCTTAATAAAATCAATAGCATCACCATGTGCTAAAGAATCAAATTCCACAATAAAACCTAAAAATATACCAAAAATATGAAATCGATGAAAACCCGGCCCCCAGAACCATATCTCAGAATAAGTTTAAAATGGTATAATAATAATCCCCGTCCTCTCCCTATTCTAATCATATAAATTTTATCAAAATCGGACTTTGTTTGGTCCCTCAAATCCTCACTTAAATCTCTCCAAAACTCGAACCCTAATTCCCTTAGTTTCACTTTGAAATTATCAATTAAATCCCAAACACGAAGATTGATTTATGAAATATAACTAAAACGGAGTAGATAATACTTACCCCAATCCATATGGTAAAATCACCTCCAAAATAACCCAAATCCGAGCTCCCAATCTCAAAATATGATCGAATAAACAAATCACAATTTTATATATTTTTCTTCCAGCTATTCTGCCAAGTTTCTCATGTCAAACGGCCTCAAAACTCACATTTTATGCCTCCAACAGATTTCTTGAGAAATTCTAATCAAAATAGGCTTTTGAATCACTCCATTTGACCTTATAATGAATGCGATATGTAGGTTTTAATATTTGCCAATAGTGCAGATTTTTAAATACGCTGCTAGTGGCAATTTTGTAATTAAACTGAAAAATCTGACAACCTAATTCTTAGTAAAATAGCCATAAAATTCATATACGATGTCCAAATTAGACCATTCTTTTTGCTACGGGCCCGTAATTACGATACGGATTTAATGATTCAATCAAAAACAGAAATAGGAAATCGTTTGTTCAATATGATATCATTTATGCTTGGAAACCCAACCCTATCCAAAACTCACCCGAGACACTCGGAGACTGCAAGCAATAATTTCAACAAGTAATATATCACTATCTGAACTTAGTCAAACCTCCAAAATACCCAAAACAACACCAAAACACCAAATCACCTCGAATTCAAGCCCAGGAATTTCTAAACTTCCAACTTTCGTCAATTTAAGCCTAATTCTACCACGAACCTTCAAATTATATTTCGGACACACTTCTAAGTCTAATATCACCAAAGTAAGCTAATCGAACCTTAAAAATCCAAATATTAACTCGTTTACTCATAAGTTAACTTCCGGTCTACTTTTCTAACTTAGCTTCCTAACTAAGAGACTAAGTGATCGTTTTACTCCAAAACTACTCTGAACCCAAACCTACCAACTCAATATAACTTAACACAGCTGAACAACATATAAATAAGTATATATGGGGTAAATGGGGCTATAAATATCAAAACGACAGGACGGGTTGTTACAATACTCTTTTTTTCCTCACTTGAGTTTTGTCCTAGTCAGGTTTTCAAGGAGGTTTTAATGAGGTGATAAAGGGAACACTTTAAATCAAAGTATGCGAGGACGGCACCGTGACTATTAATTCATCGCTCAACCTCTTTATCTCTCTCCGAGTCAACCAATGAAGGGACTAGACGGACTGGGATAGGGACAACAACGCCAGCCAACGCCTGAAAAATCTGTAAAATTTCTCCAAGTATGTAATCAAAGCAGCAGTGCCAAGACAATAAACTTCACACTTATCAACACGCCTTTCTTAAGTTTAGGTTATGTTCGACCTTGTTCGAGCTAACATCGATTGGCATCGACCATATCATAATTTTAGGTTATGTTCGACCTTGTTCGAACTAACACCTGCTGGCCATTGGCCATAATAAAAGTTAGGTTATGTTTGACCTTGTTCGAACTAATACCTTGCTCGCCCTCAGCAATAATAAAAGTTAGGTTATATTAGACCTTGTTCGAAATAATACCTAATGGCCCTCGACCACAATAAAATTTAGGCTATTTTCGACCTTGTTCGAACTAACATCAACTGGCCCTTAGCGATAACATAGTTTTATGTTACGATCAACCTTGTTCGAACTAACACCTACTCCCCCCCCCCCTATTAATGTTAGGTTATGTTAATCTTGTTCGAACGAACACCCACCAACCCTCGGCCAGAATTAAATTCAAGCCATGTTCGACCTTTTTTGAACAAACACATAACAATCATTGGCTGTAATCCAATGAAATAGCCAAGGCAGCCAAACTATAGATGCAAAAAACACACAACTATAGAAAATAAACTATACGAAAATAATAAGATGATAAGAAGGAATTTATTTTATACTTAAAAACACTTTTCACCAAAAAATACACAATTTTTTACAAAAAAGAGAAGAAAAAAATATTGATCACTACTACTGCGATCGTTTGTGCCTTCTTCGCCTTGACCATCAATATCCTCGCCACTTGCTCATCCCCACTTTCGCCGCCTCCACTCTCAAGATAAGCAGTGTCATACCAAACGTCCTCTTCAAGTCGATCCATACCTTAATCATCGCCCTCATCACCCTCAGTTGTGGCGAGATCATACCCATAAGCAATTCAAGCTTCATGTGCTTTAACATGAACATCCTCGAGGGCAACCTCGGAAACAGATCATGTCTTATTCAAATCATGATATATGTCTAATTGAGTTTTGACATGAATCCATTCATCATACAATGTCCGAGGAATACTGAGAAAATCCAAAGTGTGAGAAGAAGAGGTTTATGCAAGCAGTTAAGCCTTCTCAGTTTCCAATGCGACCACCCGACCATGAAAGATGGCGTTATCCTTCTCCAGCTCGCTGACCCCCCCTCTAGTCGGTCCTCCTTAGCTTTCGTCGTGGTTATGTTGTTCTCCCACTGCTTGCAATATCATCAACATCATCACCAGCGACCACAATATTATAAATATTTACAATGATCCGGCTCACATTCTCACCCTTTATTACTAAATGTGTGGAATGGAGTTGGACTACGATGCGCATTCTATCATCTTGGAATAGGTATAACAGAAAAGTGCTATAAGTTCTAGCCTTTGCGCATTATTATCTAGCTCAAGCATCTCCAATTTTCTCTGAACTACCAAGCGAAAAGACTCTGCCTTCTCAAGCTCGCGTTGCTTCTCAGCAGCTTGACCACTCAAGCTCGTCAACTGAAGCTAACATTCTTCCAACTGCCTGTGTAGTTCGACCACTTGCACTTGAAGATTGCTACACTAGGCCTACACGCCTTTGCTAACTTTAAGATCCTCTTCTTTACTCCTCAACGTCCCCTCAAGGGTTCTAAATTTCTCAATGGACTTCACTATCTCATCATCTTTCTCCTTCAACTCGTCCTGAAGCGCCTGCATATCGCTACCTTCCTTGAGTGACCGGTGAAATATATGGTACTTGTACCGATACTCATGGTACTTGTTCTTAAGCCTTATCAAAATCTCCATATGACTCTCCTCCCTTTGGGAACTCTCGATCTCCAAGATCACCATCTGTAATCAGAAAAAGAAAAGGAGTAATTTAAAAGCAAAGACACCCTGAAAAATAAGGGCAAAAAGAAGAGAAGAGTAAAACATTGAACACTTACTCTAAGGTAAGAACGACGATGCTCCTAGATAGAGTGTCATCATCCAATTATTTAAGTGTCCTACTCTCTATCTCGGAATAAAGGGGGCTGTGGCTCGGGACCACGTTCTCCACATTTTTTAACAAATCATGATCCATAGGGATCACAATGGTCATCCTAGACCCTCCAACCTTACCACAAGTTGGGTAAACCCCTCCTCTATTATCTACAGATCGCCAGCGTTAATGTCTGAACCTGTCTCACAGCCTTCTTCAGCAATGTCGTTGCCTTCCTTATCGACCAGCAAGGAAGTATCATCAGTTGTGCATGAAGTTGATGACCTCTCTAACCGTGAAGTGTCGAAGACTCCAGTAGCTGACCCTTAAGCCTCTGCTATCACGGAAGGAAGAGACATACCTACATCGGCCTCCACTAACATCAAGATTTTAGGCACCAATTCATGCTCATCTCTAAAGATGATGGTTTTCCTTTCATGCAATGTAAAATCACCTTCAGTTATGTTGATGGATGTTCGGCCCTGTCACCAATATCCATAGACCGCCTCTTGCAAGGCAACGAATCTTCCTTGGCATATGCCGGCTCCTCCTCGTATTAGTCTATAATACGGTATAATGAAGAGTCCAAAGAAGGAGCAGAACAAGACACACCGATAGGAGGGACAGAGGCATGATAGGTGGTAACAATGGTCGAAGGAACTGGGCAACGAGCAGAAGAGGACACAATTAAGGGAGACCAAAACCGAGGCATTTGCATTTTTCCTCTTACGGAACGCAGGGGAGGGATCTTTTGACTTCTTCGTAGACCCCCTGTCTAAAATCGAGTGAAAAATAAAGGAAAAAGAAAATCAACCAAAACCAACCAAAAACGGGAAGCAACTAGAGAGACAATGAAAAAAATTACTTACCGGTCGGGAGGAGATTGGGACCGAATCATTTGAAGATGCCCGGCCACTCGTGTATTCCCAAGATGAAAGGAAGAAGCCATCCCACCCAATCAAAATTATTATCAACCAAGGGAGGAGACAAACATGTAGCTACAAACAAATGAGGTAGTCGTTACTTACGAGTACAATTTGAAGCCTTAGGAAAACCCCCAGTATTGGCCACCATGTCCTTGGTTCTGAAAAAGAAGAAGTAGAGCTTAATTGGCAGTTAGCCTTATCATCCATCTTCACCACCAAGAACTTGCCTCCTCGGTGGTGGAGATTCACAATGCACCCTATAAAATCTAGGAGAGAATATGTGCATCAAATGTCAGAGGGTGAGTTCGGCCCTCGCCAGTTTTGCAAACTTGGTGAGCATTCTCAAGAGTTTTTAAACGTACAACACAACCTAATCCAAAAAAATGCATAATAGCGACAAAACTCCTCCACCAGTAGAACAAGAGGAAAACTATGGTCGATGTTGAAGGGGTAAGCGTAGAAGGCACAATACCTAGAGCGGTGAAGCTACACTGCATCCCACCTGGTAGGGATCAATTTGATGCGGTTGGGGAGGCCGTATTTTGCCTTAATCTCCATCAAATCAGCCACAATCATCACTAATTTAAAGTTTTTGGGGTCGGCTTCAGGGAATTTTAAGATGTTAGACCTGATAGCAGGGTTACGAAGAACTATTTCCTACAATGTTGGGAAGCTTCTATCCTTTATGGACGGGGAAACATCCTCCTCATGAGGGGGGAAACACCATAGCTAGCGACATCGCATCACCCCCCTTGATAGACTCAGAAGGTACATTAGACATGTTTTTAACAAAATATAGGAAGGTATAAACAATAGAGGATTAAAGACGGTAAGGATAGCTGGAACGAATGAAAAAGATGCACAACAATGGAAAAGGAAGAATAAGATATAGAATTTCAATGCAGGAAATCTATAAAGTTTGGGATTGTATCCTCAGATCCCTATTTATTGGAATTCAAGTGCCAGAACCGAGAAATTTCCTCATCATTACCTGGCATCGAAATTGAAACGGGAAGGCCAATCAGAGAGCGCGGTGGCAGTGACTGACTAGAGCCTGGTCTGCTATACTGACCTATGGAAACACCCCACGTAGGAGGTGCACTAGGAACTAGAGGTGCATAGTAAGGCTCCTGAGGTATAGGTGGAGCTAGAGCACTGTTGGCTGCTGGAAGAGCTAAATGAACGGAGCGACCCACAAAACCCCAACCATGTCGGCCTACTACCGGGGTAGATGCCGAGGACGTGCACATGGTGCAGCTAGAGCACCTGTGCGAGCTGCCGGCGACGCACCACCAGCAGATTTAGCCGAAGCCAAGGCACCTGGCACACCTACTACTTCCACTACTACTCTATCTCTCAAGGAGACTTTGGCTTAGTTCATGAGTATGTACACCACCTTGGCTCAGGAAGGGTTGCTTTCCCTTGCTGCAGCCAAATCCTAGGCCGGGGAGGAGCACAGACTCCCACCAGCCAGAACATATCAAGTGCAGACAATTTAAAAATGAATAGGTAAGCAGGGAAACCCAATTTAAATACTTCAAGTGAAAATGGATTTCCAACAAGTTTGCTCAAGTACGTGCTCGTCACCTCACATATGAGGCATTCAAATACCAAACATCATGTCCTAAGGGGAAGAAGTCCCCCACACAAAGTTAGACAAGTCAGTTACCTCAAACCGGCTCCAATTCAACTTGAAACCACACTTTTTCCACAAGTATCCGACTCCAAATGGCCCAAATCTATTCATTTCAATTACATCTCGTAAAAAACACCTCAAACAAATGTTCCACTATTTAATTTAAAACTAAGACGCAAATTTAGGTTAAATGACAAAAACGCCACTCAAGTCAATGTGGTCAAAACCTGAGGTTCGAACTAAAATCCGGTTACCCATTCCCCACGAACACAAATACATGATTTATTTTGAAATCGGACCTCAAATTAAGGTCCAAATCCCCAATTTTAGAAAAACCTAGGTTCTACGCAAAACACCCAATTTCACCCATGAAAACCCTTGATTTTAAGTAGGAAACATGCTAAATGATGATACTGATTGAAACAAATGAGTAAAAACCAACTTTCAAGGATTTGGAAGAGGTCTTGTTCTTAGAAAATCGCCCAAAAGAGTTATGTTTTGAAAATGAGGTGAAAAATGCCCAAAATTCGACTATGTATAAAAATTGCAGGTTGCAGATATGGGAATTGCGAACAGAGGTTTGGTATTGCGAACCCTACAGGTATGGGAAATACGAGATTTTTGTTCGCATTTGCGAACACTGGACAAAAAGAATAACTTCGCATTTGTGAAGTATACTTCGCATTTGCGAAAGCTCAACCTTTGCATTTGCAAAGGAAGCTTCGCATTTGCGAGCCAAGCAGCCATGTGCTTGTTTCGCATTTACAATCCAGCCTTCGTATTTGCGAGTTCCTATTTTCAAAGACTGCAGGCCTGTTCATACCAGATTTTTTCAAAATTCAAAAATGCAATCCGACACCTATCCAAAACTTACCCGAGCCCTCGAGGCTCCAAACCAAATATGCATGCAATCTCAAAAACATCCTACGGACTTACTCACGCGATCAAATAACCAAAATAACATCATGTATACTGAGTTAAGCCTCAAAACTCATGATTTCCTCCAAATTTTCATAAAACATTAAATTTCCATTTTAAGTCCAAAAACACGTCAAACGACGTTCATTTTCAACCAAACTTTACAAAAATCGCATAAACCATATATAAGACTTGTACCGGGTACCGGAACAAAAATACAGGTCTGATACCATAATCTTTTAATCAAATTTCACTTCTAATTTCCTTAATTATTTCCAGAAAAAAATTAGCACAAAAATTTATTTCTCGGGCTTGGGACCTCGAAATTCAATTCCGGGCATATGCCCAAGTCCCATATTTTCCTACGGATCCTTTGAGACCGTCAAATTAGGTTGGGTTCCGTTTACAAAAAATGTTGACTGAAGTCAAACTTATTCAATTTAATATCAAAATTTGGCATTTTTCTCACAGAATTCATAGCTAAGTTTTCTGACTACGTGCTCGGATTGCGCATGCAAATTGAGGCAAACCCAGATGAGGCAAGTAAGCTCTTGAGCTTGAAGAAAGTACTCGACCATCACTTTTTCTTCCATCGGGGGATTGACTCGGGCAGCTTGCTTTCTCCATCTGAGCTTGTATTCCATAAAGCTTTCATTAGGCTTCTTTTCTATCTTGGTAAGGGACATACGATCGGGGACAATTTCTATATTATACTGAAAATGTCGGGAAAAGTCCTGAGCCATATCGTCCCAAGTGTACCACCTGCTAGCGTTTTGGCGGGTCTACCACTCTAGAGCTGCACTGCTCAAACTTTGACTGAAATAGGTCATCAGTAGCTTGTCCTTCCCGCCAGCACCTCCCATTTTACTGCAATAACCTCTCTAACGAGCCACCTGATCGCCATGTCCTTCATACAAATTAAACTGTTGCATCTTAAACCCAAGACAGTTGGACGTTAGGAAACAAGCACAAAACTTTGTAAAACAAGCTCACCCGGCTCCCTATCCCTTGCATGTTTCTTAAAGACTTCTATAAGATTTTCACCTTATTGGATATCTCATTTTGCTCCACTATCTCAGAGGATTTTTAGTTTCACTGAAAGGCTCAAAATGAGGAGCGCAAGAGTATGAATTCGGGACCTTAAAAGTTCGTTCTGGATCATAGTGTTGGGCATCGGGGACTTTAAACACAATCTCACTAGAGGATCGAGGAAAAGTAGTTGGTGGGGAGCTACGAAAACATGAATGGTCAAAAAAGTAGGATATGAGGTGATTTTGGGGGGTGGAGTGTGAACCAGTTGTGGAGAGATATCAGCAGCAGTAGGAAGCTGAATTTATGACAGTGGCAGAATGGTGACAAGGCTTCCAATGTAGTTAGTAGGAACTGTTGGTGGAGGATGAACTCTAATCCAGGATTGGTATACGTCAGCCATATGTGCTTTCAATCATATGACCTCTTCTTTCAACTCAGATTCGAATTCAACAATCTCCTTAGACAGATCAATAACACCCGTGTCCAAGTCTTTGCTAGCCATGGCTACCTTGCTCTTTGACCATGTGTTATATGGATAAGTTACCTTAAGAACCATAAACGAACTAACCTTCTGCTCAATGAAGATAAAAAAAAGAACAAAATGATGTCATCACGTTAGTGTTAGGGCATTTATCAGCTAAAAATAGCACATTGCGTGCAATGCACCTAGCAACAATTAACGGTTCAAGAATGACATCGAGGGTCACAAGGTCACTTGGCATCATCTCAATTTGTTCATTTCAATATTCTCTTTTCTTTTCCTTTCTACCACCTTGGCTTGCTCATTTTCCTTCCTCTATTTTTCTAATTATCACTCTTTTCTTTCCTCTCATTTCTCACATCCCATAATCTCATCTCCTTTTTTTCCTTTTCTCTTTTTTATTTTTCTTTACAAAAAATAAAAATTTGATCGAACCCTATGTAGGTTGCCTATGAATCATGTCCCTAATGAGTCTGATCAAGCGTAGTTCTAAAAATCGAGAATATACTAAATAAACTAATGTTCTCTTTCTCTTTCTTTTTTTCTTTTTTTAAATTTTTTTTGCCGTAATGACTACTCTGATGAGAGAAAAAAAATCTCTTTTTTTAGACTTAATACTCTATAATCTATCCTAAACTCAATCTTAAACGAGCATTTTTTTTCTTTTTTTAAAACAGATACTCTATGAGAAATTATTAAGAAAATCCTACAATAGAAAAGATATTTTTTTAATTCTTTTTTTAGGAAGGATATCTAAAGAATAAACCAAATAAAAATATTTTAAAATTATATTTGATATCCTGAAGAAATATTTCGAAATAAGCAGTAAAAAGCATAAAAAATATTTTTGAATTTCATTTTTTATTACCTAAGGGAAAAACTCTAAAGATAAATAAAAGATAAAGTATATTTTTTCTCTATGTAAAATGTCCTAAAGTTCAATGGAAAATTTAAAAAAATTGTTTTTTTATATATATTCAAAAGAAGAACCTCAAAAGAAAATCTTTTGTTGAATTTTTTAAATTAATATCTTAAAGAAAACTTCTAAATATGCATCAAAAGAAAATTCTCTTTATTTTTAAAATTTTTAGTCTTAATATACTAAAGGAAATATAAAATTAATTTTATTTTAAGTTCTAGATATTAATTTCCTAAAGGAAAATTTTTACTCCCTAACACATCTACCCAACCTCCTAAAACAACTACAAACAATCCCCAGCCCTCAAATCCCACAAACGAAGCCAGGAATTACGCAAAAGCTGTGAACCCTACTTCGACGACCACTGCCATGCAGAATCGAGCCGCTATAGTTGAACCAATTGCTCTTCGTTTATCAAAATCAACAAATGAAACTTACCCTGAGCGATTGTAATGGAGCGATAATGGAGGAGAACTAGAGAATTTGGGTGGGAGAAGAGGTATGAATCTTGGGTTGAGGGAGAAGAGTAAAGTGTATGGAAAAATAGAGAGAGAGAGAGAGAGAGAGAACGTTATTAGTCAATCTTACGGTGATTATGCGAGAGAAAAGACTAAAAAGGAGAGAGAAATATATTATTTAGCATATATGGTGCCTTAAATGTAGGATGTAACTATAATTAGATATTTGGCTATAAAGTATAAAAGGTATCTATAGGATGTAATATATTAAAATGGTATTTATTTAAAATAAATAGAGTACTAAAGTTTTCTATAAGGTGTAAAAATTCCATTTTATTTTTTTATCACGACAAATTGGGAATAGTTATATAAATTAGCTTTTTTTTTGTAATTAAAATTTTGTATTAATCACCAAAGAGGTTTCTTTACAAATACATAGTGCGTCTAAACACAGCTGGCTATCAAAAAGAAACCTTAGTCACCATCTACTGATACTGTACCTATACTTCTATTTACAGTAGAGAATGCTGAAGCTGTAGGCTAACTTTAGGGGGACTTCTAACATTACAAACATATGCAATAGTCCTAAGTAATTGATCACTAGAACAAGAGACATTCTTAAACAACCTCGAGTTCCTCTCTAACCAAATGGTATAAAACAGTTCTGCTATAATCATTTTGACAATGTAAGCTCGACTAGTTTTCCCTTTAGCTTTGGCAATGATCCAGTGAATAAACTACTCCCAGTTCTGATAATTTGGCTGAGTTACTCCAATCCATAACATTGTTTGATGTCTCAGCTACCTAACAAAGGGACAGGAAAAGAAAAGATGATCTCTGTTCTCCATATCTTGTTGGCATAAAGCACAAGTGCTATCCACAGTCAAGTTCCATTGGCCCAACCTGTCTTTAGTAGGTAATCAGTCTTGCAATACCAACCAGAGATTGAAAACTGCCTTGGGTGTGGCATAGTTTTGGATAGTTAGATTCTTCCACAAGACTCTAGGCAATTGTCCAATCTGGTGTAGGTACATCATCTTTATAGTACACACTGGTTGATTCATCAACTGATATTGCTGCAATGTAACAGTAGCTTCAATAATCTTCCTGACCATCCAACTGGCTTGGTTAGGAATAACTATGGAATGTAGCTGCTGTTGTTTTATATAGACTGTGTGAATCCACCTTACCCATAGAGCATCCTTCTTGTGAGCCAAATCCCATCCAAGCTTGGTAATTGCAGCTTTGTTCCACGCTAGCAGGTTCATAATATTTAAGCCTCCAGCTGATTTAGGCAAGCATACTTTATCCCAGGCTATATATGCTTTCTTTGATATATTGGCTGAACCTATCCATAAAAAGGATCTACATACAGCTTCTAGCATCTTTAAGATTTTTGAGGGAATAAGGAAAAGTTGAGCCGAGTACGCTTGTATGCCAAATATCACTGATTGAACCAATTGAACTCTACCAGCATAAGATAATTTTCTGGCAGTCCAGGATGTGATACTGGCAGTGACCTTATCCACCAGTGGCTGCCATTGTACCAAAGACATTTTCTTGGTAGATAAGGGAACTACCAAGTATTTGAAAGGCAACTCCCCATATACATAGCCAAGATGATCTACAATTTGATGTTGGATATCAGTAGGAACACCACCAAAATAGACAGAACTCTTACTCAGAATAGCTTTCATCCCAGAGGCTTCAGTGAAGTGAGAAAAGTACTTAAACATGGCTGCTACAGACTGATGCTCTCCTTTGACAAACAGCAAAAGGTCATCTGCAAAGCTAAGGTGAGTAATGCCTAGCTTTTTACAGCCAGGGTGAAATAGAAAACCTCTATCCTTCTTCAATTCAGCAAGAGCTCTACTTAGATACTCCATCACTATGGCAAATAGAAAGGGGGAAATTGGATCACCTTGTCTCAAACCTTAGCTGCTTGAAAGGGTTCAGTAGTTTCCCCGTTCACCAACATTGTATAGCTGACTGTTTGGACACATTCCATATCCACTTCATAATTCTACCTGGGAAGTCTAAGGCCTCCATTACGTGATGTAAGAAGATCCATTCAACAGAATCGTATGCCTTCTGCAAATCTATTTTAATCATGCATCTAGGAGACACATGAGTTCTTGCATAGTGTTTGATTAGTTCATCGGCTAATATAACATTATCTGCAATCCTCCTGCCTGGGATAAATCCTGCTTGGGCATCACAAATGATACTGGCCATGCATTTTTGTAGTCTATTGGCCAGCATTTTAGAAATTATTTTATATAAGACTGAGCAGCGAGCAATTGGTCGAAACTCCTTAACTGATTGTGGGTTAGCAACTTTAGGTATCAAGGTGAGGGAAGCACAATTCACTGGCCTATACATTTTGCTGGACTGGAAGAAGTTCAAAACTGCCTTGATTATATGATTGCTAGTGGTACTCCAGGTCTGCTTGAAGAAAGCAGCATTATATACATCAATCCCTGGTGCTTTGTCATCCCCAATGGCTTTTAGACTGTCCAGAATCTCATCAGCACTGATATCAGCAGCTAACTGTTGCTTCTGGAGATGTGTGAGTTTTGGACCATTACCCATATACAATCTGTTAATTGCTGGTAGTGAGGCAGCTGATGTTCCCATCAAAGACTTATAGAAATCCTTGATCTCCTTTCTAATATCATCTGGATTAGTAATCCTGGTTCCCCCTGCTGTAATCAGTTTTGTTATGCTTTTGTATTGATTCCTTTCCTTCAAGATAACATTAAAATATTTATTATTTGAGTCTCCCAATTGAATCCACCTGGCCCTGGACTTCTGTTGTAGGATATTCTCTTCTATCATTGACCATTTTTCTAACTTCAAGACTAGTTCCTTCTCTTTGACCTGCAAATCATCAGTGTAATTCAGCATCATCTGGTTCTGAATGTCCTTCAACTCCTCCCTGCTAGACTCAATTTTCTGTGCAATGTTCTTAAAATATCTAACATTTAGAGATTTTAAAACTGGTTTCAGTGCTTTGAGATTATTCCACACCTCCTTGACAGTACCTTGAGTAGTATTTCTCCAATTCTCCTTGATAAGGTGCTGGAAGTCCTTATGATTAGCCCATGCATTATAGAATCTGAATGGGGCCTTCCTGATCATAATATCTTCAGGCAAAGTGAGTGCCATTGGATTATGATCAGAGATTAATGGGGGGTCATATACAGTCTGTACATGGCTCCATTTAATCATCCAGTCATAATTACCAAATATTCTGTCCAATCTGCTACAAACTCTATCATTGCCAATTTGTTTATTGGTCCATGTGAAAAATTCCCCTTTCCAAGGAAGTTCTGATAGCTCAGCCAGTTGGATACATTGATTAAAATCGATAATTTCAGCTTGTTTAACTTGATTATAGGATTGCCTATCATATATAGACATAACAGCATTGAAATCACCTGCTACTAGCCAAGGGTCAGAAATACCAGCAGCAAGATTCTGTAGTTGTTGCCACATTGTTCTCCTTTGATCCAATCCATTGAAGCCATACACCACAGTGAGGAGGCAAACCAGATCACCTGCAGGGGTGTTAACACTACAATGAAGGAATTGAGCCTCCTCCTGAATACCAGTGATCCTAATCTTCTGAGTATCCCATAGGATCCAAATTCTACCCCTTGAAGAGTCCCTATAGTTAGTTAACATATCCCATCCTGGAACCAACAGTTTAGCTATTCTCTCTGCATTTCCCTCCTTAACCTTTGTCTCTACCAGACCAACAAGGTTAAATTTATTATATCTAAGATATTCCTTAGCTTCCTTCTGCTTATACCTCTTATTCACACCTCTAATGTTCCAAAATAAAAACTTCATTGGGTATGACTAGGGCCCCCTTCATCATGGGGATTTCCTGGTCTACTAGCTGACATTACTTGAAATCTGTTACTCATCACAACAGGAGATAAAGGGGGAAAGTTTGCAAGATTGAACACTGGAGATTGCACCTGTTTGCCTCTATCTTCCTGTTTGTTCAACTCTGTACTTCCTAAAGGAGCAACATCTTTAGGAGGTTACATCATTCTGCTTTGGTCCAAGCTGTTGTTTAGGAACCTCCTGATGCTGCATAACAGTCTGATTTGGAACTTTAGCTCTCCATTCCTGAAGTACTCTAGACTTTTGCATTTGATTAGGTTGGGAGGGTTTGGGATTAGCCAGACAATTGTGTCCAACCGCAAAGCATTTCTCACAATATGATGGTTTCCAATCATATGCCACTTCCTTCACAAATTTCTTGCCATTTGGATCTATTAGCTCAATCTCACTTGGCAATTCTTTAGAGACATTCACCTCAATAAGCATGCGTGCATAAGAAATTCTAGTCTGCTTAGCCGTACATTCATCTGCAAAAATGGGCTTACCAAGGACACTGGCTATCCTACTCAAAGACCTTATTCCCCAGCATGACATAGGGAGTTTGGGGAACTTGACCCACAGAGGGATTTCCGTAGGAAAAGCAGCATTGAAATCAAAATCTGCAGTCCATTGCTTCAGTACCATAGGTCTATTAGCAATGGAGTACGGGCCACCACAGAGAACTTCTTTGGCATCTTCCATTGATCGAAATTTGGCTACATAATAGCCCTCCTCATGATAGTATAGATCTGGTTCTGGAACATGGGACCAATGTAGGTTAATGAAGCGTTTCATTGCATTGTACCCTGGTCCAGTCCCTAGCACAAAAATTACTAGGGAACATTTCCATTTATGTTCTTCCGCATCTACTTCCTCCTTAATCAGATGACCTACAGGTTTACCATCAATCAGAGTCGGTGGGATATACTCCAATGCCATGCCATTAGAAGCAAATCGGTTCTTCTGGAAGAGATTTGCCCACCCTTTGGCTACTTCATTGGTCCTCTCATCTGGCTCTGTCACTGATGTTTGAGATAGGTTCTGCATGTGGTCGATTCCACCATTTCCTTGTACCATATGGGGTTGAGGAAGCAAAGAAACTTCATCTGCTTCTAATACCTCATCTGATTGTGTCAATGGAACAGTGATATTCAATGGATCAGTAACAGCTACTGGAACAGTATCAATGGGTTGATTAACACTAGATGATGGTTTATCGTTAAAATAATTCGGTCTATGGTTGTAATCGGTAGTTCCCGAGGTCGCCACCTGCCTCGTCCTCTTCCCCTCGTGGAAACCAAGCTCGGCGTACGTTAACTAACGTGCGCCGAGAGGAGAGTCGGAAGAGAGAAAACTATATCGAACGTGCTAGTGTTTTTTTTAAATTAGCTTTTTGCATACCTTAAGTTGTATAAGCGATAGTATAAACTTAAATTTATGTTATCAATACAATTTAACTTGTTATATCATATTATTTATGACTTAATTATTTTAAGTTATTAATCAATATTATTAAGCAAAATTAAAGTATCTTTAATCATTTTGAAATAACTTGATGGTACAAATATACATTTACCAATGGAAATTTAGCTCTAGCTAGTGATGTTCTTTTAGTGGAGCATCTTGCCTCGTTTATATTCCCATGGCAAAATACATAAGTTACCACCAGACCTATGGCTCAAATCCCCCTTACACACTTTCTGTGGACGATAATAATATTACACATGCAACCTTTCGAAAGTGTATCTAGTACACATCACATTAGATAGATGGTGAGCGCGTGCTTTACACGTAAAAGAAGCGGGATACAGAACTTTTGGGTCTTAATCATTACTTAAATATCATATGTCCGGTCTTTTTACTTTTAAACTTCTTTTGAGTTATTATTATGTTTTCTACTTTTAATCATTTCATCTCCAGATAATTTGGTCCCTTTTCCACACCTACCACCCCACCCGTTTTCCTCTTCCCTTGGCCACCCACTTTGTCTTCTCCATAAATTAAACTCTAAAACACAAAAATAATTGAAGAGGTAGATCCAAGTTCTAAATTATTAGTCATCTCCTATGTTTTGGATCTAAAGTTGCATCTATTTGTGTGAATGGCGTTGAACATTTCAATGGATCTGTAATTTATTATTTTTATTATTGGGATTGGCCCCACTTTGTGGGACTACACTGGATAGTTGTTGTTGTTGTTATTATTATTGAGATTGGATTGCTAGAGTTCTTAAAATGAAAGGGGTGATGGAGAAGAAGCGGAACTACAACGACGTAATTCGTATAAGTTTTTCTTAATTCGTAGGTGGAAGTTATAGAAGAAGAGTTTTGGTTGTTCCATGGAGAAAAAACAGAAGAGTTTAGTGGCTGGAGATTGTATTTTTTGTTGTTGGTGGGATGGTTTGAGGGTTTGATGAAAAAGAGAAGGAATAGGGGAAGTGCTAGATATGGTACCGCTCTCGTGGCCCCCACCCAAGGTTTGGATTTGGGACAGAAATTGAGGAGTTTTATGATGGCTGCCATTGTTGAGGAGTTTTTACATGGGTTGCAAAATTGAAAGAGACGAAGTGAGATGTAAGGGGTATCATTGTAAATTTAAGTATTTTATTCTTTAAAAAAAATATTAACACGTGTCATGAATTTATTGGTGATATCACACACATCCTAAAACACTGGTCAAGAAAAAAATAGTGTGTCTTAGCTACAGTTTTGAAAGGTTGTGTGTGTAATATAATATTCGTTCTGAGAAAGTGTGCAACATGGATTTGAGGTATAGGTTAGGTGACTATTTATGTATTTTGCCTTTTCCCATTAAGAAAGTGTTAAGGTAGCCGATGTAAGTTAGGATCGAAAGTAAAGAGACGTCGTTCCGAAGCTAACAAAATAAAATTTGATGATAATAAATCAAACGATAAATAAAATATTTAAAAAATCATAATATTATAATATAATATGATCAATTGATCTACATATAAAAAAATTATCAAGAAAATAATTTCCCTAAAACAAAAACTCATAAAGACTACATTGTGAATGTTATTGTTGTGTTTTTCTGTGAAGAAGAGATTCTCAAAATACGAAAGTTACAATTTTTTTCTCCAAGAAAAGAATTTGTCAAATATGAAAAAGATTTGTATTCCTTTAGAAAAAATAAAATCAATTATGATAAATTATTCCCCTTCTATCAAGGAAATATGAAATCTAACTTTATTTATTTGCACTTAATAGATGTCTGAATCTTAATCATTCAGATCTCAGACATTAAATGTTTTATTTTTTTTTGCTTCACAATTACTTAATGAGTCTGAATAGGTCTGTATGATTAAGATTTTTAACAGAGACTTAATTTCATCAAAATGCTATCACATACTCATTATTAACTGTTGTCGCCGCCTACCATTACCAACCACCATCACGCACCATCATCCTCAATCATAGCCGCCACACACCATTATAAACCATCACCACCCACTATCCTACCATTTCGACCACCATCATTCTGACCCACAATCAATACTCGTCCACCTCAACCACCACAATTGACCAACCCCATCACCATTAACAACCACAGCCGGTACTGCCCATCTTATAAGCTACAATCACCCATCCACTACCTTCTTGAGTCACAACTATTACCATAACTCGCCATTATTAGCTATCACCACCCACCACCGCTATCATCAATCATAATCACCACCACTACCAATTACTACTAGCTACTAGCATGAACCACCATCATCAACCGAAACTACCACCAACCACCGCCTCTAGTCGATATTCACCCGATAGGCATCACCGCCAACAACTATCATATCTCAAAAAACTATATATTTTATTGATAGAACATTAGATTAGTTAATATTTCATTTGAATTTTATGTTTATTAATATTCAACTAAAGATAAATTTTATATATTCAGATGTTAAAAGCCAAATAGTCTTAATTATTTTTATTCAGATCTTAATATACGTCTTAATATATTCAGATATGTATTCAGATTAAAATATATTAATCTTAATACACGTCTTGATATTTAGATATGTATTCAGATTTAGACGTCTTAATCTGAAAAAAAAATAAAGCAGGAAAAGAAAATCAGAATAAAATTCCAACAATATACACACCTACGAAACTTGGTTGTACTATAATAGTCAATTGGATGGATTGGTTTTTGCCCAACCAAAGTTTTCTTTGTCGTTTGCAATTGACGAAAAGAACCTAATTGAAGTCATTGGTCCACATTAATCTCCATTAACAACATGGTCCAAGGTTCCAATAGGCAAGGAACGTATTCGTTGGTGTTGTGTACTCCTGAAAGGGACACCTTGTCTACTTTCCTTAGCCTGTCGGTTACTGCTAATACATGTATAACTTGTTCCACCTTATATTCAGCACAAAATAATACATAGCTTCCGCTACAATTTTATTAATTGTTCAAAAATTAACTAGTAATGCAAGATTTTATACTTCATACCAAAGTATTATATAAAATTAGCTAGAATAGCCTAATAAATATTTTTATTTGTTCTATTTTGTCATTTCGATTTCGATACTTTATAAAATTTCATTCAGACATTTATAGTCTTTGAACCCTTCAACCTCGAGTGTTCTACAAACACATGATGTGGGTGACACATCATGGTCAACATCAAATTTTTAATGACATATCATTCTTTTTTTGTGATGCATCATTCTTTTTCATAATCCACATCAGATTGCAATCTGCAAATAGTTCATAAAAGAATGCCTTCTGAAGCAGTAAATCTTGTTTCAAGGTTTCTTCAATATTCTCCAACTCTATGTTGTACTGCTGTAAGTTTCAAATTTTCCTTTTAGTTTTCAAGAAATCTGATCTCTTTCAATGTAATTCTTTTATGGCATATCATTCTTTTTTTAACTGTAATTTCAAATTTTTAATTTTTTTCCTTTTTTTCACTCCACTCCTCCCCACCCATCACCACTTATCTTAAATTTTTTTAAGAGCGAAAACGACAACCATAATTTTATCTTATTTATCGGCAACAACACCACAGTAGACATAGATTTAATTTATCTCAAAAACATTAATAGTGATCGTTCTTCAAAAAAGATTTACTACCTTTTTTTTTCAAATATGGTCTGAAGGATTGTAAAAATGGGGAGGGAAATAATAGGAAAGGAATAAGGGGAGAAAGATAAAAGAGAAATGGAGGAGGCATTGAAAGAACGGGAAAGGGGAAGGGTGAAAAGAGAAAAAGAAATGGGGTTGGGGTGGGGAAAAGCTCTCGTTATACGCGTGAAGTTCATGCATTCTGTCCAACTCGATCATGAAATTGTCACATATACTTGATTAACGGTTAGAGAGGTTTAAAGTAATGTATTTTAAAAACTACTACGAGTGTCTTGATAAAACTTTGTAAAGTATTGGGACGGAATAATAAAGCGGGACAAGTAAAAATGTTTTATTCGGCTATTCTGCCTATAAAATTATATGAACTTCTATACTATGATTGTTTTTATTTATACTTGTAACTAAACCTGCCACATATTATTAATCATTGAGTAACAATAGTTCATTATTATTTAAATAATTTATTGTATAAAGAATCCATATACTATAATTTCTCCGTTACTAGTACTCCCTCTATCCCAAAGCATCAGACATCACCATCAATAATAAGATGAGAGAAAAAAGGGCAGAAATGAGCCACAATTTATAGTGACTGTGATGTCAGTGTAGATAAGGGGATGGCCAACAAAAGAAAAATCTATCCTCCAAAATAAAGATTTTATGGGTCGTTGGGTATGAGTTACGAAAAGGTGTAAGGGTGGTATAAAAATTTAATACTATCTAAATATTTTATTTGGTTAGTAAATCAGATATAAGTTATCTCGTTAATTTTAAAACTGGAATAACTTATATCTTATAGAAGGTGGGGTAATTAACACCGGTATAACTTATACCTTCTTCTGAGAAATTATGCAATTATTATTCTTAATATAACATACCAAACAATGAATAAACAACAATCCTAGTATATTTAATCTCAACATAACTTATCCTAATATAATTTATATCGATATAACTTATACCGGTAAATTATATTTCAACCAAACGACCCCTTAGTATACATTGTACAAACAATGCTAGCACTACAAGACTAAACAAAGGTCTAATCTTCTTTCCACTTTTACATTAAAACAATGCAAGGAACAAAAACCAGCCAAACCCCTTTAGGTTTTTGGATAGAAAGATTTCAAAAGAAACTAACAAGCAAAATCATAGACTCATATAGAAAATAATCCCTTGGTTGTTGGCTGTTGATTTCATTGCCAAAAAAAGCATAAAGATCATGCCCTTCACTTTGTATACATAAAACAGGCCACCAAAAAGGACAGTGTGGATTAATATGTTGAAATTTCACATACATCCTCTGATATTTCTCAAAATGGGGCTGTTGAAGTTCGATAAAGAGACATCTTTTTTGGAAGTTGAGCAGCTGTTGCTAAGCATAACTGACCACAAGGACAGATGAATGAAAATGATCAGTTTGTATACATACACTTGTTTCTAAATTCAAGAACTAATTTTGGTTGTTAAAGAAAAAAGCTTAGCTCAATAAGGCAATAACAATTCTTTTATTATAGCAGTAAAAAAAAAATAATACCTGCTGTTGCTGCTTCTTGAGCCTGACATTTTCTTCCATCAAATGAGCTACTTTTAGCTCCAATTCATTCGTATAAGCCTGCAAGTTATACACAGGAAAACACTGACCAAAACAGAACAAGAAAAATTCATTTGCTTTCACTATAATAAAGACTAATGACCTTTTGAATGTAATGTTCCTAACTGTTTCTACCTACTTGTAGTTTGTATAAACCCCATTTACATAATTAATGTCCTTTTCTTATACTCCCTCCGTTTGAGATAGTTTGATTCCACACGAAATTTAAGAAAAACAAAAATAAGATTTTTGAAACTTATGGTCTTAAAAGTTTAAGTGGTAAAAGCTTTGTAGAGCTATGATATTTGTTTGGTTATAAAAGCTTTCTCATTAAGGGTAAAATAAGTAAAATAAAGAGTTTAAGTTGAATTATTTCCAATTGTAAAAATATGTTTTTTTCTTTTTGGAACGAACTAATAAAAAAACTGTATCATTTAATTGCAAAGCAAGTACATTCTTGGACTTTCTTTGGAAGAATTACTACTAGTATTTAGTTAAAAAATGGAGCTTATCAAATAAATACTCTTTTTCGTAGGCTTGACTGTTATTGGAGATGAAATTGAAGTTTTGAGACCTGTAAAAAAAACTCAAACTCAAAATCAGGACCGGACCTTCACTTATTTTGGTGCCATGTTGTATTATAGAATCATTTATTTCTTTATTGTTTGAACTTTTTGTCGGTTAAAAATAAAAACCAAAATAAAAGTATACTTTTTTCTTACAAATAAAATGTTTATATGAGATAATCACAAATATATAATTTAATATATTATCAGAACACGGAAGAGGTAGAATCTCATCATCACCTAATATCAAAAAAGAAAATTCAACGTACTTAATCTATACAAAAGAATCAAAATGTGCTTTCTCACACCATCTAAGTTTTAAGATGAAACAGCCACAACCCAACACTGCTGTTAAAACTGCATTAAAAATAGAGTAAAAAACACATCTTGGGAGTGTTTAATAGAGAAGCTACACTTTCCTGCTTTCTAGCCCTTGATCTAGCAGCAGACTCACGGTTCTTGATCATCCTCTTGTTTTTCTGGTCACTTGAATTGTTATCAGACTCACTGCACCTCTTTCTTCCATTAGTATTCCCTCCAACTGGTGAAGCCAAAGCCTCAAATGACCTATTAGAAATAGATTTTTCCTGCTGAGAAGTTGAGTTTTGCCTTAAGTTACCAAAGAAATGAAGTCCAGGGCCAGAGTTTAATGTCAACACAGTAACAGCAGCAGGAGGAGGAGGAAGAATAATAGGGGAGACATAGCCTTTTGCTGCTGTTTTAGGGTTATTAGCAAATGGGCTGGCCAAGAAATCTTGTAAAATCATGCCGCCAAAATTGGTAGAATTACTAGTATTTTGTTGTGGATCAATATGATCTCCAGAAGTAGTAGTGTGGTCATTTAGAGAAGACAGATTTATGTCTTTCCAAACTTCTTCCATGGTTTTATTATTAAGTCTATAGTTATTGCTAGTAGGTGTAAGAGATGAAGATGTGGATGATGACATAGTGGATTTCTTGAGAATGAAAATTGTTGAGAAAAAAAAACAAATTGGTAGTGCTATCTGTTGAGTTGTCCCACATCGGAGGGATTTGAGGTCCTTGGTCTCCTTATATGGCTTGGGCAATCCTCACCTCGTAAGCTAGCTTTTGGGGTTGAGTTAGGCCCAAGGTCCATTCTTTTCATGGTATCAGAGCCAGGCCCATCCCAATTATTGTTACCGATGTTGGGCCCCCATTTATGTTGTCCACGCTCCAGAGATCTGAGCGTGATGGGGGGTGTTGAGTTGTCCCACATCGGAGGGATTTGAGGTCCTTGGTCTTCTTATATGGCTTGGGCAATCCTCACCTCGTAAGCTAGCTTTTGGGGTTGAGTTAGGCCCAAGGTCCATTCTTTTCACTATCTTTTCTCCATGCTTTATCTTTTTCTAGTACTACGTACTATAATAGATATACGAATCTTTACAAGACTTATAACTTTAGATTTTCCTGGCAAGTTATCTCAAACCAGTTGCAATGTTTTTTGTTTGTGAATTGTCAAGTCGGAATTGTAAGGTGTAAGGTCTACGTACATACTATCCTCCTCAAACTTCACTAAATGAAATTATACTGGGTTGTTGTTTGTAATTGTCAAGTCGGAATTGTACGATGAACCACGCGTCCAAGTACGTGATGCTTTGGCTATGGACGTTCGAGTATTGCAGTCACACTTGGGTTTACCAAGTTGGGTCAAGAGATACTGTCTTGCTTTTGTTTGTATGGTTGCAGAAATTTTCTATTTTAGTACGATGCGATTAATCTTCAACAAGACTTTTCGTTGCAATGAAGCCCTTTAGAGACATAGTATATACTTGTAATGTTAGAGGTACCCCACAAATTAGAAACCACTTACAACATCTTCAAATATAGTATTGTTAGGTAGTTAGGACATTAGATACAGTTTAAATTGTTATATTAGAGATAGTCAGCTGAGTTAAAGCTAAACTATGATTTTGTAATGTTATTTCATTGGTGATTAATGAAATCCTTAATTACCCAAAAAAAAAAAGAATTTTTCTAATTATTGGCGAAAATTTTGACAGAAATTATCTATTACTGTATGTTTTAAAATAAGATCACATATATGTAAAAATTGGACGGGACGTCCTATTTGATCGCCCCAATTTAATATATACTTATTTTTTTTTAAATTTTAACGTGTACCCATTTTTAGATAACTTCATTCCCCTTTCTCCTCCTCCTTCCCCTCCTTCATTTTCTTCTTCTTATTGTTCTTTCTTCTGCTGCTGTTGGTACTGCTATGGAACTTCAGTTCATGGGATGATTTCCATAAATATGTTTATCAGATTATTCAAAGATAAATTATAAATAATTAAGTAAGTTAGTAGACAATAATTTATGAATATTTTCATGTAGATAAGTTAGTAGACAATGATAATTCTGTTCTTTTAGCATTTATTGTTTCCAAAATTTATGATTTAGATAATGTTGGCAATCTGATTATTTATCTAGTATGTTAGAAAGCTTTTTCAAAAACTTTAGCTTATATAGTATAGTAGTTTTTACAAATGAACTAAATAACCTCAGCTCTAAAGCTGAAGTTCGTCCGTTACAAAACAAAAACTTCAGCTCTAGAGCTGAAGTTCGCCAGTTCCGCTAGTTACCAAACAAAAACTTAAGCTCTAGGTTACAAACAAAAACTTCATGAGCTCTAAAGTTGAATTTCGCCAGTTGCAAAACAAAAACTTCAGCAAATAGAGGATAAAACTTTGGCAACTATGTTTAAGTAAGCAATTACAAATAAAAACTTCAGCATACTTGCTACTTGAGGCTCGTCTACTAGAATGCTGAAGTTTTGTGTGATCGTCTTTGCTACTTCAGCCCCGTATACTGAAGTTATGCGAAAAAGCGGGCTCGATATACTTGAAACAAGGACTAGATTGTGTAATGATAATACTAAAAAGAATATGTGCCTAAAATGTATGATCCTTTGTTAAATGGACCATATCGCAGGAGAGCTATTGGATGACCCATCTACTTGCAAGGAGACTTGTTGTGACTCTTTTCTACCTGACTAATTATCTCCCAGACATTACTTACACTTACAACATAGGAGAGAGTGATCAACCGATTTTTATATGGACAAGCCGAAAGCCGTACGACACAGGAGTGGGATTCTCTAAAAAGCCAAGGTCGTAGGTGGCCAAGAGGGCCCATTTGGAGATCTGGGATCTCAGCAGGGAATGCGAAGGTTGCAACAAGCCGGTCGGCCAAAGAGAATCAACTTGTTTAGTTCCGATCAGAGTAGGCTCATAATAGGGTAGAATTCAGCATAGACCACGACCCCTCCCCCCCCCCCCCCTCCCATTTTTGCATTTCTTTATCTATATTTTGCCAGGTTAAAGAGTCTCCGGTCTTCATATTCTTGAGAAAGTTTTTCATCTTGCTGACTAGTGTTGGCAACTAAATTCAGTCTATGCTTGTAATTTTTTTTGCAAAGCGGGCACAGGTTAAAACGTGACACAAAAAGCGGGTATAGATACAAATGCCCCCACATACTCTCTTCAAGCCAGCTATGTAAATATAGGTGCATCAAAAATTTAAATTTTATGAGTTCAACATTTAATATTTTTAGAATTGTACAAATGCATCTTTAAACTTATAGGTTTAGGCTTACTATTTTTGGCAATTTTAATGAACTTTTACACATAAATATATTCTGCATCAAAAATATTGAGTTAAGAAGAATCTGACTCCGCTATTAAGATAGCAATATCCAATAGAAGCACTTGATAATGCAGCAGCTGTCTAAGTTGTTAAAATGGTCCCTCCCTGATTTTATAGACACAACACAGAGACAAATGTCTAATGTTTCAAAGAAAGAAGAAAACGCCAGTCTGAACTATACATGCCATTTCTCTACTTCCCACTTCCTTTCTTGCATTTCTATTTATTTTAATTTAAAGTATCCAACAACCATTAATTCTCCTACCCCCTGCAACCCTATGTTTCGAATAAGTGCACAATGCAACAAAAAACTAAACTCATTTTCCTACCGAATTCGAACTAGGTGCACAGCATCAAAATCTAAGGGGAAAAACAAGTTTTTCAAAACTTATGATCATAATGGTTTAAAAGATTAATGTTATGAAATAGAAGATTCTTACACTTCTATTTAAGGTGAATGTCTTTAATGTATTTAATTAGAGAGATTTTAGAGTCCTATTATTGGTAGCAAGATCTTCATCCTCCCTATAAATAGAGGTGCTCTCTACCATTGTAATTTACCCCTCTCAACTCAATAAGAAGAACTCTCTCTACTCTTCTCTCTATTGCTATTGTTCTTGTTCTATTGTTCTTGTCTTTTGCTTTAGTTTATAACACGTTATCAGCACGAGACTCTACCGTCTCAAGTATCATTCTCGAAAATCCAAGGTATTTTCCCTCTTCCTAATTTAATTTTCGAGTATGTCTGACATTATGAAAAGAAAGTTCGTTGCCCTTGAAATTTCGGGCAAGAACTATATGACATGGGTGTTGGATGCTGAAATCCACTTGGATGCTATGGGTCTCGGAGACACCATCAAAGATAAAGAAAAAGCATCAACCCAAGATTGTGCGAAGGCCTTGATTTTCTTGCGCCACCACCTTGACGAAGGTTTGAAGATTGAATATCTCACCGTCAAGGATCCACTCGTTTTGTGGAACAGCTTAAAGGAGAGATATGACAACCTGAAGTTGGTCACTCTGCCACAAGCACGATATGTTGGGCCCATCTGAGGCTACAGGACTTTAAGTCCGTTTCTGAATATAATTCTGCTATGTTCAGAATTACTTCTAAACTGAAGCTATGTGGAGATAACATCTCCGATTACGATATGCTTGAGAAAACGTTTACAACGTTTCATGCCTCCAATATGGTACTGCAGCAACAGTACCGAGAGAAAGGCTTTACGAAGTACTCTGAACTGATTTCTCTCTTACTAGTGGCTGACCGAAATAATGATCTGCTCATGAGAAATCACGAAAATAGACCAACTGTGTCTACACCACTGCCTGAAGCAGATATGGTGCACTCGCATTATGCCAAACATAAAAGGGACCATGATCACGGTCATAAACGGGGTCAAAGCCAAGGACGTGGACAAGGAAGAAATTCCAAAGAAGTCCGTCACCCCCCAAAGAGAGATAACCACCGAAAGCAGAAACGGGATCCCGAAGATCCTAAGGCAAATAGTTCAGAAACTATATGTTATCGTTGCGGTGGGAAAGGGCACTGGTCAAAGATTTGCCGTATACCAAGACACTTGGTTGACCTTTATCAAGCATCTCGAAAGAGAAAAGGCCCTGAAACAAACTTTGCCTATGACGACAATGAGGACATCACCCACCTGGATGTGGCAGACTTCTTTGAGCAACCCGATGGAAAAATAGACCACCTAATCGGCGATGGATCCGTGATGAAAGAAGATGGAGTTATTTGATTTTGTTCTACTTATTTGTATTAGTTAGTGAATAAACTAATAGTCATTAGCATTAGCTCGTATTAGTTAGTTCATAAAGCAATGTTAGCAGTAGTTCTTTAGAATATCTTCAATATGTTCAAATATCAATAAAACTTTTATTTTCCAGTGGGGGTAATCGACTAGCCTGAAAAACTAGTCGATTATCAACTATTTTCGCATTAAAGTTGAAAAACAATTGATCAACAATCGATTGTCTTTGGCTAACAATCGATTGTCTTGAAACAGTGTGTTCTGGAATTTTTCAAAAATAGCCAACAATCGATTGTCTTTGTCTAACAATCGATTGTCTTGAAACAGTGAGGTCTGGAATTTTTCAAAAATCACCCACAATCGATTGTCTATATCTAACAATCGATTGTCGTTAGGCAGTGTAATCTGGAATTTTTCAAAAATCATCCACAATCGATTGTCTATGTTTAACAATCGATTGTCTATGTTCCAACAATCGATTGTGTGTGTTTAATAATCGATTGTCTCATGAAAAACGCTGAAATTTTCAAACTGCAAAGTAATTGATTATGGATAACATATCTGATTTTGTTAGCCAACTGTTAGTAGCAGATTTTGAAAATATTATGTGACACAAAAGAATTGAACTTGTTTATTCTTATGTTCGTGTATTTCTTTTGTATGTTAAACTATGGGATAGCAAATATAGATATCTCACAAAGCGAACTTGGACCAACGTCCAATTGTAAAAGTATTTGCCTAGTTGATTCATGTACTACACATACAATACTCAAAGAAAAGAAGAGTAATTGTGTAAGGCAAACATTACTACAATCTATGGAAGTAGTAAATTGATTGATGGCTCCGGAAGAGCAATTGTAACTCTGCCCAAAGGCATGACGTTAATCATAGAGAATGCAATGTTCTCCTCCAAGTCTAAGAAGAACTTGTTGAGTTTTAAAGATATCATTCAAAATGGATATCATATTGAGACAATAGATGAGAATAATCTTGAACTCTTCATGAAAATGAGGCTGCCCATTTCGACTTGGGTTCACGCCATTTTGCATGCAACAATACTAGTTTGACGGCTGCCCACTTCGGTTTGGGGTCACGCCATTTTGCATGAAGCAATGCTAGTTCGTCTCTGACTGACAAATTGACACAAATATTCCCCATTGCAATTGGTTTTGGGTCATGAACCCAATATATCCCATTTAAGAAGCTTTGGATGCGCAGTATATGTGCCTGTAGCACCACCATCCCGCACCAAAATGGGTTTGCAAAGGAGGTTAGGAATATATGTTGAGTTTGACGCGTCCTCCATTATTCGCTACCTCGAAACATTGACAGGAGATTTGTTCACTGCACTATTTGCAGACTGTCAATTTGATGAGACACTTTTCCCAAAATTAGGGGGAGAAGTTGGTGAAACCAAACGGGAAATTTTGTGGAAAAATGCATCATTATCTCATCTTGATCCACATACCTCTATTTGAAAGAAAGAGGCACAAAAGATTATCCATTTGCAAAGAATAGCAAATCAAATGCCTGAAGCATTTATAGATTTGAAAAGGATAACAAAATCACATATCCTCGAAGTGAATGTGATTCACAAATACATATTCAATGTTGGAAGAATATGAACATGAAATTGGTATTGAATATACCACACTCACTCCTAGAAGGAGGCTTGAGATGATACCACCCTCACCCCTAGAAGGAGGTTTGAGATGATATATGGCATGAATGATCGTTGGTCGCGTACCTATTGTACGCCAAAGTATTTTGGAAATATGACCATTAAAGGACAACGATAATGCAAGAAACATATCTTGCATATAAGTTTGACATGACCATAATGGTATAACTTTCTCTTTAAGAAAGATATTCACCACACGGATGTTGATGAACCTGTGGTAGTACAAAGTTAATTGAGAGCTCTCGAAGAGCCAATTATTACTATGTTGGAGAAACACAATTGAGTATTGTGCTGTAGTAAGTCTCAAAGAAACTTATCCAGTTTCCAAAAGTACACGCGAAGGCGATTGATGATATTGAGACTATAAATAAAGGAAGGCTTTGATTCTCCTATTACTACAACTTGTAGCGGGGTAATTTGTATATGAAAAGCTACCCGCTTTATTCTCCAGTTTGTACTACACAAACGAAAGAATGCCACAATAAAGTGGATATCTATTGGTATAAAACCCATGTCATAATAAACCCGAAGTTTATTGATAAGTGCACATGTCATGGTGTAAATTTGAAGTTTACCAATATTGATAATTTATTCAGTTGACATTCGTGTTAGCCATCTCATTTGAAGTATGATGTGCAAATTCACATAGGTGAATATCAAAGAACTAGAAGTTCTTGTTCTCAGTAATGAACTGACCAACTAAAGAGTTCGGGTTGAAGCCCCTTGATTCTGGAAATATCAAAGGTGAATATGGGCACATTCACCTGCCATGTATACCAAATATGATGCATCTATGGAATGGTTACATGCGCAATTGTTATTGACCCGCAGCCTGGCAGTGCTTGCGAGGTAAATCGCTCAGTAATCTAACTTCGAGCATAGTTTCCAGATTCTCTACTCAAGACAGTTCATCTTGATAAGTTGGTTTATATTAAAGTTGGTTTAGCAAGATAATTATTGAGTGCTGCCACTTAATAGCTAAACTGTTTCTTATGAGAACTAAGTTATACATATATCAGTTTGATATAAGTTGTATACGAGAGTATATTCTCCCCTCACAAGTGGTTCAGGGTCAGGAACCAAATAATTTCATCTTATTATTAAGGTGTTGTGTATATTGACATAATGCACAAAGATGATTTCCCAAAGTTGAGGAAACATGTTAGCTTTACTAACATGAGGGGGAGACATGATAAACACTTGAGAAAGTGTTACATGGGATGAATTTTCATTTGTATATGTATATCCCCGAATATCATGATATGAACCTGTAGTTCATAAAAAGGGAAATGCAATTGCAACATATTGCAAAGCATGCTATACGCATTTGCTGACTCAAAGAAAGTAACTAAATGGAAGAGATACAATTCAAGAAGAATTGATTCTATATGAAAGACATGTAGCTTTGAACCTATAGTTCATATGCTTGAAAGTATAAAGGCAAAGGTATGTATAGTCAATTTTCGATATCTTATTTGTTTAGCATGACATGAAACTTTGATATGCAGCTAAAGTCTATTATGTGACTTACATGACTTAACTTGAAAGATTTAAGTTGCTTGAAGCATATGCAATTCGTGGTCAAGAAGTACCACATCGTAAGTACAACTTGTGTACATATATATCTTGCCATAACTATAAGCATGATGGCTTTGAGAATGCATCTATGGAGATATTGAAGAGTTATTCCACGACATTATATGAAGATGTTTATATCTATCAAGAATGATGATTTCAAGGTGCGGAATATTTATTCAAGTCAACATGGTTGATTTATTTATCAAATATCTACCAAAGATCGTTTTGAAGATGATGCACAAAGATTGGAATGCAAATGCTCAAGGATATAAATCGATGTACTCATTAGGGGGAGTTAATGCGCGTTGCACTCTTTTTCCCTTACAAGGTTTTGTCCCACTGGGTTTTCCTTGCAAGGTTTTTAACGAGGCAACCAATAGGCGCATATTCAAACATGTGTACTCTTTTTCCTTACTTTAATTTTTCCCATTGGGTTTTGGTTTTAAGGTTTTATGAGGCACATCATTGAATAGACATTCAAGGGGGAGTGTTATGAAATAGAAGATTCTTACACTTCTATTTAAGGTGAATGTCTTTAATGTATTTAATTAGAGAGATTTTAGAGTCCTATTATTGGTAGCAAGATCTTCATCCTCCCTATAAATAGAGGTGCTCTCTACTATTGTAATTTACCCCTCTCAACTCAATAAGAAGAACTCTCTCTACTCTTCTCTCTATTGCTATTGTTCTTGTTCTATTGTTCTTGTCTTTTGCTTTAGTTTATAACAATTAAAGCTTTATAGATCATATTATTTGTGTAGCTATAAATATTTTTTTATTAATATAAAATAAAAATTTTAAAATTAAATTATATATATATTATTTTTTCTGAAGCGGATTAATAAAAAGGTGATTAACATAAAATGAAATTGAGGGAGCACCGTATACATTTTTTTGCGTACTTGGACGTAAAATATTTTAAAAATAAAATTTATATATTTAAGAATAATCTTGCTATTAATTAATTTTTGCATTACAGTCTATGCATTATTAATCCTCGCATAGTTTGTCTCTGACCCAAACGACCTGAGTATGGTACTCGTTGAACTTACATTAGTACCCCATAATGCATGTTAGAAACATGGGCTTCCAATATTACTTGGTCCAAGAGGAAGAGGGCCATTTTATTTCACGATGTTCCCTTTGTGAGAGAAATTGGAATATAGCCAGATGTATAATTAGTCGTTCAGAAATAGCTCATTTTCAAAAGTAATTAAAATTTAGTCACTTTTTATATAAAGATAAATTTGAACGAACTACTGTTCAAAATTCGAAAAATATTCCAGTATATTATGCTGGAGTTCCAGCATAAGTATACTTGAACTTCAGCATATTATATTGGAGTTCCAGGATAAGTATATTGGAACTCCAACATAATATGATGGAGTTCCAGCATAAGCACACTAGAACTCCAACATAATATATTTGTTTAACTAAAATATAGAATTTCGATTAAAGCGATAATTTTAGAAGAACTCGGGTTACTGATAATCAAATAAATAAAGAAGAATGATTTTGCCAATAATAAAACATTAAACAAATGTATTCAGATGATATTTTGTGTCCGTACAATTGATCAGTTATCTACCTTTTATAGATATTTGGGAGATATGTGTTTTGCCTTCATCAAAATAACGCTATTATGGGCAATTAAAGATATTAAATGCTACGTTACACAATCATTATATTTAATACATATTTTCTAATATTTTCAATGTTTAATGTCCATTAAATACTGTATCTGTACTATCATATATTGTCAGATTCATTTTCCATGATTCTTGAACCCAGAAGACTTAAGTAGGTACGAGCTCTGAGTCCATTGATTAACCGCCTGTTCCTTTTCCTTTGCCTCTGCTCGTTTCTGTTACAACTCGCGCCTCTTTACCAGCCATAACTCTTTGACTAGTCCACGTGCCACAACACGTTATATTTATATCACTTTAATATGTAAACTCAAATTTTTCTAATACAGATAGTCCCCCCCCCCCCCGCCCCCGCTTTCCACATCATTAGAATATTTGAATGTGGATTTCATTAAAACGAGAATTTTTGTCACCATTAATGTTATGACAAAATTGATGTTTCAATTGTCACTCCCATTTAATGATCTTCACATGTGTCACCTTTTCATTAATTCTGCAGTTTTGCAGCCATTTTTAACGCTTTTTCACGGCTCCACTATTCACGAAGTGTCGATTATCATTATTATGGTACTTCCACCATTACACTTTTTCCTATGGCGTTTACTTGTCAGTATAAATATAACATATTTCTTTGTCTTTACCTCATAAAGTTTATTTAATATTTAATTTCTTAAATTTTGTTTGCTTCTTCATCGTTTCATCCTTCTTTATTATGTCCATCAAACCCTAACCCTAGAAGGGTTCCTATAGTTGACACCTTCCCTAACGCCCCGAGTAGGAGCAGAAGAGGAGGTAGACTTTGTAGTTTAGGATATGCACGAGGTTCTTCTATTATCTCACCTAGCTCTGACCCTTCTTCTAAAACTAGAGGTTCGCTTTTACAAAAATCTTCTTCTAAAGGTAAAGAACCTTCTGAACCTCTTCGTGAGCCTACAGTAGAGGAGATAGTTCCTACAGAACTATCTTTTTATCATGAAAGAGAATCTCTTATGAATCAATTTTCTGCTTTAGATCGTGTTGATATCTACCCCACTCAAACTACAGAAGGTTTGATTTATGTGGTTTGTATGGACTGCCATTGGAGTAATGACTTTCCGATCATTATCCCTAATCCAAATCAAAGAATCACTTCTTATATGATCGGGTTTTCTTTTTTTGTTTTATACATACCCTTTTACTTTAGGGTGTAAACCAGCTATTGATCGTGTCATTCTTGAGTTTTGTCATTTCTTTGATGTTTTCTTGGGTCAGATTGGCCCAATTATATGGAGGGCTATTGCCTATTTGAGGCATTTGACCAATACAGCCAATGTTCATTTTACTTTCCCACATTTGATTCACCTTTACTCCGCTAGACTTTTCCCAATGGTGTTTTTACTCTAGCAGCCAGGAGCAAGAGAGTTTTGGTGATCCCCGATCATGACAAAGTCCGTGGCTGGTATGTCAGGTTTGTTGATGTCCCCATTGTTGGTTTAAAGGGTGATGAGAATGTTCCCTTCCTTGAGAAGTGGAATTTTTCACGTACGTCTTCTAACTTTCTTTTACCCTTTTCTTCAGATTTGTCAAGTTTTCTAACTTTTCATTTCTTTTTTAGGACCCATGGGAGTTGTGGAAGATATTCCCAATTTTCATGATTGGGTAGACAAGTTACTGAAAGATTGCGCCAATGGATGGTAGCTCTTTGAAGACCCTTTCTAACCGACTTGGTTGGAAAGTAAAAACTCATGGTAAGAACTTTTTATTTTATTTCATAGTTTTTTATTGCATTGACTTCAATCCTTCTCTTTTTCAGGATTTACTATTCGAGGAGTTACTACCGAGGCAGTCACGGCTTCTCGTATCTCTTAGGAAAGGGCTCAAGAAATAATCTTGAGTTCTTTAGCAAAAATAAAAGCCGTTGATGATCAAGAATCTGAAGAAGAGGAAGACGGGACAAGGCCACGAGCTCGAAGATGCATCATTTCTGATGATGAAGAAGAGGCCTCCCCCGTTATTATGTTCCTCTTACCGAGTGTATTGAGAACCTGGTAGTGATTCCCGATGATGACGTTGCTCCCACGGCTGCTCATGACTCTATTGAACATCTCTTTATTATCAGTTTTGGTAGTGAAGGCTTAGTCCCTATTTTAGATGAAGCACCCTTGGCTTCTTTTTTGACACCCATGTTTGTAACTCTTTCTTTGTTAGTCTCGGCTGCTTCTATTCTTCCCCAGACTATTTTTACCACTTCTTATATCCCTCCTTCGACAATTCCTCCTCCAATCATTCACCATGATAAAGTTGGCTTCTCAAGTAAGAGTGTTGCTTGAGGCATGTAGTCATTGAAGTCCATGTTGCAAGCAGTCTCCTAAGGAAATTAGGTCAAGCGGATGTATGGCTGGAACTTTTAATTGGCCAAATTGAAAAACCCAAGCTAGAGAGCCATAGTTCCTTGACACTGATTAATGACATTGTGCATGCTTCTTTAAAGGTATTCTCTGTTTTCTTTTCAAAATTTCTACTTTGTCATTTTTCTACATTTAGGATTATCATTTCATTTCATTTTCTTTCTTCCGTTTTTTAAGACCAATCTCATCGGTACGGAGTTGATGAGGAGGATTACCTCTCATAGAAATTAGTGCACGATTCTTAGTTAGAGGCATGCAATTTGAGTGAACAGTATGAAAGCTTGCAAATTGATGTGGAATATTTAGAAGAGAGTAAGAATACCTAGGAGTAGAAGGTACGGGTTTTGACTTCGGAGCTGGTGGTTGACAAGGCTTCCTCAATCCAAGCAGATAAAGAAAAAACTAGCCTTGAAACCTCTTTCTCATAACAGCTACCCAAGGATAGGGAGGAAATCAGAGATTTAAAGGCTCTCTTGAGTGAAAAAGAAGCTTATACTAGGGAGCTCGTGCAGAATTTGACTCAAGCACAAGACCTTCGAGTTTCTTCTGATAAGATGTGTGCCTTAGAAAGCTCACATGCCTCTCTTCAAACTTCATACTCATCTGCCTTGGCCGAAAATGAGAAGTTGAAGAATGAAATTGCTGACTAGGAAAGGGATTACGAGATCCTTAAGGATAAGTCTGCTATTGATGTGAGTTGGGCATTTTTGAATTCTCGTCGTGATACCTTAATTGAAGCTAGCCAGGAGAACTTCAACTTGGAATGTGAGTTAGCTAAAATCAATGAAGCTATTGAAAAAGCTCAGCAACCCCAAGATTTTCCTTCTCATGTGGTCGAAGCTTCCGTGGATGTTGAAATTGTTGGAAACACGTTCTCAAGGCTTTATACTAACACGTGTATTCTTATGTGTAGGTTTTGATGAATGACAAACAAGCGCAAATTGATATATGTGAAGTTCAAGTACAAGCGCACAATTGGTGGATAACGAGATTCAAGCACAAGACAAAGTTTTATAGTTTAAATGAGTCATTCTTAATTGTGATCTTGATCCGACAACTTGACTCATGACATGGCTTCTCTCGTAAAACTATTTTTACAAAATCATGCATATTTAATTTAATGCTAAATGATTTTAAATCATGCATATTTTCATTAGTCAAAATAATTTTTAAACATGCCTCTAAAAACTGGACTAAGTTAATCGATTATGTACTTATGATAATCGATTATGTTAAGCCAAGACTGCATGACAATGGATTGTGAACAAATGACAATCGATTGTGTTGAGGCAGTGAGCATCAGGTTTTTCAAACCTGCATGACAATCGATTGTGAACCTTATGACAATCGATTGTGATGAGGCAGTGTACATCAAAGTTTTTCAAAACTCAGAATAATCGATTGTATAGCTAATGACAATTGATTGTGAAGAGACAGTGTCCATCAGATTTTTAAAAGTCACAAAATAATCGATTGTGAATATATGACAATCGATTGTGTTGAGGCAGTGTCTTCCATACTTTTTCAAAATTATTAAATAATCGATTGTGAATATAAAACAATCGATTGGCAAGAGGCAGTGTCTAAAATGATTTTCAAAATCTGATAAATAATCGATTGTTAACATTGTACAATCGATTGTGAAGCTGACCGTTGTCGTAAAGTTTTCAAATACCGTCAGGTAATCGATTGTTGATTTTGTACAATCGATTGTTGATATTAAAATCTGAAAAAGATTTTTTTAACGTTGCTGAATAATCGATTGTTGATTTTGTACAATCGATTGTTGAAATTAAAATCCGGAAAGGATTTTTTGAACGTTGCTGAATAATCGATTATTGATTTGGTATAATCGATTGTTTTACGTAAAATCTGGAAATGATTTTTTGAACGTTGCCAATAATCGATTGTTGATCTTGGACAATCGATTGTTAAGCGTAAAATTTGAGATTGATTTTTGGAACGATTGGCAAACAATCGATTGTGGCTTCCTGACAATCGATTGTCACAGAGTAAAATCAGCAACTCTTAATTGGCTATTAGGCAACGGTAATGCCAAGTTTTTCAACTATAAATACAGCTTCATTTCAGTGTTTTAAACACAACAACTCACAAAAACTGATCTTACAATTGCTATAAGCTTGCATACTCTATTGCTTATCATTTTATATTCATTACATAAATTTTGAGAGCCATATTATTGTTCAAAGTTGTTGTGATCTTGAGCTTACTTCTTTTACTCATATCTACTCATAAAGGAGTGTATTGTTTGAGTGTTTAGTGTTTTGTACACTTGAAGAGAATTGTGATTCTCTTGTTGTAAGGAACTTGTGTTTCCTTGGTCGAAGTCTTGGAGTGTTGTATCTCCGAGCAAGATTGTTGAGGCATGTGTCCTCAGATTGTAAAGGTTGGTTAGGCACCCGTAAGCTTAACAGTGAAGTCTTGGAGTATTGTATCTTCGAGCAAAGGTATTAAGGCTTGTGTCCTTAAGTTGTAAAGGTTGGTTAGGCACCCGTAAGCTTAACAGTGAAGTCTTGGAGTGTTGTATCTCCGAGCAAAGGTGTTAAGGCTTGTGTCCTTAAGTTGTAAAGGTTTGTTGAGCACCCGTAAGCTTGACAAGTTAGTGGAAAATCTCGAGAGAGTCTCTCGGGGACTGGACTAGCCACTTGTTGTGGTGAACCAGAATACATCGGTGCGTTCTTTCCTTTTTGTTTACTTAACGCACTTATTTATTTCCTGCAAATTTTAAATTCCGCAAGTTTACGATAAATTTTATTATAACGCTATTCACTCCCCTCTAGCGTTAAGCGTATTATCTAACAATTGGTATCAGAGCCCAACTCTCTGAAGACTTAATAGTTTGAGAGAACCATCCATGGCTTCTACTCGTGACTTTTTTGCAGGAATAGGTGAAGGTGATTTTAATATGTTGCCCCCAATATTTGATGGAAATAATTACTTATATTGGAAAGATCGGATGAGAATTTTCATCACAGCCAACAACTTTTTTCTATGGCAAATCATCAAGCATGGTGATCAAATGACAACAAAAGTTGGGAAAGCCAAGGTAAGTGAATACAACACTAATGCAATAAATATGTTGTATAGCGCCTTGAATCAGGAAGACTATCAGAAAATTTCCCACTACAAAACCGCCAAAGAGATGTGGGATAAGTTGGAGGAAATGTATGAAAGCATGCCTCAAAAAGCGGACAGCTCATATGATGAATCAACTGGCCAATGTCTCATGGCAAACGAAGAAGAAGAGGTAAGTACGTCCAACTCTCACTCGCTTGAAAAAATGCAAAATGCTTATAATAAATTACATAGTGAGTTTGTCGATGCTTCCAAGACTATTAAAGATTTGCAGAAAACTCTGTCGTTGCAAGAAAAAGATTTCAAAAACAACTCTCTCTAAAAGAAAAAGATTTTGAAAAACTGGTTTTAGAAAATGAGAAGTTGAAAGAGGAAAACAAGTTTTTCGGAAAAAGAAGCGCCGATAAGCCTGAAAGCTCTATTAGAAAGTGTACTTCTTGCTTGCATCTCAAAAATGAAGTAGAAAGGCTTAAAGGCACATTAGATAAGTTTAATTCTTCGCACAAAAATTTGAATGATGTTCTTGATAATTTGAAGTCAACCAAGCATGGCATAGGGTTTACGAATGAGCCTAAAGAAAAGGTTGAAGCTAAACCCCAACAACCTAAGGCTCAACCTAGGACTAATAATAAGAATGCTTATCCTAGAAATAGCAATCCTAGAACCAATATGCATGCTAGACTAAATGTTGAACATTTTAGAAGACCTAGCAATGACTTACCACCCAGAAATAACTACCCTAGAAATGATGCATATTATAGGCCAAATACTAGAAGGAATTTTGAACCCTTTAGAGCACCTAGAAATGATTTCCAACGTAGAAATAATTATTCTAGAAATGCTGCTCACAGTAGGAGAAATGATGTTCATAAAGCGCGCAATAGTCATAATGCTGAAAATAGAGTAAACCATTTTCGTCCGTCAAGTTACTATGAACCTAGAAGGATGCATAACCCCAACGTGACTTGTCATTATTGTAGACGTATTGGTCATATTGCTCCTGCATGTTTTACACGACATAGACATATCACTCAATCGCATCATTATGATATGCCTAACCCCCAAGGACCCAAAATGGCATTGGGTACCAAAAGATCATTAATCTGTTTTGCAGGTGTGCTTGAAAGGCTACAGTATTGTAGTAGATACACCGAGCACGACACCTCATTGCATCCAGAGGAAATTTCAGTTAGTTATCCTTTTTGACAAAAACCGAATTGTTGATATGTGCTAGCAACCAATATTAACTTATTTGTTATTAATTTGGTTCCCTTATTGTTGAATCTTTGATAAGCTTAGTCGTAATAGTTGATGTGCGTTAACAATTGAGATATCCTTGTCAACAATTAATATCAATTAGCTTTGCTGATTCATATGTTGAAAACGTGTTGCTAAATGACAATTGGTGTCAATTAGTTTACTTGTTAGTTATCTGTTTTTAAAAGATCAAAACTGTTGATATGTATTAACAGTTAGCTTGATAAAATCATTTCATTCATGATTTGATAATTGCTATCTGTGGTTTAAATAACCGTTAGTATACTGTGTGATGTGTATTATCTATTAGCATATTCTTCAAAAAGTTTTCACTCAAGTTGTTGATGAGTGCTATCCTCAGCTTTGAAAAATAATTGAGATGTCTCATGTTTCTAACAATTGACAAAAAATCCTTCTGTTAAAAATCGTCTCTTGATGAACACATCCCTTGGTCTGGATAATGGTTAGTATGTTCTTCAAAATTCGATGTATAGTTGATCTATTAACAGTCAACATTCGTTTGTAATATGCTTTACTAAAAATAACAATTTGTATCACTGTTAATAAAATAACTTTTGGTACACTTGTTATGTCATCCAAAAAATGGGTTTATCATTGTTTTATAACATTTGGTATATCTATGTCTTGTTGGTATGTCTTGATAAATTTCTGATTAAGGGGAAATAGATTGCATGAAGTTTACTATCTTTGAAGACAGAATTTCAAAACAACTCTCTATATTGGCAATGTTATTTTCTTTAAACTCTCATGCCACTAATATCTTGCATTCGAAATCTTGTGGAAAATGATATCTTAGAGAATATTTGTATTACTTTGGAGCAACTAATAAGTGTCATGCAAGAAATCTGTAAATCGCATTTGAGATATCATTGATAGACATGCTTAATTTCTTCTTGGAGCTGCAAATTAAGCAAGTGAAAGAGGGAACTTTCATTTGTCCATCTAAATGTCGCAAGGAGTTGCCAAATCAATTCGAAAAGAGCAACACTAAACCAATGGTCACTTCAATGAATTTAGATGACCATCTTGACATAAATGTGAAAGGTAAGACGAGCAATACCAAGAACTACACAGGTATGATCGTTTCTCACTTTACATTATTGCTAGTAGACTTGATAAAATATTTAGCGTTTAATGTCGTGTTAAATATAAATCATGTCCAAATGAAGTATTGAATGCGAGTAAACGTTGATCTAAATGCATACATTTTAGGTTGCATTTATATTTTAATTACTGACTTGAGCGTCGGAGACGTTTAATTCTATTTTGCAAGTATCACCCTAAAGGTAGGGGGAATTATTAAGTTTTGGCACAGAACAATCGATTGTTCCAAGCAACTAATCAATTATCTTACTGTGCAGAAAATCGATTAGCAGTATCACTAATCGATTGTTTATGGTTTATGTTTATTATGCAGTTTTGTTAAATAATTGATTCTTTAACTGCAAAATCGATTTCTGTCTCAGCCTTTCAGCAATGCTTTTCCAAAACAATCGATTGTTTCAAAATATAATCGATTATTCTCAAAATCAGAAAATTTCTGTACTCACTGTAACATAACAATCGATTATTTTACAATCGATTATTTCATGTCAGCAATTCAAAATTTGTTACCGTTTGGCTCTGCAATCGATTTGTGTCAGTTCCGAGATTCAGTCAAATCTTAATGACAATCGATTATGAAATACCAACAATCGATTGTCTAATGGTCAGTGAAATTTATTTTTACCGTTTCTGACTATTTCAGCTTTCAATTTTCTGCAGATTCTTCCATAAATGAAATGCCTGTCTCCCCTCTTTAAATAGGCTCCATATATGTTCATTTTTATTCACTCAAGCATCAACTTTAGCTCTCAAACTATCAAAATTCTTTCAAGTCTCTTGCAAATTCCAGCAATACTCAGTGAAAATGTCGGGCCGTCACTCCAAACGTTCCCGTTCTGCTAGGCATGGTGCATCCTCCTCTGCTGCTCCAAACTATCCTTACCAAGATGGTTCCGTTCTATATTTTAATTCTGACATCGAGCTTACTCGATTTTTAACAAAATTTGAAAAGCGCGACATTCTTCCTCCCCGCTTTTCAACCAACAAGTATCTTGAATCTTATGGCCCTGCTGCAAATATGCTAAAAAATTGTAAACTTCTTGACTTCTTACTTCTTACCCATCCTTACATCAATAATACATTGATTCAAGCATTTTACTCCAACCTTCATGAGGATGATGACGGTGAGCTTGTGACAAATATAAATGGTGTTCAAATTCTTCTTTCCGATGAAAACCTTCATACCATTGCCCGTCTTCCTCATAGTGGCGAAGACATTTTTCGGTACATCGGCGAGGCCGGAGCCGTTTTTGACGAAACAGTCCTCCTACATCAAACCGGACTTACTTCTTATGATCCAAATCTTTCTTCCCGTCGTCCTACAATTACGGGAATGGATCCAAATTATCGGTTGATTTTCTATTTCATCACCCGAGTCCTCAAGCCTCGCAAGCATAGCCACACCACCATTTCCCAAGAGGACACCAAGCTCATGCATGCCATAATAATCGGAGCTAACATCAATTGGTGTCGGTTCGTCAAGATTCACATGCGTGACGCTATCGGAGATGATAGGCCTCTTCCTTATGCTCTCCTCATCATGAATTTTCTTGAAGCCTCCGGATTCATCACTTCCAACGGTCCTCTCAAAAAGAGTACCAAGAAGTGGGAAATTTCAGAATCCTCCTTTCATCATGACGGTGATCATGCAGCCTCTGCTCCTCCTCCAACCCGTCGAACCCGTCCGCCTCAAGAGCCCACTCTCCAATCCATTTCCGACCAAATTGCTTCCTTGACCACCTCTGTTGGTCAATTGACTAATGAGATCCATGGATTTTTTGACCATGTTCATTATCCATATGCGGGTCTTGTTCCCTTCGAAGCAGTGCCGGATGATGAGGCGGGAAATGATGATGAATGATTTCTTTTTTTTTCTATTGTGATATGTTTTATTGTCCCCTCCTTATGAAATTGTTTTTTCTTTCCAATAAATAAACAAGTTTTATTTACATCTTTGGCATCTTCTTATATTATTTTTGCTAATGGCAAAAGGGGGAAGATAACGGGTATGCACTCTCAATATTTATAAGCTTAAATTGTGGGGGAATTCATATATTGAGGGGGAACTAATCACATACTTATTGCATATCCTTACTTGTCTTGAATCGTCATTATAAATTATTTAAGTTGCATATCCCGCTTAAAGTTTGCCATTATCAAAAAGGGGGAAATTGTTGGAAACACGTTCTCAAGGCTTTATACTAAAACGTGTGTTCTTATGTGTAGGTTTTGATGAATGACAAACAAGCGCAAATTGATATATGCGAAGTTCAAGTACAAGCGCACAATTGGTGGATAACGAGATTCAAGCACAAGACAAAGTTTTATAGTTTAAATGAGTCATTCTTAATTGTGATCTTGATCCTACAACTTGACTCATGACATGGTTTCTCTCGTAAAACTACAAAATCATGCATATTTAATTTAATGCTAAATGATTTTAAATCATGCATATTTTCATTAGTCAAAATAATTTTTAAACATGCCTCTAAAAACTGGACTAAGATAATCGATTATGTACTTATGATAATCGATTATGTTAAGCCAAGACTGCATGACAATGGATTGTGAACAAATGACAATCGATTGTGTTAAGGCAGTGAGCATCAGGTTTTTCAAACCTGCATGACAATCGATTGTGAACCTTATGACAATCGATTGTGATGAGGCAGTGTACATCAATGTTTTTCAAAACTCAGAATAATCGATTGTGAAGCTAATGACAATCGATTGTGAAGAGACAGTGTCCATCAGATTTTTAAAAGTCACAAAATAATCGATTGTGAACATATGACAATCGATTGTGTTGAGGCAGTGTCTACCAGACTTTTTCAAAATTATTAAATAATCGATTGTGAATATAAAACAGTCGATTGGCAAGAGGCAATGTCTAAAATGATTTTCAAAATCTGATAAATAATCGATTGTTAACATTGTACAATCGATTGTGAAGCTGACCGTTGTCGTAAAGTTTTCAAATACCGTCAGGTAATCGATTGTTGATTTTGTACAATCGATTGTTGATATTAAAATCTGAAAAAGATTTTTTGAACGTTGCTGAATAATCGATTGTTGATTTTGTACAATCGATTGTTGAATTAAAATCTGGAAAGGATTTTTTGAACGTTGCTGAATAATCGATTATTGATTTGGTATAATCGATTGTTTTACGTAAAATCTGGAAATGATTTTTTGAACGTTGCCAATAATCGATTGTTGATCTTGGACAATCGATTGTTAAGCATAAAATCTGGGATTGATTTTTGGAACGATTGGCAAACAATCGATTGTGGCTTCCTGACAATCGATTGTCACAGAGTAAAATCAGCAACTCTTAATTGGCAATTAGGCAACGGTAATGCCAAGTTTTTCAACTATAAATACAGCTTCATTTCAATGTTTTAAACACAACAACTCACAACAACTGATCTTACAATTGCTATAAGCTTGCATACTCTATTGCTTATCATTTTATATTCATTACATAAATTTTGAGAGCCATATTATTGTTCAAAGTTGTTGTGATCTTGAGCTTACTTCTTTTACTCATATCTACTCATAAAGGAGTGTATTGTTTGAGTGTTTAGTGTTTTGTACACTTGAAGAGAATTGTGATTCTCTTGTTGTAAGGAACTTGTGTTTCCTTGGTCGAAGTCTTGGAGTGTTGTATCTCCGAGCAAGATTGTTGAGGCTTGTGCCCTCAGATTGTAAAGGTTGGTTAGGCACCCGTAAGCTTAACAGTGAAGTCTTGGAGTGTTGTATCTCCGAGCAAAGGTATTAAGGCTTGTGTCCTTAAGTTGTAAAGGTTGGTTAGGCACCCGTAAGCTTAACAGTGAAGTCTTGGAGTGTTGTATCTCCGAGCAAAGGTGTTAGGGCTTGTGTCCTTAAGTTGTATAGGTTTGTTGAGCACCCGTAAGCTTGACAAGTTAGTGGAAAATCTCGAGAGAGTCTCTCGGGGACTGGACTAGCCACTTGTTGTGGTGAACCAGAATACATCGGTGCGTTCTTTCCTTTTTGTTTACTTAACGCACTTATTTATTTCCTGCAAATTTCAAATTTCGAAAGTTTACGCTAAATTTTATTATAACGCTATTCACCCCCCCTCTAGCGTTTAGCGTATTATCTAACAGAAATTGATACGGGTATCTTAACCTCTTCAAGCCCAGTTGAAACTATTGTTGTCCCAAGTTGAGCCGCAGCTGTTGATGCACTTACTTCAGTACCTGCTTTAGTGCCTCTAACTTCTTAGTGATAAGTATTTAGCTATTTGAATGTCTTTGTGTTGTTTTTGTTTTATTTAGAAAATTGTGATCAAACCCTTGGTTTCATTTGAGGGTTCTTTTTGGGAACTTAAGTCCCGAGTCCTTTTTATGGGGAAATTTGTATAAACAATTCGTAGTTTTACAACTAAGTTCGTTTTTGGCCTTAAGTTCTTAGTATTAAGAAGTTCCTTTGTTGAACTTCCATTTTATTTATTCTTGCCTTTATTTCTAAGGAGTTAAAGAATAATTTGCATTTTGAATTCTTAAAGAAAAATGCTTCTATTAGCTTCATGAATATTCTAATTAATCATGAGTTTTATAAAAGAGGGGCCTTTTATATCCGACTTAAAGAAAAAGACATCTCAACTTCATAATGGTGTTAACATAAAATAAAATAAATAGGTATGTACATGTTTCTTTGAAATAACTTTGACAAGTTTTCGTTTGAACTTTTTCTAGCTTTGCATAACATTTTACATGTATTTGAATTACATCTATAACTTTCTCGTAACCGTTTTTCTTGTAATAGATTTTTAAAAAGACATGAATAAACGCAACGTTTTTATTTATAACTCGATTCAGTACATTGCCTTCACCCTAACTATGATAAGATTTTTCTTTGGCCTTAGCTTGTGACTTTGCTCTGCACTTGACTCATTCAATAAGTGAATGTTTCAGCCTTGATCTTTGATTGTTTCCCAATCTTCTTTGCCTTCTTTGTACACATGCTCGTGCATATTATATAGTCACCCAAGTGTTTGAGAGTTGAAGTATGAAGCCTCGAGAACTTGATTGTTCCTCTCATTTGGTACTATCCCTAAAAAGGAAAAACATACGGGACTCGGAGGTACGATTATAGATGCATACTGTTTAACCCGTTTTAATTTCTATCAGAATAAATATAACCCTAGGCCAGGAAGTTTAATTTATTACATATGCCTTGCAGGTCGTGACTCATCATTTAGTACGGGTTAACTTTTTTCCTAGTATCTAAATCGCTAGTAAAATTTTAACAACTCAAAAATCAAATTCAAAAATATGGATACATGACCGTGGGTATTCCTTAGAAATAGGATTTCTTCAGATGAACAACATTCCAATGTGAATATAGTATCTTGCCATTCATTGTTTCCAACTCATATGCTCCTTTTCCTGTAATATCATGAATTCTAAGGATCCTTCCCATTTTGGACTTAATTTCCCTGGATTAGCTGCCTTTGTAGATTGAAAAACCTTTTTGATCACGAGGTCCCCAATTTTGAAGTACATGAGGCGTGCTCTTCGATTATAGTATCGTTCTATGACCTGCTTCTGATCTTCCATTCTTATTAGTGCAGCTTCTCTTCTTCCTTCAAGTAAATTAAGATTTACCCACATTTCTTCGTCATTAGACTCTTTTGACGCATGTGTAAAATTTGTACTCAATTCTCCGATATCAACTAGAATCAAAGTTTCAGCTCCATAAACCAATGAAAATGGTGTTTCTCATGTACTTGTTTTTGTTGTTGTGTGATATGCCCATAAAATATCAGGTAACACTTCTGGCCAATTGCCTTTGGATTCCTCTAAACGTTTATTTAAAGTATTGATAATGACTTTATTTGTTGACTCATCTTGCCCATTAACCATGAGATGATAAGGTGTAGATGTAATCCTTTTGATTTTTCAACTTTGAAAGGACTATCTAGGTTTATTATCACACACGATTTCCTTGGGAACACCGAACCGGCATATAATATTCCACCAAATAAAATCCCTAACTTCCTTTTTCTCCACCTGTTTGAATGCTCCTGCCTCCATCCATTTAGTAAAATAATCAGTGAGTACGAGCAAAAATTTTACCTGTCCTTTTGCTTGTAGTAGTAGACCCACGATATCCATTCCCCATTTCATAAATGGCCACGGTGCAATGACCGGATGTAATAGCTCTGCGGGTCTATGCATACTATTAGCGTACCTTTGGCATTTATCGCATATTGCCACGAAATCTGTTGCTTCTTCTTCTATTTTAGGCCAAAAATAAGCTGCTCTGATTAGGGTTCTTACTAATGATCTTCCTCCTGCATGATTCTCAAAATGTACCTCATGTATTTCTCTCATTAAGTATTCTCTTTGAGAAGTCTAAGACAACTAGTTAAAGGACCACGGAATAAATTTTGGTAAAGATTGCCTTGCTTTAAACAATTACCGAGCTGCCTTTTTTTGAAGCGCATGAGCTTTTTTCTTATCTTCAAGAACGATTCCATACTGCAAAAAACAACAAGTTCGTTCCTCTAATCCAAAGTTAAGTTATTAAAATTTACCTCATTTTTATTGGGGTCGAGAACCGAATGAAATAGATAGATAACTGAAGCATTTGTATCGCTTGCCACATCTGTCGCAGATACGAGATTAGCTAAGGCATCTACTTCAATATTTTCATCCTTGCTTCCCTGGCCGTATAGGTTTCCAGCATTTGATTTACTACGAGCTCTGAATCACTTTTGATTATAATTTTGTTTATGCCAAGATCTCGTACCAGTTCTAAACCTGCAATTATAGACTCATACTCTGCCTCATTGTTAGTCATAGAATGACATTTAATAGCTTGTCGAACGGTTTCAACAGTAGGTGGTACCAAAACAATCCCTAAATATGCACCTTTTACGTTAGATGAACCGTTAGTAAATAAGGTCCAAGTCCCTGGGTTAGCTCCATTGAACACTTGCAACTCTTTTTCTGCTTCTAATTGCATCTCTTGGCTAAAATCAACCACGAAACCAGCTGATACTTGAGATTTTATAGCAGTTCTTAGTTGGTATGTGATATCATATTCGCTTAACTCTATATCCATTTAGATAATCTTCCTGATAACTCATGATTATGTAGAATATTGCGTAGAGGAAAAACAGTTACTACGGCAATAAAATGACATTAAGAATAATGTATTAATTTTCTAGATGTCATGATTAATGCAAGTGCAAGCTTTTCTAATTGAGTATATCGTGTCTCCTCATCTAATAAAGATGTTCTGATATAATAGATTGGATATTGCTTACCTTGGTCTTCACGGACTAGAACAGCACTTACCCCTACTACTGAAACAGCAAGGTAGATGAGCAATCTTTCTCCAGCCTTTGGTTTTGCAAGCAATGGTGGATTTGATTAATATATCTTCAAATTTTTGAGTGCCTTCTGACATTCCTTATTCCATTAATGGTCTTTCTTTTTAAGAGCTGAAAAGAATCTGAAACACATTTCTGATGATTTAGAAATGAATCTTCTCAAAGCTGCAATTCTTCCTGTCAATCTCTTAAATTCTTTATTACTTGAAAGTACATTAGGGATTTCTTTAATATCTTTAATCTATGTAGGATTCACTTCAATACCACGGTTAGAATAAGAAAACCTAAAAACTTACCTGATGCAACACCAAATGCACATTTCTCCACATTTAACTTCATATTAAATTTGTGCAAATTTGAAATGTATCAAATAGGTGTGATATATGGTACCTTGAGTGCTGAGTTTTAACGAGCATATTATCTATGTAAACCTCCATAATTTTTCCTAAATGCTCTTGAAATATTTTAGTAACCAGCCTTTGATATGTTGCACCAGCATTTTTGAGACCAAAAGGTATTACTTTATGACAGTAAGTGCCACTGTCTATTATGAATGAAGTTTTTTCTTCATCTACCGGATCCGTTTTGATCAGATTATACCCTGAATATGCATCTAATAAACTTAATAGTTCATGTCCTGCAGTAGTATCAATTGGTTGATCTATATGCGGTAGTGGAAAAGAATCCTTCGGACAAGATTTATTAAGATCTGTGTAATCTACACAAACTCGCCACTTACCATTCTTCTTTGGAACTACGAAATTATTGGCTAATCAATTAGGATATTTTACCTCACGGATAGAACCAATCTTTAATAATTCTTGCACCTCTTCTTGAATCACCTTATTTTTAAAAGCTCCTTGTTTTCTCTTCTTTTGTTTGATAGGAGGGTACGATGGATCTTCATTTAATTTGTAATTCATTACCTCCGGTGGTATTTATGTCATATCAGAGTGGGAACAAGCAAAACAGTCTATGTTAGCTTTTAAAAATTCAATTAACTTACCTTTCATGTCTTGACTTAGATTGGCTCCTATGTAGATTTTCTTGTCAGGCCATTGTGCGAATAACACTACAGCCTCCAGTTCTTCGATTGTTGTTTTGATATTTTTATTTTCTTTTGGTTCTTGAATGGTATCATGCCTTGAGTCCCCATCTATCTGTCCTTGTTCAGTTGAGGTTTATGTGGTGGTTCCCTCAACTTGCTTCAGTGATTGCTATTTTTTTTTTTCGTATTTACATGTGCTACAGAGTTAATATTTCTGGATGTGTATTGATCTCCACAGATTTGACATATTCCCTATGGTGATGGAAATTTAATAACTTGATGTAAGGTTGAAGAAAAAGCATGCATTTCGTGAATCTATGGTCTCCCAAGGATCATGTTGTAAGCCATCTCCATATCCACTACCTGGAATTTTGTGTCTTTGACAACTCCTTCTGCAAATGTACTGAGTATTACCTCTCCGTTTTTGATAATACTGGAATTGTCAAATCCAGATAAGGTATGCGCCTTTGGTATTAATCTATCTTCAGCTTGCATCTCACGCAATACTCTTAGCAAAATAATGTTCATAGAACTACCTGGATCTATCAAAAATAATTTTATATTAGTATCATGTAAAAGTAAAGATATTACCTGTGCATCGTTATGAGGAGATAATACACCATCTATATCATCAAATGTAATTATTTTCCCTTCTAAAAAATGGTGCATCTATTTCCCTTGAGTAATTGTGATATTGGAAATCTTATTAGCAACAGTGTATGTCACACCATTGATGTCTTCACCCCCGCTTATAACGTTGACGATCCTTTTTGGAGAAGGTGGTTTAGGGGGCTCCTGCCTATTCTTCATGCGTGCTTGCTTACCTTTCTCATTGAATAACTCAATGAGATACCCATGTCTTAATAAATGATTAACTTCACTCTATAAAAACCTACAGTCAGCAGTCGTATGCCTGTGATCATTATGAAATTCGCACCAATGATCAGGGTTGCACCTGTTTGGATTCGATCTCATCTCTTTTGCCCATTGCACCTTGTCACCCATGCTTCTCAAAATAGCTATGAGTTCGGAAGTGCTTAGATTGAAATTATAACCGCCAAACCTCTCCTTTAAGTTTCTATATTCATCTCGAGACTAATATGTGTTTCGATTATTCCCTGATCTTGATAACGAACCTGATTCTCTATTCCTTGATCTGTGGTCGTACCTCTGATTATCTTTTTTTGACCGTGAGTCTCTTCTGCAGGTCTCATATATGGTTCGTACCTACTTTTACCGGACCTTTTTTGGTTTCTGCCGTCTCGAACTTTTCTTTTCTTCTTTTTGATATTGTGAGATAATATCTTCTTTAATCCTCACCTTCGTGTTATAGCTGTTATAAACATCATTCCATGTTGTATCTGGAAATTCACAAAGATTCTCCTTGAGTCACCTCGTAGCTTCTGAGCTTTTTTCATTCAAGTTACTTGTGAATGCTATAGCTGCCCAATTGTCAAGTACACGCGGTAATGTCATTCTTTAATGCTGGAACCTATCTACGAACTCTTTGAGCAGTTCTGAGTCCCCTTGCTTGATTTTGAAAATATCCTCCATTCTTTTTTAGACTTTCTAAGCTCCCAAGTGTACATTAATAAAAGAATATGCAAGCTCCGCAAAAGAATTTATAGAATTTTCGGCTAAAAGAGAATACCATGTTAATGCAATCTTAGTGAGTGTTTCACCGAATTTCTTGACCAATATTGATTCAATCTCCTCTTTAGTCAAGTCATTACCTTTAACGCATGTTGTAAATGCAGTCACATGGTCTCGTAGATTAGTTGTTCCATCTTATTTTGGAATATCAGTCATTTTGAATTTCTTTGGAATAGGGAGGGAAGCAGCACCTGGCTTCCAGGGTTGTTGCGAATATTTATCTGCATCTATCCCTTTGATTACAGGCGGTACCCCAGATATTTTCTCTATGCGGTCACTTTGCTCCTTGAGCTATTTCTGCAATGTTAGTACTAAATTTTATAAATCTAAATTGTTTAAATTACCTGGTATCCCTTCTTGTGATTCACTGAGGGTTCCACCACTTCTTGAATTAACAATCCCGGAACAAGGATTCTCCAAAGTATTGTGATTTGGAGGATGTGTGAGTGGTGCGGCAGGTAATTGACTAGAAAAAGCTTCAAGAGCTTTATTAAACTGTGCAGCAATTAATTTTTGCAAAGCTTCATCGATAGCTTCAGCATTTTCAAATCGTGTGTTTCTATTCTCATGAGATCCATCAGGAGTGCCTTCTCGAGACAGTCGAGGAGAACTATGCGTAGAAGGGACCGAGGTATGATTACCCTGTAGATTTTCGTGAAGTTGTTAGTTTTCTTCGTTTCCTTGAATGTTGGTGTTATTGTTCGACATGGTTGATGTAACAAGGAAAGTTAAAAAAGAATATATTGTTAGATTTTTCTTACCGGAACCAATTTGTTTAACCAAAAATAGAATTTCTATTAAAGCGATAATTTTAGAAGAACGCGGGTTACTGATAATCAAATTAATAAAGAAGAATAATTTTGCCAATAATGAAACAGTAAACAAATATATTCAGATGATATTTCGTGTCCCTACAATTGATTAGTTATCTCCCTTTTATAGCTATTTGGGAGATATGCATTTTGCCTTCGTCATATAAGGCTATTAAGGGCAATAAAGATATTAAATGCTACGTTACACAATCATTATATTTAATACAAATTTTATAACGTTTTCAGTATTTAATGCCCATTAGATACTGTATTTGTACTCTCATATATTGTCAGATTCATTTCCCTTGATTCTTGAACCCGGGCGACTTAAGCAGGTACGGGCGCTGAGTCCTTTGATTAATCGCTCGTGCCTTTACCTTTGCCTCTACTCGTTTCTGTTGCAACTCGTGCCTCTTTACCAACCATAACTCTTTGACTAGTCTACGTGCCACGATACGTCATCTTTATACCATTTTAATATGTAAACTTAATTTTCCCAATACAATATTGGAGTTCCAGCAAGTATACTGGTCCAGTATAATATAATGGAGTTTGGAGCACCGGTGTTCTAGTCTCCAGTATATTATACTGAAGCAGCAAAGTATACCGGTCCAACATAATATGCTGGAGTTCATATACAGGTGCACCGAACTCCAGTATATTATGTTGGACCGATTTCTATTGCAGCAAAATAGTGGTTATTTTTCATTGACTTGATAACGCTCGTTTTTTTAAATGACAAATCCGAAAACTGACTATACCGTGCGATTTTTACTCCCTTTATAAAAAACTTTTAAAAAAAAACTATTGTCATTATTTTAATTAGGAAGGAAATGTAACATTCACTCTTTAATTCCTAGTACTTTAAAACTAAAAAGCATTGGATATTGTTACTGTTGTTGTTTGAACAAGTAATCCAGCGTGAATTTAAGGTTAAGCTGTTAACCAAGGCACCAAGTGTCCAAGTTGGAGATGGATTTACTGTTTAAGATAACCATGCATGTATTCTTTATTAAATGGATGTCAAATGTTTGTTTTATTATTTTTTTTGTTCTTTTGTTGAGTTGACAGCAAATAATCCTTACACTGTCGGTGAGTACTATAAAACATGTTTAACATATGTATATGAATGTACAAAGATTCACAAATTCTAGGAACTAAGAGTTGTACCTATATATAAAATGGTAAAATACCTTTAAATTATTTTTAAATTTGATTGAGATCATTAGTATTCTTCAGTCTAAATTACTCTCTTTAACTTGGATTTTTGAGAGTCATTATTTCCTAAGTACTGATGTAGCAAAAAGTGTGTGTGTATTTACCAGCCAAATGGATTTTTTGTCTATGTGGCATTTTTTTGAAACATAAAATATTTTTTTTTACCTTTTTAAGAATATTAGTTTTTAGATTATTTTTCGAATACAATTTATAATAAAACTTGGATATAACTATATTATTTATGCTAAATATTTTTATTTGGCCAAAAATAATAAAATTTCAGTTAATATTTTTTTGAATTTGACCTAAAAATAAAGATTTATACCGTTGAAATAAATGGTTAATACATCTAAAAGGTTATAAAAATATATAGTTTGAAATTAATTATTGTGGCTATAAATTTTTATGTAGCTCTAAATTACGGTAGTCTAATATTTATTTATTACAGATTTACCTATAAAAATAAAAATATATAGTTGAAATAAATAGTGATTGCATCCAAAGAGCGAAATCAAAAGAGTGTATAACTGAAAGATTACAAGTGCAACTGTACACTCTTTTTGTTTCTTCATTTGATGCAATGAACTATTTATTTTAATTGTGTATTTTTTATACTTCTTAGATGCCTTGACTATTTATTTTAATTGTATAAATCTTTATTTTCAGGTCAAATTCAAAAAAAAGATTAAGTAAAACTTTATTATTTTTTGCTATATAAAAATATTTAGCCTAAATAGTGTAGTTATATTCAAGTTTTATTATTAACTTTCTTCAAAAAAATTAATCTAAAAAGGTAATATTCCTAAAAGAGGAAAAATTTTATTTTTTTAAAATTGTCATATAGACAGAAAAATCTACGTGGTAGGCGAGTGCCCCCGTATTTTTTACCACAACATCTATGGGAATAATGATACTCAAAAGTTCAAGTTGAAAGAGGTAATTAAGACCGAACATAGTTCGGCGAACATAGTTCGGCAAACATAATTCAGGAAAAATAATAATAATTTAAGCTAAATTTAAGATTGATTTAAGGTACTTTACCATATATAATTAAATCGCCGTTTATGGTTCTTCAATTAAACTGCAGGATCCACGTGGTAAAGTCAGAGAGTAACCTTGAATTACCCCTTTGGTGGTAGGAACTGGGAATTAAGCAAACAAATATAGTTGGAGTACTATAAATCTACGAGAGATGAGACGCGATGACGTAATCACCGACTCCTCTAAGGTGGTACGGTTGTATATTAACAAGCAAGCATGCACAAAAAATCATAGGGACTCGAGTATTCAACATACAATTAATTAGCAAAGGAAAACAGAGAATAAAGATGGACCGATAAATGAGTTTTTTCTTTCTTTTTTGGTCAAATATAGATGTTTAATGAGAAAACTTTAACGACATACATACGGAGGTTCAGTCCAGTACAGTAAGCAGGAGTCCCTGATGTGTTTTTACATCAATTATAATTATAAAACTTAATTATCTTAAATTAATAGTAACTTAGTGTAAATATATTAGGTCTTAAGTATATGTCACTAGGCATGAGGACAAGTTGTCACTGATTAAATATGGCACGGAAGTCTTGAAATGACACATGAGAAGCTGGGAAATTGTAGTGCATTTAGTGAGCTACCCAATCCTCATATCCCATTCCCCTACCCTCTTCCCCTCCTATATATATATATATATATACTATGAATCTAAATTAATCAGATCAATAATTAAATATTGAACAATGGATGATTTTACCCCCAAAAAATAACAAAATTACTGCATGTCCAGCCATATCGGTGACCTTAGATTAGAAGACGGAGAAGCAAATACCCTAAAACTGTTTTCCTTTTATATATGGGTAAGATCGGGGCTGAGTTTTTCTCGATTTTCCGATAAGAAGCGAGGCCGAAGGACCCCTTATATCGGGAACCGAGAGAAGCAAACGAAGTATTTGAGATCGGGCACGGTGAAATAACGAGCTCAAACCAAGTAAGGTTTATGGACCGGGGGAAACTCGAGAACATCTATGCATGACAAGTAGGCAACCATAATACTCGCTCTCAATCGGATATTACGGCGAGAATTTCGTCCGATATCAACTGCAAATTTGACATTTATCGAAAAAGAAGAATTTTACCTTATTTAGACTTGTGCTAAGAATGAAATTCCTCAACTATATAAAGGAAAAAGTTTCTTTTACTCTGACACATTGTGAGACACAAATCTAACCAATTACATTTTTTTTTCTTTTAGCAATTATTCAAAGTGTCTTTCATTCGTTCTCTCATTTATTTGCAACCGAGCTTATACTACGGTGAAATTTCGTTGTTCAACATAAGATCAGGCCTGATCGTCACATTACGATTAATTTGATCTTTTATTTTGTCTTTAACTTAATTACTTATTGTTCGTAGATTATTCATATTGAATTAAATCATATATCTTTTAAATCGCATACAAATTTAATTGCTACTCATTTTTTAGGATAAATAGTTTAGTGCCCACAGCGTGTCTAAAGATAATAATGGTGATTTGATACGAATATCCATAACACACCGTATTTTACACTTGTTCTTTGAAATTTTATTCCAAGTTAGTGTAAGAATGTCAAATTCTCAATCTGCTCACTTGAATGTTGACGCTGAATCAGGCCCTCATAGTGAGAATAATAGTGTAATGCTAGCAACGATGTGCCCTTTGGTGATCCGAATCGTGCCCCAGTCGCCGACTCGATCGATGCTAACTCACAGGTGACCATCAACATCAATCTACCGACTGATCCTGAAAACAACGTTCCCGGGGGACTACGATTAGTCGCTCGAGAGGCGCTCGAAGATGAAGGTGATGGAGTGAGCATGTGGCTGATTTTCCAAAATGTTGCAGGCTCAGCAAGCGGCAATAGCGTAATTATAAAACCAGATCCATGCCCCTAACTGGGTCGAGCCCGAGAAGCTTTGAGAAAACACCTGGAGGGATAAACAAGTTGACATGGAACCAGGGAAATTCAGGCCCTGGGAAATTCCGAGGTGGTGAAGATGCTTGAAGCATTAACAAAACGGGTGGAATCTAGCGAGAAAATAATTGAGGCTAACGACAAGAAGGTAAAAATATACAACTCTAAGGTCGATCAAATCGCAGCAGCACCTCCGATATTAAGGGCCGGACTCTAAAAAGTTTATTCAGAAGCCTTTCCCCCTCCCCCCCCCCCAGCGCGTTGCCAAAACCGATCTGGAAGAGGTTTTGGATGCCTGACATAAATTTAGTGGAACAAGGGATCCAAGTGATCATGTAACCTCCTACACATGCTCAATAAAAAGGAATGACTTAGAAGACAATGAAATCGAGTCGGTGTTGCTGAAACAATTTGGGGAAACATTGTCTAAGGGAGCAACGATATGGTATTACAGCTTGTCTTCGGAATCTAGTGACTCGTTTTCTATGCTTGTAGATGCTTCGTCAAGCCCATCCTGGATCCATCGAGGTCGATACGAGAAAGTTAGGATTTTTCAAGGTCAATCAGAAGGAGAACGAGATGCTTAAGGAATTCGTGCTGAGGTTTCAAATAGAACCGATGGATCTGCCACCGGTCGCGTATGATTCAGATGTTCAGGCATTTACTCAAGGGCTCAATCCCCGAAGTTTCGTGGCCTCTCAATAGCTAAAGCAAAACTTAGTGGATTACCCAGCAATCACCTGGGCCGAGGTCCACAATAAGTATCAATCGAACATGAAAATCAAAGAAGACCAAAGCCCCTTCAAGGTTTGTTTACCCCATCAGAACCGATGACACGTCTAAGAGAATCATCGATTAGGAGCCGAAGCTGGTATGAGATTGATACTAGCCATATAGAACAGATCAGAGGGGAAATAGATCCAAACGCAAGTCGACAAGGAACGACAAAAGAAATGATCAAGGACAGAGCAGTCGGGGCCTAATAAGCAAGAGCAAGTTTGATATGTCACTCAGGAGTAGGAAGGCACCAAGATTATTGTAGTATAGTTTCAACATAAACTTTGCAAGCATAGTGTCGGCTATAGGGCGCGTAAAAGAGACTGAGTGGCCAAGACCATTGCAGTCTGACCCTGCCCAAAGAGATCCTAGTTTAGTGCGTAAGTACCACGATACTCACGGACATAGGATTGAAGATTGCCAACAACTAGGGATGCAAATGGGTTGGTCGGTTTGAATTTGAGCGGGTCAAGATGGGCTAGATCAATAAATGGGTGATTTTTCAACTCATCCCAAAGTGTACTTGTTGTAAGATGGGTTGGATCAAGATGGGCTAAACAATGGGCCATAGCCCAACTCGCACAACTTGACCCATGTTTTAGAACCATACTCATCTTGCATAAACAAAGCAATTTATCTTTTATATGCTTATGTATAAATGATAAATAAATAAACATTTTACATCACGTAATTTTTACCTCGCTTGAAATATTCCTATAAATTCGTTAAATAAGGATTTTTCATTTATTATTTGAATTTTTAAGAATTAATTATGTGATTTCGTGTTTATTTGTATTTTTCTTTTATTATTTGAATATTGGAATTAGTTCCATAATTTTGCGCTTATTTACATTTTTCTTTTGTTATTTGAATTTTTAGGGGTTAATTTGTGATTCCGTGTTTATTTGCATTTTTCTTATTAATTTGTGTGATTTTGTGTTTATTTGAGTCTTTCTTTTATTATTTGAATATTTAAAATTTAATTGCATAAATTGTAATACAAAAATACAAAAATAGCATGTTGAGTGCATTTTAATTCACAAAAATACAAAAATAGCATTTTATTTAATTAGCCCAATTTTGGATTTAAAGCAGGTTTTTGTTATTTTAATGTTAATTCGGTTTTAATAAAATAATTTAGAAATTAAAACAAATAAGAAAAAAAGAATTTGGAAATGTGGTCTTGTTTTAAAAGGCCAATTTTGGCTATTTTTGCAATTTAAACTAGCCCAAAATCATGCCCAGACCCGGTCTAATCCCACCCCTCATTAAAATGACGCCGTTTTGGCGTCCGTTCATCTTGACCATCCATATCCCCGATCCAACGGCTCAAATTGAGCCTCATATTTAGATATAACTGTCCAAAACACATGTAACACCTCAGAGACCAAAGGTCACCCACCTCGTACCAACTACCAGTAAGTGTAACCGCTGCCGGTGGCGTAACTCCAATGACACCCCAAATTACACCCCAGAATCCTCGTCCTCTCCTCTTCCCAACCCCCCAAGATCTCCGCTTGAAACCCCATGGAATGTGTCGAATATTTGTTCAAAGCCCGACAGCTCCGTCGTCCACGGCGGCGCCCGGTGACCAATGACTCCCAAAGTTACTCCCTACACTCCCCTCGCTCCCCTCTTTCCAATCCTACCATCGGCCACCCCAAACATAACCCCAGCCCTTCGAATATTCGTTAGAACTGGGAAGCCCCGCCATGCCCGGTGGCCAACGGCTCCCAGATTAACACCACCCAACCCTGTTATCCTCCCTTACCCAAAAACAAGTCTAGCTACCTTCGAATAATTCCCAGACTCCTCAAATTTCATATCTAAGATTAGACCTAATTTTGAGATGGAAATTCTCGAAGCCGCTTGAGTCTTGAAATGGAGTTGCATGTTTGTTTTGGCCAAAACAAACATGTAACTCCGTTTTGGGATTCAATGCAATTCAGCAGACCAATTGAAGAAAACCAGTAAGTTCACTCAATCTTGATATATTTTTATTTGCTTGCCTGGTTTAGCAATTGAATTTGACTTTGTTTCTATTTTTTTTAGTTTAAATTAAAAATGGCATCTTATTAGATTATGTTTACAATTCTGCTCTGATGATTGTAATCTTAATTATTAATTCTAGGAATCCTGAACGTCCATTGTGAACTTTTAATTAGTAACTTTGTTTTGTTTTGTCGTGACTGCTTTAGTTTTAAGTTTTGAAGTCTAGAAGGTTCTCTTTAATTTCCGTAAGGTTCTTGACTTCTGAGTTTGAGTTCACATGCAATTAGGAAGTGATCATGATTGTTTGGTTGGTTTTTAGTTATTAATCTAGCATGACAATTCCCATGTTTGTTCTTTATTTTCAGTAATCTCTTGATTTTCTGAGTTTGAGTGTCGACTAATGGTTCATGTGATTTGGGGTTGAGTTTTGGTAGTGGTAGCCTTCCATATTCTTCTTCTAAATTTGAGTTGATTTCTGATTTGATTTCTGAGGATTGATTGGCATTTGTTCTTGATTAAAAATATTAGGATTGATTATTGATGTTAAGACTAGAAGAATTAGTTTTAGGAGTTAGCTTTGATACCAAATAAGTAATTTCAGGGTAGTATAGGATTTTCCCACCTAATTCTAATAATTTTAGGACAAATAAGGGTGATAAAGAATTTTGGTTTAGAATTGGTTATTTTCATAATAAAGTAAGGGTAATAGGGTTTTCAACTTGGCTTTGGTAATATTAGGAACAAAATAAGGGTAGCATAGGCAGTCTACAAAGGGAAGACAATGGTAGAAGCCTTTAGACCCTTCTAGAAGGGGTCTTTGATATAAAATCAGTAGTTTTGTTGCAGTAACTTGGGAAACAAGTCAAAAAATAAGGGTCCAAATAGGTAAAATTTGGAAATTAAAAAAGGGACCTTTAGTTAAAACAAAATAAAAGTGGTGCCCTGGCTTTTGGCTATAAAAATGGACTGAAAATCACTCAAAAAGGGGGGACTAGTCTGAAAATCTCACTAAAATTCCTAGAGTTTTGAAGCTTAAAAAATATCTTAAAAACTCCTAAAACACCAATAAGTTTTACCGTTCCATTGCATATTTTCAATAGCATTTAATCTATTCAGTTTCTGAGACAATTTTGAATCAATTGATATAGAAATAGTTGAGTTCGGATTTTAAAAGTCTGATTTGAAGTTGTTGTATTCTCAGCACGATTGGGGTTTTGATTTTACTGTTTTATATCTAATTCTGGGTCTGAAATTGGGTCACTTGAAGTTTGTTGTTGTTCAATTTGGTTTTGGGTACCAATCTGGGCTGTTAAATTGTTTCTACTGCTGTATTGTTATGGGTTAAATTGTTGGTGCCTGAAATTGTTCTACTGACCTCCCTTTCTTCTATTTTGCATCCAATTTCCAGGTACATTTCTTAAGCTTGACAGTATAGAACACAATGTGAGACATGAGAAGCAGCTTGCTTGTTTAAATATCAAGTAGCCACTGTAATTTGTAAAAAAATTCCATGTAAATAATATTAAGATTGTGCTAGCCTGTTTTTCGAACTATTTGGCTGTTATTTTGGATTATTTTGAGTTCTAGCTAGGTGAAATGTTGTAGTTGGTAATAGTAGGTTACTTAGACCCTCATGTTTAATTAGATAATGAAGAATAACATGTATGCACCTATTCACATTTGTATAGATAATGTGGCCAGCTTAGATGTTGGATTTAAATGTTCAGCATATTGATCCCCAACTGATAAAAATCACATTTCAAATGGAATCCTGGGTCTAAAGACCCTTGTTTTAAGACTAGAAATTGTACTTGTATCTTGCGAGATGTTTTTGGAGTGTTAAAATGGCAAGGCACATGTGTTAGCAATGGTTGTAGTATTGTGATCTATGGAATACTGCCCCTGACCCATAACTAAGATTAATCCCTTTTTTGTTAAAAGCTCCTGGTCCAAGCACAAGGCCCAAATTATTACAGCTAGAAAAATACTTCCTGGGCTTGCATCTTCTAATAACAAGCCCAATTGCAAAAGTCAGCGGCTGAAAATTTAGGCTTGAAACCGATTTTGTTTCATATAGCGATGCAACGCTCCAATAGTAGATCATCAATATGCTACTTAGTTAGAGAACCTTCATTTGAAATTATTAGAGACACTACATGATAAAAAATAATAGTCAATGCTAGGATTGGCCTTTTAAAAACGGAAAAAGGTCAGAACTGCCCCTAACATATTGACATCAGTTTAAAAATGCCCTCCGTTAACCTATTTTGAAAAAAATGCCCCTATCGTTAAAATTCTGGCATATTTGTGCCCCTAACGTATTGACTCCAGTTTAAAAATGCCCCTACCGTTAACATATTTTGAAAAAAATGCCCCTACCGTTTTAAATATAAGAATAGTCAGTTGTTAGACTTTAAATTTTTAACGGTATGGGCATTTTTTTCAAAATAGGTTAACGGATGGCATTTTTAAACTGGAGTCAATACGTTAGGGGCAGGTCTGACCCTTTTCCCTTTAAAAAATAATGAATGAGGTGTGACATGCTAAATAAAACCTATAATTCGCGTGGCCATCATAAAATGCTTGTTAAAATACTTAGAGATTTGGGACACGCCGTTTAGAAAATGTCACGGTGTACCCGCAAAGATAATAACGCGCTAGCCGCTTTTAGGCACGTCTTCAATAATTTTATACCCTTAAACACGGGTGCACATTTATGTGGCCCAAATCCAAATCCCAACGGAGTTGAAATGTGTCAAAAACCATGGGTGCATTTATGTGACATGGTTCGAGGCATATTTTAACAACGTTGCAATTTTACCAAAAAATAATTAAAAAAGTGGTTAAAAGATCAAAAATGCACATAGGTTCATAATTGTACAAAATCAGATAATTTAAGCCAAATATAACAGTTGAGCGACCGTGCTAGAACCACGGAACCCGGGAATGACTAACACCTTCTCCCGGGTTAACAAAATTCCTTACTCGGATTTCTGGTTCGCGGACTGTTAAGCAGAGTCATTCTTCCCTCGATTCGGGATTCTAAACGGTGACTTGGGACACCATAAATCTCCCAAGTGAAAACTCTGAAATTCTTTTAAATAATTGAATCCTGTTTTGATTGTCCTTAAATTAAAAAAAACTTTCTTATCTACGCCCTTCACCGGATTGTGGAGGTCCAAAAGGAGGTGTGACATATAACTAAAATTATATAACTGGTGAGTGCTATTAAGGGAGTGATCTGCGCGGTGGGCCGAGGGGGGGTTCAACATAGTCCTGCGCAGTTAAGAAAAATTGTCTACCAGGAAATCACTTCTGTCTTTTTGGATATTCTCAGTTCGGTTACAAATATACTATGATAAATGTAGTTACTGACAATGAATATTGATGAGCCAATCACCTCTCACTAAAACAAACCATCTTTCCTCCATACACTAACTAAAAATATTGATGCATCAATTCCAGCAATAAATGACACACAATACCATATAGACATGTCTGAAGAAACTTTGGCTACTCACAATACCGATAATTCCATACCTCTCTCCACAAAGGATAAGACACGACTTTACTCTCCTTGAAAATATTCTATCATTATTAAGGTTTTTGGAAGAAAAGGGGGCATCCAACCCTAAAGCAAAAACTAATCCAACTATGGAAACCAACGGAACCACTAGTACTCATTGATTTAGGAAATGATTTCTTCCTTATTAAGTACAAAAGAGAATAAAATATGTCCAAATCTCTCCTCGAAGGTCTGATCCCTGGTTTGTAATAGGCCATTTCCTATCGGTGAGAAGGTGGGAGCCAAAGTTCTTAGCCTCTATCTCTAAACTCACATATACGGCCATATGGGCTAGTTTACCAGAATTATTCACTGAATTTTATGATATCAATATCTTACAACCTGTAGGCAAAAAACTAGGTAAGTTATTAAAAATTGATACATATACCTCATCGATACTACGTGGCAGATATGCAAGAATCTGTATCGAGGTCCCCCTTGAACAACCACCCAAATCTCATGTCTTCATAGGACATCAGCGTCAACAAATCCTCTATGCAGGTTTAAATATGCTCTGCTTACATTGTGGAAGACTGGGCCATATTACCCTCTACTACCCAAACACAAAGACACCACGAACACAATCACCTGCCATTACCTCTAAGGAAAATCCTCAAGATCCACATCAACAAACACGGAATGGAAGACGGTCACTTTTCCTAAAAGGATATCTATTTATAATTTGCGTGCAACAGAAGAAATTCAAGCTCCACACATCACATAAAGTCATGCTACTACCTCCAAAAATAGGTCCAAAAGACAACGCACAGTTACGTATCTCTCTCAAACTTCTCATAATTTAATTAGTGATAATACTAATAACACAAATGATCACTCTAAAATATCACAAAAAATAGTTTTGAGCAGTTAATTAATACAAATGTCACGGCCCTTGTTCAATTGACAACTAGCCTAGAAAATAACGGACCCAGCCAATAAAGGGAATAGTAGCCCAACTACAAAATCTGTACACAAATAGCGGGTCAACCCACATACCAATAACACCTCAAGTTATCCTCCTACAAACTCCTCCACATAATTACCCTATATCGCTCTCTCCAAGGGTGAACACTAACCCTAAATGCATCCATAATGCCTTCTTCTTCCACGTCAACTCTACCACCAACAATAACCAACAACAATTACACCCATATTCATACAACACCATCTAACCTAAGCCCATTACCCGTTACACTCAACCATCATAACCCTTACCAAATTACTCCACATTCCACTTCACCCACAACCCAAGCCAGTCAGCAATGCATGCACACAAATATTACCCAACCCAGCCTACGAGAACAGGCCTATGCATACGCAATCTCTCAAGAAGATCTCCTATCATCCCCAATAATCAAACTACTTCTAATAAAACCCAATCATTGCAAACTCCACCTCCGTTACAAAGTTCTGAAATTTTAAATCCCACTTCCACCAAATATAACCATACACAGACAACACACTCCACCCTTTCCCCTAAGAACTCAAAACCAGCGTCCCTTTTTAATACCTTTCAGGCCACTGAATATCCAATTCCTCTTTCCAGCAAACATGCCCCCAAACACTCTTCCTCCAACAACCTACCTGATAATCTACACATACCAAGCTCTCAACCCCCACCAACCTCCACAGTCATGGTCGGAGATGGCACTCCGGAACCATGCACTGACATTCTCCATGATTTTCAACAACCAAGAGGTCATTGTTCTTCTCCAAAATCCCCAAGACTTGGCTAAGATAATAATTGAGGGCATGATAGTGTCAATGAACTTTCATGGGCCATAGAACTGGACAATAATGCCAATGCAAGTAATAAACCAGTATTGGAATCCTTTTCTTCAATACCAATAACATTACAACCCCTTTCTCGGCTTCCCTTCTACCCACAGATTCAATCCCAAATATCATAGCTACATGAATATCTTCACATTCTACCCCCTCTACCACTATCTCCAATGAGTCCCTTCAAGTCACTAACACTCTCCACCTCAATGAGTCCTCAACCTCCAACTCCAGAAGAACCTAAAATATTAAACACTCAAGAACTAGCAGCAATCATGGAAGAAATGAGGGAGACTCAAAGGAACCAGTCTTGTTAGGAACTTGTCACATCTCCGTCTCAAGGAACAATAAGCAAAAAATTTATTCTCAACTGTCCACCAGAAGTGACAAAATACCTGATCAAATTAAGGCTACCAGTGAATCCCGAAGGCAAATTTGCAGTGGTGATAATACCAACTCTCAGAGGGAGCACTCAACCACTGACCACGGCATCTCCTAGTTAGATGGAGAAGATCACTCCTCCACTGCCATCTCCACAATCCACTAAATTTATGAATTTTATTATTTGGAATTGTAAGGGTGCTCAGTCACCAAACTTTCGTAACAATTTCGCTCTATATTATATTACTATTAGTCCCACTTAATAGTACTTCTAGAAACACTATCAAGACCACAAATCCATCCAAGAAGACTTTGCTTTTTCTCACATATCTCAAGTACCTACTGAAGGATAATCAGGGGCATTGTGGTGCATTGGAACGACCAGGTCATGCAAGGCACTGAACTTGTGGTAACAAACCAGGAAATTCATTGCATGATCCAGGTATGTCCAAATGGTACCCCTTTTTTATTTTCTGCTATTTATGCAGGTAACTCCCTCTCATCAAGAAAAATTTTATGGGAAAATCTAAAAAGTTTAGCAAGCACTTATAAGAGTCCATGGATAGTGGGGAAGGGGGTGATTTTAGTGGGGCTTTATTCTCGCATGAAAAATATGGGGATGTTCACTTAATAATACAAGAGCTAACCTAATGTTTGACTGCTTTAACTATGGTAACCTAATAGACCTAGGTTTTATGGGTAGTAATTATAGTTGGATTAGAAAAAAGAAAAAAAAGGCCATGATTCTAGAAAGATTGGATCGTGTAGTTGCTAACTATGCATGGCTAGACCTTTACCCAGAGGCTCATGTGCATCATCTATCCTAAACCCATTCTGACCATTGCCCGTTACTTTTATCCTTAAAAAAATGTACGTAAAAAAAGTCCTATATTTTATTTTGAAACTATATGGTTAACTCACCGTAAATTCCCCTCCTTAGTACATCAAATATGGAATAATTACCCTCATATCCTGGAAACTATTGATAATTTTACTTTATTAATAAAGAAAGGAACTATCACTCTTTTGAAAATATTTTCAAAAAAACACAAATATGGATAGACTAGCGGGCATTCAAAAATCTAGCCATTACCTTACTAGTAACTTCCTACGAAACCTAAAGAAGGATTTAATTGACCAATATAACCAAATACTCACCCTTGATGAAAAATTTTGAAAATTAAAATCGTGTGTAAATTGGCTTAATGAATGAGATGCAAACACGTGATTTTTTCACCTATCTACTTTGAAAAGAAGGTGCATAAATAGAATAAATGTGGTAAAGGACCACTCTAGTACCTGGATTAAGGATATTGATTTAATACAAAACATTGCTATTACCAAGAACTATACATCGCCTCCCATAAAACCTCTTACAAATATTTTCCTGTACAAAATCACAATGCTCTAAACTCCCATGATGCTTCTATACAATCACAGCCCCTTAATGAACTGGAAATCTACCAAGTAGTTCACTCCTTTAACACTTGTAAATCACCCGGGGCAGATGGCATCCACCTACTATTTTATCAAAAACTTTGGTCCCACATCGATCACTATCTAATAAAATTTTGCAAAACTACATTTCAAGAAGGTTGTATCCCTGCAGAGATAAACAACACTTATGTTTGCTTAATTCTGGAAGTCAAGATCCCCTCATTCATGGCTCAATTTCGACCTATTAGCTTATGCAACACCTTGTACAAAATTATTATCAAATTAATCGTAAATTGTATTAAACCTTTTCTCAACAAACTAACCAGTCCCACTCAATTTGCATTCCAAAAACACAAACGAGCTTTAGATGATGTCATAATTGTGCAGGAACTACTAAATCATTTTCATACCTCAAAATCAAAGTGCTCGAAGATGCTTCTCAAATAGACCTAGAAAATATTTTTGACCGCATAGAATGGAGTTTTATAAGAAGAGCTCTCACTTTCTTTAATTTTTCATCTCAACTCATATTCCTCATTATGTCATATGCATCATCACCCTCCACTTCTATATTCTTCAATGGCTCCCCCACTAAAATTCTTCAAACCCTCAAGGGGTATCAGGCAAGGAGACCCTCTCTCACCTTACCTCTTTATTTTATGTATGAAAATATTGTCTTGACAAATAGATTCAGTTGTTGATTACACTAATTGGCAGCCTATTACGTTACATGCAAAAGGTCCTCAAATATCTAATCTATTTTTTGCCGACGATATTATATTGGAATCCAAGATAACGACAAACAGTTGCCACAAAACTATAGACATACTCAACTTCGAGATGAGGATGCTCAGGTGGATGTGCGGGCTCACCAGGTTAGATAAGATTAAGAATGAAGTTATTCAAGAGAAGGTGGGGGTGGCCTCGGTGGATGAGAAGATGCGAGAAGCGAGGCTGATATGGTTCGGGAATGTACGGAGGAGAAGTCCTGATGCCCCGGTGAGGAGTTGTGAGCGGCTGGCGATGGTCGGTGTACGGCGAGGCAGAGGGAGGCCTAAGAGGTATTGGGGAGAGGTTATTAGGCATGACATGGCTAGAATGCAGGTTTCTGAGGACATGTCCCTTGATAGAAAAGTCTGGAGGTCTAGTATCACGATTGTAGGATAGGGGCCCCTAGAGTTTTTCGTACTCCTCACCCGGGGTTGGGTGAGGCTTGGCAGGGCTATCCATAGATGATTTGTGTATTGGATTGTATCTCCCTTATGGTAGTTATTTATGGTAGTTACTGTCTGATATTATTGCATGCTATTTTATTTATGGTTCTTATGTTTAGATAATTATTTATGCTATTTCTGCTGAAGCTACTAATGCTCTTTTGTTGTTATTTTTGTTTTTGTTGTTCCTTTCCTTCACTTAGCCGGGGGTCGATTGGAAATAGCCTTTCTGCCCTTTCGGGTAGGGGTAAGGCCCGTGTACTTATTACCCTCCCCAGACCCCACTTTGTGGGACTATACTGAGTAGTTGTTGTTGTTGTTGTTGTTTACTTAACACTCAAGACAAAAAATAAACTTTGAAAAGTCCAAAGTTTTCTTCTCAAAAATTGTAATATAAATGACAAAAAATTTATGTTTTCTTGTTTTAACGTGTCGGTAGGAACTTCTTTCGGTAAATAGTTAGGTTTTTCTATTTTCACCTCCAAGCCAATAAAGAAAGACTATCAATTCATAATCAACAACTTCAAAAATAAGCTAGCTGGTTGAAAAATAAACCATCTTACAATGGCAGGACAATCTACTTTAATCAAAGCTACCCTCAACACCATTCCCAACCATGTCATGCATTAATATTTCTTCCTTCAAATATTATTTGCAGACTAGAAAGCTAACAAAAAAAAATTTATATAGTTCTACAACAACAACAACAATAACTACCCAGTATAGTCACACAAAGTGGGGTCTGGGGAGGGTAATATGTAGACGAGCCTTACCCTTACCCGAAAGGGCAGAGAGGCTATTTTCAATCGACCCTCGGCTCAATGAAGGAAAGGGAAAAACAAAAACAAAAACAAAAGAACATTAGTAAGTCCAGCAGAAATAGCGTAAATAATTATCTAAACATAAGAACCATAAATGAAATAGCATGCAATAATATCATACAGTAACTGCCATAAATAACTACCATAAGGGAGACACAATCCAAAGCACAAATCATCCATGGATAGCCCTGCCAAGTCTCACCCAACCCCGGATGAGTAGTATGGAAAACTCTAGGGGCCCCTATCCTACAACCCTGATACTAGACCTCCAGACTTTCCTATCAAGGGTCATGTCCTTGGAAACCCGCATTCTAGCCATGTCATGCCTAATCACCTCTCCCCATGACCTCCAGACTTTCCTATATGGTTCTACCTCTCACAATAAAATTACATCTCATAAATTGGAAGACAATTACTTCCTCTAAAGAAAATGGAGGACTGAGTATAAAAATCTTAGACACCAAAATGAAGCTTTGCTTGCAAGTACAGCTTGGTGGTTATTTCACCAACCAAACCCTCATTGTACTTCTTTGTTAATCTCCATATATATTACTAACACAAATTCCCCAAGCTGTAAGACATCAACTCAATGAAAACACTTTATGAAAGGTTGGAAAGTATGCCAAATAGGACTAAAATGCCAAATCACACGGGGTACACACGTAAAATTTTGGTTGGATAGTTGGATGGCTCCGAACAAAACTATGCGAAGCCACATCCAAGGACCATTTAATATAAATGACGAATCCTTCACTATGGAAATTGCCATCGATCATTCTAACCTTAATCGTCTTATATCCTTTCAATTACCTGAACAAATTAATAGTTATATTAATGATATCTATACACTTCTACTTATGACACAAAGTACAACCATATCATTTGGGGCGTATCACAAACAGGTCATTTCTCTGTCAGCTCTTGCTATAAACAACTACCCAAATCCGTTAGTAAAAACAATTATCATGGATGAATTTGGAAACTTCAACTGACTCCAAAAATCAAACACTTCCTATGGCTTACTAGTCATAATCGCCTTCCTACCAAAGATTACCTCCATGCACTGGGAATTACTCAATCAAACATGTGCCCATATTGTCTCATGGAAAAAGAGATAATTGTGCACATCATATTCCAGTGTGTTCATGCAAATCACTGTTGGCAACAGCTTAAGATGCAACCCCTTATTAGATAGTAACTCAACACACTCCCATTCACCAATGGCTCAAATCCCTTATTTCACAGTAAAGTTCACTTCTACTCTCTCAACCTTCCTCTCATACGACTAATCCTATTGTTATTATGACATCTGTAGAACACTCTAAAAAAAATTCGAATACACATCAACTCTCCCATCTCCTAGCTTCATTATTCAACAAACTGCAAACATGTATACCTAACAAACTCTAAAACTCCAGATAGCTATGTATGTAAAATGAAAACCTCCTAAATCGGGATTCATCACCTTGACTACTGATGGAGCGTTTCACCCACACAAAGCTACAACATGTTTTGGGGGTTCTTTAGAGACCACAAGGGTGATTAGATTATGGGCTATTCGGGTAACTACCCAGCATCCAATGCCATCGATATTGAATTAATGACATTACTACGTGGGTTACAAATAGCAATCCACCACAAACTATCTCCTCTTGAAATTCAAGAGGATGAAAAGCAGGTAATCTCTATGCTAACTAACAACAATGCCCAATACTCATCTTGGTTACTTGATTGCAGGTACCTGATCCACCGGCTGCCTAGTCCACAAGTCACACACATTTACAGGGAGCAAAATATGGTAGTAGACAGACCAGCACTTTTTGAAATTTACCTATAGGGCAGTAATATCACCATTTTTGCGGATTCTCCACCTTTTCGCACAGACCTCCTTATGCAAGACAAAAGGGGCCATGCAACAAAAAGAGCAAAAAGTATACCAACGGAGGTAGCATTTGACAAATCATCTATTTTTTGTAATATAAGGGACATGCCATCAACAAGCAATGTCCCATATAGGCCTCCCCCATACCCTGTCCCCCTAGTACTTGTAATAGCCATAATTTAACAATGCACAGTAGTGCACTTAGTTTTAGTTTGGACTTTTATTTGTGACACTGCCAAATTTTCTGTAACAAATTCTAATTATAATGTAAAGTAACCTTTAAAACTAAAAAACATTATATGATATGATCTTTCTATCTAGGTTAAAGAGTCAATTGAGATATACTGGCGGGTTGGATACCCAAATCTGATAAGAATGGACATTGTGCCTAACTCAACCCCAAAAGCTAGCTTATGAGGTGAGGATTGCCCAAGCCATATAATGAGATCAAGGACCTCAAATCCGTCCGATTTGGGACAACTTAACACCCTCCCCCCCCCCCCCCCTCACGCCCAGATCTCTGGAGCGTGGACAACATAAATGGGGGCCCAACATCGGTAACAATAATTGGGATGGGCCTGGCTCTGATACCATGATAAGAATGGACATTGTGTCTAACTCAACCCCAAAAGCTAACTTATGAGGTGAGTATTGCCCAAACCATATAATGATACCAAGGACCTCAAATCCCTCCGACGTGGGACAACTCAACAAAATTACCCCCTAAGGTTGAGCCTTACTAGTTCCAGATCCAGGCGGTCCATGTTACCCTTAGAGAGCCAGGTTGGGAGCTGAATTTTGTAAGGGAAAACGTTGTTTGGCTCCCAATACTTGATTAGGATTTTGGCGGCCTAGACGGTCTAACTGTATAGTCATTTAAAGTTTCAACTATTTACAACTATTTTTATATTTATTATGTTTTTTGTCCTATTGACTTATGATTTAAACTATAAATTTGATTAAGCTAAGCTATTACTCTTTCCGTTTCAATTTAAATGACACACTTTCCTTATTAGTTCGTCTCAAAAAGAATCACAGATTTTTAGAGATAGAAAGAAGTAGAGAGGTATAAAGTAGAATATGTGTAAAAATAAAGAAAAATTATAAGTATTTACCGATGAAATTAGGATCAAACTATAAAATTTAAAATTTAAAATTAAAATTAATGGGGGGTTAGGAGGCCATTTAGGATGTGGTCAAACTGTAAAACTAATTGTTAGCCCGTGCTGGTCTCTCGAGCCTAGAGCATTGGATAGCCCAGAGCCCTCCATGGACCACCTATGCCAGTCTTCCATTGGGCCCAGTTGGGCTCTTCCGATTCGAGTTTTTATAAAGCCGGGTAGGTCCAGACATAGGTTTACCCGGCCCAAACAGGGGAGGATCCACCTTGAACTAAGGGGTGTCATGCGACATTGCTTCGTCAAAAATTTTTATTATATATATATTCTAGTCTATTTTATGCTCTTTTTTTGCTTGAGTTTTGGACTAAAATATATATAAATATTTCCAAAAAGCTAATTTGTGGTGCTTATTTGTAGTGTTTGGTCAAAAGAAGACAAGGATGCCATAACCAGTTCAAAATGAGTGAAACCTGCACAAGTGCAAAGCTAGGTCAAAGCAGCACTACAATGAAAAATCTACCACGGCTGCAAGAAGCCCACCGCGACCGCGGTCCCTTTATCATGGCCCACGATGGCAAGAATCAGAGAGATGATATCTGGAGATTTTTAAGTCACCGCGGTCCGTGGTACCCTTACCGCAACAGCAGTCCTTTTATAGCGGTCCGCGGAGAAGAGATTCAGAGAACTTGAGTCTAGCAAAAGCTGAAGACCGCAGTTCGCGGTTGATTACCGCGGTCGGGTTAGCCTCACCGCTACATCAGTCCATTTATCACGGTCCGCGGTACTTCCGTCAGGGGAATTTTTGTTCGTAAAATTTAGCTGTGTATAAATATTACTTTTTCATACTTTAGGTAATCTTATTTATAGCTGAGCACGTAAACGGCAATTTTTACCTATTTTGAGTAATTTTATAGCTAGATTAGCAATTAATCTTAGTTTCTTATCTTGTAATTACAATTTATGATTTATTCTTCTCAATATATGATTTCTTCTTCAATCATGAGTAGTTAAACACATTAGCTAGAGTTATCGCCCAACCCTAGTGGGGGTATTTAATGAGTCTTTTGTTTTAGGGCTTAGCTGTTTAGGGGTAACTGATATTTGGCTTGATTTATGCTTTCTATGTTGAATTAGTGGTTGCAAACACTAATTTGTGTCTTTTTTACTTAGGCTCTTCGTGAGAAAGAGAGTTTAAGTCTAGGAAATTCAGGTCAACAAGATATTTGGGTGTATTTAAGAAATTGATAGCCCCAATTAAAGGGTTAAACCTAGAGATAGTAATACTGACTTGAGCCAACATTGCTTGCACAAATTGAACACCCAATTGGACTTGAGAAAGCCAATTAGGGCAAGGTCAGTCTTACTACCGAGAGTTGTAGAGCGAGTAGCTTCGTGCATTGGTTATATCACGAACCCAACTATAATATTATTGCCCTAAGTTTTAGATCATGTTAGATACTTGTATAGGAGTAAGTCACTTCCCTATTACCCTTACCCATTTAGAAAATCCTACAGAAATATTTACTTAGTTTAATTTTGCGCATCATTAGTATACAAATTAGAAGTAATAAATAAATAAGAATAACTGAAAGTGCAATTAAAAGCGCTACACATAGATTGGAAACCAACTCCAACCACTAAATTAGCTCCTTCTAAATTCAATCCCGATCATCTCGAATAAAAATTGCATTAATTATTTTTCTCACTTTATAGTGATATAGGGTTGGACCCAATTACTTTACTTTTTGGCACAGTTATGCATATACTTATATATAGAAGAAGTATGACACCTCTTAACATCTAAGCGTCAATTGGACCGTTGGTTCGGCGCATGATTTTGTTGGCAGAGGTTGCAAGTTCAAACTTTTGTCATTCTGTGGCATTAACCCACAACTTGTCTCTTAGAACAGTGTCTGGCCAATGGGTCAAGGCTATTTATTACCTAAAAATATGACATCAATAATTTTGTTGTCTCTTTTATAAATTTGATACTGCTTACTAGGAATTATGTGTATGTCCCTGAGCCCAAATGATACCGTTATTGCTAATGCATGTATATTCATGACCCATTATGAAATAATGAGGCATCTAGAAATAAATTGGCCACCTGGTATGTTGTCATGCCTTTTTAAATTTCTAAATAACATAGAGTCGTCAATAACTTAGCTAAATTTTCACCCAATAGTTATTGAAGTGAGTGTAAAAATTTTAGTGATCGTTTGGTACGAGGTATAAGGTGGTATAAAAGTTGCAAAAAAATTTATACCTTATTTGATTGAATATATAAATTTATCATGGGATTAATTTGTACATCTAATTAAATTAAGGTATAAACATAATCCTAAATACTATCCCACTTATCCCATTTTATATCATTAATTGTGAAATTATATTATTTCGATCTTTTATGTGGTATAAATTGATAGCGGAATTATATTCCCGATATTATTTTGTCCACATGCCAAAACGATTTGGGTGCACTAATTTCACCACCCACAATGGTATTCTGCGGTTATTTTCAAAACTATGAACTGCTATGTAGTCATGGCTGATGAATGCAAGCTCACCATTGTTGGAAAAATTTCTCAGAACTTGTCCCAAAATTGAACTCATTAGGGTTGCTTTCATGGAGAAGGTATCAATGAAAGGTACTGTCAAAATAGGTGCCTAATACAGTATTTATAAATTTCAGTAACGAAGCTGATTGCAAAAATCTATACTTTAGAAGATCTATTGACATTCTAGGTGTGACTGTGGCTCCAAATGTGGTCGCCGGACTTTAAGCCGGAACATGATTCTCCATTAGTTCTGGCCTAGGTTCTTTTACCTGAATTACCATTTCATTGTCATACCTGGTACTATGTTAGACATATTCTAGGGCCTGTAGGAACCTCCCCCCCCCCCCTGTTGCTACTAACGGAAGAACTCGACCTAGCATGGCTAAGGTGAGGGTGGAGATTGATCTCACCAAACGTCAGTGAGACAGTGTTTGGGTTGGTCAGGAAGATGAAGAAAATCCTCTAAAGGGCTGAAGATTGAGTATGAAAGTATTGCAAACATTGTAAAAAACTAGGACACTCTTTGGTCTAATGCAGATTCGCCAACAAGAAAAAGACCTCTGAATAAGAAAACAAGATTGATGATGCTCCTAGTAATACGGTACAGGGTGAACCCACCAACAAACAAATGAATAAATGCAAGGATAACAGTAGTTTATGCTAGCACCAAGAAGAAAACATCTCTGGAAAATCCTTACCAATACGAACAACCAGATTGATGGCCCTTGGTCCATTATGGGTGATTTTAATGTTACTATGGAAGCCAAAGAAAAGAAAGCGGACGACTTCATAGACTTAGTAAAATAGAAAATTTATTAATTGCATGGATGATTGTGGCATGTCATATGCGGGTTACTGTGGATATGATTTCACATGGACTAATGGTAGGGGGGAAAAAGAGAAATGATTTTTCAAAGGCTCGACAGAGTTTTTTACAATGATGCATGGTCTTCTACTTTCCCTATCTCAAATGTGTGTAACCTCCCTAGAATTGGTTCTGATCATAATGTATAACTCCTCAATTGCTCAGAATCGGTCACTCAACCGATTAAATATGTTAAATTTTTAAACTTTTGAGTGAACCAGCCTACTTTTATGGATGCTGTAAAGGAATGTTGGGATGACTATGTACAAGGGAATGCTATGTACACTCTACATCAAAAGCTTAAAAGGATAGTTCATTGTCTTAGTAGATGGTTTAAAGAATGTATTAGTAATGCTTTTGATAAGTTAGATGAGCTGGAGCAGAAGGTTGATCAGATGGAATTCAGATAGCTCATTGTCTTAGTAGATGGTTTAAAGAATGTATTGGTAATGCCTTTGATAAGTTAGATGAGCTGGAGCAGAAGGTTGATCAGATGGAATTCAGATATGCTAAAGATGACAGTGAGTCTAACAGGACTAGGCTTCACTATTTATAAGCTGAGCAGATCAGATGGATGAATATGGAGAATGCCATCCTTAGAGAAAAAACTAATGTCAAGTGGGAGGAAGAGGGGGATAGCAATACCAATTACTTTCACAGTATTGTTAGACAGAAGAATAATAGATCCTTTATACATAAAATCAAGAATGACAATGATCAATGGATCCAAGGGAGTGATAGAATTGCAGAAGTAGTTGTGTCACATTATGGCAACCTTTTCGCACAACCATCTCAGGATAATAACATGAATTTCGTGAATAGTGTGGATAGAATCACTACCGATAAAGATAATCAAAGATTACAACAACCTCCTACTAATGAAGAAGTGAAGGAAGTTGTTCTATCCCTTTATCCAGACAGTGCGGTTGGGACTGATGGTTTCAATGGTAGATTTTACTAATCATGCTGGCATATTATTTCTGATGATGTTTGTGCTATGATTAAAGAATTCTTTCTTGGTCGTAGCCTGACAGTTTTTCGCTCATTCTTGCTTGGTTCTAATCCCCAAAGTGCAGGCTCCTACCTCCTTTTCTCAGTTGAGACCTATAAGTTTGAATAACTTCTCAAACAATATTATCTCCAAGATAATCTCCAACGGAATCACTGATTTTCTCCCTAGACTAATATGAGAACCAGACTAGTTTCATTAAAGGAAGACGCATTACCGAGAATATGTTTTTGACTCAGGAGATAGTTCAAGATATTAAGAAAAATAATAAAGGGTGTAATGTGGTGATAAAGTAGACATGGCTAAAGTTTACGACAAGGTGTCTTGGAACTTCCTCAATGTTGTGCTTAAAAATGGGCTTTGTTGATCAGTTCATTAATATGGTTCAGAGATTAATTACTAATGTATGGTACTCCGTGTTAATTCATGGTATTAGATATGGCTTTTTTCCCTCTTCTAGACGTGTAAAGTAAGGAGATCCATTGTCTCCGAGTCCGTTTATTATTGTTGCTGAGGCTCTATCCAAAGCTTGTAATCATCTTCAGAACAAGGAAAAGTATACTGGTTTCTCAATGAATATTAGAGGTCCTAAAATCAGTCATGTGGCATAGGCAGACGACCTAGTCATCTTTACTTCTGGTAACAAATATAGCATCCAATAGGTGATGAAGGCCCTAAATTAATATGAGAAAGCCTCTGGTCAGGAGATTAACAAAGGAAAAAATTTCTACTTAACCTCTAATTATATCACTGATCGGAGGAAAAATATGTAGAGAAGGATCACAGGTTATCATATCAATCTTTTCCTTTTGCTTACTTGGGTTGTCCTATTTATTTTGGCAGGAAAAAGATTTGTTATTTTGCTGATATAGCCAAGAAGGTTATGAATAAAATCATTGGCTGGCAGGGACAACTTTTATTTATAGGTGGCAGGGCTGTCTTGATCAAGAATGTGTTACAATCTCAAGCCATACATATATTAGCAGCAGTCTCTACGCCTAAAGCTATTATCAGACAACTGGAGAAATACTTCTCCAACCTCTTCTTGGGCAAAGCTGAAAGCAAAAACAGATATCACTAGAGTTCATGGATCCAGCTATGCTATCCAGTAGGTGAAGGAGGTGTTGGGATCTATGAGGACCTGTGTAAGACTTCTGCAGCCAAGATGTGGTGGAGATTTAGAGCGAAGTATAATCTATGGTCTCAATATTTGAAGACAATATTGTCCTAGAAGTCACCCTGTGGCGAAGGCCATAGAATCTAACACTCTACCGCTTGGAAAGAGCTCATGATTATCAAGAAGGGGACAGAACCTTATATATTATGGAAAATTAATGAGGGTAACATCTCATTCTGGTGGAATAACTGGACAGGAATTAGTCCATTAGGTTCGTACATTGAGAATAACAAGAAACCTGCTAACATAAGGCTTAGTACTTGCATCAGGAATAACATCTGGGATGAACAAGCCTTATCTGGATTGATTCCAACCACTCTTCTCAATCATATTGTTAAGATCCCAATAGGTGATAGACAACATGTGGATATCCCAATCTAGATATCTACCACCATTGGAGATTTTAGATGTTCCTCTGCCTTCAATCTTATCAGACAAAAAACTGAGGCTCTAATGATTTGGAATAATGTCCGGAGAAACAATATCCCCTTTAAAATGTCATTCAATTTGTGGAGAGCTATGAAAGACAAACTTCTTGTGGATGAAGTTCTAAGGAAGTTTGGATATAATGTCGTGTCCAGATGTTCTTGTTGTAGTAATCCTAAAAAAGTAACAATTTCACATAATCTCTTGACTAGTGATATTGCATTTCTAATTTGGAGCTTCTTTGCAGTTCCTCTTCGAATCAATTCCAACTCTCTCTCTCTCACACACACCCACACCTTGAAGGATTGGACATCTAATAATAACAAGAATGCGTTATGATGGGTAGCCCCTAAATTCAGATGCTGGTAAGTATGGAAGAATAGATGTGCAATCAGATATGGAGATTAGAGACTTCAGTTTCAAGGATAAGGCATGATGTTCTTTTTCACTTGAAGATTTTCATGAAAAGGAATGGAATTGATGTAGATATGAACTGGAGTCGGCACCAGCTTTACTATAATATGGAGGATCACATGCCTATAATCATTAGCAAAGTAATACGGCGGGGTCGGCCTCATGATGGATGGATAAAAATTAACACAGATGGATGTAACAATAGAACTATGAAGACGACGGGCATATGTGGTGTTGTTAGAAACAGAAATGGAGAGCTTATCATGGTATTTGCTAAAGTTCTACAATTTTGCACTAACAACCAATCTGAGTTCAAGCAGCTTTACATGCTTTGTAGCGGTCTAAGAATAATAACATTCACAATGTTATCCTGGAGATGGACTCCTTGATGGTTAAACAACAATACAGTATAATCCCACTTAGTGGGGTCTGGGGAGGGTAGTATATACGCAGACTCCTTGATGGTTATTAAGTATATTTACAATACTCCCTGGGAATTAGTTGACATACTCCAGTACTGCTACAGAGAGAAAACTCAAATTGCTGATGCACTGGCTAAGTATGGGGCGGGTTTACAACTTCTGTTAGAAGTTGAGACCTTTTACCATGTCAGCGAGTTACCTCATTCAGCTAGAGGTGCTTTCGGAAGCAGGAGCGGAGGTAGCACATTATCGACGGGTTCAATTGAACTCATAACTTTTGATGCAGAGATTAAAATTACAAAAATAGTACAAATGAACTCATAACTTCAAAAATATAATGAGTTCAATGCTAAAAACTTTAAAAATTGAATCAATAAGATTTAAATACCGAATCCGCTTCTCTTCAGAATGGAAAAAGACCAACTTCCATGCTTTAAAATCAGACACATCATTATGCTTTAAAATCTTAATGATGTAATTATCTTTTTTTGTTATATGCTATAGACATCATGTTTTTGCTTTTTGGATTTTGGTAATATACAGTTTGAGAGTAATGTCTTAACCCTCACGCCACCACAACAACAACTCAGTATAATTCTATTTAATGGGGTCTGGGGAGGGTAGTGTGTACGCAAACCTTGCCCCTACCCTTGAGTAGAGAGACTGTTTCCAAATAGACCCCGGGCATCCTTCCCTCCAAGAACTTCCTACCTTGCTCTTGGGGAGACTCGAATCACAACCTCTCGGTTGGAAGTGGGCGTTGCTTACCATCAGAGCAATCCCTCTTGTCTTAACCCTCACACCACCATGTTGGATTTTATTCTTTTTTTTAAAAATTCTCTAACTACCTAAGCATTAATACCAGAGGTATCTGACATCTGTATTCTGCTAGGTAGAAGATACCCAATAAATTTAAAAGCACGTACACGCCAATATTTTTTTTTGAAAGTGTAGTCAATATTTTTAAGCATTTAAAGATGTCTATAGACCCACATTATTGGCAGATTCTCTAAACACGTCCAAGACTTGGTACCCAAGTTGTTCTATTAAATAGGAACATTTTGAGACGTTATTGTGACAATCACAATAATTCATCTCATTAGATCGTTGATAAACTCGTAAATTCTAGCTGAGCTATTGCTAATAGTTGTTAATTACTTACAAGTTATATTAATTTTTTTATCAACATTCAACACTACCGGTCTAATTCTATTTTAAATACAAAGATAGAAGAACAATATAATTTATGATTTACTCAAAAAAGAAAATTATACACATAACGCAAAACAAATATTATACATACACCCATTAAACGTGCATGAGTTTTAGCCTCTATTTAAAATAAATTCAAGCAATGACCCCTTCTCCATTAGAATAAGTAGGAAAAGACTGTTTTGCTTAAGTTCAGTAATTACAAACAAAAATTTCAGCAATTAGAGAACATAACTTCAGTTACTATGCTTAAGTTCAGCAATTACAAACAAAAATTTCAGCGCACCTGCTTCTTTAGGTTCGTCTACTAGAATGCTGAAGTTTTGTGTGATTATTGTTGCTACTTCACGCCCTGTATGCTGAAGTTACGTAAAAAAGCGGATATGCTTGTAATTTTTTTTTACAAAGCAAGTACAAGTTAAAACGTGACCCAAAAAGCGAGTATAAATACAAATCTCCCGATTTTTTGTACGAAACGATATTTGCTATCGAATCATCCGCAGGTAAGGTAATTGCATTGATGCATGTTATTCTCATGTGTCTAACTCCATGAAAGATCTTTTCATTCTAGTAATACTCAGTATAATGTGGTCAAATGGCTTTAGAGATCTTATTACGAAGGATTCATATTCAAGGCTAAATTCGAACAGAAAAAGTAAATCCATTACAAACTAAACATAGTATTCTCTTTTGTTGATCCCGGTGTAATAGAGGTAAATGTTAAAATAATATTGTATTAGAATCTAATATATTTTAGTAAGATTAAATAAAATGTTCGGCATTGATTCACCTGCTATTTAGTCTCAATACATGATTCAAAATTATAATTGTAAAACTACGAACTTCATAACTTTATTCTTGAGTTCTCAATTATAAAACATTTAACTCTATGGCTTAATCATTGAATTCTCAATTGTAGATTCATAATCTTCATGACTCAACCCTTGAGTTTTTAATTGTAGAAATCACGAATTTTATAACTCTATCCCTTAGTCCTCACTTGTAGATTCAAGAAACTCCATGATGCTATTCTAGAGTTCTAAATTGTAGAACCACGAACTCTATGACTCCATCTTTTAGTTCTTAATTGTAGAACGGCATGACTTCATCCTTGAGTTTTAATTTGTAAACCATGAACTCCATAACTTTATCCTTGAGTTATAAATTGTAAAAATATTATACATCGTATGTTTGTCCGTAAAAGTACATCGTAAGTCGGTTGATGTAAGATCATAAGAAATGAAATCCCTCTACAAGACCAAAGAACGTTTTCTGAAGTCTAAAGTAAGTTAAGTTGAATGAGATTTGGAAAAATAAATGAAATTAATGATACATAAATTGGGTTGCTTGCTTAACGGGATACTTTCTTGAGCTACTTGCTTACTCGTCTTACTAGCTTGAGCTACTTAACATATGTCGTGATTATTAAATGAGGGCAAGATACATATCTAAGTGAATAAGGTGTTAGGGATATAGTAGATATGCCCTAGATCCAATATTATATTTGATAACTTGAACATATTTTTGTGAATGTCGTTTGATATAAAATATATGGCATTTGATATTCTTTTATCATTATTATCAATTGTTTGATTATTTTGATAAGGCCCATGATTAAATTTTGAGATTTGTCATCGTGATAGAGATCATGATAATGAGAGCAAAGTCTTTTACAATTTAATCTAAATTTGTTCTTGATCGTAGGATTATTAATTTGGACATTAGTAATCCGGTTAGATCAATATTTATGTGATCGTCTTTATCGGATAAAGATTAGTTGATCTCATTAACTAAATCACATAGATAGATGATGCATATAGAGATTTGATCATTGAACCGACTCATTGGATAATTCCTAATGGTTAGAATTACCATAAACTGTCAATAGGATATTTTCTTGAAGAATGTGATGTAACTGTTTCCTTTGACTTGAGATCGGCATAGTAATTAACAAGTTATTTATTGTGCTTTGATACTAGACACCTATGGCCCTAGGGCGATAGTTGAAAGGATATTGGGTACAATTAAATACTTGTAGAATTAGTGATTGATCAAGACGGAATCTGTCAACTCTTGGTAATGAGTTTAAGCTCCATGTTGTCATGAATTATAAATGACCAAACTAAGACCTTGGCCAGGGCAATTGAATGAAAGAAGGAATGAGTTTCTTAGGTCATTCAATGGTCGATTATATTTGACGTAAACACATAGTTGATCGCCTATTAGGAGTTGACAGTTGAACCATATCCTAGGGTGATCCAGAGCTATAAGGACAGAAGGAATTACTACATTATTCTTCTACTGGTTCTTGAGAGTAAATTGTATACTTCATGCTATCCGGTCGTTAAGGAGTGTTGCTAGAGCCACCCTTGATTAGTATATTGATATGATCATTTTACTACCGGTTTAGTATTGAACCTATGGGGTCGCACACTAACGAGTGTTCTGATCTTTGCTAAAGGATTAATTAACTTATTATTCGATAATTAAATTAAAGAATTTAATTAGTCAAATAAATATAGTTATTAGTCCAAATGAAATATTATTATATTCTTTGCTAGCACAAAGATTATAATTAATATTGTGAATAAATTGAAGTTTCTATTTGGAATAGAAATTAAATAATATCTCTTGGTTGAAATATATGTGATATATATAATTAATATTATTTTATATAATAGATGTATATAAAGTATAATATTAATAAAGACGTGTTAATAAATCTAATTTTAAATTGAATTATTAATTGAAGTTTTATCCTATTTGGAATGAGATTAATATTTTCAATAGAAATATTATATTAATAAAAAAGAATCAAAATAGAATCCAATTTGGAATTGAATTCAAAAAGTCAAAAAAAAAAAGGAAGGAAAGTTTCAATCCAATTTTTGGAATTGGACTTTTGAAACTTCCATCCGGCAGTCATGTAACGTGATTTTATTTTTTATTTCTTTGGGTTTATTTTTGGAATAAACTTTTACCCTAGGAAAATTATTACCTCAACCAAATAAGAAAGGGGTTTGTAGGTGATGCTATATAAAGGGTGATGGAGAAAATTTGCAAAGTTTTTAGTTTTTCAATTTTTCTTGAGAAGAAACCCTACTTTGTGAAAGTGAGGGTGCAATACAAAGCCAAGAGAGAAAATACAATTGCAAGAAAAGTATTTCTTGTTCTTCTAATTTGAGTTGAGATTTTTGAGAAAAAATTTCAACACAATATTCTGCGTTCAATTTGTTCACGGGTTTCATTGATCAAAGAGTTGATAGCAAGGATCGGTCTCGGTGTGGATACGCATAGAGTCTTTGCACTATCGAAGAATTTTGAAACGAGACTCTCTTCGCCAGGTACGTCTTTGATCCGATCTTTGACACGTAAATAAATTTTAAACATGAGAAAATCTACCTAGGATTGTTATTATCTTCCGCTGCGTGTTATGAACACCTATACGCAATCCTTCAGTGGTATCAGAGCCGTGGTTTATTGTGTCTAAAATTTATTTACGAAATATTTTAATCTTATATTTGAAGAGTTCAAACCATAATAGATGTGCCTTGTGCAATAGTTAAATCGTTTGAATGTTGATATTATTTTATTGTGGATAAAATATGCATTCATATAACTATTGAGATCGTTCAAAACTTGAATTTGAAATTTTGTATTAGATATAATGGGAATCTATAATAGGTTAAATGATTCTATTATTAATTTAATTGTTATTACTTCATGAGATGTTAATTAATAATAATATTCTAGCATGAATTCTTTTTATGTGATATACAAGATAAATATGTTAGAGGATGTTGAATTTTGTTTTATGCCATGTGCTTGCTCATTACATAATTTTAAATTATTTATTACATGTGATGTAAATTAATTTAGGGCTAAGCATGTAGACAATTGAACTAAATTCACATGCTATAAAAGATTCGATCTTCGTGTTATTAAAAATAGTTTTTGTGACAATTTCCTTATTAAAAAATTTGAGTTCTTAAATAATAAAATATAAGATATTTTATTATAAAGCTATCCATCAAGGTAATTAATTTTAATTACTTCTTGTTTATAAGGAGCGGCCTGACTACCAGGAGACTTATAGTTCGAGAATATGTTAAAATTATTTATTGCATTAAATGTATGGATTGAAAGAATTATTCAATTTTACACTAAACGCCTGGACTACCCGGGGGAGTATAAAATTTAATAAGTTCTTTGCTATCATGATGGTTGAACTCAACTATGCCAATAGGATCGACCTGATTACCAAGGGACTATTTGACATAGAGCCATTTAAGGAAATTGTATAGGGATACAATTGGTAAGAGTACCTACCTTTAAAATATAAGTGAGAAACAACTTGATTACCAAGGGGCTCATACATATTGTTAAAGGATTCCTACTCCACTAAAAGAAATAAAGATTTCGTAAACTATAATGAGGGTAAATAGTTTAAAATAATTAGTGGAAATATCATTTCGATAAAAGTCCATGTCTTTATGATATATGCAAATATGTTCTTATATTATTGCCTTTTCGTTCCTATATTTTAGATTTCTCAATATGTCTGCTATATCAGTGTGTGAAATACTTGAGACCAACAAATTGGTTAGGACCAAACTTTGATGACTGGTATAGAAATTTGAGAATTGTTCTCATGCATGAAAAGCTTATGGATGTGATCGATAAGCCTGCAAAGATAATCCCTCCAGAGAATGATGTTCAAGGCAATAAGTTTTATCATAAATAATTGGAAGAAAAACTGCAAGGAGTATCTTGCAACTCTAAAGGACAAGAAACAAGGTGAGACATTAATGTAAAATGTTTTCAAGGTTTCCTTAGCTACTACTAATTCTTCACTGTGGTATTAGATACTGGCAGTGGTTATAACATCTGCAATATGTTGCAAGGGTTCAAGATAAGTAGGAGGCTAAAGAAAGGAGAAATTAGTCTACATGTTGGAAATGGTGCAAAAGTTGCGGTCGTAGCTATAGGATCAACTTCTTTAATAATGCTACGGGAAAGTACTTATGTTGGATGATTGTTATTATGTTCCAAAATTTATTTCGAACATAATTTCAGCTTCAATGTTAGACAAACAATTTTCCACATTAATATAGGAAATGGTATTTGCTCTATTTATTATAGTGATAATTTATATGTGAATGGGTATCTCCAACATGATGTTTATGTCTTACCTAGTGTGAATGCTAATTCGATTATGCATGTTTCAAGTCTTATGAGGAAAAGAGATGATCATATAAATCAAACATACCTTTGGCATTGTAGGCTTGGTCATATTGGAGAGAAAAGAATTAACAAGTTGTAAAAGGAAGGGTACCTTGACAAGTATGATTTTGAATCATATCCAACTTGTGAATCTTGTCTCAAAATAAAAATGACCAAATCTCCATTTACTGGAAGTGGAGAAAGAGCTTCTGAATTATTGGGACTAATTCATACAGATGTTTGTGGGCCCATGAAAATTCAAGCTAGAGGTGGATATTCTTACTTCATCACCTTCACTGATGATATGTCAAGATATGGATTTGTATATCTTATGAAACACAAGTCTAAATCATTTGAAATGTTCAAAAGATTCCGTAGTGAAGTTGAGAAGCAGACTGGTAAAAGTATAAGAGTACTAAGTTCTGATAGAGGTGGAGAATATCTTAGTGAAGATTTTACCAGATATCTCAAAGAGAATGGGATTCTCTCACAGTGGACACATCCAAGAACACCACAACACAATGGTGTGTCTGAAAGGAGAAATAGAACCTTATTAGATATGGTGAGATCTATGATGGGGTTCACTGATCTTCCAATAAATTTATGGGGATATGCTTTAGAAGCAGCAACATACTTACTTAATAAAGTTCCCACTATTTAATAAAGTTTCCACTAAGCCAGTCTCTAAAACACCATATGAGATATGGAAAGGATGTAAGCCTAACCTTAAACATATTAGGGTTTGGGGTTGTCCAGCTTATGTTAAGAGACTACAGTCTGATAAACTTGACTCAAGATCTGATAAGTGTAGGTTCATTGGGTATCCCAAGGAAACAAGGGGATATTATTTCTATCACCCTTCTGACCATAAAGTGTTTGTGGCTAGAGGAGCAACCTTTTTGGAAAGGGAATTCCTTTTGGAAGGAAATTATAATGGGGAGATAGAACTTGATGAAGATCAAGAAACTAATGAGTCAACACAATATAAAGATCATGAGACCTAAGTTGAAGAACCTTTATTGGATGTTTTGAAGTTGCCAAGGAAAATGCCATCTTCAACGGTTGAAGTTCAAGAACTAAATGAAGTTTAAGAATAGGTTAATGAACCAGTTCCAAACCAAATTGAGCAACAACGAAATCCAACACAAGGTGAACAGGTTGTACAAGTACCTCTTCGAAGGTCTACACGAGAACGTCATGTACCAACTAGATTAAATTTATTGGTACAAGATGATTTTTCAAATGAGGTTGATCATAATGATGATGACCCTAAGACCTATGAAGAGGCTATACAAAGTTCTAATTATGAGAAGTGGCAAAAGGCCATGGAATCCGAAATTGAATCCATGAAGGAAAATAAAGTATGGACTTTAGTTGAACCTTCAAAGGATATAAAACCTATAGGTTGTAAATGGGTTTTTAAGAAAAAGATTGGAGCAGACGGAAAGGTGGAGACCTACAAAGCACGTCTTGTTGTCAAGGGATATCGTCAGAAAGAAGGAGTCGACTATGACGAGACTTTCTCTCCCGTGGAAATGCTCAAATCTATTCGGATTTTGCTTGCTATAGTAGCATACTATGATTATGAAATATGGCAAATGGATGTGAAAACATCTTTCCTTAATGGTGAGCTAGAAGAGGATGTGTACATGACACAACCTGAAGGTTTCACATCTTCATCTGATCATAATAAAATTTGTAAGCTACAAAGATCTATTTATGGATTAAAGCAAGCTTCTCGAAGTTTGAATATTCGATTTAACAAAACAATTGAAAAGTTCAATTTTTTTAGATTCGAAGAAGAACCTTGTGTGTACAAAAAGGTTAGTGGGAGCACAATTATATTCTTAGTATTGTATGTTGATGATATATTGCTCATAGGGAATGACGTACCGGCATTGCAAAATACCAAGATTTGGCTATCTGAACAGTTTTCCATGAAAGACTTGGGAGAAGCAGCTTATATATTAGGAATAAAGATCTATAGAGATAGATCTAGGAAGCTGCTTGGACTTTCCCAATCTTTGTACATTGATACTATCTTAAGGAGGTATAACATGGATAATTCCAAAAGAGGCTATCTACCGATAGGCACTGGAATTTCTCTCAGTAGGGAGGATTGTCCTAAAACACCTGAAGAGAGAGAACGCATGAGTAAGATCCCATACGCTAGTGTAGTGGGAGCTATCATGTATACCATGACATCTACACGTCCTGATGTGGCTTATGCACTTGGAGTGACTAGCCGATATCAGGCAAATCCTGGTGAGGAACATTGGAAGGTGGTGAAGACCATTCTTAAGTACTTAAGAAGGACTAAAGACCAATTCCTCATCTATGGGGATTTTGAGTTGAAACTTGAAGGTTATACTGATGCAAGTTTCTCTTCTGATAGGGATGATAGAAAATCTATTTCTTATTATGTATTCGCCTTAAATGGTGGTGCAGTGAGTTGGAAAAGTTCCAAACAAGCTACAGTAGCTGATTCGGTAACTGAAGCAGAATATATAGAAGCTAGTGAAGCTGCTAAGGAAGCTAAATGGATGGAAAAGTTCTTAACTTAACTTGGTGTGGTTTCTTCAATAGAAGGTGCGGTTCAATTGTTGTGTGACAATACTGGATCCATTGCTCAAGCAAAAGAATGAAGATCACACCAAAAGTCCAAACACGTTCTGCATAGGTATCACTTGATAAGAGAGATCATTGAACGTGGAGACGTCGAGATTCAAAAGGTTGATGGAAAGGAAAATGTTGCAGACCCATTCAATAAAGCGCTTGGCACAAAAGGAGTTTGACAAGAACAAGTGGAAATTGGGGATGAAGTATAAGAGCGATTGGCTCTAGTGCAAGTGGGAGATTGTTAGGGATATAGTAGATATGTCCTAGATTCAATATCATATTTGATAACTTGAACATATTTTTGTGAATGTCATTTGATATAAAATATATGGCATTTGATATTCTTTTATCATTATTATCAATTGTTTGATTATTTTGATGAGGCCCTTGATTAAATTTTGAGATTTGTCATCGTGATAGAGATCATGATAATGAGAGCAAAGTCTTTTACAATTTAATCTAAATTTGTTCTTGATCGTAGGATTATTAATTTGGACATTAGTAATCCGGTTAGATCAATATTTATGTGATCATCTTTATCGGATAAAGATTAGTTGATCTCATTAACTAAATCACATAGATAGATGATGCATATAGAGATATGATTATTGAACCGACTCATTGGATAATTCCTAATGGTTAGAATTACCATAAAATGTCAATAAGATATTTTCTTGAAGAATGTGATGTAACTGTTTCGTTTGACTTGAGATCGTCATACTAATTAACAAGTTATTTATTGTGCTTTGATACTAGACACCTATGGCCCTAGGGCGATAGTTGAAAGGATATTGGGTACAATTAAATACTTGTAGAATTAGTGATTGATCAAGACAGAATCTGTTAACTCTTGGTAATGAGTTTAAGCTCCATGTTGTCATGAATTATAAATGACCAAACTAAGACCTTGGCCAGGGCAATTGAATGAAAGAAGGAATGAGTTTCTTAGGTCATTCAATGGTCGATTATATTTGACGTAAACACATAGTTGATCGCCTATTAGGATTTGACAGTTGAACCATATCCTAGGGTGATCCAGAGCTATAAGGACAGAAGGAATTACTACATTATTCTTCTACTGGTTCTTGAGAGTAAATTGTATACTTCATGCTATCCGGTCGTTAAGGAGTGTTGCTAGACGCCACCCTTGATTAGTATATTGATATGATCAATTTACTACCGGTTTAGTATTGAACCTATGGGGTCGCACACTAACGAGTGTTCTGATCTTTACTAAAGGATTAATTAACTTATTATTTGATAATTAAATTAAATAATTTAATTAGTCAAATAAATATAGTTATTAGTCCAAATGAAATATTATTATATTCTTTGCTAGCACAAAGATTATAGTTAATATTGTGAATAAATTAAAGTTTCTATTTGGAATAGAAATTAAATAATATCTCTTGGTTGAAATATATGTGATATATATAATTAATATTATTTTATATAATAGATGTATATAAAGAATAATATTAATAAAGACTTGTTAATAAATCTAATTTTGAATTGAATTAGTAATTGAAGTTTTATCCTATTTGGAATGGGATTAATATTTTCAATAGGAAAATATTATATTAATAAAAAAGAATCAAATTAGAATCCGTTTGGAATTGAATTCAAAAAGTCAAAAAGAAAAGGAAAAAAAAAAAGGAAGGAAAGTTTCAATCCAATTTTTGGAATTGGACTTTTGAAACTTCCATTCGGCAGTCATGTAACGTGATTTTATTTTTTATTTTTTATTTTTTTGGATTTATTTTTGGAATAAACTTTTACCCTAGGAAAATTATTACCTCAACCAAATAAGAAAGGGGTTTATAGGTGATGCTATATAAAGGGTGATGGAGAAAATTTGCAAAGTTTTTAGTTTTTCAATTTTTCTTGAGAAGAAACCCTACTTTGTGAAAGTGAGGGTGCAATACAAAGCCAAGAGAGAAAATACAATTGCAAGAAAAGTATTTCTTGTTCTTCTAATTTGAGTTGAGATTTTTGAGAAAAAATTTCAACACAATATTCTTCGTTCAATTTGTTTACGGGTTTCATTGATCAAAGAGTTGATAGCAAGGATCGGTCTCGGTGTGGATACGCATAGAGTCTTTGCACTATCGAAGAATTTTGAAACGAGACTCTCTTCACCAGGTACGTCTTTGATCCGATCTTTGACAAGTAAATAAATTTTAAACATGAGAAAATCTACCTAGGATTGTTATTATCTTTCGCTGCGTGTTATGAACACCCATACGCGTCCTTCATAAGGAACCAAGCATGTGACAAGTAGGTGTATCACCACTTGCTAAAAGAGAACGCCAATTAGTCCACATAAATGGACATGTATATGTTAGCCAAGAGGGCCCTTTTAGGAGCCGAATTAAGACACACATGGTCATAATATCCAAATAGTAGAAACATACAGAGACAAAATTCTCTCATAGATTAACCTACTCCAAACCCTCAAGAAGTTATCGATCATCCTCTTCTTCTTACAATTCAATTTAAAGGGTAAACTCCAAGGGAAATATACAAATTCTTTTTCATCCCTACAAGATATGATCTAGGTAATAAAATCTTCCTTCCTTCATATACTTGAGTTTATCTAAGTTTTAGCTAGGTTCTTTGACGAAGGACTTGTGAAGTAGGGGCTGTAAATTGAGTTGAAGTTGTTGTGTTGTTATGGATTGTTTGGAGTAGTTTCTTATTATTATATGGCTATCACATGTGAGTATTGGCTTGGATGTGTTATGTTTAATCTAATTGGTGCCATAACTAAGTTGTGTGAGTAAGAATTAATAAATTAAAAATCTTACAATTAGTTTTGATTTGATGTAATTTGTGGACTATTGTGAGTTCATTATTATGTTATATTGTGGCATAAAAATCAGTATGTATAACCTGAGTATATTGTGGTTATTATTATTTAGGTTTATTCAAGTTCTAGCTAAGTTATAGGAATGAAAAGTGCAAAGTAAAACTTAGTTGTTGAGTAAGATTATGTGGACGGTTTTGGTGATGTATTGTGATGGATATAAGGTTGGATATTGATGTAATATATTTGATTTGAGGAAAGAAAAATAATAAGGGAGTTGCTTTCCAAATACTCGTAGGCGATTTAGTTGCTCATTTGTGTTGAATTCTAACTTCTGTAAGCTTAACAATGCTCCGTTATCGTTTGTTGTAGATTGAAGTACTAACTGGTTGAACCAACGCCATGAGGTAAAGTAAAGGATAAAGGTATGATAAGGCTAATCATTTTAAATGTAAAACCTCAAAATTTATGACTCTGTACTTAGTTCTCAATTATAAATACCACGACCTTCATTGATATTACCTTGAGTTCGTCATTATAGAATCACGAACTCCATGACTCCATCCTTCATTTCTCACGTATAGAATCACAAACTCCATGATTTCATCCTTGAGTCCTAAATTATAGAACTATGAACTCTATGATTTTATTCTTGAGTTCTAAATTATAGAACCACATACCTTATGACTTTATCCTTGTGTTCTCAATTGTACAACCACGAATGTCATGAATTTATCCTTGATTTCTTAATTGTAAAATCACGAACACCGTGACTTAGTCCTTGAGCTATCAATTGTAGAAACACAAATGTCATGACTTCTTTCTTGATTTTTAATTGTAGAATCACGAACGTCATGACCCATCCTTGAGTTCTTACTTGTATATACACAAAACTTCATGACATTATCCTTGAGTTCTCAATTGTAGAACCACGAACTCTATGACTTTATCATTGTGTCACGATCCAAAATTCTACTAAAGGAAGTGATGGCGCCTAACCCCCTTGCTAGGCAAGCCAACACTCAATCAACAATAATGAAAGCAAATTATTAAGTCTTTAACATATTTCATAATATAAATAACAATGCTAAATGAGTCTCATATATTATCAAAAATACAAAGGTCTAAGAATGGTCTAATTACACTATAAGTATAATTAGTATTCATACCATGACCCTTTTGTGGTACTTCAGAGGTTCAGGTTAATTCTTGTATCTCTCTCATTGATGTTGACTTATTGTTATGTTTTATTTCTACTTTACATACTCGATACATATTTGTATTGACGTCCTTTTTATTGTGGATGCTATATTCATGCCCGCAGGTGTAGGTAATCACTTTGACGAGCCCTCATAGTCGGCGAGGTTAGCATTCATCGAAGGATCGGTAAGACTCCACTTCATTCCGAGTGCAGTAGATTCTATAAGACATCGTCTCAGAGTTTCTTTACAGACCTATGGGTAGGTAGGGTCTCTGTCCCGTTTTGATATGAAATACTTTTAGAGGCTTTGTTGGCACAGGTTCATTTAGAGGAGTTGACGCCCGTCTGTATTCATGTTTTATGTAAGATGGATCGTTGATACAGTGATTGCCCGTTTATAGTTAAACAATACGAGTTGGATCCATATTTTCCCATAATAGTTATAGAAAGAATGAGTTCAATCAACTTGGCCTATGTATGTTCTAGTTTATGTCGAATGACCATGAGTTAAAGAGTGATTTGCTCGGGTCGGTATGCACTGGGTGTCAGCCACGTCCCCCAAGTTTAGGGCATAACAAAAACCCATGAACATTATGACTCTATCTTTAGTTTTAGTTATAGGCCATGAACTCCATGACTCGGTCTAGGAGTTTTTAATTGTAGAACCACGAACGTCATGACTATGTCCGTGAATTTTCAAATAGAATCACGAACTTTGTGACTCTATCTTTGAATTCTCAGATGTAAAACCTCAAAACTTGTGACTCTTTACTTAGTTCTCAATTATAAATACCATGACTTTCATGAATCTTACCTTGAGTTCTTCATTATAGAATCACGAACTCCATGACTCCACCCTTGATTTCTCACGTATAGAATCACAAACTCCATGATCTCTTCCTTGAGTTCTCAATTATAGAACCACATAACTTATGACTTTATCCTTAAGTTCTCAATTATACAACCACGAATGTCATGAATTTATCCTTGATTTCTTAATTGTAAAATCATGAACACTGTGACTTAGTCCTTGGGTTATCAATTCTAGAACCACAAATGCCATGACTTCTTTCTTGAGTTTTAATTGTAGAATCACGAACATTATGACTCATACTTGAGTTCTTACTTGTAGATCCACAAAACTCCATGACATTATCCTTGAGAAGTACGTATTTGAGGATTTCCTTTCCATGACAGATGTCTTCCTCCTCATTTTTCAATAACAAATTCACATCCTGCCTTCGCCGAAAATGCCGCCTACACCCCCCAAGAAGCCTTTTGTGACTTTTTGGATGAGAAACGAAGTGAACTTGACTCAATTGTAGAACCACAAACTCCATGACTCTATCATTGTGTCACAATCCGAAATTTTACTAAAGGACGTGATGGCGCCTAACCCGCTTGCTAGGCCAGCCAACACTTAATCAACAATAATGAAAGCAAATTATTAAGTCTTTAACATATTTTATAATATAAATAAAAATGTGGAATGAGTGTCATATATTATCATCGATAAAAATGTCTAAGACATGGTTTGAGAACAACCACAATTGTCTATCAACGCTTAAACACGATGTCACATTATCAAGAACATATAGAAAGAGTAAATAGTATTAACTGAACAACAACACACACCCACACACACACACACACATACACACACACACACACACACACACACACACACATATATATATATATATATATATATATATATAAAGGAAAAAAATAGAAAAAAACAGATAAGTATGGAGGGGGACTCGATATGCTGCGGATCAGATCAAGTAAAACATCTTACCACGAAGTCTCCAATACTTTCTCCTACTCAGCGAGATGAATACCACTAGTATCATCTTCTGAACGTGCATGATAAAATAATGATACTAGTAACTATCAAGTCTAGCCTCAAAGAAGTAGTTACGAAAAGTCGAGACTTACACGTATTAACAGTTAAATAAGCAAGTAAAAAGCATAATAGATCGATAGATAAGGCATTATATCATCAAATAGGCTCAAAAATAAAGGCATAGTGAGATACAATATTTAGACATGTTTTTCATGAAAAGAAAATATCAATTATCTCAATTACTTTCAAAATCATAATATAAACCAATCAACGTTCATATAAAAGAGCTATTGCATAAGTTTAGGATATATATATATATATATATATATAAATATATATATATATATATATATATATATATATATATATATATATATATATATATATATATATATATATATATATATATATATATATATCATCAAATAGGCTCAAAAATAAAGGCATAGTGAGATACAATATTTAGACATGTTTTTCATGAAAAGAAAATATCAATTATCTCAATTACTTTCAAAATCATAATATAAACCAATCAACGTTAATATAAAAGAGCTATTGCATAAGTTTAGGATATATATATATATATATATATGCATGCATGATTATGATCCAGTCCCAATACCTCGTAGTACCAATTCATATACCTGACACTAGCCAAGTGTCCAAACTAGTACCAATTTGGGTGCCGAGCTTATAAGGTCCAAATAAGTATAAGTAACATAACTCCAGAGGTATAGATCCATATCCAAGCATTATTGCAGCATGAAACCCGATCCAATCATAATCAGTAATACATAATCAGTATCTGCTCATAATATCCTTAGTGTCATATTCCTCGACTTTTCTCAATATCCAATTCTCCAGCTCATATAATGCATATGAGATGATGTGGTAAAGATGCACAGGACATAATAATACTAATGCAGATGAATAGTAACATGAATAAGATTTATCTATGACTAATCAAGTAATTCAACTCGCCGCAATAGTTTAATATGTTTATTCAGTATTCTTAAGTCTGATTAAGGGATCAAACATGAGCAACAAGAGCTAGTAATCACTAAATCATAAGTTAAGTAATGCTTGAATATGATTATTGACAAATCATCAAGCCAAAACCTTAAGCATGAATTCTATTCAATAAAATTTATCATGTTAGTCATAGAGTCCACGAAAAAATGGATAAACAATTCACAAAGTCTCAACAAGGCATGTTATGAGTCTATCTCTAACGGGCTATGCTCATAACCTAGACACTCATATTCATTCATCACCTTGCATATATATCACATCTAAATCATATAGGAAGTAACAAATAACTTACTTATAGGAAGAATTTCCTCTTACTAGGATATGCAAGAAACTTACCTCTACCCAATAATACGTTCAACCTTCCAACACAACTTTTTCTCTTAAATTCACCTCCAAACGATTCGAATCTATTCAAATATTATTCAATAAAGGCAAATGATGCTGTAGAAATCTACTCTAAACAATAAAGCTTTACTTTTTAATCAATTCTCAAAAGTCAACAAAAGTCAACTCAAAACCACATGGCCGAAACACGAGTCTTGGGGCAGATCCTAACTACTCATAATCCTACGATTCTAAATATGTGGTGGATTCCAAATTCAAGTCCAACTCAACCTTCATATCCCCGAAATACAACTTTAAAAGTTGTAGATAAAAACACCAAACGTTTCTTCAAATTTCCATGATTAAAGTGTATAAATCCATGAGAAAATAAAAATATATATTTAAAATCAAGTAGAAGTCACTAACCCTTATAGTAGTAGTGAAATTCTCCTGAAAACATACGTCTATTCGCAAGCTCCAAAACTCAAAAAAAATTTTTTTAAAAAAAAAGAGCAAACCCTCGAAATATAACATGTTGCCAGACATTTTGCATATGCTGTCCAAAACCTCGTATCTGTGAGACCGCCTCTGTGATCACATACTAGCATATGCGATCTTCTCTTCACTAGCTGACCAGTGCACCTGCAACACACCATCTGTATCGGCGAAGTTGCAGGTGCACACAATCTCTTGCAGGCGCTATAACGCTTTTGCGCTTGGGCATCTGCTTATGCAGTCAACCAATTCTAGGCCTGCCTTCGCTGGTGCGAACCGTCCCATGACAAGTGCGACACCTTCCTTCCGCAGGTGCAATGCACGAGAACTACTAATACCAATCTTCCCAAAATAATTTGAAACCATCCCAAATCATACCCGAGCTCCCGGGGCCCCCAGCCAACCATACTTGCAAGGCCTAATACCCTATCTCAAAGCGCAAATCCTCAAAAACGATAATAAAATCGAAAATCAAGGATCAAAATCCATTCTTATCTTTTCTATCTTTGTCATCATGTTTGATTCATGCGTAAACATTCCAGATTTCAACAAAACTTCACACAACAAGTTGCATCCACCCAAACAAACTTATCCAAAGTCTTGGAATACCAATTGTTACCCGATAATATCAAAGACAACTATCGATCAAACTTACAAACTCTTCAATTCTTCAAATTATCAACATTTGTCAAATAGAGCCAAAATCTTCTAGGAAACTCCAAATCTGAATCTGAATACGTCTAAGTCCAAAATCATCATACAATTGAAACCATCAAATCTTGATTCTGATATCTATTCAAAAGTAAAACCTAGATCATCTCTAACGGCTTAAGCTCTCCAAAATATAATTAAGTGTTCCAATTCACACTCAAAACTTTTCTAAACCAAATCAACCATCCCTGCAAGTCACAAAATATCAAACAAGATACAGAAAGTATTAAATAATGGGACGAGTCTCTAATAAACAGTACGACCGACAGGGTCATTATACCTTGAGTTCACAATTGTAGACCAAGAACTTTATGAATTCATTCTATTGAGTTCTCAATTGCAGTAAAACCATGAATGTTATGACTTCATCCTTGATTTTCAATTTGTTGAACCATAACTCCATAACTTCATTCTTGAGTTCCCAATTGTAGAACCACAAATGCCATGACTTAATCCTTTAGTTTCAATTTGTAGATCATGAACTCTATGACTTTATCCTTGAGTTATCACTTGTAAATCCATGAATCTCCATGACTCCATCGTTGAGCTCTCAATTGTAGGAGAACCATGATTTCATACTTGAGTTGCGATTTATAGAATGAATCATCCTTGAGTTATCCATTGTAGAATATCTAATTTCATGACTCTGTCCTTGAGTTTTCAACTGTATAAGCACGAACTTCATGACTTCATCCTTGACTAATGAATAAAAGTTTTTGGTTTTAATGGTTCAAAAAAATTTCACCAGTTATGATATGGTCAAAATCAATTTTGTTTACCCCTAAAATGGTAATTACAATAAAAATTAATTATGGGACTCTAAAAATATGTGATCTATTTTTATGCTAGTTGTTAAGCAGTTGATGTTGCATGTATGAGACTTAGAAATGAAATAAGAGTTAAGGATAAAGTAATAATCAAACTGATGGGTTAAAAATTGGGGCCTCGAGCTTGTCGATTCGGGGGTCTCGATGTCGATTCCAAAGCTCGGTTGTGAGCTATCGGGGGTGATATGGGCATGGCTAATAGTTACGATAAAATCAAATAAGGCTCTATATGGCCAATGATAAATGATAAACAAATATGAAGATAATAAAAAGAAGAAATAATATCAAGAGAATATGTTAGAGAACAGAGAGAATGTTCTTGTATATTTTGTATGGAGGAACTAAAGCAACAGGGTTTACAAAGTGACAAGGATCCCCTTTATATAGGAGGGGAATTCCATCATATTACAACATGCATCCATTACAAAGATATGAAGATGGGACAACTAGATGACAGTAGGCTCTGTCAGTACTAGCTGCGTGCCTTAGAAACTCCCCGCTTCTCCAATATAGTCGTTGGTCTGCACTGACCTGAGGTCAAGCACCGACAGCCCTCAAAGGTGAACCTCGGCCTGAGTCTTGATCCTCGAGAAGTATGTTTGTGGGTAATCATAATGACCTTCGATTTTACCGTATACAAGTAGTCTCCGCATTTCTAGAGTGAAAGTGATAAGAAACAACCTTGAATTTTTCAACTTCCAATACTTTTGTAATGACTGCAGCCATAAGGTGCCAAAATACGATGCACACGCAGCCCCTGAAGATCTTCACATTGACTATGGCAGTTAGTTATCTCTTGGCCTCCTTCAATGCTCACGCGGAGCTTCTATAAATAATCCTCTCCTCATTTTCTACAACTCATTGCATTTCTACAACTCACTGCATTTCCAAACCCTAGAAAAGGTTCGTTCTGCCTTTACTTTTGTTCTTTCTTAGGAACTCAACTCTCCCTTTTCTTTCGGGAATTCTTAGGAATGGTGAAAACTTTCGCCTCTGCTTCTCAATAGAATGTTGCCTCATCCTCTCCGTTTTTATCTCAAGGCGATTTGGCAATACCTCATCGTGCTGAGGAATGTGTCCTAGGATTCTTTGTGATGGCATCCAATTTCAAAGTCGAGAGACCTTCTTCGAATCTGGGTTGTCGTGAGCCTATGACTCAGTATATTAGATCGATAACAGATGTCGAAAGAGTGAGAGTTGATTGTCATTGGGGGGGACGTTATGCTTGTGGAGATCCCCGCTTGGGTGGAAGATATTACTACATACAAAGCTGATTTTCTCGGTGTTTATACTTACTCATTTACCCTAAGGCCGATGGGGCCATCTTCTCCCTCGATCGATCCCGTGATTCTTGACTTCTGCCAATGGTATCAAGTGACCCTTGGCCAAATGTATCCTTTATTCTGGCATATCATTCATATGATTAGGCACTACGTGAACATGATCGAAGAGATGCCCTTCACTCTTGATCATCTGATCAGTATATACAGCCCACGTCTCTTCTGTAGAGGTATAATCAAACTCCGTTGTCGAGCCCTGAGAGCCCTATTTTCCTGTACCGAGGAGCTCGGGAATGGGGGATAGATAAGTCAATTTTTCCGGGTAAGGACTTCTAACCTAATCTGGCACGAAGGATGTCGTTCCCTGTGAGGTGGAATGTGGAACGTAAATAGACACGCTATCAAGAATTCCCTTGTCATTCCTTGACTACGTTCTTCCGGGCACTTAATTTCTCTTACTAGGTGCAGCTGCAAAAATTTCCTAGCACTGTTTTGGACCTCCTAGGTTGGGTTGGACGTCTAGACTCGATTTTCCCATATACTAAGCGAGTGTGGCGTGATCTATTCCAAGCTCGATGGGAAGCTAAGGATCATGGTGATCCTCTACCCCTGTTGTAGTCGTATTTTTCGATCTAATATCGTTGTTAGCAGTGCTCTCATTCCTTGTGCTTACCTTTTGCGTTTGTGTTGGTCTGGGGGAAGTCCCTTTGATGAAGGGAGCATTACTTTACGAGGAGGGTGCTTCAGTGCCGGATAAAGGGAAGAAAAGGCAAAGGGATTCATCGGATGGACCTTCAGAATCTAAGAAGATAAAAGCGGAAGAAACTAAGGCCGGCCAAGCTGCCCTAACTCCGAAAATGGTGAGAAACATTCAAGTTGAAGTTGAGGGGAAAATAGCTTCTCGACAGTGCTCGAAGGAGGGATAAACCTGGCCGATCCTTGGGCCATAGAGATGGTGGCTTTCGAGCCAGAGTCTGATGTCGCTGCGATACAGCTTTGTCGGGAAGAGGAAACCAAGTATTAGGTGCTAATCCCAAGCTAGCCGTGGCTAGGGTTCCCCTAGAGCTGGGGCGCCTTCAGTAGGTGGTTCGGAGGGGCCTAGTGCTGGGGCCCTGAATGAACAAAGGATGGTCCTGATTGACCTTGCTAGTGTTGCGGTCCTGATTGATTCTCTTCAATGAATGCCCCTACCTCCTAAGGGAGTGTGAGATTCACCTTAAAAAGAATCTTCTAATGCGGGGATACCTGTCTAAGCGAAAATGTGCTCGAGAGGCTTCTAACCGTTCCTGAGGGATTCCCTAAGCTCGATTCCTCACTCGTCTTTGGTAAGATAGCCAGGCTCTGCGAGCAGGTGATTTGTGTGAATCCCGTTTGTTGCTCTGAACTTTGTCTTTCTAACTTGTCCTTTTTATAGCTTCAAGACAAGGCGCTTTATAGTGAGAGTTTCACCCGGTATCAAGATATGGTGACCCATCATGAGTACGAGAAGGCTCACCTTACTGAACATGTTACCCAGTCCCCGTTTACTATTATCTGAATATTTTGCTAGATCTGGTGTTTTAACATCTTAGATCTGATTTGTGTAGTTTGAGAAGGAAGGTACCTTGCTGAGGGAGGAGCTCCGGGCCAGATATTCCAAAGTCTCCAAACTTAAACGATATGTAAGGGAGATAACTTTCGAGAGAGATACCCTCTAGGAGAAGGTGACCTTAGTCGGGTACCAGCTTAGTGATGCGAGGGAGGATAGTGACAAGCACAGAGGTATCCATTCTGAGCTGGTAACTTCACAATCCGGGATCAAATATGAAGCCGAGGTGCTTATATCTTTGCATAGAGACGATGTTATTGCGACAAGCACCACTGGGAGGGCGTCTGAGGAGGCCAGTTCAAAATCAACTCGAGTTGTGAAACGTGATCGGTTGGGATCTCGAAGGCAGGCTTTTGTATGTGTGCCGGGTAGTGGCTCAGGTGGTGATAAAAATGAAGGCAGATCCCACATAGGGGAAGATGCCGTCGAAAAGGGGTTGTTGAAGGACCCATAGTTTTTGGGATGAAACCTTTGGTAGAGCCATCAAAAATGTAGGCTCGATGACAGATTAGGATTCTGTTTGTTTCCCTCTTTGTATATAGTACTTCCAAAGTATGTTGTCAATGGGGCTAATATTTTATTACATGTGTGTATGAGGGAGAAACCTTGCGATTTTGCATCTTCTGGCCTTCTATGTACCTAGATTTTTTCCAGATAAATTGGCCTTTGAGTTGGTAGGAATCCTTAGATTCGTGATATGGACCTGGGGCTCATTAGACTGGCTGCATTGGCCCTTACGTCTAGGGTCGAAGCGACATTTATGAGAGCTGGCGACAAGGCTCTTACGCCTTGCTTTTAGGCATATTTAGTTAACTATTTTTGGTTTAGTGTCCGAGTTAGGTTTCGACTCGAGCTCATTCAACCCTCAAGTTTTTGTGTTTGTGCGGGATGGCGATAATGGCTCTTATGCCTTGGGTTGAAGCAACCTTTTAGATGGCCTAGCGACAGTTGTTCTTACGCTTTGAGTCGATGGGATCTTTTAGGTGGGCCGGCGATAATGGCTCTTACGTCTTGGGTCGATGCGACCTTTTATATGGTTGGGACAATGGCTCTTATGACTTGCTCTTAGGCATATTTAGTTAACTATTATGGGTTCAATCTCTGAGCTAGGTTCTGAATCGAGCTCATTCGACCCTCATATTTGTGTGGACTGGCGACAATGGCTCTTACGCCTTGGGTCGATGCGACCTTTGTTAGCTTTTTGTTTTCCCTCATTAACGACTTTTAGGAATAATGTTTTCCTAACTCTTCGACAGTTCGGGAAGAACCTCGATTACGATTCATTTTATGGCGATGATCGAGCACCTCGGGAGGTTTGGCTTGGAGGCTGAGTATCTCGAATCTTGTGATTTGGAGCTGACGTGGTCGAAGCTCATTTGCATATACCGAGGGTAGCCTGTATAATCAATTCTTTTTAAAGTAGATTCAAAGTAATTGAAGGCCTGTGGTTTTGTAGCCACGGTCAGGCATCTCCAAGTCGCGTTAGATAGGATGGAGTTCCGATCCGAGATTCGCTTAGGTGTCGAAGTGTTCGGGACACTTTCGGTTTTGGCGGTGCTTTGTGATTCCGATGTTGCCTTGTTGAGGGCTTATTATTTTGGAGTACCGACCCGGGGTCGTTCAGGTGTCAAATTGTGGACATTCGGGACACTTTCGACAAAGAAGTCCTTTTTGCTAGAACATCGAGTATCCTTTGAAGCATGAAATGCTTTGATGAAAAAGTATTCTTCGATTACTTGGTACAAGTATACATGGTTTTGCTTTTAAGGGCTCGATTTCTCTACACAGGCACGGTTCATTTGACTGTTTGGCCAGGTACATTTCTTTCGTATCGAGGTCCCATTCGAGATATCTTAGCTTTCTCGAGTAGGTGGCCTTCCGAGGGGATGCCCCCTAGTATTTGAGGTGGATTGCAAAAGGAATTTTGAATACTCGTTGAGCCTCTTATGTAGCATATTATCGTTGCCTCGTTAAAAACCTTGTTGATAAAACCCTTCTAGGGACAAAATCCGATAGAAGGAGAAGAGTGCAACGTGTACTCGAGGGTATGTTTGAAAACTCAATTGGATGCTCTAGCAATAATATCATTTTAGCATTGATATGTTCTAGTTTTTTGGAAGTTGTTCACCCTCCATGGTACCGAGCTTGTAAGACCCTTTGCCAACTACTTCAAGGACACGGTACGGTCCTTTCCAATTTTGGCCTAGCTTTCCTTCATTAGGGTTTCGGATACTAAGAGTGACCTTCCTTAGGACCAAGTCCCCAACTCCAAAAAAATAAAAAATCGGAGGTTTATTCTGATGTTATAATACCTTTCGATCCTTTGCTTTTGGGCGGCCACCCGGACTACCGAGGCATCTTATTTTTTATCTAGCAGCTCGAGGACCATTGTCATGGACTCGTTGTTTGATCTCTTAGTGGCGTGTTGGAATCAGGTGTTCAGCTCTCTGACCTCCACTGGTATCAAAGCCCTGGCGTCGTATACTAGAAAGAAAGGTGTTTCCCCTGTGCTTGATTTTGATATTGTTCAATATGTCCATAGCACTTTGGGAAGTACTTATCTCTATTTCCCCTTGGCGCTTTCTAGCTTCTTTTTTAAGTTTTGGATGATGGTTTTATTTGTGGACGCAGCCTGGCCATTTGTGCACATGTGGTAAGACGTCGACAGGATTCTCTTGATTTTATGATCCTCAAGGAACTGTGTTCCCTTGCTTCCAATGAACTGCCTCCTGATCGCATGTTTTCCCGAAGGGAATCCCAAATCGGCACATGATGTACCATATGAATTTACTGACTTATTTTTCTCTTATTTTCTCGAAGTCCTTCGCTTCCACCCATTTTGAAAAATAGTCAGTCATAAATAAAACGAATTTAGCTTTACCTGGCACCGTCGGCAGGGGCCCGACAATATCTATTCCTCACTTCATAAATGTCCATGGCGATAAGATTGAATGTAGTTGTTCGTGGGGTTGGTGGATCATAGGGGCTTACATTTATCGCACTTTCGGACGAATTCTTTGGGGTCTTTTTCTATGTCCTAGTAGTAGCCTGCCTTGATCAGCTTTTGGACTAAGGAATCATTGCCGGAATAGTTTATGCAAGTACCCTCGTAAATTTCTCGGAGTACATAGTCTGTATCCCCCAGCGTCAGACATACTACCAGGGGACATCGAAAGTTCCTCTGTACAGAGTCTTGTTTTCATCGAGCAAAAATCGGGCTGCTTTGGCTCGCAGGGCCCTCATTTTTTTTGGATCTGTGAGCAATTTTTCGTCTTTTAAATAGTCAATATATTTGTTTCTGGAGTCCCAAGTTAAGCTGGTGGAGTTAATCTCAGCATGACCTTCCTCGACCACTGATTTAGATAGTTGAATAACAGACTCGGGAAGTAGGTCATCTTCTTCAACAGATGATCCAAAGTTTGCGAGGGTGCCGGCCTCGCTATTCTGCTCTCAAGGTACGTGGACTAAGGTCCATTATTTGAAACGACGTAATGCGACTTGGATTTTATCCATATACCTCTGCATTCTGTCTTCCCGAACTTCGTAGCTCCCATTCATCTGGTTTACTACCAGGAGGGAATCGCATTTTGCCTCGATGGTCTCGGCTCCCATGATTTTGGCCAATTCTAATCTTGCAATCATAGCCTTGTACTCGGCTTCATTGTCAGTCAATTTTGCAGTTTTTATACATTATCTGATTACACCATCCCAGTAGGTGGCTTCAGGACTATACCGAGTCTAGTTCCTCTCACATTTATGGCACCGTCAGTAAACAGGGTCCATAGCCCGGAAGGCATGCCTAATTTTACTAAAATTTCTTTTTCTACCTCGGGCACGAGGGAGGGCAAAAATCATCCACGAAGTCTGCCAGAATCTAGGACTTGATGATCGTTCGAGGTTGATACTCGATATCATACCCCCTGAGTTCGATGGCCTATGTGGCCAATCGGACCGAAAACTCGGGTTTGTGCAATATGCTCTTGAGAGGATATGTTGTTAGAACTCAAATACGGTGGGATTAAAAATAGGCCTTCAATTTTTGCGAGGCGCTTATTAACGCGAGAGCCAATTTTTCTAGGTATGGGTACCTACTTTCGGCATCCCCTAGGGTTTGGCTTACGTAATAAACAGGAAATTGCATAACTTGTTATTCACGAGCCAGCACACCGCTTACTTCTATTTCTGATACGGCCAAGAATAGATACAATGTCTCATCTTCATTTAGCGTATGGAGCAGAGGTAGGCTAATCAGATATCGTTTCAACTCCTCTAAGGCGTGTTGGCATTCTGGAGTCCATTCAAAGCTGTTTTTCCTTTTGAGTACGAAGAAGAAATGATGACTCCTGTCGAATGACCTTGATATGAATCTGCCTGGAGCCCTTATTCTCCCCGTTAGTCGGTGTACGGCCTAGACGTTATTTACCAGCGTGATTTCTTCGATGGCCTAGAATTTATGGGGTTAATCTCGATCCCCCTGTTTGATACCATGAAGCTTAGGAATTTGCCCGAACCCACACCGAAGGCATGTTTCTCCAGGTTGAGCTTCATGTTGTAATTTCTGAGGATGTCGAATGTTTCCTACAAATGAGTCAAATGGTCCTCTACTTGCAGAGACTTAACTAGAATGTCATCAATATAAACTTCCATGAATTTTTATACTTGATGCTAGAACATTTTATTAACTAGATGTCGATACATTGACCCTGTATTTTTTAGTTCGAAGAGTATTACGTTCTAACACTATGTACCATATTTCATGATGAACCAAGTCTTCTCCCTATCCTCGGGGTTCATCAGAATTTGATTATACCCCGAGTAGGCGTCGAGAAAGGTGAGGTTCTTGTGGCAGGCCGTAGAATCAATCAAACAATCTATGTTAGGTAATGGAAACGAATCATTGGGACACGTTTTAATTAAGTCTTTATAATCTATGCACATTCTTAACATATTTCCATTTTTGGGTACCATTACTACGTTAGTCATCCATTCGAGGTACTTTACCTCTCTAATGGACCCTATTTTAAGAAGTTCCATTACCTCTTCCTTGATGAATGTGTGCTTTACCTCGGACTGTGGTCTTCTTTTCTGCTTCATCGGCTTAAACCCGGGGTCGACACTCAGTTTGTAAGAGGTTATATTCGGCAAAATTCCAGTCATATCTAAGTGGGACCAAGCGAAACAATCGATATTGTTAATGAGAAATTAAAAGAAATTTTTCCTGAGTTCGGGGGTAAATCCCGTTCCCAGGTATATCTTGCGATCTGGGAGGTGTTAGATCAAAATGGCTTGCTATAGATCTTCGATTGTTAATTTCGTTGCATCGAACTCTTCGGGAGCAACGAAAGTTCGAGGAGCGAAGAAATCTTCTTTGTCATCCTCGAGGGATTGTATGCTCCCAGACTCATCCGAGGTCGGGTGTGTGGGGGTCGGTGCCTCTTAGTAAACCGCGAAAATTTATTTAGTTGCATGTTGCTCTCCATATATGGTTGTTATGCCATCCTTTGTTAGAAATTTTATCATCTGGTGCAGAGTTGACGGTACTGCCCTCATGTTGCGTATCCACGACCTGCCAAGCACTGCATTGTACCTCATGCCGCCACTGATGACTTGGAACTCAGTGTTCTGAACCGCACCGGATGATTCGATCGGGAGGGTGATTTCTCCTTTTGTGACTTTGTCGGTCATATTGAAGTTGTGGATGACACGGGAGGTGGGTATGATCCGATTGAGCAGCCCAAGCTACTCTACTTCCTCTTACCTGATTATGTTGACCGAGCTGCATGGATCCACTAGCACATATTTAACTCGAATGTTGCTTAAAAGAAATGAGATTACCAGCACGTCGTTGTTTGGTTCTGTCAAGGTCTCAAGATCCTTTTTGCTAAATGCGAGTGTGTCTTCGGCCATGGGGTTTTTTGGCGCTCTTTCTGGTGAATGCAAGAAGCAGCGTCAACGCATTGGGCATCGCGTGAGGTCCTACCCTTGGAGGTCGGCTCCAGTGCAGTCACAGGGTTATGTGGTGGTATATCGACACCTGGAATAGCTACATCCTTCCCTCTGTGGTTCTCGAGGTAGCTATCTTCGCTTCTATTTACTCAGTTAGGCATTCCAACCTAACTCAAATTTTACAATTAGCTTTATTTTTTTCTCTTATTTAAATAAAAATGGCCAAACAAGAGATGTTTCGGCCCGTTTAGAAGATTGTCTAGAAAAAGTAGGGGTAGTAACAGGGGGTCAACCGAAGCATCATTTGGGTTAGTTGTGTTAACTTGAGTAACTGTACTAGTGGATGTATCATCATCCGGATGCGTTTCATCTAAATTTATTTCCTGCTCATCTTTTTCATCTATGGTTGGATTACCATTAAGGTTGTTCATATATTCATCATCTAAGCATTCACCACAACCAACATTATGCACATATTGACTCTCCGTAAATTGTAATAAAGTATTATCACTATGAAGAATAAGAGCAAGTGGAGGGCGGGTATCGGGTTTGGGTAGGGGGGGTCGGGGGATTAGAGGATGAATAGATTGGCCACAAGATTCACCATTCTTGGATTTTCCCTTATTTTTACTAATCATTTTTTCAGGAATATGCCATTTTATTATAATTACACAAAGTAAATAACTAAAACAAACAAAATATAATATTAAAACTAAAGAGTTGAAACGAGTTTACCGAATTGATGAACAACTTGTTCAAACTAATTATCCTTGAATACTTCAATTCACCAACTTCATAATTTTTCACACAGTTGAAACAACAAAGTAACCAATTTTAGAAGAAAATTAGAGAGACTGATAATTTGGTGAAGAAAAATGAAAGAATGAAGGTATATTTATAGTTGAAAATATGAAAAAAGTGTGATTATAAAAAATTTGGGGTTAAAACAAAGTTGAAGGGCTAAATAGCTATTTTATAAATAGTCAATGACTATTTTAAATAGCCAATGGTCAGATTATTCAAACAGAAAAAAAAAAAATTAACCGTTGAGCCCGTTTAGGATCGTTTGGGACCAATTGAACCGGCCCACTTAGGAGCCTATCCCAGGCCCAAACGGTCCCAATCCTAATGGGCACTTCCTTTGAATCGGCCTGCATGGGCCTGTATGTCTCCTTTTTTAAACCAGTAAGACCGTTTAGGCTCCCTACTCATGTAGGCTTGCAGGCCTGGGTCGGTCTAGGGCCTAACCAGACCGTTAGCCACCCTTATTGAAGTGTTACACATGGGTCTAGCAGGGTCAAAAAATCAAGATCAACCACTTCCAAAGTATTATTGTAAATAACCAACCATTGGCTAACACATGGGCCAAAGACTAATCCTTTCCCAAGCTAGCCCGGGGTTGTATGGACAGCTCGATCGTGCTAAGGACCGAGGCAACACAAGATCCCTTAACTTGAAGCCGGTCCTGAGCCTTATTTAACTGAGCTAGGCCGAGCCGATTGACCAACCAAACCAAAGCTGCATTTTTAACTTGTATCAGCAATCAGGTAATTACATACTATGGTTTAATAAACTAACAAGTCAATAACACACAAGTCAATTAGTTCCCTTGTTTTGTAAGAAAAGAAACTAAGTATATAACAATCAAGCGTAAAGATGCTTATTTAGTTCTGCAAGGGCAACTAATGCCTCTTCTTTCTTTTTTTTAAATATACATATAAAAAGGAGTCAATGAATCTATGTTTGACACAAGCAGAGAGAGTAACAAGATAATCATGTGCCCCGCGACACCAGAAGAATCTTCACAGCATTACAACACATCCAACAAGACCAATCTCCCGGCTTTTCAGTAAGAGGAAAAATTACAAGCCAGCAACGTCATACCTATCAATAAGCTTTCCTTCAGGGATAAGTGACCTAGCCCCAAAGATTTTGTTTAAATAAATAAAGCTGAGGGGCTCCATGGCAAAGTAGAATCAAAATTACCCGAGCCGGTATAATAACCATGGTAGAGAAACACCAGAAAGGAGAAGAAAATACTTCCCCCCAACAAAAGAAAATATACATCCAAACAAAATCAAAGCTGCAAGCTTAAAAGACACATTATAATCCTTTTCCCATACTATTCTCTTTTATTGCTGTCTATTTCCTTCATGAGTCGTCATTGCGATCAGCAACGGCAAAGACTAAACTCATAGATTAGCTTGAAGAAGCACAATACTTCCAACCCCTGGGCTTCACTCTTCACGCCACCACGGAACAGTTAACTCTTTAACTTGGATTTCCAACTGGCATTGGCTGTGCACGCTGAGCGCCAGCTTTTCCAGCCATCTCATTGCCAAACTGCTTAGATGGAGTACTTAATTCAGCAGATGATGGTTTACTAAGATATGCTTCGGCATTTCCATGTCTTATAGTCTCATCATCAAATGCAACACGTTGGAGATTTTCTGTAAGAAAATCAGGACCAGAATTTTGTGGAGATTGACTTATGGTTACATTCTGAACTGATGGCGGTATGATCCAATGATTCCAGTCATTTCTACGCCTTAACTTTTCACCCTGCAACGCAAGGTAAAAAACTGTTAAAACCCGTTACAGTTAAGAGGCAAATACTATCAGAGTATTTCTAATTATAGTATAACTGCCCAACCAAGAGTGTAGAGGCAAATACTACCCGAATATTTTCATGGAAAAAAAGGTTAACAAAAAATTGCTCCCCCCCCCCCCCCCCTTCTTCCCCTCTAATTTTTTTTTTTTATGATAACTGCGAAATTCCCTGAGGGAGCACTGAACCACATGTTCGAAACTTGGAGGTTTAAGCAATTTCTGAAGTCTGAAGTACTAAACATCTGAATCGGCCAAGGGCATAACCAAACAGACTCTTTATATAATTCAAACAGCAGCTATTATGAACGAAGGACACATTAGTAAGGATGAGTTACAAACCATTATTTTGTTTCTAGAGAGACCTATTCCGAAGAATGCGGTGGATAATGTACAAGGCAATTGAATTCTTCAAAACCATTTTGCAAGGGTAAAAGGCTTTAGTTCTACTTAAGATTTCATGCTCATATCTGTAAGGTCTTTAATAAGTGTTCATTGTTTAAATTCCGTTCTTTTACAACACAAGCAATTCGCCAAAAATCGACTAATACGTAAGCAACCATTTCTTTTGGCCAGTGGAAATAGAAATTAAAAGTCTAAAAAGACCGCACACCATATATAGAAGGAATACCTGCACTTCTACAACAGTAGAGGACCTCATAACATCCAGTATCAGTTGTATATTATCTGTCAGCGACATTACCTGCAAAAATGGCAGAAAATAAGCCAAGTTTTTTACAGCAAATGAGGCTACCACAAAAAGATCAAGGCACGAATTTAAGTGAGGCTGCACTAAAATAAAATGAAGAACCATTAATCTGAAAGGATATCCAAAGACTTCTCCCTCAGTCTTTACCTCAACCCCCAACGATTAATCATTCACCTTATGCTACATCCATTGCAGCAAAAATGACATAGATCTATCACAAAACATTACTATACAAACAAAACACCAGATTGAACTAAAACCATAGGGTCAAGTGCAAAACTGCCTGAATGCTAATACTTGCAAAAAATATCTGGACAAAGCCCCATACGACATAAATTATACCATGGAATGATCAAACACATTCAATTGCTTACAACTATCTGATTGTACCATTGACCTGCCAAAAAGAGAGGACAAGATCAGACAACTCTACAAGAGCTCCAAGAGACTTGTTCAGATACTCCTTAAATAAAATTACTTTTTTAAGTTGACAAACCTGACATATATCAGGAGCGCCACATATCTATGGTTGTGATGCACCGATATAGGAAACACTTAAATGACAAGCATTCGCATGACAACAATTCACTAAATCAAGCAATCAGCTTTTAGAATAAGTCACAAGAAAGAATCAAACAAACGGCCAGCTCATATCGTGACTTTATTCTACAACAGCATAATGGAAGAACCAAACAAAACCAACAAATACATCAAGCCAACATCGAACAGCAAACAGCACAGCAGGTATTAGAAACAATTACATCTTCCAAAACAACAATGGAAAACGAAACATCCAGAAGCAATTAAGTTATGCTAATCTACTACTTGTTGGGGAGGTAAAAATAATGAAAAAGGTGAGACTCAAACAATAAGGGGAGTAACAACACCTTACTTTTCCTAAACATCTCAACAGCTCCCATCATATTTTTTGAATCCTGGTGTAATAGAGAAGAAAAGCAAATGCAATAGAATAGGACATGCCAAGCAAACCAAGGATCTCAAAGCATCAAAAACTTTTTTAAAATAAGTTTCAATTCATTATAACTTAAGCTCGAAACAACTGTGAACAAACCATAAATCCAAAATTTCACCCACTTACTAGTTATATCCTTCCAAGCAACTTTCTTATCTCCCACTTCCAAAAAAAATTTAGGTAGAATTAGACTTCCAATTTGACTATTCATTCAATTAATTAACATATCCTCCGCAAAATCACAGTTCTCTTATCTTCTCCTACCAACCATGTTAAGGGAAAATCAGAGTTTTTGACGAAATAGATGACTCCTTTTAAAGCCCACAATTTCAATTTATCTGAACCCATTTGACTGGGCAAGAGTTTAAGAAAAAAGTGAAGACTTTTGAACTAGTGGTAATATTTTGTGTAGCCATAAATCAATGCATAAAGGGAAATTGCTTACAAATATGGAAATGGGTCATTCTTTTTAGCGCGGACTAAAAAGAAAATAGGTTCATATAAATTAAAACGGGGGAAGCATATCTTCATTCGAATTGATGACTTACATTCGGTAAGTATTATTTCAACTTATGACTTCACCTGATCAAGTAGCAATTTCAAATCTGAGTCTTCTCATTTTTCAGCATTAAATCCTATGCTTTCTGAGCTAACAATACTCATTATCAGCACATTGCCTCCATTTTCTCCCCGTGCTTTTTAAAAGTACAAAAAGGCGAAAAAGCGACAAGGTGTGTCTGTATGGGGTTGAAGCGAAAAGAAAAGCGCACAGCTTTGATCCAAAGCTCACAATTTAAGGAAGTTTTTAAAAAATATCAAACATCTACGGAAAAGTACAATAAAATTAAGTTGCAATAAAAAAAACCACTTTCGATGTCCACTAATATACAAGAATGCCGATATCAATCCAACTCCTCAAAGTTGAAATTAAAGAAAATCTAGATTCTCGTTGGAATCAATTTTTACAACATTGTTTGAAGTGCGAACTTCTCTAAATCGCATGGCTTCACCTATGAAGCGTGAAGAATTGCTTCGCTGTTTCAAGGTTTTTTACAGCAATGCTTCCTCCTAATTGGTAGCCGTCAATATATTTAACTCATCTTCAACAAATACACCTGCCTCTGCATAACCCAATTTGCCTGAACTTTTCTTGCATTATCCAGGTTAAAAATCTTATTTCTTCCATTTAAACCATAAAAGAACATTGAAACTGCTTTCATGATGCCACTTACACTAATCACAGAAATCACCTCTCTTGTATCACTATAAGTACTCCTGCCTTCTTCACCCCTTTCTGAAAGCAATAAACCCTTAAATTAACCTAAAGAGCCACAGTTGAGAGATTCCACCACATAGCTATAACTTCCACACTCCAAAAAGTGCTATGCTCGAGATATTTTTACTTTACCTTATTCAATTGATTGGTCTTAAGTTCTTAGGATCCCTCTTGCAATCAAAACACATTCTCGCTGCCTGCTACTCACCAGAACTACTTGTTTTAAGACCCATCCTAATAGCTGCTATCTATCACAAGGATGTGGGAGCTCCAGATAAAAACTATCCATAAAGGGAACAGAAATTTCAAAATCAACCAACTATAGACTCCACGAACAATAGATTTCACCTGCAAAACTAAGTATTCAAAACTTGTGCATGAGCAGACATGCATAGTACCCCGAAGAACTCTATTTATCATGACTCTGATCGAGCATTGAGCCTAACCTAATTGGCTTCCCATACAATCAATTAGAATAGCCAAGGAGGTGGACATCTATCCCAATGGAAAAACAATTTAGTCATGGAACAAATTACAGTAAAACCAGAACCAACAGTCTAATGAAATTATTACATATTCATGCATGTACATGATAACGTATTAGCCAAGAGTGCACATCAGAACACAGTATGGTTGTCACTAACTCTTGCTAGAATTACTCAATTTCAACACAAATCTGTTTCAGCACTTTGCATGAGCTCAAGTTTTCATTATAAGAGGACAATACTGAAGCTCGACACATTTGTCGGGACAATATAGTAATAGCTATGGATGCAATCGATTGCAATGCCAGATAGATATGATGCAGTCCAACCACATATCAGCCAGTCTCCAAATGAACAACATCGGAACAGCTTTGTATAAAAGATGCAGCATTTATAATCATCAACCAACAACAGCATTACAGCGCGCATACAAAACTTCATATACACTTAGATATGCTTGATACAAAAAGAAATCATAGTTGCAATCAGCAACCCTACACATCCAGAGATACTTCTCCTTTCTCTAAATGTTCTATTCTCCAGTCAAAAGGGGCAAAATTATGCATGAACACTTCCTCCCCAAGAAAACGTTAGAAGTTCTCATTAATTTTACTTTCTTTGTCTTCCCATAATACTCTTAAGAGGGGGGAAAAGCAACATTGATAAGAGAGATAGAGACAGAGAGGCCTCCTATTACAATGAACGACTAACTTCCCTAGCTCTCTCCTACTAATTTTATGTTTAACTATGTCCTATTTGGACTAATGATGTTAGTTTGTTACTAAATCTCGACGAAAACCCTAAGAATTAACTAAACAAGCTATTACAGAAGATTAAAGAGGTAAACCTTTGCACCAGAAAACGTACAAACAAAGAAGCAAGTCCAATGCATAAACTATAAAATAATCATTTCAGGTTGTCCTTCCCCCTCTTCCTCTGCCTGTTTGAGGAAAAGGTATCATTGGCATTTTCTAACCCCTAAAAAGGAGCTAAGGTCATCAACCAGGCAATGAAACATTATTAACAGTTACTAACAACAATATGAAATAAGAGATGGAGATGTATTTTCAAAATAATAAGCCACTGATAATCCAGAAAATATCAGCAAAACACTAAGGGTCAAAAAAACACGTATGTATTAACAGAACTCTCCTTGTGAGGAATGACATTTAATTCCAACCAACTCACTTTCTTGAAGCCTGCTATTAGCACAACAGAAACCCATCCATGTTCATCCATGTTCTGCCGCAAGAATGTATCCTTAATTAAATTTTCATTACTGCAACAAAATATAGGGACAGGAATAGTTTATAATACAAAAACAGTTAAGACAGCTACTATGTAAGAGCAATTTCAAGCAAAGAACAAAGACTACCTGAAATAATAATCAATCTGGTTCACTATTTTGGTTTGCAACTGGGGATCTGGCATATGAAAGAAGACAGGTGGCACAGGAGAAAGCATAGGCATTCTGAATGTATCAGGGAGTGGACCTGGAAAAAAATATACAGGCGGTACCTCTGCAAATGAGTTAAAGTATCAGTAGAGCGACATATTGGGGTTTAGTAACTCAGAAAAAGAACTCCAGAAGTAACACATCTCACCAGAGTAAACCATGGGAGCTCGATAGGGATGCACAGGCATGGTTGGAGGTATAAAAGGTGGGGAAGTATGAGGTGGGCCTCCTATAAATGGACTTGCTGGAACTCTCTGCGGCTGCATGTGTGCATCCCTGTTCCCCCAACCTCTGTGGGGTTTCCAGTCCTGATTTCCACGTTCCTGATCACGCCTACCCCCATAACCTTGATAATACGTACCATCCCCACGGGGGTGTGGACCAACATTGCCTCTCCTGGTTGAATTTCGTTGATGTTGGTGCTCATTTCCAACATGTGATTGAGATCCAAATCCTCCCCATTGTCCACCATCCCTATGACTATTATCCTTTGAAGATGAATCAGCACCAGAATTACCCGACTTCCCAGATTTATTAAGGACTATTTCCGCCTCAGAACTCTGCCGCTGCTGCTGAGAGAAGCCACCATTGGCTGATGCATTATTGTTTGAATAACCACCACCGCGCTTCATAGACCTTTGGCGGGTGGGAGCAACATGGTTCAGCGTTGAATTAGGGTTCGCATTGTTCGTATTAGCTTGCCCATGAGAAGAAGATGCCATTCCCGTCCCCTATAAAATACCACACATTAACATATAAATGAGCTTTTGGAACAACTGTGGACTATTAACTCATACACATATTACTCTAGCATGTGCACGCATAACCAGACAATAAATGGTCACAATATAGGACACATACACAATAAAACACTGAAACAAAGAATCAGAGTTAGGCACAGTTAAGGGCTCGCTTAAAGCGAGCTTAAGCCCTCAAGCTCAGTAAAGCCCAGGTTGAGCACTTAGCCTAGCTTATTTGGAGCTTTAGTGCAGGCATCAAGGTGCTAAGGCGAGTGCACCTTCACTGAGGTTGTCTTTAAGGTCACAGCAACGTATATAAATTTATTGTGGTTTGCGCATAACACTCCAACAAGCTTTGGTGCTTTTTTGCGCTTAATCTAGTCAGGCAGCAGATAGAGCAAACAAGAAGTCAATTACTACTACGCCTCAATCCTAGGGTAGTTAGGGTCGGCCATTTTAATCCCCAATATCCATTTCGTTCCATTTAAATGCTTTTCATTAACAAAATTAGTTAGTGCAATGTATACAGAAAACTAGTATTGATGAATGGGGAATAACCTGCGTTACAGAAACTGATCCGTCGGGGAGAGCTTTGAGAGACTCGGAAGAAGACGATTTTGGTGAAGCCTTAGTGGAATCCGAGAGAGCAGGCCAACAGACAGCACCCATGACTGGACTAACCTCAGCTGCACCATTTGACGGTTTTTTCCAAGCGGGCTTTTTAGCCACATTGCTGTTGCAGTCATTGCTGTTTCCGTTATCAGAGCTCTCAAGCTGAGCTTCTGTAGCAGCACTACCGGAAGTCGCCACGTCATCAGAAGGCGAACAATCAGAAGAATGAAAGATTTGCTCAGAATATGCCGGAGGAGAAAGTGGAGGAGGAAGAGGAGGTGAATAGGAAATCGCCACAACTGTGGATTCTGAGTCACTACGGCGGACAATCTGCGTCCAAGCCGAGGAAATGCCACGCGCAGCGGCCGATGACGGCCGAGACTGAGAATGATGAGCCGGAATTGGAGCCGGTGTGGCCATCAAAACTAGGGTTAGGTTTGTATTTAAGCAATCAAAATTTTTCAAAAAAAAAAGGTGATCACCCAAAATTTAAGAAATGCTCTAATTAGTGTCTATACTTGAAAATTTTGACTATTCCTAAAATAAATAATTGAATCGATCAAAATTTTCTACAAGAAATATGTAAGTTAGATATATAGAATCAGAAAAATCAGAAAAATTGACAAATGCAATTAAGCATATAACCGCCTAAAAATCAAAAGTCGAAGGTGATTTCGACGATCAGTAAGCTCAATCAACAGACACAGAGTTCAAAAATAAACTCACATAGAGAGGCGAGTTTTCTCTCTCTTCTTTTCTTTTTCTCTCTCCCCTCTCCTCTAGCACAAGTATATTTTTCTTCTTTGCTTTGTAGTAGAGAAAACTCGGACTGTTGTACAAAATAAATTTACTTAACTGCCCTAGTCTAGCGTCTACTTACAGCGAAATGTACTGTACCTGTTAAATGGGTCGACCCGCCTCTGACCCAAATCTGTTGACTTTTGGCCCGTGGGTCCTTAATAGAGTCCGGCCGGTTCACTTTCTTAAACAGCCGGTCCGGATTTGACCCATTAACCAGAACCTCTTGACCTGACCAGTAACTCCTTAATCCGGGCCCTAATGGACGGAATTCAATTTAATTCAAAAACTAATAAATGATAAAATTTTAAATTTTTATACATATATATGGACTTAAAATTACTACATGATCTTGAAACTATTTAGAATAAAAATGAAATAAACATCATACTTTACTAACATTAAAATTTAAGAAACATTAGGGGTGGGCATCGGTCGGTTCGGTTCGGTTTGGAAATTATCGGTTTTGCCTATCGATTATCGGTTTACAAATAGCATAACCCGATAACCAAACCGATAAGATATTAGTTATCGGTTATCGGCTTATTGGTTATTGATCATTATCGGTTCGGTTATCGGTTTACCCGATAAGATAAAACTAAAATTAAAAGTGATGAACGCTAAATATTAAAAGTGTTGAATGCTGAAAATTAAAAGTGCTTTGAAAATTAAAAGCACCTTCACGTGAGTAAATTAGAGACAGAACTATGATGCTAATGTGTTTCTTACTGTCGTTATAAAGTAGAGACAGAAAAATTAATTTACATAACTTTTCCATATCATACTGATGAACTTAATTCGCTAAACAACAGAGTTAAATACTGAGTTTCAGCCATGTTTTTGTGTCACTGTGAGTTTGATTTAAAAGAAAACATAGGCAAAAATCAGAAGGAAACAGAGGCAAAAATCTTGAGCAAACAGAACAATTAACAAGGCGCAAACAGAAAAATCTTGAGACAAAACTTACACAAAGCGATTGACGAGTGAGGGAGTGAATCGTCGTGACTGGCGAAGAACTCGTGAGGCTCAGGCATTGGCGTGGCGTCTGGCGGAGAACTGGTGGTGAGCTTGAGAGTTGAGACTCAGGCACTGGCGTTACACGATGTGATTAACTGTTGGGAGTTGGGGGCTGCGGCGGAAACATAATGTGAGAGACATACGAGAGACGACTAATGACTGAAAACTGAGTGAACTGAAGAGGGAAAGGAATTAGTAAAATACAACCCCTAGTATTACTTAAGGGAAGATTAGTAAATTACTTCATTCTTATTTGGTTATCGGTTTTTATCCAATAACAAAAATGCAAACCGAGACCGAACCGATAACCCAATAAAAAAAATTTTACCCCGTTACCGAACTGTTAACCCAATAAAAAATTAACGGTCCAAGTTATCGGTTTTATCCGATATATGCCCACCCCTAAGAAACATATTAAATTCGAGCCCGATTTTATATGATTGCTCAATTGATCAATGGTGATTGCCCAACCGGTTAAAAGGTCAATTTTAATGGGTTATGTGGGTCAGTTCGTGGGTCGACCCCGCCCATTTGACAGGTCTAACTATACTTCGTGTTTTCCACTTTTTGGATGGTTGTTACTAAGGGTGTACATAGACCGGGTTGGTTCGAATTTTACAATTAACAAACAAATTGTGTGGGGTTAATAAATTTAAAGACCAAACCAATAAAACTCGAATTTTTCAATCTCAGCTTTTCTCGGGTTTTTCGGAGTTTTTTCGGTAAATTTTCGTAGAACAAAACATATAACGTATGCTCAAAATATTTATGCTCAAAATATTTCTTTAAGTCGAGTAAGATACAACTATAAAAAGTACTTTCCAATAACATAATATAAAATATGAGATGTGGCATGGCATTATCCTAAAATATTTAACAATAAAGACAATAAAATTATGTAATATAAATATTGCTAATTAGTAAAACCATAATAAAAATAACATAATCAAAAAGTACTAAGTCGTGCTAAAATAAATAGACTAATAAGGGAGTATTAATTATATGGCTAAAGACTAAAAAAAATAAAAATAGGTTATGCATTTTTATCTAAATTATTGCAAAATAAAAAATACATATTCAATACATTCCCGTTTATAATATTGACTTGAATGTTTTTTATTAGCATTAGTATTGATTTGATTTGACTTGGGCTTTTGTTAGCATTATTTAATTTACTAATATTAATGGCTATAAAATTTATTGGAGCATTCAAAAGTTCTAAGTCATACCTTAAAAGATAAAATTATGAAAGTTTTTAAGAAATATTTATAAATTACATCACAATAAGTATATTTATATATTAAATATATCTAAAAAATTGATATATGTAATGTCGGATTGGTTTGGTTTCGGTTTGACTTTCTTTAGTTAAAATTAAACAAACCCAATTATGATCAGGTTGTTTTTTCTAACACCAAACCAAATCATAGTCGAATTTTTTTTTCGATTTGATTCGGATTATCGGGTTGGTGCAGTTTGTCAGTTTTTTTGTACACCCTAGTTGATACATGTAGTATTTGTTAGATAATACGCTTAACGCTAGAGGGGGGGTGAATAGCGTTATAATAAAATTTAGCGTAAACTTGCGGAATTTGAAATTTGCAGGAAATAAATAAGTGCGTTAAGTAAACAAAAAGGAAAGAACGCACCAATGTATTCTGGTTCACCACAACAAGTGGCTAGTCCAGTCCCCGAGAGACTCTCTCGAGATTTTCCACTAACTTGTCAAGCTTACGGGTGCTCAACAAACCTTTACAACTTAAGGACACAAGCCTTAACACCTTTGCTCCGAGATACAACACTCCAAGACTTCACTGTTAAGCTTACGGGTGCCTAACCAACCTTTACAACTTAAGGACACAAGCCTTAACACCTTTGCTCGGAGATACAACACTCCAAGACTTCGACCAAGGAAACACAAGTTCCATACAACAAGAGAATCACAATTCTGTTCAAGTGTACAAAACACTAAACACTCAAACAATACACTCCTTTATGAGTAGATATGAGTAAAAGAAGTAAGCTCAATATCACAACAACTTTGAACAATAATATGGCTCTCAAAATTTATGTAATGAATATAAAATGATAAGCAATAGAGAATGCAAGCTTATAGCAATTGTATGATCAGTTGTTGTATGTTGTTGTGTTTAAAACACTAAAACGAAGCTGTATTTATAGTTGAAAAACTTGGCATTACCGTTGCCTAATTGCCAATTAAGAGTTGCTGATTTTACTGCGTGACAATCGATTGTCAAGAAGTCACAATCGATTGTTTGCCAATTCGTTCCAGAAATCAATCCCAGATTTTACGCTTATCAATCGATTGTCCAAGATCAACAATCGATTATTGGTAACGTTCAAAAAATCATTTCCAGATTTTACGTAAAACAATCGATTATACAAAATCAATAGTCGATTATTCAACAACGTTCAAAAAATCCTTTCCAGATTTTAATTTCAACAATCGATTGTACAAAATCAACAATCGATTATTGAGCAACGTTCAAAAAATCTTTTCCAGATTTTAATTTCAACAATCGATTGTTCAAAATCAACAATCGATTACCTGACGGTATTTGAAAACTTTACGACAACGGTCAGCTTCACAATCGATTGTGCAATGTTAACAATCGATTATTTATCAGACTTTGAAAATCGTTTTAGACACTGCCTCGTGACAATCGATTGTTTTATACTCACAATCGATTATTTAACAATTTTGAAAAAGTCTGGAAGACACTGCCTCAACACAATCGATTGTCATATGTTCACAATCGATTATTTTGTGACTTTGAAAAATCTGATGGACACTGTCTCTTCACAATCGATTGTCATTAACTTCACAATCGATTATTTTGAGCGTTGAAAAACTTTGATGTACACTGCCTCATCACAATCGATTGTCATAGGGTTCACAATCGATTGTCATGCAGGTTTGAAAAACCTGATGCTCACTGCCTTAACACAATCGATTGTCATTAGTTCACAATCGATTGTCATGCAGTCTTGGCTTAACATAATCGATTATCATAAGTGCATAATCGATTATCTTAGTCCAGATTTTAGAGGCATGTTTAAAAATCATTTTGACTAAAGTAAATATGCATGATTTAAAATCATTTAGCATTAAATTAAATATGCATGATTTTGGAAAAAAATAGTTTTTCGAGAGAAGCCATATCATGAGTCAAGTTGTAGAATCAAGAACACAATTAAGAACGACTCATTTAAACTATAAAACTTTATCTTGTGACTGAATCTCGTTATGCATCAATTATGCGCTTGTATTTGAACTTCGTCATATATCAACTTGCGCTTCGTTTGTCATTCATCAAAACCTACACATAAGAACACAAGTTTTAGTATAAAGCCTTGAGAACGTGTTTCCAACAGTATTGTATCGTATACAATGTTTAATGTTATTGTTACTTAATTTTTATTGTATCGTATCATTGAAATTTGTAGTTATGTAACGACGAAGAACAAAGAACAACATACCTAGTAAAATCTCACTAGTGGGGTCTGGGGAGAGTAGAGTGTATGCGGACCTTACCTCTACCTCGAAAAGGGCAGAGAAGATATTTCCAGGAAACTCTCGGCTCTACAGGAAAGGCAATAATATCATAAAAGAAATAACAATAAACGATACCAAAAAGAAAATAACCACAATAAATAAATGAAAGGACAATAACACAAAACTATGCAAAACACCAATGTGAATACAACAAAGACCACTAACAAACCTAACGAAACTCTAACAGACTACCCGATACAAAGAGGGGAAGAACTCTCGACTACACCCTAGCCTACCACTCTAATGCTTGACCTCCACATGTTCCTATCAAGAGCCATGTCCTCGAAAATCTGAAGTCGCACCATATCCTGCCTGATCACCTCGCCCCAATACTTCCTAGGCCGCTCTTTGCATCTTCTTGTATCTGCCAAAGTCAACCGCTCACACCTCCTAACCGGTGCATCTAGGCTTCTCCTCCACATGTGTCCGAACCATCTAAGTCGCGCTTCCCGCATCTTGTCGTCCACGGGAGCTACGCCCAGCCTCTGCCAAAAAGTGTCATTTTATGAACGCCTAGAATGCAGGTTTCCGAGGACATGACCCTTGATAGGAAAGTCTGGAGGTCTAGTATCAGGGTTGTAGGATAGGGGCTCCTAGAGTTTTTCGTACTCCTCATCCGGGGTTGGGTGTGGGTTGGCAGGGTTACCCATAGATGATTTGTGTTTTAGCTTATGTCTCCCTTATGGCTGTTAGTTATGGTAGTTACTGTGTGATATTATTGCATGCGATTTTATTTATGTTTCTTATGTTTAGATAATTATTTACGCTATTTCTGCTGGAGTTAGTAATGCCCTATTGTTTTTGTCTTTGTTTTTGTTTTATTGTTGTTTTTCCTTTTATCCTATGAGCCGAGGGTCGAAACAGCCTCTCTGCCCTTTCGGGGAGGGGTAAGGCTCGTCTACATATTACCCTCCCCAGACCCCACTTGGTGGGATTATACTGGGTAGTTGTTGTTGTTGTTGTTGATTTGGTGTGGCCACGTCATTTCTTTTTTTTTTTTCTCTCATATTGCATCTTTTTATTATTAGATAATCTTATTTTATCATTTATACTACCTTTTTATATAATAATATTATCTTATATCTTACTTTTTTTTATTCGTCGTATTGTTGGTGTATGATACCATGGAACGATGATAAATAATAAAATCTATCTAAATACATCAAAATAATACAATACAATACAATACAATATATTATGAAACTTTACATAACCATCCAAACAAGTTGAAGACACTATTTTCTTATTTATTCGTTCCAAAAAAGGTTTCATATTTTATACTTCATTAATGAAATCTTCTTTAGCTCTGCATAATTATTAGGACCATCTCATCAACCTTTTGTTCAAATTGTGCCTTTTAATTTTAATAGCATCCCAAGAAAGTTTTAAAGTATTGATCACAATCACTACTTTGGGGAAATTCTTTATATGGAGTCAGAGCTGCTACTTGAATGAGCATATTCAATGAGAGGGCAAAGGTCAAATTGGTATATCAATGCTGATTCAATTTGATCTGAGCTCTTAGAATTGAAATACAAGGGATCGCAAAATCTTGATGATTTTCTTTAATATTGTTATAAACTAAAGCAAAAGACAAGAACAATAGAACAAGAACAATAGCAATAGAGAGAAGAGTAGAGAGAGTTCTTCTTATTGAGTTGAGAGGGGTCTCAAGGGATGATTTACAATGGTAGGGGGCACCTCTATTTATAGGGGAGAGGAAGACTTAGCTACCACTAATAGAACTCTAAAATCTCTCTAATTAGATACATTAAAGACATTCACCTTAAATAGAAGTGTAAGAATCTTCTATTTCATAACACTCCCCCTTGAATGTCTATTCAATGATGTGCCTCATAAAACCTTAAAACCAAAACCCAATGGGAAAAATTAAAGTAAGGAAAAAGAGTACACATGTTTGAATATGCGCCTATTGGTTGTCTCGTTAAAAACCTTGCAAGGAAAACCCAGTGGGACAAAACCTTGTAAGGGAAAAAGAGTGCAACGCGCATTGACTCCCCCTAATGAGTACATCGATTTATATCCTTGAGCATTTGCATTCCAATCTTGTGCATCATCTTGAAATCATCATTCTTGATAGATATGAACATCTTCATATAATGTCGTGGAATAACTCTTCAATATCTCCATAGATGCATTCTCAATGCCATCATGCTTATAGTTATAGCAAGATACATATGTACACAAATTGCACTTAGGATGTGGTACTTCAGGACCAAGAATTGCATATGCTTCAAGCAACTTAAATCTTTCAAGTTAAGTCATATAAGTCGCATAATAGACTTTAGCTGCATATCAAGTTTTCATTAGTGATACTAAACAAATAAGATATCGAAAACTGACTATACATACCTTTGACGTTTATACTTTCAAGCATTTGAACTATAGGTTCAAAACTTCATGTCTTTCATATGGAATCAATTCTTCTTGAATTGTATCTCTTCCATTTAGTTACTTTCTTTGAGTCAGCAAATGCGTATAGCATGTTTTGCAATATGTTGCAATTGCATTTCCCTTTTATGAACTACAGGTTCATATCATGATATTCGGGGATATACATATACAAATGAAAATTCATCCCATGTAACACTTTCTCAAGTGTTTATCATGTCTCCCCCTCATGTTAGTAAAGCTAACATGTTTCCTCAACTTTGGAAAATCATCTTTGTGCATTATGTCAATATACACAGCACCTTAATAATAAGATGAAATTATTTGGTTCCTGACCCTGAACCACTTGTGAGGGGAGAATATACTCTCGTATACAACTTATATCAAACTGATATATATATAACTTTGTTCTCATAAGAAACAGTTTAGCTATTAAGTGGAAGCACTCAATAATTATCTTGCTAAACCAACTTTAATATAAACCAACTTATCAAGATGAACTGTCTTGAGTAGAGAATCTGGAAACTATGCTCGAAGTTAGATTACTGAGCGATTTACCTCGCAAGCACTGCCAGGCTGCGGGTTAATAACAATGGCGCATGTAACCATATCATAGATGCATCATATGTGGTATACATGGCAGGTGAATGGGCCCATATTCACCTTTGATATTTCCAGAATCAAGGGGCTTCAACCCGAACTCTTTAGTTGGTCAGTTCATTACGGAGAACAAGTGATACAAGAGTATTCGTAAAGAACTTTCTAGTTCTTTAATATTCACCTATGTGAATTTGCACATCATACTTAAAATGAGATGGCTAACATGAATGCCAACTGAATAAATTATCAATATTGGTAAACTTCAAATTTACACCATGACATGTGCACTTATCAATAAACTTCGGGTTTATTATGACATGGGTTTTATACCAATAGATATCCACTTTATTGTGGCATTCTTTCTTTTGTGTAGTACAAACTGGAGAACAAAGCGGGTAGCTTTTCATATACAAATTACCCCGCTACAAGTTGTAGTAATAGGAGAATCAAAGCCTTCCTTTATTTATAGTCTCAATATCATCAATCGCCTTCACGTGCACTTTTGGAAACTGAATAAGTTTCTTTGAGACTTACTACAACACAATACTCAATTGTGTTTCTCCAACATAGTAATAATTGGCTCTTCGAGAGCTCTCAATTAATTTTGTACTACCACAGACTGAGGTTCGAGATCCTCACATTCTTGCATTCCGTATTTTCAAGAGTCTCAGGCTCAATAGATTCTTCGTGAATCTCGGAATTAATAAAATCATGAGCGTCCTCATGTGATTCTTTCATAGTGTCATTTAGATCGTTCTTTTTCCTCTTTCTAGGATTTCGATCTTTTGGAACCTAATGGTCTGCCACGCTTCTGGCGTGCATTTGACTCATTGGATATGACACTAGATATTCGTCCAATAGGGACTTCAATACGGATCGGAACATTTTCCGCGTGAATGTGGGATTTCGTTATCCTCTTCAAGTCCGTAAATGCGTCAGGCATTTGATTTGCTATTCTTTGCAAATGGATAATCTTTTGTACCTCCTTCTTTCAAATAGAGGTATGTGGATCAAGATGAGATAATGATACATTTTTCCACAAAATTTCCCATTTGGTTTCACCGACTTCTCCCCCTAATTTTGGGAAAAGTGTCTCATCAAATTGACAGTCTGCAAATAGTGCAGTGAACAAATCTCTTGTCAATGTTTCGAGGTAGCGAATAATGGAGGACGATTCATACTCAACATATATTCCTAACCTTCTTTGCAAACCCATTTTTGGTGCGGGATGGTGGTGCTACAGGCACCTATACTGCGCATCCAAAGCTTCTTAAATGGGATATATTGGGTTCATGACCCAAAACCAATTGCAATGGGGAATATTTGTGTCAATTCGTCAGTCAGAGACGAACTAGCATTGCTGCATGCAACATGGCGTGACCCCAAACCGAAGTGGGCAGCCGACGAACTAGTATTGCTTCATGCAAAATAGCGTGACCCCAAACCGAAGTGGGCAGCCGACAAACTAGTATTGTTGCATGCAAAAATGGCGTGAACCCAAACCGAAATGGGCAGCCACGTTTTCATGAAGAATTCAAGATTATTCTCATCTATTATCCATTAACTTTGCAAACGCAAGGTTGCGTGATGGCAACAAGCACACATTAGACCATCTACAGGATGCGTCTATCAAGACCATGAAATACCTAAACTACCCACTAGGTGGGTGAATAGGTCCACAAATGTCCCCTTGTATACGTTCCAGAAACTGGGGTGACTCAGTCCCAACCTTTGTTGGGGATGGTCTGATAATCAGCTTGCCTTGATAACACGAAGTGCAAGGATATTCATTACCTGAGAGAATTTTGAAATTCTTTAACGGATGCCCATATGAGCTTTCTATAATCCGTCTCATCATGGTTGATCCTGGGTGACCCAGTCGATCATGCCAAAGTACAAATGTATTGGACTCAGTATTCTTTAGATTTACTGTTGAATGTGCCTCAATTGCACTAATTCTTGTCCAATACAGGCCACAAGATAAAGACGGGAATTTCTCAATAACCCTCTTTTGGCCGGAGACATTCTTTGAAGTGAGGACGAGATATTCGAGATTATCTTCATCCATCGTCTCAATATTGTAGCCATTCCGGCGTACATCTTTAAAACTCAACAAGTTTCTCATAGACTTGGAGGAGAACATAGCATTCTCTATGATTAACGTCGTGCCCTTGGGCAGAGTTACATTGGCTCTTCCGGAGCCTTCGATCAATTTACTTTCCATGGTATGACATACAAAAGAAATACAGGAACATAAGAATAAGCAAGTTCAATTCCTTTTGTGTCACATAATATTTTCAAAATCTGCTACTAACAATTGACAAACAAAATCAGATATGTTGTCCATAATCAATTACTTTGCAGTTTGAAAATTTCAGCGTTTTTCATAAGACAATCGATTATTAAACCCACACAATCGATTGTTGGAACATAGACAATCGATTGTTATACATAGACAATCGATTGTGGATGATTTTTGAAAAATTCCAGATTACACTGCCTAACGACAATCGATTGTTAGATATAGACAATCGATTGTGGGTGATTTTTGAAAAATTCCAGACCTCTATTTCAAGACAATCGATTGTTAGTCAACGACAATCGATTGTTGATCAATTGTTTTTCAACTTTAATGCGAAAATAGTTGATAATCGACTAGTTTTTCAGGCTAGTCGACTACCCCCACTGGAAAATAAAAGTTTTATTGATATTTGAGCATATTGAAGAACTAATACAAATATCATATCATGAACTAGCTAATACGAGCTAATACTAATGACTATTAGTTTATTCATTAACTAATACAAATAAATCAAACAGCTCCATCTTCTTTCATCACCGATCCATCATCGATTAGGTGGTCTATCTTCCCATCGGGTTGCTTAAAGAAGTCTGCCACATCCAGGTGGGTGAAGTCAAAGTTGTCGTCAGAGACAAAATTCGTTTCAGGGCGTTTACTCTTTCGAGATGCTTAATAAAGGTCAACCAAATTTTATGGTATACGGCAAGACTTAGACCAGTGCCCGTTTTCACCGCAACGATAATATATAGTTTATAAACTATTTGCTTTTGGATTCTTATCGTATCGTGCTTGTGGCAGAGTGACCAACTTCAGGTTTGTCATCTCTCTTCTTTAAGCCTTTCCACAAGATGGGTGAATCCTTGATGTTGAGATGTTCAATCTTCAAACTTTCATCAAGGTGATGGCGCAAGTAAATCAAGGCCTTCGTATAGTTTTGGGTGGATGCATTATTTCTGTCTTTAATGGCGTCTCCAAGACCCATAGCATCTAAGTGGATTTCATCATCCAACACCCATGTCATATAGTTCTTGCCCGAAATTTCGAGGGCAACGAACTTTCTTTTCATATGACACAATTACATCAAGAGCGTGTTCATACTTGCGGGCTCTATTACAATTATCACATTCACTTCAGGGAATGGATCAAAATCATGTGCTTTACACAAGCTGCTACCACATTCTCTAAAGGGAATGGAGCAAATTCAATTGGACGGAATTCTTTATCACGTCCACAATCATACATGAATTTAATCATGGCAGGACATAGAGATTTTACCACTTCGTGTGGTTATAATTTCTCACAAACTTCATTAGAGTTATAATCAAACTTTGTATATAAAATTTATAGAATTCCAAGAATTTGAAAGGGAAAAGTAAATTACTTACCTTTAAGGTATACCAAATATATTTTCTATGTTTCTTTCTTTCTTCCTTTCCTTTCTTTCTTTCCTTTTTCTTTTCAACTTTTTCGTTCTTTTTTCTTCTTGGCTTCCAGTGTCTTGCTTTCTGTTTCTTTTCTTTTTTTTTTTTTTTCGTTTGTCCCCTTTTTTTTCTTTTTTTTTTCTTTTCCTTCTTTGAAGCAAAACCCTACACAAACAAAAGTTAAGACAATCGAAAATTTCAATTGGTTAGAGACTCGTGCTGATAACGTGTTATAAACTAAAGCAAAAGACAAGAACAATAGAACAAGAACAATAGCAATAGAGAGAAGAGTAGAGAGAGTTCTTCTTATTGAGTTGAGAGGGGTCTCAAGGGATGATTTACAATGGTAGGGGGCACCTCTATTTATAGGGGAGAGGAAGACTTAGCTACCACTAATAGAACTCTAAAATCTCTCTAATTAGATACATTAAAGACATTCACCTTAAATAGAAGTGTAAGAATCTTCTATTTCATAACAAATATTACAATTTTCACAAGTTTTACACAGTGACACAAATATTATGAGTCTTGTGGCATATTCAAAATCAAAAGATTTAATATATACATATTTCTTAAATTTCGGGTTTAGTCAACTTATGCCAAACAAAATAAAATAGACGAAATACTAATTTCACTGCATAGTTTGATTGGTCCAAGCTGGAAATTATGTCATCACCATTTAAAATTTTATAGTATTTATGACTTTATTTACCTATCTTTTTTGATATACCTGAAGAGTGTAAGTTAGTAAATTGTCAATAAAAAGAACCTTGATCCTTTCTAATAGAATCTAAAATTTCCAAAATTATTTTAAGGAGGAATGTGAAAAAATAAAGTTAATTTTTTGAAAGAGTAAAATCATATATAGTTAGAAGAAGTTTCTAGAAAATTATGCAGTAATAACTTTGATGTTTGTTGTATTTAAGAAGTATCTATATATTCTAGAGTCTTGGATAATTAAGTAAGATATTAGTAGGAGATGATAGAATTGTCTAGATTATTTTTGCTTTTCCATATATGTTTTTGTTTATTACGTTGCTGATGTTATTTTTCTGGCTTCTGTTGTCACTGACCTATTGTCTATTGTTTTATTTTCTTCTTCTTGAGACGGGGATCTTTTGAAAACAACCTCTCTAACTCGCCGATGTTGGGGTAAGGTTTGCATACACTCTACTCTTACCGTGAGTACGATTTTTCAGGGTTGTTGTATTCTTAGGTATTTGTAATAAAACAAAATTCAAGAAAGTCTTATTCAATAACAAAGTTATCATTTCAAAAATCTCTCTTCTCCTTTCAAAGCTTCATGTTCTTTAGTTGAATCCTCCAATTTTCATTAACGTTCTTGAGCTACCAGAAGATCTCCAATAATACTCTTCTTCTGCTATTCTTTACCGCTCCCACGCTCACTTGGCTCCACTTGTCCTTACTTCTATAGCAGTTTTATTAGAAAAACCAACGCAAATATCTATAGTTTAGGGCCCGTTTGTCCATTAAAAAATGTACTTTTCGAAAAAAATTTATTTTATTTTTGGAATTAGTGTTTGGCTATGAAAATTTCGAAATTTTTTGAAAATTTGAAAAACTCCGAGAAGCTGTTTTTCAAATTTTTACTTCAAATCATTTACAAAGCTTTGAAAACTGTTACGGCCCGGAATCCCACCCTCGGACTATGATGTCGCCTAACATTTCACTTGTCAGGCAAGCCAACGGTGGCTAGAATAAATAAATACATATGATGATATCCAAATATCTACCAGAATCCAGAGTCAGGAAAACATAAGCAACCAGAGTACTACATATATGGTTTGAAATAAAGTGCAACTGTATAAGACTAGGTAAACAGTAAAATGGAGAAAGAAGGGGACTTCAAGGCTACAAACGATGTGGAGCAATACCTCAAGTCTCCGAATTTCACTGGATCCGATCAGAATACCATTAGACATCGTTGGGACCAACACCAGTATCTGTACAAGAAGTGCAGAAGTATAGCATGAGTACAACAGACACAATGTACTCCTCAAGTATCGAGCCTAACCTCGACGAGGTAGTGACGATGCTATAACAAGGCACCTAGGTAAAATCATGTACAGATATATATAAACAAAATAGAAAGTAAAATGATAAAATATTAAGTGGGAAGGGACATGCGAAAGAGAAATATAATAAGAACGGCAAGAATGAGGTCACCAAATAACAACTTTCGAGATAAGCAACAATGTAACTAAGTAAAACACCAATCTAGGAATAAAATAAGGCAATGAAATAAAGATGGCACAACATCTCCTACTCGTGCTTTTACTCTCGTCCTTGCCATATAAGACTATAAATAAAATAGCACAACATCACCTTTCGTGCTTTTACTCTCGTCCTCACTATGTACTATCATAAATAAAATGGCACGATATTACCATTCATGCTTTTACTCTCATCCTCCCGTGTAAACATAAATAAAATGGCATGACATCAACATTCGTGCTTTAAATCCTCAAAACCTCTCAATATATGATAATGAATGCAAATAAGGCACGACTGTGATAATGTAGTTAGTTTCGAAATCCGACCTCAATTTGAGGTCTAAATCTCATTTTCTCAAAATCTCAAATTTCTACCTAAATCCCTAATTTCTGCCATGAAAAAAGCTTAGATTAAAGGTTAAAATCAATGGATGTTTATGAAAAATGTAATGAAACAAGTTAAAATCTACTAACCAATGAAGTGGGGATGAAAAACCTCTTCAAAATCTCCTTTAGACTGATCTCAAACTTGAAAAAGGTAAAAGCAAAATGACTCAAATCCTGACTTTGGAATGTTTAAATCACTGGGTGATAGGTGTTCTTCGCGTTCACAAAGCACTTGATGCGATCGCGACACACATCGACCAAAAGGCCTTCATGTTCGCGAGATACCCTTTGCTTTTGCGTAGGCTTGCTCCCTCCTACCTTATCGTTTGTGTGCCAAGGACCCGTCTACGAAGAGTAACGCATGACCTCTCTCTCTGACAATCAGATTATTGGCCCAAATAAATGTTAGTTTGGAAGACTGACAAAGGTACTTAGGATGAACCCAATCCATCACTTAGGTGTACAAAAACGGACAATTTCAAGAATGTGGGTTGCGTGTGAATGAGATAAGCTTAACTTGGTGTATTTAATATCTCCAGATCGAAAAGGTTGCATAATTCACAAGGAGAAGAAGTCCTTAATCAATAAGAACACTATTCAAGACAGGGAAGGGGTTAGAAGTTGAAATCAACTAGAACTCTTCCACCAAAGAAGAGTTCCATCAGAACTCTAATTATTTCTTCATCTGCCAACTCTATAAATTGCAGGATATTCTCACATTAAATGTGTTGAGTTAAACGTGAATTGAGAGCAAAATAGAAAGGCTTTTTGCAAGCAGTTCGTGTGTGATTCAAGTGAGCAAACTTGAAGTTACATGAATCAGATTGAAGAACCAGCTCCACAAAGAGTTTTATATGTCTTTCTTTATTTGTAGTTCAATTGTAGTAGGTGTTTCGTATTGTACCTTTCAGGTTTATCTAGAAGCAATTGTAATAGGTACTTTGAGTATTCAAGTTAGAGTTAACTTGAAGTTGTCGCAACAATTAGAGGCTGGTTGCTACAACAAGATTGGAGGTAATCCTTAGGTTTACAAAGAGTTTAGTAAATGCTGTTTTGGCTCAGTGATTTAGTGAAGTTTGGGAAAAATCCTACTGAGTAGTAGTTCGTGGTTTTTTCATCTTTTGAGCCAGGTGTTTTTCACGTAAAAATCTCTCTGTTCTTTATTTTATGTACTTCTAATTCCACAAACAGTAGTAGTTAGAACACATAGAAGAACCAGGTTTTTCTAGAGCGAAAATTAGGTACCACACAAATCACCCCCCCCCCCCCTCTTGTATGGTATTGACGTTTAGAACATCAGAGATCCTAACACCGATCGCGTTTGTGAATAACATTCCGCCCAACCTAATTTTTCCATTGAGATCACGAGAGTAGCTTCGCCATAGCGAAGAACAGAGCATCAAACACCACAACAATTGAAAACCAGCAACTTTCTAAGCTCAAAATGGCCTATAGCCTATGAATCTCACCTGAACCTCTCGGGCTCCAAACCAAACATGCATACAAGTGTAATAACATCATACGAACTCGCTCGCATGATCAAGACAGAAAAACAATACCTAAAACTATGATTCAGACATCAAAATGCATGAAATTTTCGAAGAAACTCAAGACCTTCAAAAATCACAATCGAGCGGCTGAATCCTATCAAACAACTCTGATTTACACCAAATTTTGCAGACAAGTTTCAAATAGCAAAATAAATCTATACCAAGTCCTGGAACTAAAAAGCTCGGTAGTCATAAACTCAACCTACCGTCAAAATTAGGAAATTTTCAAAGCTTTAAATTACCAACTTTCGACAGAACAAGTCAAATTGAGTTAAGTTGATGATGTAGGCACTGAGGCAAGATCATACTGCTGCTGGATGGGATCAGTACATTCATAATATCATTACTAGAGCTAAAGGCAAGTCACACGTTGTACAGATTTTTAAACTTTTATATGTTGAATTTGTACATGGCATATAGATAGAAAGGAATCTTAGAGTTTTTGAGAAACAACACAAAAGCTGGGAGAGCATAGCAAGGGAGATTGCAATAGTTTGTAGAGTTAGAGCTTCCCCTAGAATTCAGAATGTTGTTCCTAGACTTAAATTCTAGATTAGATATGTGTTAGTTCTGGATTTTTTGTTTGAGATAACCGGTTGTGTGTCGTCTTGTTATGGATCATGTAAATATTTACATGGTGATTAATACAAAAATTTTAGTTACTAAAAAAAGTCAAATTAAGTTAGGGACTTTCAAATTCAATTCCGGGCATAGCCCAAATCCAAAATCACGATACAGATTCACCGGGATCATCAAAATACCGATCCATGATCATTTATACAAAATATTGACCGTAACCAACTCAAGTTATTTTTAACGGAAAAGGGTCAGAACTGCCCGTAATGTATTGACGCCAGTTTAAAAATGCCCTCCGTTAACCTATTTTGAAAAAAATACCCCTACCGTTAAAATTCTGGCATATTTGTGCCCCTAACGTATTGACTCCAGTTTAAAAATGCCCCTACCGTTTTAAATATAAGTACAGTCAGTTGTTATACTTGGGGCACAAATATGCCAAAATTTTAACGGTAGGGGCATTTTTTTCAAAATAGGTTAACGGAGGGCATTTTTAAACTGGAGTCAATACGTTAGGGGCAGTTCTGACTCTTTTCCCTATTTTTAAAGCTAAAAATCATATTTTCTTCAAATTTTCACAAAAAATCTTTTCGGAAAAAGACACGGATTGTGCACGCAAATTGAAAAATATTAAATGGAATTAATAGAGGTCTTGGAACACGAAATAAGGGCTAATACTCAAAACAACCTATCAGGTCGTCACAAAAACTGATCAAATTTTATTAATATTCAAACACTGTTATGAAATAATATAAGAACAAGAACAATAGAGAGAAAAGTAGAGAGAGAGGAGTATTCTTATTAATACTTTTGGGATGATTTACAATGGGGTAAGACCCCTCTATTTATAGAAAGATAAAAGACTTAGCCTTGAAGTAAGACTCTTCTTATAAGATAGACATTCACCTTAAATAGAGTTCTATTTATAACACTCCCCCTTGAATGTCTATTCAATAATGCGCCTCGTTAAAACCTTAACTAAAACAAAACCCAATGGGAAAAATTCTAGAAAAAGAAAAGAGTACATATGTTTAGAAATACGCCTATTTGTTGCCTCGTTAAAAACCTTGCAAGGAAAACCCAGTGGGACAAAACCTTGTAAGGGAAAAAGAGTGCAACGCACATTAACTCCCCCTAAAAAAGAACATCAATTCACATCCTTGAACCTTCACATTCCAATCTTGTGCACTAGCTTCAAGAAATCGTTAGTAGATATTTGATAAATAAATCAACCATATTGACTTGAATGAATATTCCGTACCTTGAAATTATCATTCTTGATAGATATGAACATCTTCATGTAATGTTGTGTAATGACTCTTCAATACTTCCATAGGGGTATTCTCGATGCCATCATGTTTATTGTTATAGCAATATACATATGTACACAAATTGCACTTAGGATGTGGTACTTCAGGACCAAGAATTGTATATGCTTCAAGCAACTTAAATCTTTCAAGTTAAGTCATATAAGCCATATAATAGACTTTAGATGCATATCATGTTTTCATGTCATGCTAAACAAATAAATATCGAAAACTGATTACACATACCTTTGACTTTACACTTTCAAGTATTTGAACTACATGTCCAAAACTACATGTCTTTCATATGGAATCAATTCTTCTTGAATTGTATCTCTTCCATTTGGCCAATAGTTTTGTTTGTATTCGACAAACATAAGATCCTCATCGATATTTAGCGCTATCATAGATATCGTCGACAATCATTTTATATCGGTTTCAGTCAATTTTCACAAATACATAACATGGAGATCTCTTCATTCATATATTCAGGTACCTGAATCTCTCATGAGATTTTATGAAGTGTTATGTCATGTGATCTTCTGGATCACTTGCCTCCTTATTATGATCACTTTGATCATTTGCTCATCTTCTTTATTAAGAAGTTCCTTTTGAAACCGATTTGTCTATACGCTTTAGGCGTATCCAAGACTTTGTTCTTCTAGGACTTAATATAAGCATTTGCAGTGAGAATATAGTTACATTCTTTGGGTCAGCAAATGCGCATGGCATGCTTTGCAATATGTTGCAATTGAATTATCCCTTTTTATGAACTTCAGGTTCATATCATGATATTCGAGGATCTATATATACAAATGATAATTCATCTCATGTAACCTTTTCTCAAGTGTTTATCATGTCTCCCCCTCATGTTAGAAAAGCTAACTTGTTTCCTCAACTCTGGAAAATCATCTTTGTGCATTATCATGTCAATATACACAGCACATTAATAATATATTCTCGTATACAACGTATATCAAACTGATATATATAACTCTGTTCTCATAAGAAACAGTTTAGCCATTAAGTGGAGGCACTCAATAATTATCTTGCTAAACCAACTTTGATATAAACCAACTTATCAAGATGAACTATCTTGAATAGAAAATCTGGAAATTATGCTCGAAGTTAGATTACTGAGCAATTTACCTCGCAAGCACCGACCAGGCTGCGGGTTAATAACAATCGCGCATGTAACCATTTCATAGATGCATCATATGTGGTATACATTGCAGGTGAATGGGTCCATATTCACCTTTGATATTTTCAGAATTTATGGGCTTCAACCCGAACTCTTTAGTTGGTCAGTTCATTAATGAGAACAAGTAATACAAGAGAAATGCGTCAGGCATTTAATTTTGGGAAAAGTGTCTCACCGAATTGACACTCTGCAAATCGTGCAGTGTACAAATCCCCTGTCAATATTTCGAGGTAGCGACTAATGGAGGGCGATTCAAACTCAACATATATTCCTAACCTTCTTTGCAGACCCATTTTGGTGCGATATGGCGGTGCTACAGGCACATATACTGCGCATCCAAAAATTCTTAAATGGGATATATTAGGTTCATGACCCAAAACTAATTGCAACGGGGAATATTTGTGACAATTCGTCAGTCAGAGACGAACTAGCATTGCTGCATGCAAAATGGCGTGACCCCAAACCGAAGTGGGCAGCCTCGTTTTCATGAGTAAATGAGGTATTCAAGATTATACTCATGTATTGTCTCAATCTGATATCCATTTTGAATGATATCTCTAAAACTCAACAAGTTCCTTTTAGACTTGGAGGAGAACATTGCTTTCTCTAAACTATTATTCCTTTAGGCAGAGTTATAGTTGCTCTTCAGGAGCCTTCAATCAATTTAATTCCCATGGTTTGACATACAAAAGAAAATATACGAACATGAGAATAAACAAATTCAATCCGTTTGTTTCATATTTAAACAATATTTTCGAAATCTGCTGAGGTTATTCGACTAACTTAGTTGATAGTCGACTATCTTGGGAAGCAGTTATTAGGTTATTCGAATAACTAAACCTGATATTCGACTAACTAGCCTTGCAAAAAAATCCAGTTTTAATGCGAAATATTGGTTAGTCGAATAACTAATTAGTTATTCGACTAACTTAGTAAACAGTCATCAGGTTAGTCGATTAACTAAACTGGTTAGTCGACTAACTTAGCTTGCGAAAAATCCAGTTTTTAATACGAAATATTAGATAGTCGACTAACTTATTAGTTAATCGACTAACTTTACTGGGAAGTAAAAATGTCTTCAAAATTTAAGCATATTGAAACATTCTAAAGAACTAATACTAACATTATATCATAAACTAACTAATACGAGCTGATACTAATGACTACTAACTAATACAAATAAGTAAAATAAAATCAAACAATTCCATCTTCCTTCATCACAGATCCATCACCAATTAGGTGGTCAATTTTTCCCTCAGGGTGCTCAAAGAAGTCTGCCACATCCAAGTGGGTGATGTCAAAATTGTCGTCAGAGACAAAATTTGTTTCAGGGCATTTACTCTTTAGAGATGCTTGATAAAGCTCAACCAAATATCTTGGTACACGGCAAATTTTCGCCCAGTGCCCTTTTCCACCGCAACGATAATATATAGTTTATGAACTATTTGCTTTTGGATTCTCATCGCATCGTGCTTGTGGCAGAGTGACCAACTTCAGGTTGTCATATCTCTCCTTTAAGCCATTCCACAAGATAGGTGGATCTTTGACTGTGATATATTCAATTTTCAAACCTTCATCAATGTGATGGCGCAAGAAAATCAAGGCCTTAGCACAGTTTCAAACCTTCATCAAGGTGATGGCGCAAGAAAATCAAGGCCTTAGCACAGTTTTAAACCTTCATCAAGGTGATGGCGCAAGAAAATCAAGGCCTTAGCATAGTCTTGGGTGGATGCATTATTTCTGTCTTTAATGGCGTCTCCAAGACCCATTGCATCCAAATGGATTTCAGCATCCAACACCCATGTCATATAGTTCTTGCCCGAAATTTCAAGGGCAACGAACTTTCTTTTCATAATGTCAGACATGAAACAAAATTACATCAAGAGCGTGTCCATACTTACGGGCTTTATTACAATTATCACATTCACTTCAGGGAATGGATCATAATCATCTGTATGTGCTATATACAATCTCATGTCAAATATTACTTTCATAAAGTGAAATATTATTTTGAGAATCTTTATTATTCTCATTATCACAATGATGACGATTATAATTCCGTCTATTGCCACGTCCACATCCATTGATACCTTCACGGTAATAATTTTGTCTTCTTTCAGACTTATCACATACTGGTATCACATTCTCTAAAGGGAATGAGAATGAAGCAAATTCAATGGGACGGATTTTCAATTCTTTGCCCACAATCATACATGAATTTAATCAACTACACACTTTTAAGTTTGCGAAGGCCATAAAAAATTTAGCTAATGGCACACATTGATTCTAAAGAGTTATAATTAATTACACGAGGGCCCGTAAGCGTGAGATTATTGCAACGTCGCAAATAATGGAAAAGGAACTATAGAGTTAATGTTTAATTTATACATATGATCAAAGAATTCTTGGTACATTCAAATATGCTCAAAGGCTTGTGATGATTCTTAAAGGTGGGAAATTCAATTAGATCCCACACATGTAAAATTACTCAGTAGATGAGAAACAAAAATATGCCACATATTTCAACAAATTAATACTAAGAACATTTGCTTATTCATGCATTATCTTACAATTCTGAAAAAGTCCGCAAATACAGAAATCAAAAGAAAAAAAATGGACAAGTTTTCATCTACATGAATACAACTTCAGGATGCATATAGAATAATGAACTAGGTAATCACCATCAATAATGTTAAAACATTTCATATAAACGTAGATTTACTTTACATCAGACAACAAACTAACAACCATATAATACGGATTATTACAACAATATTTACTCAAACAACTTATAAAAATAGAATCAAATAGCACAAGAGAGCAGAAATTTACCTCTATATCTTAGGACCTCTCGCCAGAAACCACCGGCAACAACAAACCTGAACACGAATTCACAGACTTGAAAAAATACCTTAATTTTCTCAAAGAGATTCTTGAAATAGTAGAGCTTCGTGCTGATTAATACTTTTGGGATAATTTACAATGGGGTAAGATCCCTCTATTTTTAGGAAGATAAAAGACTTAGCCTTGAAGTAAGACTCTTCTTATAAGATAGACATTCACCTTAAATAGAGTTCTATTTATAACAAACACAACTCTAGTTGTCAAATATCATTTTCACTTGATTTTTTTATTCCGGAATTTCACAATTTTTATGTCCAAACGCTCTCTTAATTCTTTCATCTCTTTTTTTTCTTAATACTTCCATAAAATGCTTCCCAAGAACTTTTCTGCTGTCTTCATCTCCTCCGGTGGGCCTTACAACTTCAGGTTTGCTCCTCTTTCAATTGATTGTGCAAACCGTCATCTTTGTTTTCTTGAGATGTTCTTGAGGTGTTAGGACTTTAGCATATGCAGAGGAAATACGCAACTCCTATTATCTCAAAGAGTCAAAGCAAATGGCTGTTTTGGGGAAGTGTAATAGCTAAGCCATGGATTCTTGGTAGTTGGCTGGGACAAAAAATTTCTTCTCTTTCAGCTATTTCTACGCTATTTTTAATTTCCCTATTACTATAGATAATTTTTAATCCAAAGTTAATATTCTACGTTAATAAATTTTGATGTTCTCTTCATTTTATCCTCCAGTAGCTAGCTTGATTTTAAGCACTAATTGCTTTCATTCTTATCTTTGTTTTCACCCTTGTATTTCTAATAAATTCAACTTAAAGAAAAGTTCTTTTCATATATGAATAAAGGCAAAACTGTTTGAATCTGTATTTGTAGTAGAGTAAAATGTCAGTTCTCATGTGAGTTAACACAATTGAAAAGAAAGTATGTAGAGACAAGATTAAGAGCCCGTTTGGCTTAGCTGATTTAGAGTAACTGATAAACATTAGGTGTTGAAAATCACTTTTAAGTGTTGAAGCTGATTTAAAAAATAAGCAGTTACGTGTATGAAAAAAATTACTGAAATTAATAATAAGAGCTGAAGAATTGGGTATACGAAGAGTTTTGTTTTAAAAAGAAGTACTTTAGGAATATAATAATAAATATTTGGTCAAACATAAAGTGTTATAAGCTGAAATTTAATAAGTTAGGGGACACCAACTTATGACTTTTGGCTTATTTTTAGCTTATAAGCACTTAGTTTATAAACACTTTTAATTTTACCAAACGCATAAATAAACCAAAAAATACTTATAAGTCAATTTGACCAGCTTATAAGCTTACCCAAACACCTTCTAAATGTCTTATTACTAAAAGTTCGATGACGATCTATCGTTTTACTGAACTTTCATGTATAAATCATGAATAAGTTATAGAGTAGTCGTACATGCAATTGTTTTTTAAGGACAATGATTGGTGGTGGGATGGAAGATGGCCTTTATTCAGGCTGTTCTAAATCATCTATCCTAGGCTGCACAATATATTTATTTCCTGATAATCACAAAATATAATAGTTAAGTGGACAATTTTGCTCCATTAATTGTGTGAAATATGTCTCCCTTCTTCAAAACACTATGATACAGTTATGTGGTAATCTAATCATGTGATACTTATGCAAGAGGTCCAATTGATGTAAGTCCCTTAATGTAATATACATAATCTATTCTTAATTATCTATCACCATTCTTTAATATTTTTACATGTGATGACATTTCAAAATATATATTGTTGAATGTAAATTTATTATTTCATGTATCATTATAATGCTCGTCAAGTAGTGTTTATCATTATTATGAGTCATCTATGGCCTATTGGTTTCGTTCATAATTTACTGTGTCCTCGGTAGAAATTGTTATATTACTACTAGGAATAAGGTAATTTCTGTCCAAATAGAAATGCAAAAAAAACTAATATTTCCAACCGATTTCGGTCGGAAATTGATCAAATATTTAGTCAACCAAAAACTTTTCTAATTTTTCGACCGATTTCGGTCGTAAACTGGTCAGTCAAACCAAAACTTTTCTAATGTTCCGACCGATTTTCGGTCGGAAAATGATCAAATATTTGGTCTGCCAGTTATAAATGTACAAAACTTATTATTTATTAAAACTTTTCAAAATTTCCAACCGATTTCGGTCGAAAATTGGTCATAATGTACAAAATAATTATTTATTTCGGCCACCTTGTACCAAAACAATTATTTATTAATTTTTTTTAAATTGCCGACCAATTTTGGTTAGAAATTTGAATTTTTTGTTCTGCATACAACACGAAAGAGCCGAAATAATCATAACCCAATATTTCCGACCGAATTCGGTTGGAATTTTTTTTTATACAAATTCAAATATAAATTTAATAATACTTGTGTGTGTAAATAATAAAGAGATTTTTAAGTAAAAAAACTTAATAATTATATTAGACCAAAAAAAATTTTTGACTAGTGTCGGTCGGATATTAGTCAAATATTTGGTCAATCTACATATTATGTACGAACATAATTATTTATTAATAATTTATCAAAATTTCGATCGAAATTTGTTAGAAAGTGGTCAAATATATTGTCGAGCTTCTACTTAATGTACAAAAACCATTATTTACTAAAATATTTCTGAATTTCCGACTGAATTTGGTCAGAATGTTTGAATTTTGTTGTTTCTTTCATCAGATAATTTTTTTGTATATTTAATTAACCAATCGAAAATTAATGCTTTTATACGAATTAAAATATAAATTTTATAATATTGTATGATAAAAAGGTTTATATATATATATATATATATATATATATATATATATATATATATATATATATATAGAGAGAGAGAGAGAGAGAGAGAGAGAGAGAGAGAGAGAGAGAGAGAGAGAAAGAGATGTATATATTGTATAGTATAGTAATATATGTATATAAGCTATATTCGATATACTGTACTATACTATACTATATATACGTCTCTCTCTCTCTGTGTGTGTGTGTATATATACACACACACACACACACACACACACACATATATCTAATATTTTATCGAATATATCTTATATACTATACACTTTATATACTATATTATATTATGTAGCAGTGATTGTTTATCTTATAAGTTGATTATTACATTGATAATAACACTAAGTAGAAGTGTAAGTATCCTCGAGAAATGTTAATTATTGATTAGTTTATCAATTGAAATAACCTAAGTAGAACTGCATTAGTAGTATCCTTAATTAAGTAATCTTAGGCTTGATTATACTATAAATTGATAATTACATTATGTAGAAATGTATTAGTGACATTTAGCTTATAAATTGATAATTACACTACCATAGTCATCGGAATTAATGTACAAAAATAATTGTTTACTAAAATATTTCTAAATTTTCAACTGAATTCTGTCAGAACGTTTGAATACAAAAATTTTGTATATTTAATTAACCAATCGATAATTAATGCGTTTATACGAATTAAAATATAAATTTTATAATATTGTGTGATAATAAAGAGGTTTTAAATAAATAATATTTAATATTTTTTTTATATATATAAGCTATATTCGATATACTATATTATACTATACTACTATATATATGTCTCTCTCTCTCTCTCTCTGTATATATATATATATATATATATAATGTACTATACACTTAATATATACTATAACTCGAAACGGGGTCGACCCAAAAACCCAATACCCAAACCTATTTCCCCACCTGAAATCCCTAACCCGATACAATACACAAAAGAGAACCAAAATCAGCGCAAAAAAGAGCTGCGCAATTGAGAGGAACCTCACCTTCGGTCTTGGTCTTCTTCAGCAAAATCAGTCTGCAAAAAAGAGTTGCGCTCACAGCCATCAACACACAGAACTCTAAAACACGCACGCACACAATTTTGGTTGAGAAAAACGGAGATGGCTCGAGGTTTTCGAGTTCGAGTCGCCTGAATACTGCTGGAGCTTGAAGTCTCAGTTCTTGACGTTTTAACACTTGCTCGATTTCTGTATCGTGTATTACTCAATATTTTATCAATCGTAAGTTCGATTTTTAGTTTTCATTTTGTTGCTAGGTTCTGTTGATTTGACTCAATGTAGAGCTCGCTTGTGAGACCTGTTCGGGACTGGGTATTGAAATGTCGAGGTCGTCGAGTGAGCCCCGTTGGTGTAGCCTGGTTCAATTGTGGTTCCTCTATACCGAGTTACAGGTACGTGCCAATCTCCTAGGTGAAACTGTCTATATGTCCTCTGCTTAGCCAGAGCTGTAAGTTAGTGCTGTTAAATTATGCTGCGTAATATGTGAGTTTTACATGAAGTAAATTGCATGGAAATTATGTACTGATAGAATCTTTGTTTGATAATCATTGATGAGCTTCATCTGCTTGTTGAGCATCATTCTTATCAATCCAATAAATGTGAATGTGATGACCGAGAACTTGTAATTTAATATTATGAATTTCCCAATGTACCATGAAGAAATAATCAGCTCCTTAAATTGTTTATGGAGCTATCCTACAAGTTCCTTAAGATTGTTTTTCATTTGTTGATAGTTTAAGATTGTTTTCCATTTGTTTTTTCCATAATTCATTTCAAGATAATGAAAAACAAAGACCGGAAAGGGTTTTTTCTAGTCCCAGAAGATGCTCCCTCAGTTCACACGTTGCTCATGTAAGATGAGATTTGGTCCCAAGACAATGGGTAAGTCTCTCTCTCTCCCCCTACAGTTCATTCTGGAGGTTCATGGGATCAATTCATGAATATATTCTCTTGAATATCGTAAGCACTTCACTTCTACCAAACTCTATTAGATCACAAATCCTAGAGGACTAAACTCATTTTGTATCCTTGAAATAGTCAAAATCCAAGTTAGCATCTGATTGTAAAGTGATCTTGAGAACTCATACACTTCACCAACAACCATAATGTGATAGGTTATTTTGTTAGCCCAAAGTAGTGAAGTACAAAAGAGACTTAAAGATCCTTATATATATTTTTGGCTGATGACAAATGAGTTCACTTTTTCATTTCCTTCGAGACTGCAAAGCATTTCAAATTTAAAGCCAACGCCAAAGACATAAGTCTATAAATAAAATTAACAGTTAGCAAAAAATGCATCCAGAAATGCTTAGATTTCCAATAGTAGGAGGGAAGCACCTCCCCATAACTGGTATAGCACCACTGCAGCGGAGAGCTCCTGAATGTCTCTTGATCTTGCATCAGTTTTCCAGCTCTTGTTTCCGACTTTCCTGTGTCTCCGGATTATGTTCAAAATCGCGAATCTGAATCAAATGTACCAATAAGACATCTCTTTAGATAAGGCCTTCCTCTATTAATAGTTCTTCTCACTGCACATATATACGGAAACAACAGAACAGTTTTATATATTGAAAAGCTATTTTACTTGAAAGAGGTAAAGAAAACTCACCTGGAAGCCTCTTTCACGTGCCTTAATCTTGAAATTATCGGCATCATGGTTGAATAATATTACAGTATAAAGAGCATATTCATTTTCCTCATAGAGCATCTTAGATGATCTGGGAACCTAAATAATTTAGTTAAAATGAAAAAGTAGAACTTGTAGGATAGCTCCTTAAAAATCTAATTGTAGTGTCTTTCATGACACTGCCAGAATTGGAATGTGCTAATGCCTTCATAGTGGACATTTAGTTTGATGTGTTATGAAATGTGTTCCGGCATACTTTGATCAATTAGCTGTCCGTTCAATGTTGTACATTCTATTGGGCATTAATATTAACACATGCAAAAACCTTCTTTGCCTTTAATATAAGGTTCCACATTCTTTGGAAGGACTAGTTTTTGTTTGCATGAATTTGCTCGTCTTTAGCCACTTCTAGTTCTTAAAACGCTCTCTTCGATGTGTACAAACGAAGCTACACACATAAGCCCCATTGAAACCAGACACAAGTCTGACTGTTAATCAATTAACTTAAATAATACCTATGAAACCAAAGAGGGAATACATGTGACTTTACTATCACATAAAATAGTTGTGTGACTTTCTATTATAGAAACAGGAAGTGGACTAACCTGGACATTAATGTCACTTAATCCACCATTTTTTTTCCAGTTATAAGCACTAGATATATTAATGACCTTGTGTTAATAGTTTGTTGCTGCAATCATTTGTCAACATTATGGTCATTTTCTTTTGTCAACATTGCTGCTGCTATAACAATTAACTATGATTAATATAATTTATTTGTTCTTTATGTAGATGGAATCTCGTAGTTGGATGTATAATAGGAATTATCCTAATGGTCGATTTTTTAGGGAGGAATTTATAGAATGGGTTGAGGAATTTATTACGCATGCAATGTCACTTGAACCGTTTCGAATTGGACGGTTGATTAGGTGTCCTTGTGTAAAGTACAAGTGTTTGCATTATTTTGAACCGCCAGATGTTAAGATTCATCTTTTATCAAAAAGGGTTTATGGATAATTATTTTATGTGGACTAGTCATGGAGAGATTGATGGTACTGATGGTGTATTTCATAATGTTGTTGTTGGTGAAAGTAGTAGGTCGATGGGGAACACCATTGAACATCCGAGATACCATGAAATGGTTGCGGATGCTCTTGGGATGCACTGCGAATTTGAAACCAACGAAAGTGTTGAACAACTTTCTAATGAAGAAGCAAAATATTTTTATGAACAATTAGAAGCTGCTAGTCGTCCACTAAAACAAGAGAGTATGAACTCTCAGTTGTCTGTTGCGGTTATATTATTAAGTATCAAATAAGATACCAATATTTCTCAAGCATGAATGGATTCTTTCATTGGCCTTATGAGTGAACTAGTTGGCCCAGCTTTCAACATACCCGAAGATTTCTATAAGGTTAAAAGATTGGTTTCTAAGTTAGGACTCTCGTCTATGAAAATTGATTGTTGTGAAGATGGTTGCATGTTCTATTATAAGGGTGATGCAGATTTAGAAAGTTGTAAATTTTGTGAAAAACCTCGTTTTAAGCGGCTTTCCAACGGGAAGAAGGCTGTTGTGAAGTCGATGCATTACTTACCACTTCTTCCTAGATTAAAAAGGTTGTACGCATCGATGAGCTCTGCTCCTCATATGAGATGGCACTATGAAATTTTTAGAAGGCCACCCGGTGTGATGTGTCATCCTTCAGATGGGGAAGCTTGGAAGCATTTTGATAGGACGTATCCAGATTATGCTAGTGAGCCGGGGAATGTCCGATTGGGTTTGTGTGCTGATGGTTTCATGCCATTTTCAGTTTCTACAACACCATATTCATGTTGGCCGGTCTTTATTATTCCGTATAATCTTCCGCCTGAAATGTGTATGACTAGTCCATATATATTTTTAAGTTGTGTTATTCCCGGTAACCCAAAGAGTTTAATTGATGCATATTTGCAACCTTTGATTGATGAGCTTAAACAATTTTGGTATGATGGAGTTGATACATATGATATATAAACTAAGCAAAATTTCAACTTGCGTGCTAACTTAATGTGGACCATTAATGATTTTCCTGCATATGGAATGTTGTCTGGGTGGATGCCTGCCGGAAAGTTAGCATGTCCTTACTGCATGGAAAATGGTAAAGCGTTCACTTTAAGAAACGACCGAAAGCAGTCATGGTTTGATTGTCATTGTCAGTTCTTGCCGGTAGATCATGAGTGCAGAAGGATGAAGAACGCATTATAAAAGAATACAATTGAACATGATTTGCCACCTCCAATTTATTCAGGTGAGGAAATTTGGGAGAGGGTTCAGAACTTTACTAAAGTTACCGAGACCCCGCCTTCTAGATTTCCTGGATATGGTGTTACTCATAACTGAACAAAACAGAGCATATTTTGGGAGTTGCCATATTGGAAGGATAATCTTCTCCGGCATAATTTTGATGTCATGCATATTAAGAAGAACTATTTTGACAATTTTTTCAACATAGTGATGGATGATAATAATAAGACAAATGATAACCCGAAGGCTAGACTGGACTTACAAGAATATTGCAGGCGACCTGAATTACATTTGCAGTATGTGAACAATTGTAAGGTGTTCAAGCCCAAGGCTAGCTACACATTCACCTTGGAACAAAGACGACAGATTTGTGAGTGGGTTACAAACCTAAAGATGCCCGAGGGCTGTGCATCAAACATGGGAAAACGTTCCAATATAGTTGAGGGAAAGCTGACTCATATGAAAATTCATGACAGTCATATATTCATAGAAACCTTCATCCCTATTTTATTTTGTGGATTGCCTGAAAATATATGGAAACCAATCACAGAGATAAGTTTGTTCTTCAAAGACTTATGTTCTACCATATTAAAGGAAGAAACCTATTTCAAATGGATTAGAACATTCCTATAATCACTAATAAGCTGGAGAGGATTTTTCCGTGTGGTTTCTTCGATGTGATGGAACACCTTCCAATTCACCTTGTACACGAGGCGCGACTTGGAGGCCCGGTTCAATGCAGGTGGATGTATCCATTCGAGAGGTAATGATTAAACCTTGATTTATTCTTGTAATTTTCTTTAACGTTATCGTGTAACATTGTAATGTGCAGGACTATCGGTAAGTGTAAAGGATTTGTTAAACAGAGGAACATGATTGAAGGATCCATATGCGAAGCCTATATTGCAAAAGAAACTGCCCATTCTGTTCTTACTACTTTGACAGTCATGTGCCATGTGCTAGAAATAGGCCCAATCGGCACAATGTGATAATTGAGATTGATCCATTATATCCACCAATGTCCATATTCAATCAACCAGGCCGAAGTTCTAAAGATCGAACACAAAGGGGCACAAATCAACTTCAAATCACGTGTTGCTAAATTGTCCGGAAGTTCAGCCCTTTCTTAAAGTAAGTGTTGACGTAAGATTAATTTACATGGGCTACTATTTAATTTAGTTGATGCAACTAACAAATAATTTTCAATGTGTCGCTCAGTGACTTCGTGAGTTAATTTGGTCATGCTGCTGTATATTCTACATTTGACGCATGGTTTAAAGAATGTGTAAGTGCATCTTACATACTTTCTCACATGAAATTATACATACTTGTGAATATACTTGCTCACTTGTGATTTATTTAACACTACATGTAGGTCAATAATCCAAACAATGGTGTTAATAAATTTTTGCAAGACATATCTTGGGGACCTGCACCTACAGTTACGACTATGTCTAAGTATTTTGTGAATGGTTACAAATTTCACACTGAGGAATGCTCCAAGTATAAAAAAGGGAATAATAGTGGGGTGTGGGTCAAAGGCGGTGAAGGCAACCACGATGGAGAAAACGATTATTATGGTGTGATCAAAGAGATTCTAGAATTATCGTATTCAGGTTGGCCAAATAAGAAGATCATACTTTTACGATGTAAGTGGTTTGACCCAACACCTAAAAGAGGTACAAATGTACACTCGCAGTACAACATAATTGAGGTTAATAAAACGAGGGAGTATGATCGCTATGATCCTTTTATAATTGCAGAAAGAGTTAGGCAAGTGTACTATGCTCCATATCCATTATGGAGGGATAAGGCTGATTGGTTGGTTATAATCAAAACAAAGCCTGTTATCAGGGTGGAAGTTGAGAATGTACTAGATGTTGCTTACCAAAACGATACCTCAAGTGTTAACCAAATGGTGGATGATCAGTTAGAAAATTACTTGGAGCATCCTCAACGCATATTAGAAGAAGTTGATATGGAGGAAATAACAATCATAGAAAATGAGGATGAAGATGAAAATGAAATAAGTGAAGAGGAAGAATCTTCAGACGAGGAAGGATACGTCGATGAAGACGACTAGCCTGTTAGTTTTTTCAAGCGCTCTTAACTTATATTACTACTAATAGCAGGCCAAACACTTTGGTTTCTGTTTTCTTTCTAATGTGAGTCTACTCTCCTTGTTTACTTCCCCATCTCCCTTTTCAAATCAAAGAAACGGTGTGCAGATGGTTTTGGTATAACACACATTTGATGTAAAAGTCCAAATTTCATGGTGCACTAACTAATAAGATTTTAAAGTATTGCAATATTGTAGCTAGTAGATTTATATTCTCAATTCTAACATTTTCTTTAATTTATACAGATGGCCGGTAGGGGTCGAGATAGGTCTAGGAAAGATAAAAGGCCCATTGATCATGTTGATGGTGCTACACAATCCCTTCCTTCCACTCCACACTTTCATCCCTCTGCTGTTGATGGATGACATCAATCTTCTAGGCACAGATCAATTCCATCACATTCATCTACTCATTATACTACCTACCATTCGCCAGTCCTGCAGTATTATTACAATTCTCTGCCGCAGGGCTATACCCCGCTTCCTCCTAATGATCTTACCAATAGTTACATGGGTGCATTAAGTCACCAATCACATAGCCATGTGATACGCCCGTCATCTTCTCCATTTCCTTCATCTCCGGCAGGATCGCATCCATCTAGATTTCAGACGGTCGGATCGCAACAGGGGTCTGGATCACAATCACATCATGGGTCTAGATCGATGCAGGGATGTGGATCACAACCATCTTCATTTGAGAACCCGTCTACCTCTCCATAGAGTTCATCTCCTAGCATTTCTAGACATCGTGTTCGGGATAGTAGCACTGAGCCAGATGCCCCCACTTTTGCACATGCTTCAGATGATCTGGATGATGATGTGGATGATGTGCGTTATGATCATTACCATAGGTTGATCATCAGGCATGAGGGCAATGGGTAAGATTTATTTATTACTTCTTTATTTTTGCCGAATTATAAAAGCAACTCTTATTTATTTAATGTAATTGCAATGTTGCAGGTTTATTCCAAATAGGATGGTTACAAAGATAATCACTGATATACTTGGCACGTTGTATTTGACACCCTATCAGACTTGGAGTGACTTTCCAGAAAGTCTCGTGCGACAGATGTTCAACCAATTTAAGGTTTTAATACAATTATTATTTATTTAAGCATCATATTAATAATATTTTCTTCTAATGTTACTTACTTTATTTGCAGACTAAGTGTTCCTGGAAGGACCAGTATAACTGTGAAATTTATAAAAATTGGGAGTACAAATTGCGTAAGAGACTCTCTGATTCCTTTAGCTCGGCTCGAAAGCTTAAAAAGAAGCCTTCATGGGTTCTATCGGATGTATGGGTGGAGATGGAGAGGTATTGGACCATCTACAAATTCAAGAAGCAGAGTGAACATGGCAAGAATGCCCGAGCATCTGAGAAGGGCGGCTTCTTGCACTGTCTTGGTTCAAGGAGCATGGGGGATACGAGGAGACATCTAGTAATTCCATAAAATATTTCGGTCTATTTTTATCGAATTATATTTATGCATCTCCCAATATTAAATATTATGAGTTCCTGAGACATCTGTCCCTACGATTGTGTATCTTAAAACTGCACAAGATTATGAGTTCCTTGCCTTTGCATCTGCATATAGTTGTTGTTTCCATATGTTGTGCCTACATGAAGATTCCTATACGCTACAATCATACATGTTTGCGTTATATTATAGATTCCTTTAGCTTGAGTTGTGACCTCCATGTTGTGTGGCATGTGCTCATTGATGAGAATGACCAGGAATTGTCTCTTGGTTACCAATGGATGCTCCTTCATAGGTAGTAGGTGATCCTTGTTTCCTTATCCCATTGAAGTCTGCCGGGTAACTAATGAGCTAGTAACATTTCTCTTTACGTTTTCCTTTCATCATGCAATGTTCACAAAATAGACTGTAATTCCTTTTATTCTTCTGGAGTAAACATCCTTTTACTGCTGAACTCTGCGAAGCTGTAATGCCATTTCCCTCAGCAATTGAGTTCATCATAGTGTGTGATGAGGTTCCTGGCGTACTCTTTTCACTTTCATGTTCAACAATTAAAGTGTAAGCCTGATTCAAAGTAGGTTCCATTTATTTCATTAGATTCTACCTTCTAGCTTGTGAATTGGAATCGTTCAGTCCACTTAGAAACTGTAATATCCTATGCCACTGAAGATGATCTGCATACTCCTTCATTATGTATATCAAATTTTTATTTTCAGATATCGTTTGTACATTAAAGAAAAGTAATCAAATGCAAGTGTAGCTACAACTTTCGTTAATACGTTTATTATATTTGTAGGAAAAAAATTGGGGAGAAAGATGAGTCATGATGAGTTCTTCATGGAGACTCACATCCGAAAGAAGAAAGCACCGACAGATCCAACTAGATGGGTGGAGGACCGGGCAGAGACTACACATGTAAGTTTCATAACTACTATAAATGTTTATAATATTATATAATCACTAATTTTCTATCTTCTAAATAAAGGGTCGTTACAAGATCAATTTGGAGGAGTACACTCAGAGCTTGCCACCGAATGAGCAAGGCGAGCGACCGCCCATTTCAGACGAAGAAGAGAAGATGATATGGTTGGATACTGTTGGTGGTCCTAAAAAGGGGACAACATCCGGCCTTTCAGATAAATCGTTTTGGTGCTACATGGCTGGATTGCAAGGTATAGGGACTTACGCTCAAGGCGAGGCGATTGATAGTTCGGCTATATCTGCTATGGAAGAGAAGATCGTAAAGCTGACAACAGAGCTTCAAGAGACCAAGGCTAGTGAAAAGAAGAGATTTGATATTCTTCAAGGTCAGCTAGAAAGGAGGGACAAACAATTTGATCTCCTTCAAGATCAGCTAGCCAATCTTCTTGCTTGTGGTGCTTTCCTCATTCCTCGGTCTCCTCCTCCTTCCCCACTTGCCAGCGATGAAGGCCTTACAACCGAAGATGGAAATGATTGTCCTAGGACCGAAAATGAAGATGATGCTACATAAAAAAACTCATTGAATATTGTGTATTGTCAAAACAAAGTTGTGAACTTGTTGATATTTTGTTGTTGGTTATTTGAATGATGATTATATTGTTATTTTGTTATTGAACACTTTAGTAGTTGTTGTGGTTATTAGTTGTTGGTTAGTTGTTGTTGTTGGTTATTAGTTGTTGGTTAGTTGTTGTTGTTGTTGGTTATTAGTTGTTGGTTAGTTGTTGTTGTTGGTGGTTATTAGTTGTTATTTTGTTGAATTTCATGGTTGAATGGCAGCAATGTAAGCTGCCATTATAGGATGTATATTGGTGTAAATTGGCAGGTAGTAGAGCCAAAAGCAGGCAATTCCTGCCCAATTTTTAGCAATATTTCCGACCGAAATCGGTCGGAAACTAAATTTTTTCTCCAGAATTGCACAGTTTCCGACTGAAATCGGTCGGAAACTTCAAATAAATTTCCCAGATTATTGAAATTTCCGACCGAAATCGCTCGGAAATGATGAATTTATATTTATTTCTTTAGTAAATTAATAATATACAAAAATTATTTAATTAAATAATCTTATTAATATTTAATATTTCCGACTGATTTTGATCGGAAAGATATAAGTAAAAATAAATAAATAATAATATTTTCCGACCGATTTCGGTCGGAAATTTAAAAATTAAACTCAGTCAACCAATTGAATTTTTCGACCGATTTCGGTCAGAAATTTCCGACCAATTGCGGTCGGCCTGCTTTTGCGATCATTATTTTTTCGTCCGGTTAAAAGTGGTCGGAAATTGTAGACGGAAATTAACTAATTTCTAGTAGTGAATTATGTTTTGAAATGACTATATAAATAGTAACTTTTGGCAGGGGTTATCGTGCACTCTGGTGGTGATTATACTTTGTTGTAATGACCCGATCGGTCGTTTTATGTATTGCAGCCTCATTCCCCTGTTTATCGTTTCTTCTACGTTTATTTATGGTTATATAACTTGTCGAGATGATTGGATTGATTATTGAGGATTTTGGTAGTTCCTTCGGTGATCGCCACTGCAACTGTCTGGACAGGCACTTTATGAACTTATTTTGCTAGACAAATACCAATATGTAATAGTAATAGCATATATATAACAAACATTGAGCACAAATGATCCTTCTAACTCGTAGTACTGTCTGTTTTCTTATACTTTAAACACGTAAGCTACTTTTTAATTATAAGATTATATTATATAAGAATCTATTTATTTTTTCCTCGAATTTTCAAATCAGCGGCTTTCCTGAAAATTTTTGGCTTCCTTCTTTTAGATTTAGATGTTTCTTTAATGTTTTTGGATTTCTTTTCTATGCATTTCCCTAAAGATCTTTTCTCTGTAAATTTTTCGTCCTCTTCCAGCTTTTCGATTGATTTTTCAAAGGGAATATAAGAATACTTTTGAGTTGGTAACGTTTTGGTATAATGGAATGTCTTTTTTAGCTTTTCAAATGGAGCTTAGGATTTGGACTCAGAAATGGCAAATAGTGGCCGATTTCCGCCGGGGAATGAGGTAGTACTATTACTTCATTCTTTTTTAAGAAGTCTTTTTTATTTGTTTTAGTTCAATTAGCTTGTTCCTATTTTACTTGTGAATTACACGCACTTTTTATGTTTGGTTGCTTATTAATCTTATATCTAAATGATATAGTAAAACTTAATTAAAGTGGAGGCTTGCATCAGGAGTCCTGTGTGACAAGAAAGTTCCACAGAAACTCAAGGGGAAATTTTATAGAGCTGTGGTTAGGCCCGCCATGTTGTATGGGGCGGAGTGCTGGCCAGTGAAGAACTCTCATGTTCAGAGGATGAAGGTTGCGGAGATGAGGATGCTTAGGTGGATGTGCGGGCTCACCAGGTTAGATAAGATTAAGAATGAAGTTATTCGAGAGAAGGTGGGGGTGGCCCCGGTGGATGAGAAGATGCGAGAAGCGAGGCTGAGGTGGTTCAGGCATGTGCGGAGGAGAAGTCCTGACGCTCCGGTGAGGAGTTGTGAGCGGCTGGCGATGGTCGGCGTACGGCGAGGGCAGAGGGAGGCCTAAGAGGTATTGGGGAGAGGTGATTAGGCACGACATGGCTAGGATGCGGGTTTCTGAGGACATGACCCTGGATAGGAAAGTATGAAGGTCTAGTATCAAGGTTGTGGGATAGGGGCCCCTAGAGTTTTTCATACTCCACACCCGGGGTTGGGTGAGGCCTGGCAGGCTTATTCATAGATGATTTGTGTATTGGATTTTGTCTTATGCTAGTTACTGTCCGATATTTTTGCATGATATTTTATTTATAATTTTTATGTTTTTTATTTTTAGGTTTCTATGTTTAGATAATTATTTACGTTATTTGTGTTGAAGTTACTAATGCTCTTTTGTTGTTTTGTTGTTTTTGTTGTTTTTGTTTTTGTTATTCCTTTCCTTCACTGAGTCGAGGGTCGATTGGAAACAGTCTCTCTGCCCTTTCGGGTAGGGGTAAGGCTCGTCTACACCCTCCCCAGACCCCACTCTGTGGGACTATACTGGGTAGTTGTTGTTGTTGTTTTTGTTGTATAGTAAAACTTAATTAAAGTAATAATTACTGATGATAAACTATAATTACGTATTTTTGTCGCTTATTACACTCTAATTTACTGCACTTTAATTGAGTTTGAGCTTTAATCGCTAGTGTTTTGTACTAATTGTGTGTTTTATGCCTTGTAGGAGTGATTCCGAGCTATGTAGATGTTATAGAATGAATTCAAGTGATTTGGAGCTTTAAAGTTTAAGTAAAAGTTCAATGAATTAAGCCGAGATTGTGTTTGGGCATCAACAAATGATAGTTAGAGCGAACGAAGAATCCAGTAGGCATATTGCGCATTGTCTAGTAAATAGATATAACTTTTTTCTCAGAACTCCATTTGGGCTCCACAATATATTGTTGGAAATCTAACTCAAAGGGCTACAACTTTCATGTTTTATGTTTTTCCAAATTCGAAACGGAACAGGGTGAAACATGCGCGTCAATAGTGCGATCGCGCTAGTTTTAGTGCAACCACTACAAAACGTCATCCAACTAGTGCGGCCATTAGCGCGATCGCGCTAGTCCAACCCGGGAAAAGTGTCTTTTTCACATTGGAGAAGGTATAATTGTTTGGTCCCAACCCTACTTTGTATATATACATGAAAAAAAAGATATTTTGAGGGGAGAAGAAGTTTTTTAGAGGAAAACACAAGCACAGAGCCGCCGTGGAGGCCAGGTTTCATCTTTTCTTCTTCCAAACTTAGTAATTTTTATATTTCTTTGTATGAATTGTTGTTTTGCTTCCATGCTTATGCGGTGCTAAACTTCACGTTCTAGGGTTGTGGTTCTTTCATGACTATTGTTATTCGGATATTGATTTTGTTTTCTTAGTTTATCATATTGGTTTATTTAACCAATCCTGCACTTAATTATTTGATTGCTTGATCACCAATTGAATACTATCTACGAATCTAGAGTTGAACTCGAAAGTGATAATTCGAGATTGCACATAGGAGTAAGTAGAGCAAGTTCTTGAACTTGGGTATCGGGGCCGGATTCGCGGTTATGATAGACATATACCTAATTTCCTTGCTTGGTTGATTTACAGGAATTATAAATGTTTTCTTGTTGATTCTAACTCCATAGACATATAGGCGTTAGGTTAGTTTGAATAGGCGAGTACGAACTCGACAGATTCTTAGGAACGATATTAACCTTGACAACCAATAAACTAGATAAATTAGTTACTCAATGCAATTGAAGAAGCCTATAACCCTAGATCGTTGTCATTACATTGACATCATAAAATCTGCTCTTCCTCTGTTCAAAGTTCATTATTCTATTCATTTTAATTAGTTTAGAATCAAATACTTCTAGGTTTAATTCTTGTATAGATAATTAGGATAGTCTAATTTAGTTAATAGTTAATCACAAGTCCTCATGGGATCAACATCTGATTTTTAGTCACTTTATTACTTGACGATCGTGTATACTTGCGTGCGCATTTGGCCGCAACAGGTTTTTGGCGCCGTTGCTGGGGACTTAGAAATTAGCTATTTTTCTAGATTAGACTTTTACTTTTATCTTTACAAGTTTTTTTCCTCTATTTATAAATATTTTATATTTATAACTATTTGATTTTTCTCTTAGTGTGTTTCTAGTTCTCTCAGCATGGGGATGAAATATCTGGAGGTAAAGTTATTGATGAAGACACTTGGTTGACGGAAGACTTTTATAGCTCGTCTTTTTGGGCTTGTCATAACCTGAACTCCGGGAGGTTTGAATTTGAATATGGGAGTAAGGGTTGGTATTGGGAAGAGTATACACGATTAAGGAAATATGAGGAACGACGTTGTCTTCTAACAACATTGTCTTCTACCAACATTGGTGAATGATTGGTCTAAGGAGAGAGATGAAGTTACACATAAAATTGATAATTTTAGCTTGGTTTTACATAAATTAGATGCAAATTTGAGTACAAAGGTTGACGCGTATAACGCCCAATAAATTAATAATGAGTTGTGTGAAGCTGAAAAAATCTTCTAGACCAAATTGAGGAGCTAAAACGAGAATACCAATCACTAGACTCTGTTATTCTTGAGGATGCCAATATTGAGAAGAGTGCTCTAGAGTCATGTGAGTGGATAGATAACGTTACTTTGGGAGACTTGAGTGTGTGTATATATGAGGATGCAAATAGTAGCGAAATTCATGAGTTAGAACGCATTAGACCTTATTCCAATCATTTTTCACATTGTGTTAGATAGTAAGATAGTAATCGAGCCATCTGAGCCAATGAAGGGGTCAAAGAGTGAGGACGAGAGTGCCTATATTCTTGAATTTGTTGTGCCAAAAAGTAAAATACATTCCTCATCTAAAGGCCGAGAAGTGCAGAGTAAAAATTTATTACTTGGCCTGGTTATCTTTGTAGCCTCACTAAAAGAGCATAGCCACAGACTGGATGCCATGTTAGGGATACAATTCATAAGTTCAAGGTGGAGACAAAAATTGGTTCAAGTCGTGCCACAACTTTAAATTAGGCGCTTGTTAGGAGGCAACCCAACTTTGCTGATTTCTTTTGTTTTTATATATTTTTGTTTATTTTATTTTTCCGTCTTTGTAGCATTTTTTGTAGGATTATGAGCATAGAAGAAAAGTTACTGGAAGTGTGCAAAAGTGAGCTATATGGTTGAAATAAGTGTGGGATGACTGCACAAAGGATCGTACCTGGAAGAAGTCTGAGTATCATGTGAGTTGCTAATGCTTCGGCCTTTGGCCTACCAGAGAGTCTCTTTTACCCTCTTGTTATTTTTAGTATGCATTGAGGACATTGCAAAATTTTAAGTATGGGGTAAGGAGATTGTTTGCGTGATTTTCTGTGCTATTTTAGCTTAGTTATAGTACTCGCTCTTAGTGTAGTAATTTAAGAAGAGAAAAACGTCCAAAAAAAAATCGAAATATTTAGATTGTTCCCAACGATGGATTTTGTGGACAGCTTTCTTGAGGGATTAAGGTCCAATAAAAAAATAAAAAAGGGTGAAAAATAGAAAAAAAATCCAAAAATGCATCTTTTATTTTTTAGGTAGCAATAATCCCCCATGGTTTTTCTTTATGAAATGGTTTTTTTCTATGGGATGTAGTTTGAACCGGATAGTAGTATTTTTTTTCTCTTTTAGAGTAGATTCGAATTTAGGGAATAAAGGAGGAAGAATGATAAACCTAGGCGCCCTTGACCTGTTTGATAGCAGCATATTTAGGCTTTGGCATATGTAGTATCTTCCCTATGATTTGAAATTATTGATGATGCCTTATATATTGGATAGCATATTTTGTGACGCCTACTTCTCATTTAATTGACTTATGTTCACTTTATGCTTAATGCTTAATATCTCGTGACTCCATGAATACTTGCATTTGTTTGAGATTCGGAATGAGATCGTCCTTAGTAAGTCATGTGCCATGTGTGGTGAGATTTTTGTATAGTCTATGTATTGTACTTGTGTCTAGAGGTTATCCGGTATGTGAGTCGCAGCGAAATTCTAGGTGATGCTCGGTTTGAAAAATGATTTTAGGCTTCACTTTATCTTTTTGAGCTTAATTGCTTACCACAAATAAAATTTATTCCTAATTAACCATTTTGAGCCTATAGACTTTTGTTTTGCACACATACTACAAGCCTATACCCTTTTTATGCTTAGTTGATATTTTTTTGTTCCCTTTTACCTCTTAAAGTACTTTAATTGTAAGATGAACGCTAAAAGAAGTAAGAAGGAACTAAGTGTGGGTGGCGTTTGAGTGGAACAAATAAAAGGAAGAGAGGTGCACTTGTTTTGTAAATAATACACCATTAGCAGAAATTGAAAAAAAAACAAGAATAATCTGGAAAAAAATTAATAGAGATGAATACACTGTTGTCTTGTTCCTGCTAGTGGGTATGAATTAATGTTGTGCTTAAAGCAGAAGGGAGCATTTTTTGGGGTGATAGTATTTGTGAAAGTGAAGTGGATTGAAGAATTTGCGCTTAAATTTGATTATGTGATGTGTTAAAGTGCTTAGGTGGGTTAGTCACTACTCTTAAATATATCCTACTCGTCCCTTAAGCCACATTATAACTATGAAAAAGACCTAATTGATTTTAGATCGAGCGAGCCTACATTAATAGAGATTTATATTAAGGGCAAGCCTATGGTACCAAGTGCATGCATGTGACTTCTTTTGTGTGAAAGAGAGAGTTCTTTGATATATATATATATATATATATATATATATGTGTGTGTGTGTGTGTGTGTGTGTGTGTGTGTCTTTAAAATATATTTGATCATGATATTTGATTGTGTGGGTTCAACGTATTCTCTTGTTCTTGTTGTGAGGGCGCATGACTTCATGAGGGATAGGTAATGTTATTAGACTTCTCTACGATGCTGGCTATTCAAGCCATGAGCATCGTGACATTGAGTCAGTTTTTTAGGCTAGAATTATTGTAAGCATGTTATCTTTGTTGTAAATAATTTTTAAGAATAATATGAGTAAAAGGGAATTGTTACATATGTTAAAGTTTAATTGTTGCTATCAACCATGGTCATTGGTGTAGTATACTCCAAATGTGTTAAGATGTTAAGTGCTCAAAGACAGATTAAAGTGTTGGTTGACTCGAGGACGAGCAACATTTAAGTGTGGGAAGTGATGATAGGATATAATTACGTATTTTAGTCGCTTATTACACTCTAATTTACTGCACTTTAATTGAGATTGAGCTTTAATCGCTAGTGTTTTGCACTAATGGTATGTTTTATCCCTTGTACGAGTGATTCCGAGCTATGTAGATGCTATAGAATGAATTAAAGTGATTTGGAGCTTTAAAGTTTGAGTAAAAGTTCAAGGAATTAAGCCGGAATCGTGTTTGGGGGTCAACGGATGATAGTTAGAGCGAACGAAGAATCCAGTAGGCATATTGCGCATTGTTTAGTAAAATAGATATAACTGTTTTCTCAGAACTTCATTTGGGCTCCACAATATATTGTTGAAAATCTCACTCAAAGATACAACTTTCATGTTTTATGTTTTTCCAAATTCAAAACGGAACAGGGTGAAAAATGCGCGTCAATAGTGCGATCGCGCTAGTTTTAGCGCGGCCACTACAAAATGTCATCCAACTAGTGCGGCCATTAGCGCGCTCAGTAGCGCGACCGCACTAGTCCAACCCGAGAAAAGTATCTTTTTTTACATGAGAAGGTACAATTATTTGGGCCCGACCCTACTTTATATATATACATGAAAAAATGGTATTTTGGGGGGAGAGGACGTTTTTGAGAGGAAAACACAAGCACAGAGCCGCCGTGGAGGCCCCGTTTCATCTTTTCTTCCTCCAAACTTAATAGTTTTTATGTTTCTTTGTATGCTTTGTTGTTTTGCTTCCATGTCTATGTGGAGCTAAACTTCACGTTCTAGGGTTGTGGTTCTTTCATGACTATTGTTATTCGGATATTGATTTTGATTTCTTAGTTTATCATATTGGTTTATTTATTCAATCCCGCATTAATTATTTGATTTCTTGATCACCAATTGAATACTATCTACGAATCTAGAGTTGAACTCGAAAGTGAAAATTCTAGATTGCATATATGAGTAGAGCAAATTCTTGAACCTGGACATCGGGGACTGAAGCGACCACTCTTAACCAAAGCTGCCAATCAAATATTTGTTTCCCCGGTGCTTTCTAACTAAATGTATCAGTTTCTTAGTATTTTTTATATGCCTTTATACACTTAACATCAAGGTCTATGCGTGCTTAAGCAACCACGCCCATGTATGTAGATCCACCCATGAGAACAACGACGATGAAGATTGGTTTAATTAAGCACCGCGTATCTATTTATAATCTATAATATAAAAGTACGAATATCAAATATTAAATATTGATCGATAAAAATATTTTTAAAATATTGATCGATAAACATGTATGCCCTTTGAAAGCTCTATTTGTTCTTAAATGAAACAATTCAATATTGGATAAAATTGTAAGATTTCAGATAATAATACCCATTAAGTTGGAACTTCTTAGCTATATGCTCTATTATGAAGTTATTCAGTAAATTAAGGAGCCACTGTAATTACATACTTTTAGGACTTAATTGAGCCACACCGCTGATAATTTTATGTATCTGGAATCCAATCTTCAAAGCATATATTAGGTAAGTTTCTACGTTTTTATGTTCCTTTTACCTTGTATTTGTTTAATATTTATATTAGGTGTGTATAAAGAAATCGATAAATTATATCAAACCAATAATCTGAATCAAAGCGTAAAAAAAATCGAATGTACACCCCTAATTTACATTAATAACTATTTTCTGTGTTAGCAAATGATCCCTTTTATATTTGTATTGTACATGTTTCTACATTTATAATCCAAACATACAGCCAAAACATATGCTTTTGTTCCATTGATTCAAAGTCATCCTGCTTGGTGCCTTTTATTTATTTATTTTTAATTTCGTCATCTCTTATTAAGTTTTAATTTGGTATTCGTCCTACCCTTGTTCTTCTCACCCAATTTTAGGTTGATGAGTTGTAAGTTTTTAGAAACTAAACTTTTGGTTTTAAATATATTAATAGAAGGAAAAAAACAAAGGAGTCTTAGGGTTACTTTGATAGAGAAAACAAGTTAGAGAACAATCTCTTTTTTCTAGAGACTCTAAAAAAGGAGTCCGTTTGAGAATTGATTTGTGAGTTGTTAGAAGCGTATAAGACTTCACTTATATAGACACAAAAACTTAGTTGTTTTCAACTTACCAGATAAGTAATATTAGCATAAAGTCTTAAATGTTGGACTACAATTTTATCCAACATATAATTATCTTATTTAAGAAATTAGCAAACTTTTGAAGGTTATAAACATCAACATAATTTTTAGAATTATTTTTGTGTAAATCATCAAAGAAAAAGACATAATTTAAGTGCACCCAACATTAACAAAAATAGAATCATATACAAATAAAATATAGTTTCTTGAAAACTATAGTGGTAATGAAATTTTCGGTTGCTCTTTCACGTAACAGACTAAAGATTTATGTGAGATATGTATCTAGAGACTGGTACATTATATGAGCTAAAGTTTCGACATGTTGGCCTTTCGTCATTAAAACTTAGGCCAGGGTTATTTTAGTCTTTTTTCATTAAATGTTCAATTCCCCATCTCCAACTCCCTAGACCCCGACCTATCACCCTTCCTGCTCTTACCCATTTTGTCGCATACAATGTTCCCCTATATTATATATGTTCCAAGAAAAACATTTTCCTTCTCACCAAGCAAAGCCTAATTTGTTACAGCAATCAGGTGATCACGTATGATTCAATATACTGACAACAAAATCCTAAAGCACACAAGTATATGGTTCCCTTATTTTATCGAAGAAAGGAAACCAAGTATATCACAATCAAGCATAAAAATGCTTATTAAGTTTTGTTAGGGCAACATATGCCTCTTGGGAAAACGATACATACAAAAAAGAAATATAACAAGCAGAAAGCCAATAACAAGACAATCATGTGCCCAGGGCCAGCACCAGTCTTCTGCTTTTCAGGAAGAAAAATCAGAAGCCAGAAACTTCATACCTCTCCATAAGCTTTACTCGTTCAAAGATAAGTGACCTTAGCCCCAAAGTTTTTGGTTAAAGAAAATATAACTGAGGGGCTGCATGAGGAAGTAGAATCAAAATTCCCCATGCCTGTGAAATAACCACGACAGAGGAACAACATAACATAAAAGGAAAAGAAAACACTTATCCCCGACAAAACAAAATTTCATATCCCAACAAAATCAAGCTGCCAGCTTAAATGACAGTATAATTCTTTTCCCCATTTTGTTCTCGTTTATTGTATGTCTATTTCCTGATACTGTCATAGCCATCGTCAACAGTAATGACTATACTCCACCACAGAACAGTAAACTCTTTAACTTGGATTCCCAACTGGCATTGGCTGCACATGCTGAGCACTAGCTTGTCCGCCCATCTTGTTGCCAAACCGCTCAGATGGAGTACTTAATTCAGCAGATGATGATATACTAAGATATGCTTCGGCAGTTCCGTATCTTATAGTCTTATCATCAAATGCAACACGTTGGAGATTTTCTGCTAGAAAATCAGGACTAGACTTTAGTGGAGATTGAGGACCTGCCATGGTTGAATGCTGAACTGATGGTGGTATGAGCCAACGATTCCAGTCATTTCTCCGCCTTAATTTTTCGCCCTACAATGCAAGGAAGAAAACTTTTAGAACCCTAACAGTTAAGAGGCAAATACTACCAACGTACTTTTATACTAAATTACTAATATTCTTAAAACCATTCTCCTATTTCTGAAGCATTAAGCACCTAAATAGGCCCATGCAAGAGGGTAGATGCAAATAGTACCCAAGTATTTTCATGGGGAAAAAAAAAGTTAAACCGAAAAATTGCTCAACTCTCTTTTTTTTTTTTGTGTGTGTGATAACCAAGAGATCCCAGAGAGGCAATGGCGCACATGTTCAAAACTCAGTGGTTTAAAAGCAAATTCCTAATTCTGAAGCACTAAATATCTCAATCAGCCTAGGCATCAGCAGAAAGACACTATATTATTCAAACAGCACCTGTGAACAAGGATGATTTACAAGCCATTATTTTGTTTTTAGCAGGACCTATTTCGAAGAATGTGGTGGACTTTGTATGAGGAAATTGAATACTTGAAACATTCACAAGGGCAAGACGAACTAGGTCTACTTAAGATTCCATGTTCACATCTCTAAGGTCTTTAATAAGTGCTCATTGATGCATTTAAGTTTCCATTCTTTTAGAACACAAGCACTTTGCCAAAAACTCAAATATAACATAGAATTCCTTTTATGTTTGCCAAAGAAAGTGGAAACTAAAGGTCTATAAAGACCACAAACCATAGAAGGGATACCTGCACTTCTACAGCAGCAGAGGACCTCATAACGTCCAGTATCAGTTGTATATTATCTGTCAGCTGCATTACCTGCAAAAATGGCTGAAAATAAGTTTTTGTACAACAAACAAAGTTACCGCATAGAGTGGTTAAGGCACGCATGTAAGTGGAGGCCACACCAAGATAAAATCAAGAAACATGGATCCGAAAGGACATCCAAAGACTTTTCCCTCCACCTTCACTCAACCCAAAAGATTTATCATCCACCTTATACCACTTCAGTCGCAGCAATAAGGACATAGAGAAGTGAGAACTATCATAAACACATGATTATGCATATAAAACAGCATATTGAACTAAAACCATACAGTCAAGTGCTAACTCCCTAAAATGTGGAACATATTAAAATCCTTTATAGTATTCTCAGAATATAAACTATTGAGTGCATAAGCATGTCAGAAAATGAGTTAGTGTTATCTCTCACTATAAATAGGTGCGTCTTGTACTCCATTTTCGTCAAGTCATCAATACTACATACATCTCCTCACTTCTCTTATTCTCTGACATATTTAGACAACCCTTCGTATGATTCTCAGCTGTCAATAACTTCGAGCAAAGATTATACTGATATTTCAATATATACTCCCTGGGCAACAGAAGTTCAAGAAAAGCAGGGCCACCCATAACCATCAAGAAATGTACTGACTATTGGATCACCTTGTAGCTGAGAAGAAGAAGAAGAACAACAACAACAACATAGCCAGTATAATCCCACATAGCGGGGTCTGCGGAGGGTAGTGTGTACACAGACCTTACACCCTACTTTGTGGAGATAAAGAAGATGTTTCCAATAGACTTTCGGCTCAAGAAAGCATAAGCATCACATTAATGAAAAGAAAAAGAAAAGAAAAGAAAATCAAGAAGGGACAACACCGAAAAGACATGTAAAAGCAACATAAATAACAAGAAAATATAATATGACCGAAAATGCAAGAAATGACAGGTAGTCACCTCGTAGCTGAGAGCATCAACAAATTGCACTCCATAACCATTCCATCAAAAAGGCAGTCACTCACCATTGCCCAGTTTGTAACATAAAATGTAGAACATTGGTGAAACCAGGAATTTCATATGCAAACAGTCCTTTTATTTATAACATGACTTTCTACTCATAGATAAGTTTCAATGTAGTATAACTTAAACTCGAAACTATTGTGAGAAGATATAAATACCATCCGAAATTTCACCCACTTTCTAGTTAAATCCTTTGAAGCAACTTTCGCATCTTCTCCTTCCAAAAAGATAAGGTAAAGAATTGAACTTCCAATTTGGATATTCATTCAATTAATTAACTCCTTCACAAAATCACAGATCTCTTATCTTCTCATAACAAGCATGTTTAGGGAATATTAGTGTTTTTGTAAGAAATAGAAGACTCCTTTTAATGCATTTATATTTACTACTAGATCATTATTTCAACTGATGACTTTATTTGATAAGTATTTCAACTCATGAGTTGCCTCAATCAGGCAGTAATTTCAGATCAGAGTCTCTTTCTCTTTTACGCCATCAAATTATACCCTTCCAAAGTTTACACTGCTCATTATCAGCACCTTTATCTCCTCTTTCTCTCTCCATGTTTTTAAAAGCTCAAAAAAAGGTGAAAAAGCGACAAGGTGCATGGAGAGAAGCTCACTATTTAAGAAAACTATAAAGTATCAAACATCTAAGAGAGTAGTACAATAAAAATAAAATGGAATTAAAAAAACTACTTTCGACATCCATTGTACAATATGATGATCTTAATCCAACTCCTCAAAGGAGAGATTCCCTAAAAAAGTACCGAAATCACTTCGAACGCCATTGTTTGAAGCAAACTTCTTTGAAGCATGACTTTACGCATGAAGCAATAACCCTTTGCTTCACATTGCTTCATTGTTTCATAGTTTTTAATTCCGCTACTTCCGCCTAATTGTTAGCCTTCAATAAATTTAGCTCACCTTCAAGAAAACCTGCCTCTGCTCTGTGTACCTCCAATTTTCCTAGACTTTCTTGCATTATCCAGGTTAAAACATATTTGTTTTCCATTTAAAACACAAAGAACTTGATGCTACCTACACCACAGAAATCACATCTCTTGTATCACTACAAGCATTCCTGCTTTCTTCACCCCTTTCTGAAAGCAATAAACCCTTGAATTAACCTAAAGAGTCACATTTGAAAAGATCCGCAGACATAGCTATAACTTCCACACTCCAAAGAGTGCTATGCTTGTGACTTTTTTACATAACCTTGTTCATCTGATTGGTCTTGAGTACTTAGGATCCCTTTTGCACTCAAAACACATTTTGTCTACCAGCTACTCACCACAGCTACTTGTTTTAAGACACGTCCTAATATCTACTATCAGTCAGAAGAATGTGTGATCTGCAGACAAAAACTATCTGTAAAGGGAATAAGAACTTCAGAATCAACCAACCATTAACAACTATAGACTCCACAAATAACAGAATAACCTGTAAAGCTAAGTATTCAAATTATGCATATGCTAACATGCATAGTACCCTGAATAACTCTACTTATCATGACAGTGATCAAGTACTGCGCCTATCCTAAATGGCTTGCCCTACAGCAATAAGAATAAATAAGGGGATGGACATCTAACCTAGTGAAGAAACAATTGCGCCATGGAACAAAGGACAGAAAAAGCAGAACCAATGGTTTAATGACATTATTACGTCAGTGCGCACTTACATGATAATTTATTAACCAAGAGTGCGCATGAAAGCACAGTATGGTGGTCACTGACCTCTTGCTAGAATCACTCAATTTCAAAACACAAATCTGTTAACCACTTTCCATGAGCTCAAGAGTTCATTATATAATATAAGCACGCTGATGTAGCTTCACACATTTACTGCAACAACAAATTACTAACTACTGATGAAATTGATTGCAATGCCAGAGATTCAGTCCAACTACATATCACTATACCAGCCAGCCTTCAAATGACCAAAATTAGAACAGCTTTGTGCAAAAAATACAGCATTTAAATGAACAACCAACAACAGCACGCGTATAAAACTTCATATACACTTAAGACATGCTTACTACAAAACGAATCATAGCTGCAATCAGCAAGCCTATACATCCAGAGATACTGCTTCTTTCTTCATTCTATTATCCGGTCAAAAGGGTCAAACTATGCAGGGATATTTTCTCCCTAATGAAGAAGTTAGAAGTTCACATTCGTTTTAGTTTAATTTCTTTTTCTTTCCCATAATACTCTTAAGAGGGGAAGAAAACAACATTGATAAGAGAGTAGAAACAGAGAGGCCTCATGTTTGAGGAAAAGAAATATATCATTGGCGCTTCCTAACCCCTAAAAAGGAGCTAAGGTCATCAACCAGGCTCAGAAACATTGTTAACAGTTGCCAACAACAACATGAATTAAGCTATGGAGATGCATTTTCAAAAGAATGAGCTGCTCGTACTACAGAAAATATCGGCCAAGCACTAAGGATCAAGCAAACACATATGTACTAACAGAACTCCCCTTACGAGAAATGACATTTAATTCAAACCAACTTACTTTCTTGAAGCCTGCTATTAGCGTAACGGGAACCCATCCTTGTTCATCCATGTTCCGTCGCAAGAATGTATCCTTAATTAAATTTTCATCACTACAGCAAAATATAGGGACAAGAAGAGTTTAGAATACCAATACATTTATGGCAGCTACTAAATAAGAGCAATTACAAGCAATAGAACAAAGAAGAAGTATCTACCTGAAATAATAATCTATCTGGTTCACTATTTTGGTGTGCATCTGGGGATCTGGAACATGAAAGAAGAAAGGTGGCACAGGAGAAAGCATAGGCATTCTAAATGAATCAGGCATTGGACCTGGAAAATAATATACAGGTGCAACTTCTGCATATTGGTAAAAGTATCAGTAGAGAGACAAAATGGGCTTAGTAACTCAGCAAAATAACTCAAGAAGTAACACATCTCACCAGGGTAAACCATAGGAGCTCGGTAGGGCTGCACATGCATGTGTGGAGGTATAAAAGGTGGAGAAGTATGAGGTGGGCCTCCCATAAATGGCCTTGCTGGAACTCTGTGTGGCTGCATGGGCGCATCCCTATTCCCCCAACCTCTGTGGGGTTTCCAATCCTGATTTCCACGTTCCTGATCACGCCTACCCCCATAACCATGATTATAAGTGCCATCTCCACGGGGGTGTGGACCAACATTGCTTCTCCTGTTTGAGGTTCGTTGATGTTGGTGCTCATTTCCACCATGTGATTGAGATCCAAATCCTCCCAACTGTCCACCATCCCTATGACTAGTATCCCTTGAAGAAGACTCAGCACCAAAATTTCCTGATTTCCCAGAATTATTAGTTACTATTTCCACCTCAGAACCCTGCGCCTGTTGCTGAGGAAAACCTCCATTGGCTGATGCATTATGGTTTGAATAGCCACCTCCTCGCTTCATAGACCTTTGGCGGGTGGGACCAACATGGTTTGAAATTAAATTAGGGCTGGCATTGTTAGTGTTAGCTTGCCTATGAGATGATGATGTCATTTCTGTGCCCTATAAATACACACATTTACATATACATGAGCTTTTAGAACTACCGTGGATTATTAACTCATAAGTATATGACACACACAAAATAAAACAACTAAAACTTAGAATCAGAGTGCAGATAGAGCAAAACAACAATAACTAGTACACCTCGATCTTAATGTAGTTGGGATCAGCTATATTAATCCTCAATATCCATTTCATTCCAAAAATCAGTTAGAGCAATGTATACAGAAAAGTAGTATTGATGAATGGGTTTTTAATAACCTGTGATGCGGAAACTGATCCGTCAGAGAGAGCTTTGAGTGAATCAGAAGACGGCGATTTAGGTGAAGCCTTAGTGGACTCAGAGAGAGCAGGCCAAGAAACAGCACCCATAACTGGACTGACCTCAACTGCACCATTTGACGGTTTACTCCAAGCCTGCTTTTTAGACACATTGTTGTTGCTATTATCAGAGCTCTCAAGCTGAGCTTCTGTAGTAGCACTACCAGCTGTAGCCACGTCATCAGAAAGCGTATAATCAGACTGAACGATTTGCTCAGAAGACGACGGAGGAGAAAGTGAAGGTGGAGGAGATGAAGAGGAAGCGGCCGCCACGGCGGATTCTGATTCGCCACTGCGAACAATCTGCGTCCATGTCGAGGAAACACCACGCGCAGCGGCTGATGACCGCCGATGATACTGTGCGCTGTTGAGATCGCCGGCGCCGGCGCCGGTTTCTGGGTTATTAGAATGACGAGCCGGAGTTAGAGCCGCTGTAGCCATCAAAACTAGGGTTTCTTTCTGTTAATCCAAACGCTTCCAAAAATAAAAAGTAATCCCCCAAAATCGAAGTAATTAGTCTCTACACTTAAAATCCGTTAGTTGATTACTATTCCTAAAATAAATAAGCCAAAAAATAGAACACGATCAAAATTTCTACACGGAGAGTCAGAGATTAAACAGATAAGTAATATATAGAATCGGAGAAATCGATAAATAAAAGTAGAACGTTAAGAGAGTATAACTGACTAAAAATCAAAAGCCTCAAAAGAAGTGATTTCGACGATCACTCGGCTTGCACAAAGAGACAAGTTTTCTCTCTCCTCTCCTTTGTGTTTATCTCTCTAACTATTGCTAAAAGCAACTCGGATTGTTCTACAGAATAATAATAAAACTACGAAATTACCCTAGTGTAAAAAAGGCAGTTTCACCGGCATGCTTTGATTGGTAATTCAGCGTAAGAGTCCATGTATTACTTTCTCTTTCGAGTTTTTGATATATTAACTCGAATATATATGTCAATCGACTTTTATATTTTTAAAATCCAAAAGTTACTATTATTATAAAAAGCAATTGCATATTGAATAGGATTATAATGCTTACACCTTTACAACATATTTAGAACTTTAAATAGAATGCTTTTTTCAATAAACTAAGTTATACTTACTTGACTATAATTATAAAATGTGAATCCAAAAACTAAACAAATTAAACTTTCCTTTTGTCCAAGTAATTATAACAATAATAATAAATCAAGTAATTTTCTATAAGTGAGGTCAAAAAATAAAATAAATACAACTTTATTCCTTTCCTAAAAGAATAAAAAGGTTATATCCGTTAAACTTTTAAACGATTCTTGCCCAAATAATTATAGTTGTAACATTCAAAAACTAAACAAACTAGACTTTCCCCTGTCATATGGCAATTCCCAAATCCAATATCATATTCATTTCGTAAGAGTTGATACGTGACTCTGGAATGTAGTAGTTCAAGTTGAAGTTTGAGATGTCGTAGTCAAACTTCAGATCATTCGCTTAAATTTTAATACGGAAAAGCCTTGTATATCTCTATATTATTATAAATTGTTTAAATTTGTTTCTCCTTATATTTTTAAGCCATAAAATCCTTAAATGTCTTACTATCCGTACATTTATCTTTAAGTGGTCGGAAGGAATACGTGACGGTCATTCGTGCGTTGTTTCTCTCTGGTGCATTTAGATTAGACTCAATTTATATTACTTGATATCCAATCCTAATTAACCTTTAAAATATAACTCAAAAGAAACTCATTTTATTCATTTTCTCTTCTTGAAGATTAGTGTCCCCACCTTAAAGTACCGAGCATTTTAGGGATCTAGTTCGTGTAAGATATATGGATTTATATCTAGATATATGGACTTATATCTACACACATATGAACAATATATGGATAATTATATGTTATGTGCTATCTTTTGGTTTGGCCTAATTATGTGGTCTTATGGACATTATGTTAAGGGGGCCAATGTGTTGTCATACTAAAGTGTAGGACTAATGTGTAGATACCCAAAAGGGTAACCTTAGTTTATGATGGGCTAACTAAGGTTACAAATGTAACTATGGTTACATGAATGCTTGTGACTCTTGAGTTTTGTAACTCTTGCAAGACATAACTCAAGACATAACTTTTGTCTTGTAACTCTTGTCTCTTGGGTTATGTAACTCCTAGAGTTATAAAGTGGGGTTATGGTTCCCATTCTTTAGCAAGACAAGTTCTTCTTCTTCCCATTGAATCAAGAACCATATTGTCCATTGTCTTGCAAATAGGGTGGAAAACCATAAGCCAAATTTTGATTATTGTCATAACACTATTATTGTGAACCTTTCATATATTGTTTTAGTATTGTGGATTCATTCTTGTGGTGACAATCATACTTCAAGAAAACTTGAAGGAAGGCTAAAGGAATTCACAACAACTCAAGGACAATCATCAAAAGGAGGTTCATCAAATTCCACATATGGATTCAGGTTAGCTTCCGCTCATGTAGTTGTAATTCCGGATTATTCAATATGAAGGTTATTGTCTTTAGTAGGAATCATAATCATAACAATTGGTATCAAAGCCACCCTTCATTTTGGATAATTTGGATGTTCATAAGAATCATGTTATGTTAGGATTCATGTTTTAGTTTTATAAGAATTTTGTTTATGAAATTCTACCATGAAATAGCATGATCTTATGAATGTTATGTTTTGATTTGATGTTTTAATATGATGTTAAAACATTGTAAATAGCATGATTTTAGTTGGTTAACAACATGTTTTTTATGTTTAAAATCCATGTTGAAAATCATGTGTTATTCTGGAGATTATTTTTTGGTCACTGCCAGTCTGACAATCGATTGTTGCCTTAAACAATCGATTGTCTGAGACGTTTAAAATTCTGGCAGTTAATTTTTTGTGAGTTGAAACGTTTCCAGTAACTGAATTTTTTTTTAGAAAAATCCAAACAATCGATTGTCTAGCCTGACAATCGATTGTTGGATGATCCAGTAATTTGAAAATTTTCAGAAAACCAAACAATCGATTGTCTGTTTTTGACAATCGATAGTCTGATCCAGTAACTTAGAAAAATTTTTCCTTGTCACATTCAGTGACTTAAAATTTTTTCAGAAAAAACCAAACAATCGATTGTCTGTTTTGACAATCGATTGTCTGGTCCAGTAACTTAGAAAAAAATTTTCCTTGTCACATCCAGTGACTTAAAATTTTTTCAGAAAAAACCAAACAATCGATTGTCTGTGTTGACAATCGATTGTCTGGTCCAGTAAAGTTTAAGAAAAACGTTTCAACTCTCTTAAGTTTCAGTGAATATTAATTGTTTTAAAGTCCATCAATTCTTATATTTAGAATTGTCCTATCATGTAAACAACGATTAATATTCAAGTGTTACATATCAAAATATGTAACACATTAAGTTGAGATTCATAAAATGGCTTAAGGAACTAAAGTTTATAGCATCTAATATTTTAGTTATTCAATTGAAGCACTATGTTGCCAAAGTAACCTCTATTGTGTAGATTGATTAATTTTAAAATATAAGATGACTGTGGATGTTAGTCTTCCATGCGTTTAACACCGGCCCAAAGGAAGGTGTTATTTGGCAGGAATTCGAACATTCTTGTGGTGGTAAATATGAGACGATTATTTGGTTTTCCATGTGAATATTAAATCGGCCCAAAGGAAGGTTTAATATTTGACAGGAGTTTATTGTCTATGTTTGATCACTACACCAAGAGTACCACTTACAAGTTGTTTTTCTGTCCAAAGACTAAAATCAATGTTGTGCTAGGTATCTTGTAATGGGAATTGCCTAATTTTGAATCTATAAAGTTAAAGTTCAAGTTTATGTAAGCATGTATTCAGTAATCCTTTTGTTCTATTTTCAGTAAATTCTTCTGCTTCTACGATCTCTGCCAACATCAATAGCATCCCTGTGCTTAACGGCACTAACTTTAAGGAATGGAAAGAGAACGTCATGATCGTTCTCGGTTGCATGGATCTTGACTTAGCACTTCAGACCGAGCAACCTACTCCTCTTGAGGATACATCCTCTCCTGATGACAGGAGGGTGATGGAGAAGTGGGAACGCTCGAATCGCATGAGTCTCATGATCATGAAGCGTGCAATCCCAGAATCATTCAGGGGCACTATGAATGATGAACCCAATGCCAAAGTTTTCCTTGAAAACCTCGAACAGCGTTTTATTCAAAACAAAAAGGCGGAAACAAGTACACTATTGAGTAAACTTGTTTCCATGAGGTATAAGGGCAAGGGAAACATTAGGGAGTACATTATGGAAATGTCTCATCTTGCTTCGAAACTAAAGTCACTCAAGCTGGATTTACCCGAGGAACTGCTTGTGTACTTTGTTTTGATATCTCTTCCTGCACACTTTAATCAGTTTAAGGTCAGTTATAACTGCCTGAAGGAGAAATGGTCTCTTAACGAGCTCATTTCACACTGTGTGCAAGAAGAGGAAAGGATAAAGCTAGATAAGACAGAAAGTGCTCATTTGGCATCCTCTTCTAAGGAAACTAAGAAGAGGAAGGGTAAGGAAGTTGCAGTTGCAAAGCCCAAGAATAAGCAACATAAGGAACCTAAGGTTGAAATCACTGCATTAGGTTGCTTCTTCTGTAAGGGGACTAATCATGTGAAGAAGGATTGTACCAAGTACCATGCCTGGCGTGCGAAAAAAGGTACACTTCTTTCTCTTGTTTGTTCTGAAGTTAATTTAATTTCAGTACCTAAGGATACTTGGTGGGTAGATTCTGCTGCTACTACTCATATAAGTATATCAATGCAGGGTTGCCTGAACTGCCGAAAACCAAATGATGGTGAAAGATACATCTATGTGGGTGACGGCAAGAAGGTGCCAGTTGAAGCTATTGGCAAATTTAGGCTGTTGTTTAAAACTGGTTTTCATTTAGATTTGGATGAGACTTTTATTGTACCGTCTTTTAGACGGAACTTAATTTCGGTTCCCCAATTGGACATATCTGGTTATAAATGTACATTTGGGGATAATAAAGTTAGTCTCTTTCAGTGTTCAAATCTTATTGGTACTGGTGTTTTATCAACATTTGATAGCTTATATTTGGTTGATACAATAACTTCAAATAAAGAAACTTTGCATACAAGTTTAAGTGGTACTAAAAGGAAATTAACTAATGAGAATTCTATATCACTCTGGCATAAACGTTTGGGTCACATATCCATTCAAAGAATTCAGAAACTCGTGTCAGATGGAATTCTTGATTCTCTTGATACCTCTAATTCGGAAATTTGTATTGAGTGTATCAAGGGAAAACAAACAAACAAGACTAGATTAGGTGCCAAGAGAGCTTCGGACGTCTTAGAATTGATACATACGGATATTTGCGGGCCATTTCCTACTCCTTGTCGGAATGGTCAACAATACTTTATCACATTCATAGACGATTACTCTCGTTATGGGTACCTATATCTTATTCACGAAAAGTCCCAATCCATAGACGTGTTCAAATCATTTAAGGCTGAAGTTGAAAATCAACTAAGCAAAAGAATTAAATCCGTTAGATCTGACCGTGGTGGTGAATACTATGGTCGATATGATGGTTCCGGTGAACAACGTCCAGGGCCTTTTGCTAAATTCCTAGATGAGTGTGGGATCGTCCCTCAATATACTATGCCAGGAAGTCCTACGATGAATGGTGTAGCTGAGAGACGAAATAGGACCCTTAAGGATATGGTAAGAAGTATGATTTCTCGTACTTCTTTGCCAGACTCACTCTGGGGTGAAGCATTAAAAACTGCAACTTATATTCTAAATAGAGTTCCAACTAAAGCTACAATCAAAACCCCTTATGAACTTTGGACTGGGCATAAACCCAGATTCGACATTTACACATTTGGGGTTGTCCGGCTGAGGCAAGGCCTTATAGGCCGAATGAAAAGAAACTGGACGCTAAGACGGTTAGTAGCTATTTTGTTGGATACTCTGAAAAATCCAGGGGTTTTAAGTTTTATGATCCCACATCACGAACTATTTTTGAGACGGGAAATGCTAGGTTCTTTGAGGATATTGAGTTTGGGGGGTGGGGAGATAAAGTTGTTGGAGATTTTGTCTTTGAGGAAGAACATGTGTCTTTCCCTCAAATTGTTGATCTTGGTCTTACTGACTCAGATCACACAACTCCGGTTCAAGACAATCTCGAAAATCTCCCCCATCAGGAACCTGGTATAACTAATGAAAATCAAACTCAACAACCTCAAGTAACTGAAATGCCATTAAGGAGATCCATTAGAGAGAGGAGAAATGCAATTTCGGATGATTATTATGTATTTCTCCAAGAACAAGAAAGTGATATTGGACTTGAGGAAGATGATCCAATCAACTTCCGTCAAGTCATTAAGTGTTCTAACTCTCAAAAGTGGATTGATGCCATGAATGATGAGATGAAGTCTATGAGCGATAATGACGTTTGGGAGCTTGTTACGTTGCCCGAAGGTACGAAACCTATTGGTTGTAAATGGATTTTTAAAACCAAAAGGGATTCAGGGGGCAATGTTATTAAGTACAAAGCTCGTCTTGTCGCAAAAGGCTACACTCAGAAAGAAGGCATTGATTATAAAGAGACTTTCTCTCCAGTTTCATCGAAAGACTCTTTCAGGACTATAATGGCATTAGTAGCACATTTTGATCTTGAGCTTCATCAAATGGATGTTAAGACTGCTTTTCTCAATGGTGACATTGAGGAAACAATTTATATGGTGCAACCTGAAAACTTTGTTTCGGATGAATCAGAGAAGAAGGTTTGCAAATTAAAGAAATTCATCTATGGGCTCAAGCAAGCTTCTCGTCAATGGTATTATAAGTTTCATGCAGTCATTACATCTTTTGGTTTTGAACCGAATATTGCTGATGACTGTATATACCATAAGTTCAATGGGAGTAAGTATATTTTTCTGGTTTTATATGTCGATGACATACTGCTTGCCTGTAACGATATAGCATTATTACTTGAAACTAAGAAATTTCTTTCAAAGAAATTTGAAATGAAAGATCTTGGTGAAGCTTCTTTTGTATTAGGAATTCAGATTCTAAGAGATCGCTCCAAAGGCGTTCTCGGTCTGTCACAAAAGGGCTATATCGATAAGGTTCTGAAAAGATTTGGCATGCAGGATTGTAAACCAGGCGACACCCCTGTTGCTAAGGGAGACAAATTTAGTCTCAAACAGTGCCCAAACAATTCTTATGAAATTTCGGAAATGCAGAAGACACCTTATGCTTCGGCGGTAGGTAGTCTGATGTATGCTCAGGTATGTACACGACCTGATATAGCATACATTGTTGGGATGTTAGGCAGATATCTAAGCAATCCGGGAATGGACCATTGGAAGGCAGCCAAACGGGTCATGAGGTACTTACAGAGAACAAAGGATTACATGCTTACATACCGGAAATCGGACCAGCTTGAGATCATTGGGTATACCGATTCCGATTTTGCTGGATGTCAGGATAGTTTGAAGTCTACTTCAGGCTATATTTACATGCTTGCGGGTGGTGCTATCTCTTGGAGAAGCATTAAGCAAACTCTTACAGCCACTTCCACCATGGAAACGGAGTTTATGGCATGTTATGAAGCATCTAATGAGGCATTATGGCTGCGGAATTTTGTTGGTGGACTGCGTATTGTTGATACTATTCAGAAGCCTCTTAGGCTATTATGTGACAACCGATCAGCAGTCCTTTATGCTAATAACAACAGTAGTTTGACGAAAGCAAAACATATGGACGTCAAATTTCGGGTTGTTAAAGAAAGAGTACAAAATGGACAATTGTGCATTGAGTACATTAGTACAAACTCCATGCTTGCGGATCCGCTAACTAAGGGATTGACACCAAAAGTATTTCATGAGCATATTGCTTGTATGGGTGTCAAATCAGATAAGGATTATGTATTTTAGTGGGAGTCTGTATTGCACATTTATGTAATTGTTCATTATATTCAGAAATTCAGTAATTCAGTTATATCTGCAGATATTCAGTTTTAAAGTTTTTGTACTCTTACAGTTTATGTTTGATCTCAATAAAGAGAACCAGTTGGAAATAGACATTCTATTGACCACACTTTATGTTATTTCCATGCTACATACCTACACTTGATCCATGTCGTTGGTTATATTGATATACGTGATCTATGATTGGTTCTAGTTACGAATGAGTAACGACGAGCACTTAGTTCCTATGTTGGTATGATTGATGGACCGGATTGTTCATGACAATATTATTGTGATAGCAATTTTGTGCACCTAAGGTTTGTAACATATAATATTAAGGTTTGTACATATGTATGTATATCTCGTCCAAGTGGGAGATTGTAAGATATATGGATTTATATCTAGATATATGGACTTATATCTACACACATATGAACAATATATGGATAATTATATGTTATGTGCTATCTTTTGGTTTGGCCTAATTATGTGGTCTTATGGACATTATGTTAAGGGGGCCAATGTGTTGTCATACTAAAGTGTAGGACTAATGTGTAGATACCCAAAAGGGTAACCTTAGTTTATGATGGGCTAACTAAGGTTACAAATGTAACTATGGTTACATGAATGCTTGTGACTCTTGAGTTTTGTAACTCTTGCAAGACATAACTCAAGACATAACTTTTGTCTTGTAACTCTTGTCTCTTGGGTTATGTAACTCCTAGAGTTATAAAGTGGGGTTATGGTTCCCATTCTTTAGCAAGACAAGTTCTTCTTCTTCCCATTGAATCAAGAACCATATTGTCCATTGTCTTGCAAATAGGGTGGAAAACCATAAGCCAAATTTTGATTATTGTCATAACACTATTATTGTGAACCTTTCATATGTTGTTTTAGTATTGTGGATTCATTCTTGTGGTGACAATCATACTTCAAGAAAACTTGAAGGAAGGCTAAAGGAATTCACAACAACTCAAGGACAATCATCAAAAGGAGGTTCATCAAATTCCACATATGGATTCAGGTTAGCTTCCGCTCATGTAGTTGTAATTCCGGATTATTCAATATGAAGGTTATTGTCTTTAGTAGGAATCATAATCATAACAATTGATATCAAAGCCAGAAACTCATTTTATTCATTTTCTCTTCTTGAAGATTAGTGTCCCCACCTTAAAGTACCGAGCATTTTAGGGATCTAGTTCGTGTAAGATATATGGATTTATATCTAGATATATGGACTTATATCTACACACATATGAACAATATATGGATAATTATATGTTATGTGCTATCTTTTGGTTTGGCCTAATTATGTGGTCTTATGGACATTATGTTAAGGGGGCCAATGTGTTGTCATACTAAAGTGTAGGACTAATGTGTAGATACCCAAAAGGGTAACCTTAGTTTATGATGGGCTAACTAAGGTTACAAATGTAACTATGGTTACATGAATGCTTGTGACTCTTGAGTTTTGTAACTCTTGCAAGACATAACTCAAGACATAACTTTTGTCTTGTAACTCTTGTCTCTTGGGTTATGTAACTCCTAGAGTTATAAAGTGGGGTTATGGTTCCCATTCTTTAGCAAGACAAGTTCTTCTTCTTCCCATTGAATCAAGAACCATATTGTCCATTGTCTTGCAAATAGGGTGGAAAACCATAAGCCAAATTTTGATTATTGTCATAACACTATTATTGTGAACCTTTCATATGTTGTTTTAGTATTGTGGATTCATTCTTGTGGTGACAATCATACTTCAAGAAAACTTGAAGGAAGGCTAAAGGAATTCACAACAACTCAAGGACAATCATCAAAAGGAGGTTCATCAAATTCCACATATGGATTCAGGTTAGCTTCCGCTCATGTAGTTGTAATTCCGGATTATTCAATATGAAGGTTATTGTCTTTAGTAAGAATCATAATCATAACAGTTCGCTGATATAAAAAAGCGAAAGATCCAATCCAGTCCCAAGCGTCCCTGGATTGAATCTTAGTTAAAGAGAGGGGCTAAGCCTATGTAGCTCCATGGGAGTAACGTTTTTTGTCCGCTTTAAACTATGCTACATAGATGGGCTACCTTATGAAATAAAACATCATATGTAAGTAACTAGCATCTAGAATAGAATCCAGAGTAGCAGTCTTTCACTCTAGAACTCTCTAAGCTCTTTCTACGTACTCATGATGCACTTCCGCACTAAAATGTGTAAGATTTAACAAGTTCATTTGGCGGTCATTTAGGTACGTAGGCGCAACTGTAGAGGGGACTTTATAATGAGCTTTATTCCATGCTATGCTTCACAGCACAAAGTCTCCATCATAATTATTTACTTTATCCTGTTTATTTTGTATTACAGACATATGTTGTATTGTGTATTGTTACTGTACTTTCTAGTAGATGCTCGTGCACTTAGGCCATTGGATTTTGGGGGTTCCTAGGGGATGTTCATTATTGTAGTTCACATTATTATTATTATCATTTCACCTTATGATGTATTTATATTCGGAATTTGGTAAGGAAAAGCACGGGTTTCTATGAGTGCCATATTTTACTCTACTTATTTAATGGGATTCATGATTTTAAAATAATAAAATGAATAATAAAGCTAGTAGTTCACTATTGGCTTGCCTAATAGAGACGTCGGGCACCATCACGACCTATAATAGATTTTGGGTCGTAAAATTACAATCGGTTTCGTCTTCCATTTTATTTTTAATTTAGTTATTTGTTGTTCTTAGATTATTTGTATTGAATTAAATCACATATTCTTTGAACCGCGTGCAAATTTAATTGTTACTCATTTTTAGGGTAAACACTATTAAAGCTATACTTCACAATATTAGTGAGCCAATGACAGAAATCAATTGGTGTTATAGCAAGGAGGTATTTGTCGCGATCCCAATTTTCCTCCTTAGGATGTCGTGATGACGTCTAGTCTCTATGATTAGGTAAGCCCAATAGTTTATTACAACTTGACATGTAGTTTCCTCCAACAAAGTTAGGAAAGATACTTACCTAAACTAGGCCAATTCAACTCTAGAAATAGCTTTTCCCTTACAATTCTTCTCACATGGATCAAATCTAACCAAAATCGACTTAATATCATCAAATAATGCAAGAAAAATCAATTATAATAGATAAAGATGAGATCTTTACACTTTTCTCAAAAAGTCAACAAAGTTACCCCGAGGCCCGCCGGATCCAAACCCTTATCCAATGGTAGATTCTGACTATCCATGACCACACGAGCCATATATGTGATTAGTTTCAAAAGTCGGGTCCAAATTGACTCTCAAAACTCGAATTCTTATTTTTCAAAAACTTGACAAGATTTCACAAATTTTCACTTTGATTTACATAATTTTGATGTTAAAATCTAAGATATATTGATGAAATATAATTGTAATTAGATTAGAATCACTTACCTAAAGTTTGTAGATAAAAGTCCCCTATCCGAATCGCCTTCTACCGAGTCTACGATTCTAAAATGAGAGAATTTATTGAAAAAATCAGTCTCCCAACCCTTTGTACCAGTTGCAACTGTTGCATTTACGACACATGCGAACCTTGACAACCTCCTTTATTATCTTAATTGTGACAAGAGTCTTCGTAGTTACAAATATGAAGGGGAAGTCATAATCACGATATCTGAGCCCCCACTATCACCTAAGAAATTGCGAGGCTCGTGTCCACAATTGTGATAACTAAGCACCATCAACACCAATAGTTCATTTCGGCTCAAAACCATTTTGAAATATGTCTGAATCATCTGAGCCCTCGAAGTTCCAAACCATAAATCCACACAAGTCTAAAAAAATTATACGAACTTACTCGCACTATAAAAAATGAAACTAACATCTAAAACTATGAACCAAACACTAAAACGCATGAATTTCAACTAAAGTTCAAGAATCTCTATAATTACAACTAAACGTCTGAATCATATCAAATCAACTCCAAATGATACCAAATTTTACTGACAATTCTAAATAGCATAACAGACCTATTGCAAGTCTTAAAATTAAATTCAAAACTCGATAGCTAAAATTCAACCTATGGTTAAACTTTTTCAACATCAAATTGCCAAATTTTGGAGGAACATCATAAATCAAACTACGTGCTTCCGAATTTAATTTCAGGCGTATTACCAATCCAAAACTATGATACTAAGCTATTTGGAGCCATCAAAATACTGTTCTAGAGTAATTTTAGTAAAAGTCAAAGTTTGATCAATATTTCACTTATGTTTTTAAGTTAAGAATCAAAGGGTCCAAAAACAACTCGAAAGCTTTCCTAAAAACTGACCAACCTGCAAGTTATAAAATCATAAATACACATGTGTAAAGCATAAAAAAGGTAATATGGTACAATTACACAAAAACGATCGATTGAATCGTTACAGTATTTTTGCTGACTCATTAAAGTTTTAAAAAATTAAACCATCTCAAGCAATGGAGGCACCAGAGTTTGTGAAGTTGGCTGGCACACCAAAGGTTAAGAGAGATAGGCAAAAGTATGAGGCAATTAACGGACATTGAATGTGGTCATGGGCCTAAAAGAAAGAATCACGACTTATAGGAAATATCGAGAAACAACTCATAATGCTAGGATTTGTGGTCAGGTAATTGTTTATACAATTTGAACTTTAAAGCATTAAAGTATTAAGTGCTAGGACACATTTGTATTTTCTAACTTGTCTTTTTAACATCAACCAAAGGGAAAGAGGCATAGAAAGAACGGAAGAAGTAAGTAGGTTGTCACTGGTTCAACACTTAAAGCAACAAAATCAAAAGGAAAGTAGTAGAGGAATATGCCGAATAGTTTGATAGATCATGAAACTTAAACAAGTCAGGACAATTCAGCACCTCAAGCTAAATATGATATCAACTATTCAACACCTTAAATCACTCAACCAAGTCACGCCAGTAGTCTTAGGTTCATGCTAACACCTACAATTGGGGTTATTGTACAATCAAGTATAGATCAAGATTTTGAGTTTCCAGTTGGACATAAATAAGATGTTGTTCTTAGGCCAAGAGTTATATCAGAAGTCAATAAAAGGCTCATGATGAGATAACATGATGAGATAACATGTACAAATACCAGCTGGAACAAGGTCAATTAACTTCTCTAATGATTACACTGGTGTTATATTCCAACAAATTTGCCATACTCAGTACCAACATTACAGTGAAAGGTGAAAGCTAATGTAATTGTAAATTAGTTAAAAGCAAGAGCAAAAGGGAAATGGGTAGTCGAAATGAGGGGGAGGGAATGAAGACAGCTGAAATTTTGTGCTTTGTGTGGGATGTATTTACTACAAACTTAATGATAGTTTTCTCTAATTTAGTATTCCTTTAATGATGGTTTTGAATGTTGAAATTGGATGTCATATTATGATATAGGATGTTTAAGTTTTTGGTGATATAAATTATTTTTGGCGTGCATATTTTTGGTGATGTAATTACTGGATTTGGATGTCATATTAATCTAACTAATCTTTTATAGTTGTAAGTTGCTATATTGGAGTTATAAGTTCTAACTTGTAAGTTATATATCGTAAGCAGTGTGCTCATGTTCCTGTTATGATCCTTGTGTTAATTGTTTAACCGAATACATATATTCAATAAAATTGGAAGAAAACATGTATTCAATTAATGATTGGCGAAATGGCCTCGTGGCCACTTAAACTTACTTTCATTTGTAAAGCCGATATATGAACTTATATCGTTCTCATTTAAACACTCAAACTTATATATTTAGTAACTAATAAACCTATATGACCGTTGACCATATACTTGTAGCAGTGGCAAAAGTGATATGGACAAAGTGTGTGCAAGTCACGTGAACTAAGCGTGTGAGTACGATAATTTTGATTTAAAAAATGTAAAAGCAACAGAAAATAATTATAAATGAAAAAGAAAGAAAATAAGCCCCTTCCAACATAAGTAATACCACTATTTCCCCTCACCCCTTTCTCATTCTTTTCCCCTTTCCCCATTGACGTCTGCATCTCCCCCCACCTCCCATTTTCTTTTCTTTATCCTCCACTCCAATTTTTCCTTGCTTCTTCCTCTTTTTGTTCCAAAGCCCAGTTGTAGAGAGAAACAAAGAAATAGATTTTGTCCAAAAAAAAATTGTCAATCCTTTATTTCACATTAACTCCCTCTACCTTTTTTGTACCGATCTCAAATTGGAAGACAACAAGTGAAAGACTATAAGAAAATGACGAATTTTGATTGAAAAATTCTACTTATGTAATTTGACTTCTTTTCTCTTTCCGATTTCATCATTCATATCCTTCTTTGATATAGCTCCGCCGGAACTTTTGTTGCCTTGACCGAATTTTAGTGGATGTCCCGTTGACTCTTTGACTTGGGGAATAATTTTATAAATATTGTTAGAAGTTAAAGATGGAAATTTTTTTATAAAAGTTCATGGCTAATTGAGTCGGTCAAGTGATGGTTGAGATTTTTTTCCCGATGACATCACTAAAATATGTAGAAGAAATAGTGAAAGAAGTAAAATAAGAAAAGAAAATTTGGTAAATTAATTCTCAAAGAGGGACTCACAAATGACACATGTAAAATAATAAATGGTTTTAGCATTTGACGTGTTCTTCTTTCAGGCAATTGAGTTACACGCGGATTTATTTATACTCAATTGATTGAGTTGAGATGCTAAAATAGGAAAATTTAAAGTTTAAATATCGATTTTAAAATCTCGTATAAGTTTAAGTGGCCACAAAACTATTTTGCTTTAAAGCTTTATCGAAAGAAACGCATACCTCATCAGATAATGGTGTAACAAGTTATTATGAAGCGCCAATAACTTCAAGTTCTAAGTTGTAACCGGTGCTTATAGCTGACTATTACTTGTAACACAGCTAGTACATAAACAATTGCGCACAATTCAAATTGAAGACATTCCATCATTGTATTACAATAACTTGAAACATATATTAACAGTTGATGTCATTGTTTTACAATAGCTACGGACATCAAAAGTCTGTGGATAGGAGCATAAAAAATAATACCACGGGATCGAGGGTGCCTAACACCTTCCCTCGGATCAACAGAATTCCTTACTCAAGAATTTCTGGTTCGTAGACTCCAATTGGGTAGTCGAATTTTTCTCGATTTGGAATTTTAAAATCGGTGACTTGGGACACCAAAAGCCAAACCTATCCCAAGAGGCGACTCTTGAAATAAATAATTAATCTCATCTCGAATAATGTCACTTTAATTGGAAAAACTTCTATACACATGTCACCTTTCGGGGTAACCACGTGTAAGCGTAAAAAAGGAGGTGTGACATCGAGCCATGATTATGAGAGTTAACGCACGAAGGGTGTTGTCATGTCGTTTCGGTTGTTTCTCATGCTGAGGACGAAAGTAAAAGCACCAAGGGCGATGCCGTGCACATGTTGCTATGTTATTAGTTCTATTGGTTCAAAGCATGATACTACTTTACTTCTTTATTGTATTATTGTGAGAATTTGTTATTCCCCTGAGCATGTTTCCTATTTCCATTATGTTTTTGTTAGATTTTTGTTGTTATTATTTTCTCGTATATGATTTAACTGCACATGTTTATATATTGTTGTCGTGACTACTTCATCGAGGTTAGGCTCCGCACTTACCAGTATATGGGGTCGATTATACTGATACTGCACTATGTACTTTTTGTGTAAATTTCGGTGTCGGACCTCGTGAGTAGAGTTTGGGTTGCTGCCTTCAGTCCACAAGAGATCCTAAGTAGATCTGTCGGCATTCGCAAACCCTGGAGTCCCCTTCCCTCTATCTTAGATTTCCTATCTCTTTTCATTTCAAGAACAATTGCATTTCCTTGAAACTAATATTTGTAGAAATTCTTAGATGTGTCGTGGATTGTGACACCAGATCAGTGGGGTAGTCGTGTTTTAGAGTTTTGATCTATTATAAAACTTTCCGCATCTTATATATGTTTAGCTGTAGCTATTATTTTCTTTACTGTTTGAGTTATTAATTAATGTATTAGAACTGTATTTGTTGGCTTGCCTAGATTTTAGGAGTAGACTCCATCATGATGCTGGCGGTGGGAAATTCGGATTGTGACAATACCATTCCGTAGTCCCAAAGTAAATATGCAGGGGATTCTCCTAGAATACCGTTTTGTAGTCCCAAAGTAAATATGCAGTGCAACCAACAGAGATAACAGCTAGAACACGGCAAAAACCTCGTGCATCACCACAACAAGTACAACAACAATAATGACAATAATACAAAAATAAATCAACTCAAGAACTTTGAAGCACAAAAAAATGGTAGAACAAATTCAATAGGATTAACCATAGTAAAGACTTGTAGGCGTAAAGTGAACAGTTCAACAAGGGAAAACCAATATGTAGCAACGTTCCCATAAGATACAATTCAACAGTAAGGAAGCTAACACGAGCCAAATAGTTCCAAATAAAGACAAGTCAACTAAGATATAGGATGTCTAAACCTAAAGTTGAGCAATTTCGAGGATATTCGACAATTCAATGAAGGAGAAGCAACGAAAAGATAATTAGAACCTCAATTAAGACTAAACAAATATAAGATGAGATGATGATAATTTCAAATAAAGATAAGCACTTATGAAAAGATAGCATGACAATTGAAGATGTAAAGTATTCAGTAAAGTCAATTAAGAGTCAAATAGGCAATAAGAGGGAATCCTAAAGAAATTAATTCTAATTTAGGCAAGTAGAGGTGAAACCAGTAAATAGGAACTCAGTCATATGAAGAACAACTCCATACACAGTAAATATACGGACCTAATAACCCTAAAAGGCGAATTCCCACAAATAAGTTTGAGCACACACTCGTCACCTCGCGTACACGAACTACAATTAACATAGAAGACTCAAATCCTAACGGGAAATTCCTCCATAACGTTAGGGAAGATACTTACCTCAATGAAGACAAACTGATATTCAAAAAGAACTTCTGAGGTGAAGAGACCTTCGGACAACTCAAATCTAACAAAAAAGACTTCAAAGCAAAATAAAATGCATAAGAAACTATTTCGGATCATAAAGTCTCATTCTTTAATAAAATCCAGAAATCGGTCCAAAAGTCAACCCCCAGGCACGTACCTCGGAACCTGGCAAATTTTACAAAAATCGAATACCCATTACGATACGAGTTCAACCATACAAAGATTATCAAATTCTAATACCATTTAGTCCCTCAAATCATGTTTTTTCATTTTAGAAATTTTCTTTAAGAAAACCAACATTTGCCTGAACCAAAAACACATTAAATGATCAAAATGAAGACAAAATTATGGAATATATTAAATTCTAGGTGAAGAATATTTACCCAATTGATTTTCTTGAAAAACCCACAAAGAATCGCTCAAAATCAAGCTCTACAAGTCAAGATATGATAAAAATGATCTACCCTCGATTTAAGAATATATTCTGCATGCCCATGTAATTGTACATCACAATCGCGCAAGAAGCAATGAAATCGCAAAGAAGAAAAATGGTAACTACCCAAAATGCACTACGTGACCGCGAGATGATGCATGTGATCGCATAAGAGGACGAGACAAATCACCAGTTGTTATAGCTGAGGTATGCAAACGCGGGAGATGGACTGCGAACACGGATCGGGCAGAAGTATACATACACGATCGCGGACTAGTATATGTGAACACGAAGAAGGACAACAGTTATATACCAAATGAGCCTTCGCGATCACATAGAAGGGGACACCAGAAGACAGAACAACAATTCAAAATAGGAGGAAAAATAACCGTAGCCCACTTGGAACACGCCCGAGGCTCCCGGGACCCCGTCCAAACACACAAACAGGTTTTATAACCTAACACGGACTCGTTCGGGGTCTCAAATCATATCAAGCAATGCCAAAAATATAAATCGCGCCATGAATCGAACTATGAACTTCCAAATCTTCCAACTTCAAAAACTCATACCGAAACCGATCAAACCAACCTGAAATGACGTTAAATTTTGCAGGCAAATTCAAAATGATAGGATGGAGCTTTTCCAACCCTCGTAATTGCATTCTGATCCCAATATCACAAAAACCAACTATGGGTCAAACTTCTCCATTTTCCAAATTTTAACTTTTTCAACTTTTGTCGAAATGCCTCAAATTACCCTACGGACCTCCAAATATGTATCCGGACGAACGCCTAAGTCGAAAATCACCATACGAATCATTCGATAACTGAATTCAACCACGTACATAAGTCGATACACATAATATGAAGCTTCTCAATACCCTATGCCATTGAACATAACTTGAATTCTTAAAACGACTGACCGGGTCGTTACAGTCAAACAAAAAATTAGAAATTTTCTTGTACCCTTTTTATTTACATTTTGAATTGTAGAAAACTTTTCGAAAAATTATCAAACTAAAATTAGGAACTTTTATTTTACCTCTTTTTCTTTTATATCTTGGATTGTAGCAATTTATGTTTCTACTTTAAACAATTTAGTTTGTTCTTTAAACTTGGCAAGTTTGTCTAATTTAAAAGAACTATCCTGAAATCTCTATAAATTAATTTTAATGCGAATTTATTTCAAAATAAACAATATTATAAGTTAAATTATTATTTATGGACGAACATATTGTAATATTGACATTTCCACTTATCCTTCCATTATGTAATATTTTTTCAAAATAATGTACATATAAAATAACAAAATTATTTTACAATAAATAATAGTCAAACTAACAACTTGTTTGGATAGTTGTTACATATCGTTTTATAATGTATCATATTGTATTGTATTATACCATATTGTATCGTTTAATGAATATAATATTTGAGTAGATTGTATCATTTATCATTGTTTCATGGTATCATGCACCGGCAATATAAAGAACAAACTAGCAATATTGTAAAGAAAAATTATGGTATGGGGTAAACTTATAATATAAAAAGGTAGGGTAAATGATAAAATAAAATTATTTGATAATAACGAAGCGTGAGATGAGAGTAAAAGACAAGGTAATGATACGACCATACCAAATTGGTCGTTACATAAAGTGACACATTTTATCATTACGTAACGACATATTTTACGATAAATACAATAAATTTTAAGTAACAATCAAAAGAAACATCATATTTAAAGTAACAATACGATACAATAAAATAAATAATGATCATCCAAATAAGTTGTAAAGCATATTCTTTGTATGAAACTTGAAGTTGGACATAAATATGTAGTATTTGAAAACAATAGTATTTGGAGTTAAGTTGAAAAAGGGTATTTGAAAATCATGTTTACCTAATTAATTTGTTTCCTAAAAGAAGTTTAAAGGTTATAGTCAGGCTGAATTACCATTGTGAGCAGTGTTAACACAAGTCATTTTTATTTTATAGAATTAGCTAAACACAACCAATATTTTTTTTAGGAAAAAGGATAATATTTATTATAAACTAATTACTGATAGAGTCATTACAAGCCATATTGGTTGAACAAGAGATGCTTAACATTGCATCGATATTTCCTAGAGCTGCTAGTTTGCTATAACAGTGAAAAGACATATTACAAACTGTTTCATTACTATTTTTGTCCTCCAGCATCCTGGACTACACAAAGTTGGGAGGATTATGATAACACACTGATTAATCTTGATGAGTTGCTTTGATCCTTCTTTTGCTAGCAGAAGAGCTGCTCCATTGCCTTCTCTGCAACTATGTCGGAGAGTTACTCGTCCCAACTTGTCCTTCAACCATCTGAACTCATAAATAATATTATTGTAGATTAGTGATCCCTTGTCAAGAGAGTGTAAAACATCAGTGGAATCAATTTCTACTTCCAGTGGAGTTAAGTTATTTGAAACTGCATAGATCAGTCTTTGGTGGAGGGCTAGGAGTTCAGCATGAATAGGGCAATTTGCATGAATTGACTTCATGAATTCATGGATTCAAATTGAATCAGCATTCTTGGAAAGTCCTCCAATACATGAAGATGTAGCAGTACTATAAAAGGAGCCACCAGTATTCAGTTTATATCAACCTATTGGGGTTGCATGCCAAGAAATTCTTACCGGAAGAGTTATACTGATTTTTGAAGTTTTTTCTGTAAGGAACCTATATTCCATGACATGATTCTTTATTATGGAGGGTGTAAGAGAGAGGTTTGTATTATTGATGTTGTTCTTATTACTAGTAAGCAATAGTTTCCAAATGACGAAGGAAAATAGGTTTTCTCAGTTCATAAAGTTGGGACACAAGCCAGAACAATTAATAGTCGGATGGTTCAAATTCTTAAGAGATAGGAGCTAGTGCGCTCATTAGGGGGGGGGGGGGTAAGGATACTAAAATATTTTAAAAGAGAGATTGCTAGAAAACTTGGGCATTGTCACAATGAAGGAAGATGTGGTCAATGCTCTATTTGCACATTGTCACAATAAAGGAAGATGTGGTCAATCCAAGGGAATATAAATAAGTCTTGGTAGGAATTTTTCCATGGTAACATAGCCATAGGAAAAATTTAATCTTGTTGGGGCAATTAAGTGTCCAAATTCAGTCAAAATATTTTCCTATTATAGCATTAAGAGATTCCTCAAGAAAGTTATAACAAGACTTGGTGGAAAAGGTACCATTTGGAGAATGACTCCAGTAGATCCTATAAGAGAGGTCACCATGGGGAAATGTAATAGAGAGAATCTTGATGGATAGTGGATATGAGAATTTCAAAAGAGATTTTGTCAAGGGCCCAAGAGTTATTTTAGTATAGGCCACTAGGAGTTGGGAAGAGATCATTTTTAGCTATAGGCACTATGAGGAGTCGGTGATGAGGCTCGCAATCAGGAATCCAGTTACAATATCAAATGTTAATTTTAAAATTGTGGCCCATTGACTAGGCAATACCTTTGGAGCAAATTCCCCATCCAATTTTTAGATTTTCCAAATAAAGGAGGGATGTTTGGTCGTGGCATGGATATATTTAGAGATGTAAAAATTTCCCCAAGGGGTTGTGGGGTAGTTTAAGAATCGCCATGCAAGACTAATAAGTAGGATTTTATTTTTATCACGCACTTTCTTTATGCCTAGCCCCCCCTAAAGATTTATTACTAGTGATAGTGTTCCAATTAAGGAGGTGAAGTTTTTTCCTAGTGTCAATTGTACCCCAAATAAAATTCCTAATGATTTTATGAATGAGAGCAATGATCTTGCTAGGTAACATAGTGATTTGCATGACATAATTATGAACGCTAGCTAGAGTAGATTTAGCAAGGGTGGTCCGGCCAGCTATGTTTAGGAAATTAATTTTCCAGCTATCCAATCTTGTTTTTAAGCGGTGAAGAATGTAATAGAAGTCCTTATTTTTGTGATGGTGATTATGAATGGGGAACCCTAAGTATTTCCTAAAGACAAAGGTGCTTTTGATGCGTAGGTAGTTTGAGGCAACAATAATGTCATTTTTTGAGCAATTGGTGGAGAAGTAGACCCTATATTTGGAGTAGTTAATTTTTTACCCTGAGATATTACAAAAATTGTTGAGACAAGTTAAACTAGTGGAGCAATTTCTTTGGTAACTTTCCCCATGAGGATTAAGTCATCGGCAAAAAATAAGTGAGAGAGGGAGGATCCTTTTGGTGTAACTTTAATGGGATCCCAAAGGTGGATATCAACAAGGTGATTAATATGACATGAGAGCATTTTCATATATAGAATGAACATATAGAGAGACATGGGATCTCCTTGATGAATACCCCTGTCCGGGCAGAAATAATTAGTATTTTGGCCATTAAGTATAATGGAGATTTGTCTTGTGGCGATACAAGACATAATGAGTTTAGTAATTTTCGGAGGAAATTTAAAGTAATTGAGTGTTTGATAAACAAAATCCCATTCGATTCTATCAAACGCTTTTTCTTGATCGAGTTTGATGAGCATGTTACCAATTTTGTTCCTCTTTTTATTAATAGAGTGAATAACTTCTTGAATAATAGTAGCATTATCACTGGCCCGATGATTTTTCATCAAGCTAGCTTGAAAAGGGCTGATGATAGTGGAGAGGAAAGGTTTTATTCGATTGGAAATTATTTTAGTAATGATTTTGTATATAGTACTACAAAGGTCTATTTAGCGAAAGTTATTAAGGTTGTTAGAATTGGAAAATTTAGGAATGAGACAAACGTAAGTATTATTTAGGGGTGTAGGGATAGTAAAGGTATTAAAGACCTTGTGGCAACAAAATATAATAGATGGTCCAATAATGTGCCAATATTTCTAAAAGAAAAAAAGATGAACGCCACTTGGACCCCGGGCTTTGAAAGGTTTAATAGAGTAAAGTACATTAGTATTTTCTATATTGAGTAATGGATTGTCTAAGGAGGATAGGTTAAGGTTAGAGAAGCTAGTAGGATTGTTATGCACAAGATTCCTATTTGTAGAGATCATTGAAGTAGTGAACAACTTAGGGAAGAATCTAGTAGTATGGCTCATGATGGTTTCTTGGTTATCAAAACAAATACCATGGTCATCTTTGAAAAAGAAAATCTGATTTTTTCGTTTGCGATTGGAGGCACTTAAATAAAAAAATTTAGTAATGGAATCGCCATCGTTCAAGTAATTCTAGATCTAATTCTCTAATAATATTCCTCTATTTTAACAATGTCATCGTACTCTGTTTGAAGCTGCTCTTCTAAGTTGTGTAAGAAGGAACTAGTGTGATAGTGACTAGGTTTCGGATGCCATTTAGCCTGGCTAGGATAATTTTTCTATTTTTTTGGAAATTCCCAAAAGCAATATTTTTCCAGGCTAAGACATTTCTTTGAAAATTACTGGAGGCCATAATTACATTGTTAGACCAATTATTGTTGATAAGATTATTAAAATCAGGATGATTCAAGCAGCAAAATTCTAGACGAAAAGGTCTAGGACCACTATTTCTCATGGTATTTGAGAGAGTTAGAAAAAGAGGGTTATGGTCTGAGTAAGTCTTAGAGAGGTGGGTAACAAGGACAGTGGAAAAAATTTCCAACCAAGAATCATTAATAAATATACAATCAAATCGTCCCATAATCAAACCATTGGACTTTTTCATGGTTCGACCAGGTGAATTTGCAGCATTTATAACCTAAGTCAATTATATTACAATGGCTAATATATTTACAAAGACGGAAAGATCTGCGAGTGCTACTAGGACGACTCCATAACTTATCACTGTCCATAAGTACATCATTAAAATTACGACCAACCAACCAAGGTTATTTATAGTTGTTAGAGATGTTAATAAGATTATTCCAAATTTTATCTCTATTAGTAACAGAAGTACCGGCATAAATTTAACTAAAGAGCTAAGTTTTTTTGTGATGATTACCTCAATCATTACATGAATGGCTCGGTCCCGCCTAGTGAAGCTATGGACGTTGACAGAGTTATTGTTCCATAATATTACTAATCCTCCTGCTTGTCCTTCTGCAGGAACCTCAATCATATTGGTGAAGTCATGATCATTCAAGAGTGTAGCATGGGAAACCATATGGGTCTCTAGTAGGGTTACTACACTAGGTTTATGGGTGTCTATTAGATCCTTAAAATGCCTATGGAAGGTGTCATTATTGGCACCTCTTACATTCCACAAGAATATACGAGCAGATCAATTCATTTGAGGGACAAACTGGTTGTGGGCATCCCCCTCCCCCGGTAAGAGAGGTGGGTTCCTTCTCAGATAGGGCATCAGTCTTAAAGCACTCTTCCCCATTATGGGGTCCTGGGGAGGGGAGCGAATGTCCATGGAGCATTTGTACAGTGTCATCACACAGCTGAAGATGTACTTCTTATCCTGCATTTCCCTGAATAGTAGCACTTTTACTTCTCCTAGACTTGCAAATTTTGTTGGTGGCTCGTGGTGGTGGAGGTCTATCTCCTCCTCCTCGACTGCCTGGTTTGGCATTGGAAGATAATTATTGGGAGGGATTTTCTTGCATGGGGGCTGGGGGCTCCTCCTGAGGTAGTATTTGGTTGTAGTGGGGTTGAATTTCCCATTGCATGAATATTGGGTTTAGTGTGGTCTGCTCCTATGGTGGAAAGAAGGGGAGGTTGGGAAGTTGGAGAGGTATTGTTGGTGGTTAGTTGTGAAGAGGCAGATTCCATTGGTTCTGCATTTTCTGAATTATAGTGGGGTTCAGATTGGGAGCTAGAGGATGAGGGATCTTACTGACCCTTGTTTGGTTCACACAGTAGTTCATAGATACTGTAATATTCATTAGTGTAAGGAACCTAAACTATTTTCTTTATCTTTGTATTTTATAATTCAAGATACTTTTGTAATACTATTTATGTGAAATTTAAAAGGTTTATTCATGACACTGGATACAACCCCAGCGCACATATAAAGTCCCTTAGGAAAATATTGTTTGTTTTTTCACCTTTTTAAAATAGAGTTCTCACTGGACAAAATATTCATTATTATCTTATTATTTTCCTAATATTTAGGTTTTAAATTAACTAAATTTTTGCCTATTAAATCGTTTTTTATTTGGATTATGTAACAATAACGACAAGCATAGTGATTTTTCACAAGTGAGGTATGGGATGTCAGAATAACTGCTTAACGCTAGAGGGGGGGGGAGGGTGAATAGCGTTTTATAAAAAATTCTGCAGAAATAAAAATTAACTTGAATCAAATTGCGGAATTAAAAGAGTATGGAAGAGATGCACCGATTTTATACTGGTTGGCCACAAGTGTGGTTACGTCCAGTCTCCCGAGAGACTCTCTCGAGGTTCTACTAAACTCGTTAAGCTTCCGGGTGCTTAACAAACCGTTACAACTGAGAACTTGAGTCACACAAGCCTCAACAACCGTTGCTCGAAGATACCGCACTTCAAGACTTCAAACGAAGGAATAAAATATTCCTTCTTACAACAAGGGATTATAGAATTTCCCTTCAAGTGTATAAACACTCAATACTCACTTATACAATTGCTCTCTTAAAGAGTAGATATGAGTACAAATTAATAAGCTCAAGAATACAACAACTTCTTCAAGAAATTGGCTCTCAAAAATGATGAATTCAATATGAAATAATTGATGCAAGAGTATGTAAGCTTTTGTAAGTTTATGCTCAGTTGTTGTACTTAAAAAAGTGATTTAGAGGTGTATTTATAGGCCTCAAAATGCCCCAGACCGTTGCATAATTGTCAAACAAAATTCCTGATTCTGTGCTCATATAATCGATTAGATGGTCTATATAATCGATTTTTTAACCAACGTTCAAAAAACAGTCTCGTGATTTTAGCGAGAATAATCGATTATGTAGACTGTATAATCGATTATATGCAAATCTTTCAAAAGATCATATCCTGATTTTAAGGAGAATAATCGATTGTTTATGAAACATAATCGATTGTACGTTAACGTTCAAAAATCAGTTTAAGATTCTGTGCTAACATAATCGATTATCAGCTGTGTATAATCTATTTTTTTTTTAAAGTTTAAAACAACACTTTGGCAACTGTCTGAACATAATCGATTAGTTGAAAAGGATAATCGATTGTTTTGCTTCTTTGAAAATTTCATTTAAACACTGTCTCAATGTAATCGATTGTGGAAAACATATAATCGATTACTTTGCAGTTTGAAAATTTCAGTTTAAGCACTGTCTCAATATAATCGATTGTTAAACAAGTATATAATCGATTGTTCTGTTGTTTTTGAAAATTCCAGTTTTGGCGGTCTTAATATAATCGATTATGTAGCATATATAATCGATTATATATGTCCAGATTTAAAAGACATGTTTAAAAATCATTTTGGCTAAAATGCAAATCATTTTGTTTTAATTCAAAGATGCATGTTTTGATGAAAATGATTTTACGAGAGAAGCCAATAGTTAAATCTGTTGTTGAATCAAGATCACACTATAAAACGACCCAAGTATAACTTCGTTGCTTTACTTGATCTTGTTCTTGTTTCTCTTGTGCTTGACTGTTAACGTTCCATGCTCGTTGGTTTGTCATTTATCAAAATCTACACAGATCAACACACGTTTAGTTTGAGAACGTGTTTCAACAATTTCCCCCTTTTTGATAATGGCAAACCAATATCGGGATATGCATATTAATGACAGTCATATTAATGACAGTTCAAGACAAGTATTCCCCCTCAATTTATGAGTTCCCCCTGCAAATGTAGTGTGCATAGCCCTTATTCTTTCCCCTTTTGACATTAACAAAAAGCATAAAAATTTTATTAGAAAATAGTGGAATACATAATAAGACTTAAAAAAACAGAAAATTAATCAACTACAAGCAAGAAAAAATTATTCATTGTCATCCTCATCATCCGGCACTGCTTCATGAAGGACAAGTCCAGCATAAGGATAGTGAACATGATCAAAGTATCCATGAAGCTCATAAGTCAATCGAGTGACGTTTTGATCAATACGATTGACGGAGGTGGACAATGAAGCAAGTTGGTCTGAAATGGTTTGAAGAGTTGGAGCTTGAGGGCGACGCGTTTGAGAAGTTGGAGGAGGAGGAGGAGCCACGTGTTCACCGACATTGGGAAAGGAAGATTCGAAAATTTCCCAATGTTTGGTGCCCTTTTTGAGAGGACCAACAGTGGTGTTGAAACCGGAGGCTTCAAGAAGATTCATTACAAGAAAGGCATAAGGAAGTGGTTTATCGTCCCCAATGGCATCAAGCATGTGGATCTTGACGAACTTGCACCAATTGATGCGAGCCCCGGTGATAATGGCATGCATAAGTTTTGCATCCTCATGGGAGATTGTGGTGTGATTGAATTTGTGAGGTTTGAGAACTCGAGTGATAAAATAGAAGATTAGTCGATATTCCGGGAGCATTCCCCTAATGGTTGGGCGACGGTTGTCTAGAGTAAAATCAAATGCTCCAAGCCCTATTTGGTTTAAGAGAAGTTGTTCATCAAATAATGCTCCGGCTTCTCTAGTGTAAAGTGAAATGTCTTCCCCATTTCGAGGAAGTTGAGTGATCATTTGTAAGGTTTCTGCGGTTAAAAGAATTGGAACTCCATTAATGTTTGAAACAAGATCACCATCTGCGTCCTCCTGAAGATTTGAATAGAAGGCGTGAATCAAGGGAGGATGAATATGAGGATATTTAAGATATAGAAAATCAAGGAGTTGGCTTTGCCTAAGTATGTTTGCAGTTGCCGCGGGGGCGCTAGATTCAAGATATTGATTAGTCGAAAAGCGAGGAGGAAGGATTTCTAGGTTTTCAAATTTTTCCGAGAATCGAGTTAGTTCGGGTGCAGTGTCGAACCGCAAATAAGAGCCGTCTTTGTAAGGAAAAACGGGAGGAGGAGCGGCGGAAGAGGAAGCAACGTTTTTGCCGGAACGAGAGCGTTTGGTGTACCTGCTCGTCATTTTGATGAAAGATTGAGAGCTGTTGAAGAAGTTTTGGAGAGATTTTCAAGAAACTTTTTTGAAGCTTAGATTGATGTTGAGGCGAATATACTGAAGGTGGAAGACCCTATTTATAGAATGGAGGAAAGAAAAGCATTGAATGGGAAAAGGCTGCAATTTTGGAGATTTCAAACAGTCAGAAACGAAAAACATTTGAACACTGACCGTTGCATAATCGATTATGGAGTCGAAATAATCGATTATTAAGGACTTTTGAATTGTACTCGGAAGAAAAAAAATCGAATATGTGAGTGTTGCAGGAGCCAAACGGTAACAAAATTCGAATACTGACCGTTTGAGAATCGATTATTAAACCTGAATAATCGATTATGGACAATATTTGAATTAGTCAGAAGATAGATAATCGATTATGCGATTGGGGTAATCGATTATATGAAGGCAGTAAGTATTGTATGGATAAGTGATTCTGAGATAATCGATTATGGGACTTTGAATAATCGGTTATATTAAGGCAGTGAGTTATAATGTCCTGAGTGATTGTTGGATAATCGATTATGGAATTTTGGATAATCGATTATATGAAGGCAGTGTTATACGGACAACAGAGACGGTAAGAGATAATCGATTCTGCCAATGCAAATAATCGATTATTGTCAAAAACTTGTAAAACAATCTTAACAAAATCGATTAGCGATACAGATAATCGATTACTATATATGATTGCAAAAATCCTGCACAACTCAGATGTTAGAAATAATCGATTATATGTAGTAAATAATCGATTAAATGACACCAGTGTTAAATAATTCCCCATGTCTTTGGGGCGATACCTGCAAAAGAAAATTAGGCGCCTCCGACGCTCAAGTCAGTAATTATTCAAAAAAATAAATGCAACCTAAGTGTATGCATTAGATCAACGTAGAGTCAAGAATTCCGAGTTCACTTTGAATACGGAAGAACGACTCTTTATCTAAAGGTTTGGTGAAGATGTCGGCTAATTGAAGTTTAGTTTCAACGAACTCAATTTCGACATCACCTTTGAGAACATGATCTCTTATAAAATGGTGCCTAATGTCTATGTGTTTCGTTCTTGAGTGAAGAATAGGATTCTTCGTCAAGCTTATGGCGCTAGTATTGTCACATCGAAGAGGTACGTGGTCAATACTAAGACCATAATCCGAGAGTTGTTGCTTCATCCAAAGGATTTGTGCACAACAACTCCCCGCGGCTATATATTCAGCCTCTGTTGTGGATAACGCAACACTTGCTTGTTTCTTGCTAAACCAAGAAACTAAGGAGCTACCGAGCAAATGGCACGTGCCACTAGTGCTCTTGCGGTCCAATCTGCATCCACCAAAATCGGAATCGGAATAGCCAACAAGTTGGCATGAAGAACCTTTGGGATACCAAAGTCCCACATTTATCGTTCCAACAAGGTACTTCATTATCCGTTTTACCGCAATTAGGTGAGACTCCTTCGGACATGATTGATATCTAGCGCATAAACAAACGCTAAATATGATGTCCGGTCTACTAGCAGTTAAATAAAGAAGAAAGCCGATCATACCTCGGTACTTTTTGGTATCGACTTCCTTACCTTTTTCGTCCTTGTCAAGATGGTCGGATGTGCTCATTGGAGTGCCCATTGCTTTAGCATTGCTCATTTCAAATCGATTTAGCAAGTCTTTGCAATACTTAGATTGACAAATGAAAGTGCCTTCTTTCATTTGTTTCACTTGCAACCCCAAAAAGAAAGTAAGCTCACCCATCATTGACATCTCAAATTCACTAGTCATTAAATTTGAGAATTCCTTGCATAGAGACTCGTTAGTGGAACCAAAAATAATGTCATCAACATAAATTTGTACTAAAAGAATGTCATTGTCTTTACTCTTGATAAAAAGTGTAGTATCGACTTTCCCCCTATTGAATTCATTTTCTAATAGGAATTTGCTCAAGCGTTCATACCAAGCTTGTGGAGCTTGTTTCAGACCATAGAGTGCTTTCTTGAGCTTAAAGACATAATCCGGAGATATAGAGTCTTCGAACCCCGGGGGTTGTTCAACATACACTTCCTCTTGAATAAATCCGTTGAGGAAGGCACTCTTGACATCCATTTGATACAATTTAAAATTCATTGAGGAAGAAAATGCAAGTAATAAACGTATAGCTTCTAAACGTGCTACGGGTGCATATGTTTCTTCATAATCAATGCCTTCTTCTTGATTATAACCCTTTGCAACTAACCTAGCTTTGTTTCTAGTGATAATTCCATTTTCGTCTAATTTATTCCGAAAAACCCATTTCGTACCAATTATGGTATGATTATCGGGTCTTGGAACCAATTCCCAAACGTCATTACGTTTAAATTGGTTAAGCTCCTCTTGCATTTCCAAGGTCCAATGCTCATCCCCAATTGCTTCGGAGATGGTAGTAGGTTCAATTTGGGAAACAAATGCCATATAACTTATGGTGTCTTTGAGAAGGTTTCGAGTACTTACCCCTTTCTCGATGTCGCTAATTACCTTGTCGAGAGGATGGTCTTTAGACGTCCTCCAAGCCTTAGGCATCATCGATTCTTGTGATTGTGTCTCCTCTTGCGGTTGTTCCATGGGTTCATCTTGAATCTCCTTTGAATTTTCCGTTTGCTCCTTGTCTTGAATATTCATCTTGTTTAAAGATTCTGCAAGATCATCACAAAATTCCTTTCTCGCCAAGCGAGCATCACTTTCACAAAATACAATATGAGGGGTCTCCTCGACAGTTTCAGTACGATTATTAAATACTCTATACGCTTTACTACGAGATGAGTAACCAAGAAAAATACCTTCATCAGATTTTGCATCAAACTTTCCCAAATTATCTTTTCCATTATTATGGATAAAACATTTACAACCAAAAACTCTAAGATGGGAGATATTAGGCTTTCTTCCCTTATAGAGTTCATATGGGGTTTTCATGAGTATCGGTCGAATGACTGCTCTGTTTAAAACATAGCAAGCGGTACTCACGGCATCCGCCCAAAATTTCTTGGAAACCTTTGACTCATCGAGCATGGTTCTAGCTATCTCTTCGAGGCAACGATTTTTCCGTTCCACCACTCCATTTTGTTGTGGTGTACGTGGAGCCGAAAAGGTATGTTCAATACCGAGTTCGTCACAAAAATCCGCGAAGAGATTATGATCGAACTCTCCCCCATGATCACTTCTTATGGAAGTGACGGTTGTACTCTATTCATTTTGCACACGTTTAAGAAAACTTTTGAAAGCATGAAATGCATCACTTTTATGAGCTAGAAACAATGTCCATGTGAATCGAGAGTAGTCATCAACAATTACAAAAGCATATAAATTTCCACCAAGACTTTTAACTCGAGATGGTCCAAAAAGATCCATGTGAAGAAGTTGTAAAGGTCTATTGGTTGAAACAATATTCTTTGATTTAAAAGAAGCTTTTGTTTGTTTTCCTTTTTGGCATGAGTCACAAATAGAATCTTTTTCAAAAGTAATATTTGGAAGACCAATTACTAGATCTTGTGAGACTAGTTTGTTTAAAAGATTCATATTTATATGAGCTACTCTACGATGCCATAGCCACATGTCGTCTACTTTACTCAATAAGCAATTTACAAAACTTGATGAAGAATTTTCTAGATCAACCATATAGATATTATCTATTCTAATGCCACGAAGAATAATTTTGAAATCACGACGACGAATAACCAAGCATTCTTCGGAATCAAATAAAACAAGATTTCCCTTGTCACATAATTGACTTATGCTCAAGAGATTATGTTTTAAACCTTTAACTAACAAGATATTTTTAATAGCGGAGGTTTCGTCCTTACCGACCGAGCCAATACCGATAATTTTTCCTCTATTATTGTCACCGAAAATAACGCTTCCTCCTTCCTTGGGTTCTAGTTGAAGGAATTTAGATGCATCTCCGGTCATGTGTTTGGAGCATCCACTATCAAGGTACCAAAGTACACTTGATCCCTTCAAACATACCTACAAAACAAATCAATGAGATTTTGGTACCCAAGCCATTTTGGGTCCTTGTACGTTAGGTGCAACGTGGTAGTGTGATTGACTCGTGTTGATGTGCCGATGTCGAGTAAAACACACGGGAGCTATATGCCCTATTTTGTTGCAGTAGTGACAAATGACATTTGGATTATGCATTCTTCTAGGATGATAGTAATTAGAAGGTCTAAATCCGTTCATCCTGTTTTTATAAAAATAATTTTGATGCACTTTTCGAGGATTTTGTCTAGGTGGTCTAAACATGCTAACATTTCTTCGAACATTTGTTCTAGGATGATTAACATTTCTAGGGTTACTATTTCTAGGTGGATTTATTTTAATTTCCCTAGGTTGAGTCTTAGGTGATTTAGGAATGGACTCAACCTTTTCTTTAGGCTCATTTTTAAATCCTATACCGTGCTTGGTGGATTTCAAATTATCAAGAACATTATTCAAAATTTTGTGCGAGGAATTAAACTTGTGTAATGTGCTTTTGAGACTATCTACTTCTTCTTTCAAAGATTTGCAAGAAGAACAACCTTTGTTTGAGCCTTCGGGTTTGTCCATGCTTCTTTTGCCATAAAACCGGTTTTCTTCTTTCAACTTTTCATTATCGAAATTTAATTTTTCAACTTCCTTTTCCTTTAAAGAAATTTGTTTTCTTAAATCAGTTATTGTTTTTGAAGCACAAATAAACTCATCATAAAGTTCATCAAAGGCGTCTTGCAATTCTTCAAAAGTGAATTTATTTTTGGAAGTGGTACATACCTCGTTTTGTTTTCTTCATTTGCCATGAGACATAAGTTTGCGGTCTCCTCTTCTTCTCCGTCGCTAGATTCGTCGCCGGAGTCGCCTCCCCAAGAGATGTAGGCTCTTTGCTTTTTACCTACCTTCTTCTCCACTTTGGCGTTTGGGCATTTTGGTTTAATATGCCCGAGTTCTCCGCATCCATAGCATTTTAACTCACCTCCTTGTTTCTTACCTTTTTGTTCATACTCCTTTTGTATGAACTTATGGAATCTTTTGATGACGAGGCCGAGCTCGGTGTCATCGTTGCTTGAGTCCTCATCAATTTGAGGTTGAGCCGTTTTTGCTTTTAAGGCAATTTTCCTTTGCCTTTGATCATCTACAGGAGGGTTAAGAATAGTAGACTCATATGTTTTAAGGTTACCTCTTAGCCCGTCGATTGTGACATTTGTTATCCCGATTGATTCCTGGATAGCATCGGCCTTTGAACGCCATTCCGGATTAAGGATTCGGAGAATTTTACGGATAAGTTCCCGATCCGTAAATGTCTTCTTAAGGGCGTGAAGATCATTGACGATTTTTGAAAATCGTTCAAACATGTCGTCTATTTTCTCACCTTCCTTCATGTGAAACAATTCATACTCGTGAGTTAAGAAATCAATTTTTGCTTCACGTACCTGGTCTGTGCCTTCGCATGTGATTTCGAGCTTATCCCACATTTGTTTTGCGGTTGTGCAACATGATATTTTTCGATAGTCATCGGGATTTACTACGCAGTACAACATATTAATTGCCTTTGCGTTGTTCTCTACCTTTCTTATATCATCCGCATCATACTCCTCTTCTAATTTTGGGATGAGTTTATCACCATCCTTTTTAGTTGGTAGTTGCTCTCCATTTTTAATAATTTTCCAGATATGAAAATTATTTGACTGGATGGATATCCTCATTCTCTCTTTCCAATAGGTGTAGTTGGTTCCATCAAATAGTGGTGGCCTTGCGGTGCATGAACCTTTACCTATTCCTGCATAAGCACTACGAGTAGAAGCCATGGAAAGTTTCTCTCAAACGGTTAAGTCTTACAGAGAGTTAGGCTATGATACTAATTGTTAGAATAAGTGCTTAACGCTAGAGGGGGGGTGAATAGCGTTTTATAAGAAATTCTGCAGAAATAAAAATTAACTTGAATCAAATTGCGGAATTAAAAGAGTATGGAAGAGATGCACCGATTTTATACTGGTTGGCCACAAGTGTGGTTACGTCCAGTCTCCCGAGAGACTCTCTCGAGGTTCTACTAAACTCGTTAAGTTCCGGGTGCTTAACAAACCGTTACAACTGAGAACTTGAGTCACACAAGCCTCAACAACCGTTGCTCGAAGATACCGCACTTCAAGACTTCAAACGAAGGAATAAAATGTTCCTTCTTACAACAAGGGATTATAGAATTTCCCTTCAAGTGTATAAACACTCAATACTCACTTATACAATTGCTCTCTCAAAGAGTAGATATGAGTACAAATTAATAAGCTCAAGAATACAACAACTTCTTCAAGAAATTGGCTCTCAAAAGTGATGAATTCAATATGAAATAATTGATGCAAGAGTATGTAAGCTTTTGTAAGTTTATGCTCAGTTGTTGTACTTAAAAAAGTGATTTAGAGGTGTATTTATAGGCCTCAAAATGCCCCAGACCGTTGCATAATTGTCAAACAAAATTCCTGATTCTGTGCTCATATAATCGATTAGATGGTCTATATAATCGATTTTTTGACCAACGTTCAAAAAACAGTCTCGTGATTTTAGGGAGAATAATCGATTATGTAGACTGTATAATCGATTATATGCAAATCTTTCAAAAGATCATATCCTGATTTTAAGGAGAATAATCGATTGTTTATGAAACATAATCGATTGTACGTTAACGTTCAAAAATCAGTTTAAGATTCTGTGCTAACATAATCGATTATCAGCTGTGTATAATCTATTTTTTTTAAAGTTTAAAACAACACTTTGGCAATGGTCTGAACATAATCGATTAGTTGAAAAGGATAATCGATTGTTTTGCTTCTTTGAAAATTTCATTTAAACACTGTCTCAATGTAATCGATTGTGGAAAACATATAATCGATTACTTTGCAGTTTGAAAATTTCAGTTTAAGCACTGTCTCAATATAATCGATTGTTAAACAAGTATATAATCGATTGTTCTGTTGTTTTTGAAAATTCCAGTTTTGGCGGTCTTAATATAATCGATTATGTAGCATATATAATCGATTACATATGTCCAGATTTAAAAGACATGTTTAAAAATTATTTTGGCTAAAATGCAAATCATTTTGTTTTAATTCAAAGATGTATGTTTTGATGAAAATGATTTTACGAGAGAAGCCAATAGTTGAATCTGTTGTTGAATCAAGATCACACTATAAAACGACCCAAGTATAACTTCGTTGCTTTACTTGATCTTGTTCTTGTTTCTCTTGTGCTTGACTGTTAACGTTCCATGCTCGTTGGTTTGTCATTTATCAAAATCTACACAGATCAACACACGCTTAGTTTGAGAACGTATTTCAACATGGGAAGGGTAAGATGTACATAGTCTTACCCCTACTTTGGAAGGGCAAAGAAGTTATTTCCTATAGACTCTCGGATGGAGAACAGATGAAGTGAAAAGGAAGAAAGAGAGAAAGAAAGAAGAGCAACAATTATGAATAACAAAAAGATAAAAAGACAAAAGTGAAGAATGTAGCTAAACTCTAGGTAGTAAAACCAATGAATAGAAGGATATCATACTAACGCTAATGCTAGCGAACTGAGCAAAATAAAGAGAAACGTTCGACTACCTACTAATCTTCTATCTCCACACTCGCCTATCAAGGACCATATCCTCGGTCAACTCCAATTGTACCACGTCCCGCCTAATAACTTCTCCCAAGACTTCTTAGACCTACCTCTACCCCTCCTAATACCCAGTGAGTTAACCTCTCGCACCTTCTAACTGGGGCTTATATATTTCTCCTCTTAATATGTTTGAATTATCTCAACATCGCTTTTCGCATCTTATCCTCCACGGGGCTATTCCTACCTTATCCATTTGAACTATATATGTAAGAACTAATAGTATTTAGGAATTTAAATCTTTCCATAACTATAATATTCTTAACCTACAGTAGAAGAAGGAATTACAATTGGGCGTTCACGACTTCTTTAGAAGTCCTTATTTTCCTAAAAAAAAATATTATTTCAAAAAAATATATAAATAATTTGAATTTTTTATTTTCTCATAATTATCGAAAAAAATTAATATTGGATAATTAAAGTGGAATGGGGAAAAATTAATAAATATTCTCTGATATAATAAATAAAAAAGGTTAATAATCTAAGCATCGAAGTTAGCCACCAAATACTATTTGTTAACATTTATATGGTTTTCTTAAAAAGAATTAAAAACTTACCCATAGAGATAGTGTACATGCGTATCATAATACTAGTTGACCTATACGACGTGTATTCATCCGCTGCTAAAGTCAAATAAGTCATGGACTTCATTTTTTTTGAGATTAGGACATTTGAATCTAAATATATTTATAAAAATTAAGATGTGTATTAAGATTAAGATATTTGAATTTGAATATAGTATTAAAATTTAAATATTAAATAATTAAAATTATTTCATTTTTAACATCTAAATATATAAATTTATCTTTATTTGTTAATATACATAAAAATCAAATAAAATACTAATTAATTTAATATTCTATCAATAAAATATATAATTTTTTAAAATATAGTTGTTGATAGTAGTAATAACTAAATGTCGATCAGAGGAGGTATTTAGTGGTGATGGTTCAAGATAATAGCTAGTAGTAATTGATACAACAACAACAATCCAGTATAATCTCACTTAATGGGGTCTGGGGAGGGTAGTATGTACGCAGACCTTACCCCTACCCTTGGGTAGAGAGGCTGTTTTCAAATAAACCCCCGACATCCTTCCCACCTTACTCTTGGGGAGACTCGAACTCACAACCTCTCGGTTGGAAGTAGTAATTGATAGTGATAACAATTTATGATTGAGGAGAATGATGGCGGGTGGCCATAATTAATAATAGGGGGTGGTAGTTGTAATTGTGATTGCTAAAGGTGGTGATGAGGGTGATAGGTTATAATAATGAATAGTGTGGCTATAGTTATTGATGGTAATAGAATAATTATAGAGGTTGAGGTGAATGAGTATTTATTATGACTAAAAATTACGACGTTAATTAATAGTATAGAATATCGTATCCTAATAAAATTAAGTGTCTATCATGTATAGTAACCATACAAACCTATTCGTGACTGTGAAGTGAGGCCACAACGTATTCGTGACTGTGAAGTACATAAAATAAAATGAGGCCACAATGTGCTATTTTACCGTTCACAAATCAGAGGGGTCAGTCAAACAAGGGAAAAAAAATCAAATTGGGAGGTTCCTAACGGCGGCATGGAAGTGAACGGGGACGACGGCGAACCGGCGGCGAACTCTCTAGCTGAAGAAGAAATGACTATATTTTCTAGCCACAACTTCGGAAATTCTGAAAACACGGACGACGGCTTCTCCGTCACCATCATCGAGGTCTTTCCTCTCTTTTAGTATATTTCTCTAATTTCAGCACTCTATATATAAAAATTCAAACAACAACAACAAAGGATAAACAACTCCATACAGCTAACTTCTTTTTGGCATGTAAATAGAACATGAAGGAAGAGTACGGTTTATTCGTATGGCCTTGCAGTATTATTCTAGCCGAGTACATTTGGCAACAAAAATCACGCTTTACTGGCGCAACTGTGGTTGAGGTAACGAAACTCATTTTATTGTTTTACTTATTGAAAATTTTATAGCTTCGTCGCCTTTTATTGGTCTTTAGCTCGAATAAAGGAGGACGGTTGCACTAAGTAACTCTATTGTAAAACTAGTGGATTTTATAAGTTATACACACTGTCATGTTTTACACTATCAGCTCAACCAAAGGATATTTAATCACACAAGTGGGGTTTGGGTAGGGTAGCATGTACGCAGCCTTACCCCTTGCCTGGAAAGGCAGAGAGATTGTTTCCGATATGTAATTTGAAATGTGAAATATATATAATTTGAAAATAAGACATGTTACTTGACGGATGGTGTAAAATTCCTTAAATTGATGGTCTACAATCTACATAACTTAAAAACTCTTATTGTTTGGTTTCTTCGATACGGTCTTGGAACATGTTTAAAGGAGCGAAATCAATATTAAAGATTTTTATAGCCGACTCAAGCTAGTTTGGGATTGACGCGTAGCAGCAGCAGCAGCAGTAGTTGTTTGTCTGTTTCCTACTTTGCGTACTGTGCTTTAGTTTTAGTTTGATTAGTGTTATATTTACTTCCTTTTGTTCATCATATTACAGCTTGGGGCAGGGACCTCATTGCCTGGGCTGGTTGCTTCAAAAGTGGGTGCAGATGTAACGCTCACTGATGATTCAAGCAGAGTGGAGGTGTGATTTTTTTTTTGTTGAGTAGTTTTCTAATAGACACCAGATTGAGAATTCATTATTTGATCATAGTCGTGGAGACAGTGCTCAAACCCGGTTACTAAACCATGGATATATTACATATCTATATTACTGGTATGCTAATTGGATTCAAGAGCTGAGCATAGAATTGATTTGCAGCGGGAATTGAGTATTAGGAATTGTTGATAACACAGAAGTGCTTGACCTTTTCTTTTCTCTTCTTTATTTTGCTTAGCTATTTCTTACCTTGGAGCATCCGTGTATCTTTGACGCCATTATTGTCATAAAAAATATGTTGTCCTCACAACATTTTGGTTACAACAACAACAATGTCTCAGTCCCAAACACGTTAGGGACAGCCGTGCTGGTAACTCAAAGTAATATGCTTACAGTGGATTGTTCTGGGTAGGTTTCGTCCAAGGATGCTTTTTGGAAATAGAGCTGTCACTGACCCTGTTCTCCCTCACTCATCTGCTGCTTCAATATTCATGTAATTTAATGACTAAGCTATAGATGTTAGTAGGTCAGCTAGGAAGCACCTACCCTGAATAAGAACGTCTCAAAATTTTGTGGGAATTATTAGTCAGCACCTTGAGCTTCCAAAATTGCACCAAAATACTTATCAGTTTTACTAACTGTTTGTTTGTGGAACTACAGGTGCTCACTCATATGAGAAGACAATGCGACTTAAATGATATCAAGTGCAAGGTAATCCACACGCTTTGTTTGTTATATGCAACTTGTCATTCCACATGACACATTTTGTGTAGAAGGGTAAAACTGTGTGAGTTTTACTTGAGTATCTAAGAGCGTGTAGAATGCCTTGGACAAAGGCGGATCAACGATATTTGTGACCTAAAGCCGAAAGATAAGAAAAGGCCTTAAATTTATTGCGATAAAATTATATATATTTAATCTTTATTTGATTTTTTTCTTTTTTCTTTTGTAATAATTATTTATGGATCATCTTGTACGTATTTTGGCCCTTCAGTCGGTTATCTACTAGCTCACACCATTGAAGACATCTAGTAACTCCACTCACCAAGGCTTCAAAGATCTTTTTATAAGAAACATCCACCTTTAAGATACAATTTAATAAGTTCCTAACTACTAAGAGATGTTAAAATAATTTAATACATGTGAAATAGTTTAATTTTATTTGAAATTGAAAAAAAAAAATTGATCTACTCTTTATAAGATAATCTATTTTAAAAGATATTACAAGAGACTTTGTTTTATTTGTTTTATTATCACTGTTATCATTAAAACTGTTTTTTTGGCCATATTGCATATTTATTATGATTTTTTTAATCTGAATAACCTCTATTTTTCTTCTCCTAAATAGTATCCAAAAAGCAAAAAAATTTAAATATGGTATTTGATAATATGAAAAATTTGGGCCTCTTGGAACATTGATAGTTTTATGCATTTCTCCTCCGATAGGCTTTATGAAGGTCTTGTTTCTTGTCTTGATTTTGCGTGTGATATCTATTTGAAGTCTTCCATTTTCACATTGCTCGTACTATTGCTGAAGTGTTTTTTTTTTCATTTTATCTTCTAGATACATGGACTTACATGGGCTGTGTGGGATGCACAAACCTTCTCTCTGTGCCCAAACATTATCCTTGGAGCTGATGTCCTATATGACAGTTGTGGTAGGTTTATTTCTTTATATATCTTGTTCTTTCCTTCTTTTCTGGATCTGCCACTGAAGTTGAAATGTCTATCTTGCATGCTTACCAAGCCTTTGATGATCTCTTTGCAACTGTGACATTTTTACTCCAAAATTGCCCGTCATCCGTCTTTATTACTACATATCATAACAGAAGGTATGTTTCCGTCCTCTCTTCTCACTTTTGATTCAGCTAAGGATCATTTTCTTGTGTAATTTGCTGATTCAGATGTAGAGATGATCCAACTCCTGAGGGAAATGTTTCCTCTGACTACTTTAAACCATGTGTGTAGTGGGCATCACCTAATTGGATTCTTGATGGTGAAATGGGGCCTGAAGTGTGTTAAGCTTCTTGATGGGTTCTCATTCATGCCATCACACAAGACGTCTAGTTTGAGTGGTAACATTCAATTGGCTGAGATTATTTTGGACACAGCAAACAGAGACTATACAAAATTGATGTGACTGAACTCAAGTGTGATGGTGCCAAATACTAGGTCCTGCTTACATATTTTACTTCTTCCATTGTAAGTGATCTAAAATTTGTCAACTATATAGCACTCTTTAGAAATCTTTCCTGCAGTCCTTTTCTCGTTTTTATTTTCTAAAGGATTCCATAGGTTGTAATCATTCAGGTTTCGCTGTAAATAACTTGTGATCAACTAATCATCACCTGCACATCAATAGAAGTGACCAGTACATTTGTGTCCTCTTTATATGCTTTCTCTGTGCTTTTTCCGGGGGAAGGGAACTTACTATCACCACTGCATCTCTCGCAGCAAACACTAAAATATCTGAACATGAGACTATGCTGTGGCAAAGAGCTTCAACTGCTTTCTTCACATTGTCAATGACATAGAATGCATGCAAAGAAGCAAGCATCAGAGGGACCATCTTTTTCTGCCAAGTTCTTTCCCTTGGAGTTCAGCATAACAGAAGCATCATAAACCTTCAAGAAGGTTCATGGGGTAAAATGAAGAATTTGCTTAGCAATGGGAGGGAAAAGTGTGAGGAAGTGTAACTATTATATGGATGGTTATGACTAAACAAGGTTATTAGTTGTATACCCGAATGAAAATATCATGAAACGCATCCTAAGACAGGCACCGTTTTCTCCATCTTTGACGGTGTATTCGGACTGAGAACATGTTTTAGAGTAGTAATTTGAACTAAGGGCATTCCCTTGACTCTTTAGGGTAGATGGCAAAACAAGTAATGAGCTCAACTATGCAACAAAATACGCCATTGGCGCTATATGCCTACTAGGAACTCTAGACCAAAGTTGTGTAATTGCTTTGGAATTTGTTGATAAAATATGGTTGGTGAAAAGAGTGAATTTGGTTGCATGCATGTTTGCTATTAAGGCTTTTCAAGCTTCCATTGTGAATAGATATATCATGTTACTTTTGTCTGCTCGCTTTTACGCCTAATGAACCTTGCCAAAGGATAATGATATAAACCAGGCATGTCATTTTTATCTCCTCCTTTCCTGTTTGCTGGCACTGCACGTTGTGTTAAGGCGGTTAAGCTTCAGAGCCAAGGATGTCGCTTAGCTCGATGTTCAAATCCTACTTGAGACAAAAAATTATTGCGTGATATTTTTTATCTGTTCAAGTGTTGATAGACAAAGTTATTAGATTCCCGTGATAGTTAGAAGCGATAAGCATCATGAAATAGTTGATTGTTCGCAATACCGTTATGCATGTAATGATGGCTCGTACTCCAAGTCTACTTTTTCGTTAGTTACCATTTTTGGCTCACCCGTCGGAGTATAGTGTACCAGTATTACAGGTAAGAAAACACAGAGGGAGATGTAGGGCTCGGTTTGTCTTGTAGGAGATGGAATTTTAACATTCTGCCTTTTTGAATAGTCATCTCTTTGCTCCCCTTTACAATATGAAGATGAGGGTCAAAGTTTAGACTCAAATCTATTTACATCTCGAGTATCCAGAAACATAGCACATTTGTCCGAGTCGAGGCTTCCACTGTGTGCTTTCTGATTTGTAGTTTTTGAGATTTTTTCATTTATGTACAGTATTGGAAACTTTATCATCCTAAATGTTTATGTTTAGTAAATTTTCTATGATATGTGCGCTATTGGTTGTATTAGCATGATTTTCAGGTATAGGTTTTGATGAATGACAAACAATGAAGTCAAGTGTTAAACAACGTTATTATATGTCAAACAATCAAGATAGAATGCCGAGAAGCATATTGATGACGGAATTGCATAGACAAGCCAAAGACGAGCTCAAATGTTCAAGACCAAAGACCCAAGGCGTAGGTCGTTAGGTAGAACCAATGTAAGAGCAACGCTTAAGTTATCTCGTCTTTTGGCTCAACATAGGTCATTATAAATATGCATAAAACCATTTTATTAAATCATATTTATCATAAACATATTTTATTAAATCATATTTATCATAAACATATTTTAAATACTTCAAACAAAATGATGTTAAAGTTTTCATTTTAACCAAAATGGTTTTTGAAGTAAGAGTTCAAATCTGTAACAGAATAATCGATTATCAAGACTGCATAATCGATTATGCTGTAGACCGTTGCCAGTGTTTGAACACTGGAACAGAATAATCGATTATGCAGAATCAAATAATCGATTATTCAGCAGAAAATCAGCTTCCGATTTTCTGAACGTTAGAGAAATAATCGATTATCAAATCTGCATAATCGATTATCTTGGCACAAAATCAGCATAATTGATTGTCAATTAAGCAACGGACATAACACTTCTTTCAGCTATAAAAAGAGGTCTTTTGAGCTGATTTAAAATATACAACACCTCCCAATATTGATATACATATTGACATTATTTGAGCATCATTTTAGAGCTTTTGTTGAGCCATTTGAGAGACAACTTTGAGTTGTTCATAGAGCTAAATTTGTATCTCTTTATCTACTCTTTTGAGAGAATTCTTGTTGTAAAAGAGAAAGGTGTTTGAGAAGAACATATCTTCTCATTGATTGTCGGGTTCGCTAAGTACCCTAAGTCTTAGTGGTTGAAGTCTTGTGGTGCGGTATCCACGAGCAAGGTTGAAGTCTTGAGGTGCGGTATCCTCGAGCAAGTTGAAGTCTTGTAGAGTGTACATCTACGAGCAAGTGTAACAGTTTGTTAGGCACCGGTAAGCTTAACGGAGTTAGTGGAATCTCGAGAGAGTCTCTCGGGGACTGGACTAACCACAAGTTGTGGTGAACCAGGATAAATTCGGTGTGTCCTTTCCTTGCTATTTTTATTACCGAATTTATTTTATTCCTGCAATTTTTAATTCCGCAATATTTATCAATATTCTCGTGCCGCACTATTCACCCCCCTCTAGTGACGGGCATAAATCCTAACAATTGGTATCAGAGTCTAACTCTATGAAAGCCTTAACCGGTTGAGAGCGATATATATTTTTTTGTTGAGAATATTAAACGCAGGAATAATGAGCGAAAGACACTCCACCGAGAGACCTCCATTTTTTGATGGAAGAAATTATACATACTGGAAAGAGCGGATGAGAATCTTCATCCAATCAAATAACTTTCGATTATGGCAAATCATCAAGAAAGGTGAACAAATGCCAACAAAGAAAGTTGGGGAAATCATGGTTCCAAAGGAGGAAAATGTATATGATGCCGAGGACATCAAGAAAGTTGAAAGAAACGCAAAGGCCATCAACTTACTATTTTGTGTGGTGAATCCGGACGACTATCGGAAAATCTCTTGTTGCACAACCACAAAGGAAATGTGGGATAAACTCGAGATCACTTATGAAGGTATGCCTCAAGTCCGAGAATCTAAAATTGATTTTCTAACACATGAATATGAACTTTTTAGAATGAGGGAAGATGAAAACATCGATAATATGTTCGAACGATTCCCAATGATCGTCAACGATCTTCATGCTCTCGGAAAAGTATACTCGAACAAAGATCTAGTTCGAAAAATCCTACGGAGTCTCACTCCCATATGGCGTTCCAAAGCAAATGCTATCCAAGAGTCGATAGGAATCACGGACGTCACAATTGATGGACTACGAGGTAATCTTAAAGCTTATGAAAGCACAATTCTTAATCCGTATCTTAGAAGTAATTCGAATATTGCCTTCAAAGCCTCATCCTCTAAAAGAGAAGAGGTAAGTGACTCGGAAAACGATGATGCTGTTACTTCCAATGATATAATTGAAAAGTTTTATAAGTTTATGAAGAAGGAAATAAAGAAGGAAGAACCAAGTCCTTCATGTCAAAATTGTGGAAAACTTGGCCACACCAAATCACATTGTCCAAAATCAAAGGACAAGAAAAAGAAGAAACACCATAGGCGCGTAACATGGGATTCGGACAGCTCGGGCGATGAAACTGCCGCATTATGCCTCATGGCAAACGAAGAAGAAAAGGTAAGTATTTCTAACTCTTACTCGTTTGAAGAAATACAAAATGCCTACGATGAATTATATGATGAATTTGTTAAAGCTTCCAAAACCATAAAAGAATTGAAGAAAACACTTTCTTTGCAAGAAAAAGATTTTGAGAAAACACTTTCTTTGCAAGAAAAAGTTTTTGAAAAACAACCTTCTTTAAAAGAAAAAGATTTTGAAAAATTGATTTGTGATAATGAAAAACTAAAAGAAGAAAATAGATTTTTGGAAAATGACAAAGTCGATCTCAAAAATAAAATCAAGGAGATGAATGACGCCTCTTTATGTGTTCAAAGTTCAAATTGTTTTATGTTGAAAGTAGTTCAGCATATAGATTTTTAATAGTCAAAAGTGATGTGCTTGAACACAATACCATTGTTGAAACAAAATTAATGCTGAATTTTTTACAAATATTTCTCCTTTGAAATTTGAGAATATTTCTTATGCTCCTATTATTCAGAGTGACAATATTTCACATGTTCCAGTTATTCAAAATGATATTAAAAGTGAGGACTTAAGAAGAAGCAAAAGACCAAGGAAAGAAAAATCTTTTGGTAATGATTTTATACTTATCTTGTGGATGATGATCCTTTAACATATTCTGAAGCTATATTTTCATCTGATGCCTCATTTTGGAAAGAAGCTATTGTAGAAATAAATTTAATTTACAAAATAAAACTCGGATTTTAGTTGATTTACCTCCGGGAGCTAAATCCATCGGCTGTAAATGGGGTTTTTTTTAAAAGAAACGCAATCTGGATGGTTCGATAAATACAGAGCTAGACTTATTACAAAAGGTTTTACCAAAAAGCAAAATATTGATTATTTTGATACTTATGCTCTTGTAACTAAAATTTCTTCAAATCGTATTTTACTTGCATTGGCTTCTATTTATAGACTTTTTCTTCACCAAATTGATGTTAAAACTGCATTTTTAGATGGTGACATAGAAGAGGAAATTTACATGAAGCAACCTGAGAGTTGTATTGTGTCTGGACAAGAAAATAAAGTATGTAAATTGCTAAAATGTTTGTATGGTCTAAAGCAAGCACCTAAAAATGGCATGAAAATTTTTAACAAATATTGATTAATGATGTTTTTCATCAATTGAAGTAGATAAATGTGTTTTACAAAATGTGTAAATGGTACATGTGTTATTATTTTTCTTTATGTGGATGACATGCTTATTTTTAGTTCTAGCCTTGATTTGGTACATAAAACCAAACTTTTTTGTCTTCTAATTTTGAGATGAAAGACATGGGAGAGGCCAGCGTTACCTTAGGCATGAAAATTATAAGAGGTGACAATAGCTTGACATTGACTTAGGAACATTAGATTGAAAGAATTCTTAAAATTTCACTATCCAAACTCATGAGTCGCGACGAGCCCCTGGTACCTTATTCAACCAAGTACTAACATAGCGTATCTTTTCATATCATGCTATTATAGGTAAATGAGGCGTAAGGGCTGCCGTAGGATAGCTAGAACAAAACATGTAACATCAACTTATACATATGACATACGGGCCTATAAGACCAAAATGATCACTAGTACACTAAACATAGGCCGACAAGGCCGTACAATCTTTCACGTATCTACAAGCCTCAAAGAGTACATAACTGTCATAAATATTAAGAGGGCTCCGTCATACCAAACAATGCACATCTAAATCATACTGAGGAAACTAGAAACTTCGGAGTAAATGAAGCGCACCAACATCTTTCACTGAGTTGATAGCCTACTTGGAGGACTCTCGACTTGTCTATCGGGACCTGTGGGCATGAAATGCAGCGTCCCCAGGAAAAAGGGACGTCAGTACAAATTATGTATCGAGTATGTGGGGAATGAAAATTAGTAAATAATAGACATGAGAGAAATATGGAGTAAAAGACTCAACATGTAAGTCACAATAACTATGTGAATCAATTAATACTTATAATGGCATGCATATGCGTATAAATATCATACTATGCATGGGTATAAGCATTCATAACATCATCAAGCCTCTGAGGGCATCCCATCATATCATCTTGACCATTATGGACAAATTATCAAAGTATACCAGCTGATCAAGTGGTGGTACGTATATAACGCCTATATATATATATATATATACACGCCATCTGGCCAAGGGTCAATCTACGTGTATAAATAAATGTAGTGCATGAGAAGTACATCAATAAAATTCTTCGGAATGTCATAAGACCATTATACCTTTGAGAAATATCATGAAGTAAACTTTTTCAACTTACGTATTTTCTGAGATCCATGAACAGATGATAGAATAATAAGACACATGGGGAAATCAAGAACGTAGTTACCTATAGTATTTCTATGAATAGAACTATTTATGAAAGTTGACCATTTTCTCATTTCGTTTGTGTGGTATGGATCACACCAAAAAAAAGAAGGGATAGCCTTAACAAACCTGAATCGATTCTCTTGATGTCCCTCTAGCACATGTCTTTTACGAAAACACACAATGACGGATCGAAGTAGAAAAAATTCGTATGATATTCTTTAAGAAAAATTGCACTGTAATCCCTTAAAATCGTAAATCTCGTTGCTATAACATTACGTAATATAGTTTCATATGAAATTTTCTTAAGAATGTTACCTTGCTATGACCATCTTTGATTGTGACTTTAGAGAAGCATCGTTACCTTACAAATATATCTCTCTCTTAAAATGAATTGGAGAGTTACCATTGCAGATTTATATCCAACTCTCTTAAAATGAATTAGATATTGATGACTAAGCCTTCAAAAGTTGATAACTAAGCCTTATCAAGTGACTTTTAAGAGTCATCAATTTGGCTTTGATGTGCTGCAACATTGGGAGATGTAATGCTTATCTAAATATTTGAATTAATTATCCTCTAATCACTTGATTAATCTCTTAATCTCCTATTAATTAATAGTTAACTAATTACCCACATAATTATGAATTAACTCAAATTACTTAAAATACCATCCGATTTTTAACACATCTTATACATCTTACTATCATGGTTATGTGATACTTTGTAGGGTACAAGTCCATAACAACAACAACAACAACAACAACAACAACAACAACTACCCAGTGTAGTCCCACAAAGTGGGGTCTGGGGAGGATAATATGTAGACGAGTCTTACCCCTACCCGAAAGGGCAGAGAGATTGTTTCCAATCAACCCCCGGCTCAGTGAAGGAAAGGAAAGACAAAAACAAGAGAGCATTAGTAATTCCAGCAGAAATAACGTAAATAATTATCTAAACATAAGAAACATAAATAAAATAGCATGCAATAATATAATACAGTAACTACCATAAGGGAGGCACAAGCCAAAACACAAATCATCTAGGGTACAAGTCCATAAATACGAGGTATTATAGCTCAGACCATATTTTGTCCCAAAATGTCAAATTTTGACGAAATTCATTTTCTTCGATTTGCTTACCCTCACCTTCACAAATTTACTCATAACTTTTTTGAAATAGCATAATGCTTATAATCTCATTCCTTAACTTACATCGATTAACTTACAGCAAAACTTTAACGTATGGAAATGCGGGATCTAACATCTCATTTTCGAGCTTGTATCAATTTACTTATGGCTAGGGCTGTTTATCGAGCAGATTGGGAGGTTATTTACTCTTAACAATTTGGCTTAACAATTAGCGGCTTTTAAATGTATTAATCATCTAATCACCCGATAAAATATCAGACGGATTAGTATCGATTTACCTCTATCGTACGGTTATCAGGTGGTTTATCGACCTAACTTAACCAATATTGCGTGCATTAATTGTTTGCTAACAGCTTAGCATACAAATTCAGAAATCGAAATTACTCATTGAGTCTACATACAGAAATCGAAACTACTACCTACATAACAATGAGTGAAAAAGCAAAACACATTTGTAAATCACGAAATTGTACGCTATGTTACATCCCAAACCCAAAGTAGAGTATTAAAATGAACACTGTCCATTTTAAAATTGTACACATTTATTTTCTACAACTGTTCCTGCGCTACATTATCCACTTCCATCTCTACTTCTTCTCCTATTTCAATTACATGAAAAATACAAGAAAATCATCAGGATTAAAAACCTATATGAACACAAACATAGTTTTTGAAGATATTAAATCAGCTTAGCAAACTTGGGGAGAGACTTATGTTTTCTCAATTTGTCAGGGTATATGTCATCAAGATTGTATAATTTGGACACACCAAGCTATGGAAATTCCGTGAACTTAAAGCCTTAATCAAAGCCTTTCACGATAAAGGAATCAAATGTCATGTTGATATAGTGATAAACCATAGATGGGCTGAAAATAAAGATAGTAGATGAATCAACTGTTTATCTTAAGGTGGCACGCCTGATAATAAGCTCGATCGTGGCCCGACCTTCATTTGTGGCAACGATACCAAATCTTCCGATGGCAAAGGAAATACAGATACTGGTTTAGATTGGGGATATGCACCAGACATGGATCATGCTAATCCATAAGTGCAAAAGGATTTATCAGATTAGATGAATTGGCTCAAAACGGAAATTGGATTTGATGGTTGGAGATTTGATATGGTCTTAGGATATGTACCTAAGTCCACTAAAATCTACACGGACAATTTAGGATTTCTAAAAATGAAACTGACAAATCGCATTCCAGATGCGCTTTCTTTAACAACAGACACCAAAGTACAATATCGCATTCACTTCTTATACCACCTGTGAACACCAGCAGCAAATGCATAGAGACATCACAAAAAAAGACTGCAGAACCCACAGTAGCTTCTAATTTCACACTAATCTGTCACCAAATCTTAATAACACCTTCAGTTTCAGTAATATTTGCAAGACAGCAGCAAGCAGGAGCTATCATGTCATCCTATGTACATTAAGCTGATCATATTTAGCTATCAAAATATTAAAGACGCTAAGTTTAGTGCTTCCCACTGTTAGTTCAATTAACAGTAAATACACACTTATATACAACAAATACTTGAAGCCTTGGTGGCTTAAATTCGAATTCTTATCAAATATATTGACACTACACGTCAATTACGGAAGGGCCTTTTCCATTGCAGGCTAAATCTGAAGAAAAAAATTAAAATACTGAGTCGTGCGATAAATATAAGCATATCAACAACACTTATATATAAAAAATATAGTAGCAATATTATTACTTTTTTCAAGCTGCTCGATTTTATCAAAATCTTCCTCAACACTAATAGGTTGTTTTAATTTTTCATTTCGAAGCCAACCTTGAAGACACACTACAGCTTGCACCAATTTCCCGTACTAAACGCACATTCGGATGCCACAATTGAAACAGAAACATCTAATACATCACGAGCCATCTCCGCAACAATAGGAAATCTAGTTGAGTTCAATTTCCACCAAAGAACATCAAATTCTTTAGTTCCATCCTCAGTTTCTTCACCAAAATATTTATCTAACTCTGTTCTAGTATCGATACCTCCATTCCCACTTTTATGTTTTCTTATATCTTACATGAGTGATTCTAAAAGTCCTATAATTGGGTGCTTGCTTGACCGCCAGAAAGCCCGAAAGTCAAAGTGTCCAATGAAGAACAATCTGAAGATAAAGCAAGCACAACACCTTTTGATCTAGACTTTACATACTCACTAAATAATGAAGTCATGTGCTTCGGCACTTCTGCTTGTATAGTCGCCCCATATCTATATAAACACCCCTGGTGTTGGTGCACCTAACGCCCCCGGTGCTGTAACAGCTGCTAGCTTCATGTACTGTGCTATCCCAGCACTGCATCTATGCCGAAGCTACGGACACATTTCCATGACTATAAACATCATTCTCATGTTGATTACTGGAGTGTTTGTGAATGGCCCATATGCGTTAATAAAGCTGACCTGGGAACACATAGCCCTTAAGTCTTTGAAGGGCAATTCACGAGCACTTGCAACTGTGACTGCTATTATTGATGGAACTGGCTCAATTGGTGCTGCCATTGGACCATTTCTAACGGGTTACATTTCGGCTAAGAGCTGGAACTGGAATGCAATTTTCGTGATGCTTATGCCAGCAGCTTTCATTGCTGGTTTGCTTGTGACCATGCTAGTTGTAGTACAATTTAGTGTTTTACAAATGTGTTCTGCTTTTTCGCTCATTGTTTTGAAGGCAGTAGTTTCGATTTCTGTACGTAGATTCAATTGTGTAATTTCGGTTTCTGAATTTGTATGCTAGGCTGTTAGTAAACAATTAATGCACGCAATATAGGTTGAATTAGGCCGATAAACCGCCCGATAAGAGGTAAATCGATATCAATCTGCCCGATATCTTATCAGGTGGATAGCGGATTGATACATTTAAAAACAGATAACCGTTAAGCCAAACCATTAAGAGTAAATAACCGCCCAATCCGCCCGATAAGCAGCCCTACATTCGGACGAGATTTGGTAGACTTTTTGATCGAAAATGTGTTTTTAGAGTTTTGAAATTCTTAAGGTCGAATCCGATAAAAAATAGGTGTTTTGATGTTGTTTCGAGCGTTTCGAAAATTGGAACAAGTTTGAATGATGTTATGGGTTATGTTCGTAGGTTTGGTTGAGGTCCTGGGGCCTCGGGTAGATTTTAGATGCTCAACGGGTCATTTTCAAAACTTGTTGAATTGCAAAAAATATGTGAGCTGATATCCTTCTTCGCGTTCGCGTTCTCTCCTCCGTGTTCGCGAAGAGTAATCTTGGAGGAGGAACTTGTTGTTCTTTGCATTCACGTTTAGCCTCCCGCGTTCGTGATGGTTTACCTTTTTCCTTCTTCGCGTTCGCACACAATATTTTGCGTTCGCGTAGTAGAATTTGACGCTAAGGGGCTGTGGCTATATTCTTCTCCGTGTTTGCGACACAGCCTCCGCGTTTGCGAAAGCCCTGCTATTTACCCTCCGCATTCATGACCCTTATCTCGCGTTCGCGATGGCCTTTTCCTTGGCAGCTTCAGTTCCTTCTTCGTGAATGCAGTTGTCCTTCCGCGATCGCGATGTACAACTTACCTGGGCAGACTCTTAAAAATCCCAATATGAGAGTTTAAGCTTATTTTTCAAACTTCCGAATTTGGGAGCTTGGGAGAGGCGATTTTTGAAGACTTTGAACCTAGGCAACTTGGGTAAGTGATCTCTATCAAACTTAGATAAATTTCCATGATTCCTAACTTGAATCTAGCCCTTAAATTTTGAATTTGTTGGAAAATTTAGGAAAAATCGGATAAACTTCATACACCAAATTATTGGGTTTTGACATCCGATTTGAGAGATTTTTATATGAATAGACTCGTGTGAGTGTGAGGATTCTAAAAATATAAATTTCACCCGATTTCGAGACGCAGGCCCGAGGGGTATTTTGGTTATTTTACCTAATTTCGTGCATTAGCTTAGAATTTCTTTGTGGAATCAGTTACTTGAAGTATTATTTACATTATGCAATTGAATTGAATAGATTTGAACCATTTGGAGTCGAGTACTCGCGGCAAAAATGTGGTTTCAGTTTGATTATTGAGTTGGTTCGAGGTAAGTGGATTATCTAACCTTGTGTGGGGGACCTTCCACTTAGGATATGATATTTGATAATTGAAATGCCTTGTACGTGAGGTGACGAGCGCATACTTGAGCTAATTGTTGAAAAACTCGATTTTACTTTAAGTATTTAAGCTGGGTTGCATCCTTCATGTTTTACTCTACTTGCAAACTTAGCCTGTTGTTAGTTAGAAAAGCATGCCTAGTTGACTTAATTGTCTATTTGCTTAAACTGTCTTAAATTGCATTACGTCAAGCATGTTAGGCTAGAATTAATTGTTTACTTTACGAAGTTATTGCTGCTGTGTATTTTTAATTTGGGACTATGGGACGTCATCCCTGGAAATCCCCTACTTTAAATTATGATTTGGACCGAGGTATGGGATACCAAGAGATCCCTGGTATTTATATTGGGAACTCTGCTGTTTCTTGCTCTCTTTCTTTTAATTTGTTGATGAGCTCTAGTCGAAGCTATTTTCAGAATTTTCTTTTGGGTCAGTTACTGCCGATTTCTATTATCGGGTATGTAAGATTCTTGTGTAGTTATATACCAAATCTATAAAATAAAAATCTGATTGTTTGGTGTTATATGTTGATATGTTCTCGATTTTTGACTGAAACTCTGTCTGGAATTTGATATTAAGTACACTTTGAATGCCAAGTTTCGTCTGTAGTGGCTGTAAATCATGTATGATGTTGTTCGGCTATAAAATAAGATGTTCGAAAATGAAGATATAACTTGGTTTTGAACCATGGGAGTAGTGGAGCCAATAGTATGTTTTTCCACTACAATTTGCTAGTCTAAGTTGATATGATGACTCATGCGGATATGAAAATTTAAAAATGCTAGTTGGTTCGATTTTTCGTTCAAAACAAGTGTTCCCGTGTAATTTTTTTATCAAACAGGATGATTTCAACATGTCTGTGAACATGCCGTCAATGTTTGACATGGACATGTTGGGCATAAATTTTCTTTTAAGTATTTGATTCACAACATTGGAGTCGAATGGAACTAAAAGATATTCTTGCATCAGAATTCATGGTTATAACCCACTACCTGTATAATTAATTATCTTTTCCTAGCAGATATAGTTTCATTAGTATTATTAGCTTTTGTATATATTAGGAAGAATGAGATACAGAAACAGTAGTCTTCAAACATTATGATATCATACATATTTGTGGTCAAACGAAGAAAAGGAAAGTTGGGAGTTCAATGATTTGTGTGTGGAGCGTGTTTGTGGTGTCTGTGATGGTCCTATTAAACTTTGACACAATGGCACTTAGAAACGTTGCCACTTTGTGTATAATAGTGTTTGGACACCACTGCAACTTACACCAAAGTAGATATAGTAGACGAGATCTGTTGCTACTCAATGTCTATTTAATTACAGAGTATTGTAGCGGGTCTTATTCTTTAAGTTGGCCCAACTCCTTTATCCAAAATAATTAAAGTTGTAATACATTTACCCCAAGCATGTATATAATTAGTAGCCTTATATTAAACTTTGAATCATTGTAATTATATGTACGATTCCCGTGGCATAATTACGATGCCTAATTCCAAGATTCGGGTGTGCATTTCATGTAACCGGTTATAACAACTTCAAATAATAAAACCCTCTTAAACAATTTGAGGTGCGCCATGCCGAATAAAATCTCAAAATCCATGGCCATCGATTAATTAATTTAAACTATTTAGAATTCGAGGTGTGCAATTAGTTAAATTTTCCAAGGCCCTCGCAAACCTTGTTATTAACTTAAAAGTGCATAGTTGCTTTAGGCGTGTTATTTTTAGATTAATTTCCTAAATTCGGGTGTGCATTTTATGTGACCCAACTCCAATTCTCAACAATGTTAAATAAAATGTGACGTGGTTCAAGATGTCTTCTAGATAACGTTGAGTCTTCCTAAAATTAATTAAAAGAGGATAATAAGTTAAATTAAACCATAGGCTAAAACATGTACTAAAATCAGATAATAAGGCAATTATTAATAGTTTAAGCGACAGTGCTAATACCACGGAACTCGAAAATGTCTAACACCTTCTCCCGGATTAACATAAGTCCTTATCTAGAATTTTTGGTTCTTATTCTAGATGGTAGAGCTCAGTCGTAAGAACTCAATTTTCTAAACTCTATCTTATTCGTCATACGATAATGCTTACATCCAGAAAGATAGTTGGTAAGAGATTGAATGTGGATACGGAAGAGTTTATTAGAGGAACTCGATTTTGCATCTGCGTAAATGTTAGGTCTTCAGCAGATCATATGTGCACTAAGATGTGTGAGCCACTTGATAAGGAGCTCCATGCCATGAGTATCTATCCACCCATATGGTAAAGAGTAAGGAGACAATTAGGAGGTGGATATAAGCTTCAATAAGTGAAAGAAATAACATGAAAAAACAAAGTACGAGATACCCAACTAATGAAGATTATCAGTATTTATAATTCAGGTAGAGAAATATAAGCATCCTGATACTCAACAGTAACAAAGTTATATACAATTGACCACACCCATCTCAATTATGCCCCATGGGAACTGACAAATATAGTTTAAGAGAATAATGTAATATCAGGATCAAGCCGGGGTTAGAGTAAAAAACAATTATGTATGGATTGTAATCATTAGGTAATATTTTCGAAGGATAGTGCAAATGTGATAATAGATCTCCTTGTGAGACACCCAGATGGTGAACTTTATAATAGTGCAATCAGATGTGAATACTAGAATATTCAGAAATTTCAGAAGATAGGCAGTGGAATCCTAAAAGGGATAAATATTTATCTTAGTATGACTCCCGCCCCTAGAGAGAGGAAGGAAGGGAGAGAGAGGGGGGAGAGAGAGAGAAAGAATTGTAGGCATCCCGAAGAGCCAGTGAGATGAAGCAAGAGGAGCTAAAAGTGAAAGAACGTTTTGTTGAAGTTTTTCAGAATAAAGTGATAGATAGAGATATTAGTCGGAGAATAAGAAGAGAGTAAAAGAAATATCATGAGTAAAATGTGATAAATAGGTGATAATAGTAAATCAAAGTATGAATGAATGACAGAGTCTATAGTCAAGTAAAGAAAATATCAGAGGTGACAAGCCTTGAGACAATAAAAGAGTATAGGCCAAAGGCTATATCCTCATACGAGAATGAAGTTGGTGGCTCCGACGTGATTACCAAAAGGAAAAGGTAGACCCCGGAGTAATAGAAAGAAGTATGGGTTGGTGAACAAGGTAAACTGAACATGAATTGGGGATTGAATGATTTGTTAATAGTTGTCATCATGAGAATTTTAGAGATTACATTCCAGCGATAATAGAACGGACAACAGAAGAATAACCTTTAAAGGTCATTTAGTAAGATGCTTCCCAAAAGCAAGAACTGTGAGCAGAGTTAATCATAATGGATTAAGTGTTCCAGTTACACTAGGTGTCACCTTCGTGCGTAAGCAATTTAGTTATCCTTGGCACATAAGGTTACCATCAGGCGATTAAGGTTCATTGATGATATGAAAAGACACCAAAGATGAAGAGGTAAAACATCTATAGGTAGATCGCCGTAGTACTAAATCTTAGTATTTCCCTAAAAAGGGTAATATGGTGTGATATGGTATTAAGTCAGAGTTAAGCGGTTCAGGTAATTATAGAAATGGTAAATGAGGAATATGGTAAAAAGGAGAGAGGGATGATGTTGCATTTATTCAATTCCTACATATATGTTGTGGCTCCAAAATATTATACAAGCACGACGGAGGGGCAGTAAAAATTTTCGGCCAAGATGTTATTGATAAACAAGTTTGAATGGACACTTGATACATTAGGAGCTAGTGACTAGAGGCAAGTTAAGACAAAGAATATATCCCAAAAAAATTATGATGAATATATATATATATATATATATATATATATATATATATATGAGAATGTACCAACGAGTAATTAATAGTTGATTCAGGATGAGCCCGGTTATGGCTAGACAAGAGGTCAAAGATAAATCAATAGATTATGCAAGATAAATGTAGTGAACCACAATATAGGGAATTCACTTTCGTAGATATGAGATCGCAATTATAAAAAAAATTAAATAGGATTTGAGGCAGCTAAAGGTACCGTTTAAGTTTTATGAAAATAAGAGAGAGTGCCACTAACGAGACAATTAAATTTTGAGCCTAAAAGTAACCCTACGAGCACAAGGGCGCGAAGTTATGTAGCTAAGGATTATTATAGGTGGTAAAAACAATGAAAATTTCCTTCGGGTGCACGATATAACAAGCTCGTAACTTTATAAGACCCAAAAGTCTCTGCAATGAAAGACCAGCTGAGGAAGTAAGGGAGTAGGTTTCCACCTAAGCATAGCGAGCTAAAGAGTAATGATCTTGTAACAACAGTGTCACTACAATATTATACATACTCCATAAGAAAGTGGCACCTATCATGGCTAGTGAATGGGAAGAAAAAAATCAAAAAATCAAAAATCAAAGGTGATGTTTGAGACTATATGAGGTACAGGAAATTACAATATGGGCAATAAGGCAAGCCAAGTATTCATGCAACAACTGATAGAACGACCAGAAAAGTAATTTCTTACATTTATGGACAACTGAGAAGGCATAAAAGGAAATTTATGGTGCTAGCAAGTTAAAGGAAGGTTGCGAGTAGTATAAATTGGTAGGTGTAGGTCATAAGATAAAGTATCGTAGAACAACAAGATTTTAGGTAGATAAGGCTAAGGATAAGAAAATACAAGTGAGAAGGCAACAAGAATAGGCAAGTCCTCGGGATTAAACCCATCGCAAAAAGAGAGTTTATAGCTTCCGTAACTTATAGAAAGCTCACTACAACCTGAATGAACTTAGAGGAGTCTAAGACTAGGTGCATTTAGAAGAGATAGAATGCGGGAGTGGTAGTAGAATAAGGGTATAATTGTGATAAATGATAAGAGAATAACATTTAGGCCTTTGATTGAGTGATGATTTAAAGAGGGTGGATTTCATGAACTGCACAAGATTTGAATACCCCCATAAGATGAATCATGTTGGGATAGTATAAAATAGGGTCATCGCAGTGTAGTATCGTCCCTAAGTGGATTAATCAAATCACTTAACATATTTCCCGATGAGATGTGAGCCTCAACGATAATGTATTACGTAAGAGGTTTCAAGTTATGAGTGGTAGATTAAGATCAACATTAAGACTGGATCAACGATGGATGGATACAAGTTAAAAAGTATGAGAGAAGATTAGGTTTTCATTCTTAAGAGAAACTATAATGAGGAAGCACTAAAGGACTTAGTTTTATACATATAGGATAAGCAGCGGTAGGATAACCTGAAGTTAGGTAACAGACCTCGATAATAATAAAACAAAGGAAAGAGTTATGGTATAGTTTGACCTACCTAGATGCAGCAAAGCCGTAAGGATGGATATCTGAGTCTATGAAACAAGATATATCAATAGTCGTAAGTTCAACAAAGTACCAAGTGAAGAACTTCAGTACTCCTATAGATGCCTAAGGGACAGCTTTTCATAGCTCTGTATATGTTCATAGAGTGAGTCTTAGAGATTTGCAAAAAGATGGAGGAAAATGGGGAGTCGCTAGGCGCTCATACAAGGACACAGTTGTACATACCGCATGACATAAGGTAGAAACAATTACAAGATTAGAAGAATTCCGACCACATGTCATGGCATGAGAAAGATGCCTAAGGAGGGAATGCCTTGCCATTTGGAGTTATCCATAAAACAGTTGTCTAGATGGCAAGATGCGCATTAAAGTATTCGTAAGAGCTATAGTTTATGAAACTAATAAGCACATCAGTCAACATTCGAGGACGAATGTTCCAAGGGGGAGAATGATGTTATATCGCATGTTTTTGTACGTGAGAGTACGTCGTGAGCCAATTGATGTAAGCTTGAAAATGAGATCATTTTTTTAAAGTACATAACATAACTTCATCATGTTATCTTGGAGTTTACAATCTTTAAGATCATGAATAACAAGTACCAAAAGGGTTGGAAAGCTTAGACGCTAAACGAATTGAAAAAAATAAGTTTTGTGGGAAGTCAACAAGTTTGGAATGTTATGAAATATACTTTTGGGGTGATACTAGGGTGATTAACATGATAAGGAGGTTATGCTATGAGTTAATTTAGTCGTATGATAGTGATTTGCTATGTTTTGAAGGCAAGCAAGTTGTGAAACAAGAGTTGACAAAGGTCATCACAAGTTACATTCATAATTTTTCTGAAAACTAGGTCCAATGTAGATGACCTTTTCTCCTAATATACTTGGAATTATAGGGTGATCTGCCTACCTAATTGAAGAACTATGAGTCTAATTTCTAACGCATTAAATTGTTTGTCGATATGATGTCAGAATAGAGAGATATTCACATTTTTGCGAGACCACGCAAGAAGCTCCCAATGGGACAAAGGTCATCGACCTACTTCACTTTACAAACGATTGGGATGCCTATCTTTAACTCGTTTTCAACTCAACGTCATATCCAAACTTCTCCTAACCCTTCTAAATAGATACCACGAGGGTTTAAAGTGATTCCAAAGTGATTACACCATATTTCAACATCAAAACTTAGTTCTAGAAAAGAACAACACCTCTTTGAGCTTGTGTTGTCGTTGAGGATTGTTGTGGGTTGTGTTTTTCTGAAATTCCAAGTTGTTGCTACTGGATAAGGTGAGTATAATAGCCTACTAGTTGTTCTTAAGCTTTCTTGTATGTTGGTTAAGTTGTTAGGATAATAAACTACAAGATAGTACTTGGATTAGCTTAAGTCACTTCTATGGTGTTGTATTGCTATTGAGGGTTGTTGTGAGCTGAATATAACTTGGATTTCAACTAGAAATTACAATAAGAGGTATGTGTATTATCTTCTTGCCTGTATTTAAGGTTATCTTGATGTTGATTAAGTTAAATGGATAGAGTAGACATGAACTAGTGAATAAAGTTACTAATTGAATATAGTTGGAGTTGAGGATTGTTTCCTTTGTTATAAATATATGGTATAAGGATGGAATCATCGATGAGTGACTTTATTATCATGTTAATTATACTGTTAAATTAATTTAAGAAGTCTATAAGGGGTGATATGGGTTATACGGATTCCAATCAGAGCTTGCCACTCGTCGTGAAGTAGTTGTGACTTGTTGTTGTTATATGGTATCTTGTTATTGATATTTATAGGTTGTTGGACTTCCCTGGCTGTTGTTGTTGGTATATGGTGTAGTAGGAGGCCCTTTTTACAAGGGAGATTCTGTCCGAATTTACGTAGACGATCTACTAGCTTAAGTTACAGATTTAGCCTTTGCTCAACACTGATTTTGAATCTCCTTATGCTATGATAGGTCGAGTTGACTTGTTTGAAGAGTTGGTTGGGAGGTATTAAGGACTCAACATGTTTAAGGTATATTAAGGCACTTACTTCTTTCTTTTCGCATGATCTAAAGTGACATGAACATAGACGGTATGCTAATTCATAACGGATCTACTCCTAGAAACTAAGGTTGTCCATGTTGTTCTTTCCTTATAAAATTATTCTAAACAAATGCATATGATCTTTAAATCCTACTAAGGTTCGTATTGATGATAGGAATGTTCACAATGTTAATCGAAGGTGCAATGACCTTATATCACTCCGAAAGGGTTAGAACGTGATTACATGAGTCGAGCATGCATTATATATATGTATCTATTTTACTCTCTCGAGCCGCGCTATAGTCGACCTGCTACGTCACCTATTGTGAAACCACTGATCAGTTGGATTTACCGAGCTCCACGTGGTCGGGTACGATTCTACCGAGCCTTATGATGACCGGGTACGTTTTTATCGAGCCCTCTTTTAGGCTGGGTACGATATGATGATGATGCCCATATAGGCGTATATTTTTATGCCACAAACACAATTCAAGCCTCAACTACCGCTTTACCTCTTGTTTCCACCACCTATTCGCTTGTATCAAGCCACAAGCTAGTTAACTATATTAATAAATGATAAATGAATCAATTCTAAAGCATGAAAATAAGTTTTCCAATGATTTCCCCAAAAATTTAAAAATCGACCCTGGACCTACATGGTCAAAACCCGAGGTTCGAACCAAAACTCGATTACCCATTTATCCACGAACTCAAAGATATAATTTGTTTTGTAAACCGGACCTCAAATCGAGGTCCAAATCCCAAAAATTTAAAAATCTTAAGTTCTACCTAAATACCCTATTTTTCCCATAAAAATTCTTGATTTTAAGTTGAAATCATATGAAAAGATGCTATAGATTAAAGAAAATAAGTTAGAAATGACTTACAATCAATTTTGGGAAGAACTTGTCATTAGAAAATCGCCCAAGAGAGCTTAGGGTTTGAGGGAGTTTAAAAAATGAAGAATTTTAGGCTAAGTTATGATTACGCAGGTGCAGGTATCACAATTGCGATTGTATGTTTGCAAATGCGAACTCGCAATTACGGTAAAAGCTTCGCAATTGCGAAGGATGCCTATCTCTGCTTTCTTCGCAAATGCGAACCGTTGTTCGCAAATGCGGTGCCTGCTAAGGTCGCAATTGCGACATAAGCTTTGCAATTGCAAAGGTTCCCTACCCAGCCCAGTCGTTGCAAATGCGAAGTGTGTTCACAAATATGAGCTCGCAATTGCGAGCCAGGATTCACAATTGCGAAGCCTGTAGACCTGCAACACACAATAATTTTTTCTAAGTTCAAAACACTCTGTGGCCCATCCAAAACTCGCCCAAGCCATCATGGCTCCAAATCAAACATACAAGCAAGTCTAAAAACATCATACATACTTGCTCATGTGATCAAATCATCAAAATAACATCAATAACTATGAATTTAGCATCAAAATCAAAGAAAAATCTCATGAACTCTTAAGTTCTATTTTTAACAACCGATTGTCCGATTCATGTTATATCAAGTCCGTTTCTTACCAAATTTTACAGGCTCAACTTAAATACCATATAAGACCTTCCCCGAGCTTCGGGACCAAAAATAAGGGTCCAATACCATCAAATTCAAACTCATTTAAATTTTCAAAAGCTCTTATAATTTCAGTTAAATAATTTTCTTCAATAATTCATTTCTCGGGCTTGGGACCTCGGAATTCAATTCCGAGCACCCCCAAACTTGAAACAATAAGTTGAATTATTGATGATTGAGGACTTCTAAATAATTTCTTTAATTATTGAGTTAATTATACACAACCAATATTTATAATTCTTTAGGAACTTATACTTTTATTTTATAACTCAAAATTATTTTTTTAAACAAATTATAATCATTAAGACATAATTCACAACCCTAAGACTAGTACATGAAAAAGAGCTTATAACCAAACTAATGAAAGTATATGACGTATATTTGAAATAGACTTTTATCACTTAACTAGATTAATTTCTGTGAATTTTCACCCCAATTTATCATATAACTACAGTAAATTAATAATAATACCAACTCAAAATTGAACAACTCAAAATCCGGACCGCCAATTTGGGTCGCGCTGAATTTGTCAACATTTCAGGCTACACCACGAAGAAACACAATTCAAACGCAACGCTCAGCAACGGACGCCCCCAATCCTAATTTTGATATTAAATAAAATTCGCAGGGCAATTTCATAATATCGATTTCCCGCCCATTTGGTCTCTCCTGCACCGGCATGGACAGAATACATAAATATTAAACCCCACCCCCACGTGCGCACACTCCCCAAATAGGAGTAGTATTCTACTGCAAAATCCCCTACTTCATTTTCGTTGCCGCCCATTCTCTTTGAATCTCTTCGTCTCTTCCATTCATTCCGATTTTCCTCTACGTTCATACCTGAAGTTGAATAGGTATATTCCATTTTTGTTTTCCAATATTTCTTTCGTCATTATGCGCTATTTTCTGAATATTTTTGTTAGATTTCAGTCTTCGTATTTTGATTCCTTTTATCTGAGAGATAGAAAAAGGGGTGTTTGCTCGAGTTGCTATTGTTTAATGAAACTTTTCGCTGATTTGGTAAAGAATTGTTTTTTGGAGTTAGGGTTTGGACAGTGAGATGGTTGCTGCCGCAGATAACGGAGTGAAGGACGTAACTAAAACGGATTCTCCTGTTTCCGTCCTCGCAGATGAGGAGGTATATTGCTTTTGTTCCAATTATAGAGGAGTCATATTATTGGAACCCGATTTATTTGGGTTTTAGGCTGAGTTTAGTTGTTGTTTCTTGCTGATGGTTTCCACCTTTAGGTAGTGCGTCTAATAATTAACTTTTTAGCCTTTTGAAACTTATTACTTTTTGTTGTGTCTTCATCGTGTAATGTAGTCCCATTTGAGGGGAGTAGAAGTAAGATACTGGAATGATGAAAAAAAACTATGTATGGTATTTAAGTGGAGAAGGGTAGAAGGGCAGGCTCATTATCCCTAAGTTTCGAAGGATGCAGTTGGTCCTAAAGGTTAGCCTAGGACAGGTTTCTAGGTCATAAAAAAAGATACTGGGATGAGAAAAAATTGCATTGTGTTGTTACTGTCAGTGAAAGCTGATAATATTTCTTTTGTTTTTTTGGGTGGTTTTATTTTGGGGGGGGGGGGGGGGGACAACCCTTTAGGCTAATTTTGAAGGAAGGTACCTTTCTTTTCGAGGTGGGGATGGATGGGTGAGTTCTAGAGTCATATGGCTGCAGTAGGTACTAGAATGTGCAAATGTAAAGAAACAAGTTGTATGGTGTGATATTTTACTCTACTTGTCATTAGTACCAAAGTAATGTGGTTTTGTTAACATGCCTTTTTAAAAACTAGGTAATTGGATAAGATGAGAGTGACAACATGTTGATTCTTGAAAACTAATCAAAGCAAGACTTTGAGTTTATGCGTTTGAGTCACATGGCAACTGCTTTGCAATTTACCAATTATTTCTTATCCATATACTTGATCAGTAATACGCCTCGTTGATAGGGTTTTAAAGTTTGTACACGTTACAGTTTGAGGGTAAATGTGATTTGTTTTGGGTTGGAAATGGAATTGTATTTGGCCTTTAATTTTGCTGATTTCCAAGTTAGATGGCTTTTCTTTAATTTCTAACCATTAATTTCTTTGTTTCCTTGTCCGAATGCCAGTTGCTGGCTTGGAGGGATGTTTAGAAAAATTTCATTCAGATTTTACTTGTGTATTACATCTGTGTATTCTCAACTTGAAGGATACATGCAAAGAGGAGGTATCTGTCAAATTAGAGGATGAAGTATTTCTTGATGCAAAAAATGGGGATGTCTCTCTTTTATCTGAATCCATGGCGAAGGAAGAGGAAAGCTTGATGAAAGCACGTGTAAAGGAGGAAGAAGTAAATGAGCCCAAAGAGGCCCCCAACTTGAATGACCTTCAATTTAGTAAGTTGGACGAGCTTCTTACACAGACCCAGCTTTATTCAGAGTTCCTGCTGGAGAAGATGGATAACATCACAATGGTATATCCTTGTTTCCATGAAGAATCTTGACTGCTGAGTGTGAAAAGTCGTCACTACTTTGCTAACCCAGTTCATTTCTGCATTTTCACTAGCAGAATGGAGTGGACGATGAAGAAGAAAGTGGTAAAGACAAGAATAGGGGTCGTGGCACAAAAAGAAAGGCATCCACAAGTTATAATAATGTATTCCTTCTCTTGTCCTCCTTAGGAAATAGGTGCATATTAAAGTTTTTCCCCATCTTTTGTATATTATGCAAAGAACCTCAGTTAATTAGTTGAGTATTCTTAGATATTGGGAACATGGCATTTTGATTGGGCGAGTTCTATTATTACCTTTCAATTGCTATTTAACTTTTCCTTTCTCTCTTGCAAGAATTGCAAAATTATTGTTTTGTATTGCTTTCTAATATCACTTGCCTGATTCCGGACGTCTTTAGTTTTTGATGTTTCGAGGCTCAAAGTTAATTTGAGAGCTTTACTGGAGCTAGTGTTTCTTTTTTGTTGGATGGGCTAGTGAGTTTCTATGCATCTTTTCAGTTTCACTTCTTCCATTCTGTGAAACACTTCCACATGTCTATGCAGAAGAAGGCCAAGAGAGCTGTTGCTGCCATGCTTTCAAGATCTAAAGAAGGTGGTTGTATGGAGGATTCAACCCTCACAGAGGAGGAGAGAGTTGAGAAGGAGCAGGCTGAACTTGTGCCCTTGCTGACTGGTGGAAAGTTGAAGTCTTATCAACTGAAGGGTGTCAAGTGGTTGATTTCATTATGGCAAAATGGGTTGAATGGTATTCTAGCTGATCAGATGGGACTTGGAAAGACCATTCAAACTATTGCTTTTCTTGCACATTTAAAGGGAAATGGATTAGATGGGCCTTACTTGGTCATCACTCCTCTTTCAACTCTTTCAAATTGGGTGAATGAGATAGAAAGGTACATTAATATCCTCATTTTGTGAAATTAGTGGAAGTGCTATTTGTGTCTAGTTGATGCAGGTGCTTCATTTTGTATTCAGTCTTCCGTTATTAGTCTTCAACTAACGGGCCAAAAATCATCATTTTTTTGTGCTTGACAGGTTTGTCCCATCAATTAATACAATCATCTACCATGGAGACAAGAAACAACGAGATGAGTTAAGGAGGAAGCACATGCCGAGGACCATAGGTCCCAAATTTCCCATTGTAGTTACTTCTTATGAGATTGCGATGAGTGATGCGAAGAAATACCTGAGGCATTATCATTGGAAGTATCTTGTGGTTGATGAGGTACATCTGATTTAGAGTTTACTCTTTATCCTTGAACTTATAGTTATACTATTGTGTTTTAATTTTAATCTATTGGTTTATGCCTTAACTTAAAAGGCAATTCGTTCTGCATTTCATGCTGATATTTTGTTTATTGGTTCTTTCCAAGGGGCACAGGTTAAAGAACTCGAAGTGCAAACTGTTCAGGGAACTTAAGCTGCTGCCGATTGAAAACAAGCTTCTATTAACTGGAACACCTCTGCAGAACAACTTAGCTGAGTTGTGGTCATTGTTAAATTTCATCTTACCGGATATATTTTCATCCTTAGAAGAATTTGAGTCATGGTAAGCAGCTGATTAGGCCATTCTCACCATTTTTCTTCAAGTGCCTGTTTTGATGGCTAACTGTTTCTTAATTTTAATTTATGCTGGTCATGTTATTTTCTTGTAATGTGCCTAACTTATTAGCAAAGTTTTGATCTTCATCCAGCAAATGATTTGGCTATCTTGTCTGGGTTATTACTGCCCTGAATACTGAAGTTCCACACATTGATTTTGATGGTTAATGTATTGACCATAGTTTTCAGAAGAAATGCAGTACATATGTGGTGAAACCAAATTGAAAATATGGCAGATCAAGTGAAGCAGACGGTTCTATATTGGTTTCCATTCTATGCATCACACATAGGGTAGACTAGTCACAAATATCTGGGTAATTGTACTGGTTCTTATCAGAATTTGTAGCAGATAATGTGATGCACTTCCCTTATCAGTACAGTGTGTCATTTGGAACACTAACTCACTCTTCTCCTCAAATGGTGGTGTAAAGAATTAGCATGTGCTAAATGACATCATGAAAAGTTAAATGTTAAACGATAACCTGGTTTCTATTTGTATATCAGGTTTGACCTAGCTGGGAAGTGCGGCAATGAAGCCCAAAAGGAAGAAATGGAAGAGAAAAGGAGGGCACAAGTATGATTGTCGTTCAATAGTATTGCGATTTCTTTTCCATTTTATAGTAGCTGATATTTGATTACGACTGTCGTAATTGCAGGTTGTTACAAAACTCCATGCAATTTTACGTCCTTTTCTCCTTCGGAGATTGAAAGTAGATGTTGAGCAAATGCTTCCCCGAAAGAAAGAGATAATTTTATATGCTACCATGACTGAGCAACAGAAAAAGTTCCAGGACCATCTAATTAACAGGACATTGGAGGGTTATTTGCTTGAGAACGTGTCCCGCGGTAATTAGCATACTTGTATAAATATCTTAAGTATCTACTTCTGACAGAAATTTCTCATTTGATTTAAGATTTCAGTTCCATATCCTCTATCCGACAGTTGCACTTTCTTAACCAATTTTTCCTCTCTTAATTGCTACTGAAGCGTTGATGGATCCCAGGTTCTATTCTTCGACAAATATGGAGAAGTTCTATTTTGTGTCTCATACAACTGACACTAGTTGTATGAGGCTCTTTTTTTGTCTCACGAATTTGTGGACCCCAATCTTACACTTCTGGGTCCACAAATTTGTGAGACAAAAAGGAGCCTCGTACAACTAGTGTCAGTTGTATGACACACAATAAAATTTTCCGACAAATATGTTGTTTTTAAAAGGGAAATTAGATTGCCAATGGCAAATTTAATATATTTGTATGTATAGAACTTCAAATGTTTCCTCAACTGGCAGGCAGATATTGATTGTACTCGAATTTAGTTATGATTATATATAAATAAAATCTATCCTGTCTAGCTTGATTATGGTGCCTGTTGTTTAGCTTGAATGCATTCATCTTGGGGGTTATACTGTGAAGCAATTTCTTTTTATTACCATTTTCTACATGGGTGGATATCCTCATGACACTTCAGGGTTTGCAGTATTAAAGTTCATTTTCTGAATGTGCAGGGCATGGTTTTAAAAACCTCAATAATTTGATGATTCAACTTCGCAAAAATTGCAATCATCCTGACCTCTTGGAGTCGGCATTTGACAGTTCTTGTATGTGGCTTATTGTTTTTTTAACTGATTATTTGTGATGAAGTTGTGTTGATAATGGCTTTACATTTTGTCATTTCGTTGGCAGTTTGTTATCCACCTGTAGAACAACTAGTTGGGCAATGTGGCAAGTTCCGCTTACTGGACAGGCTTTTGTCAGAACTGTTTGCTCGCAAGCATAAAGTATGTGCTGTCCAGTGCTTCATTTTGCTTTTCTGTGTGCCCCACCTTGTTGAAACTTTTTCTATTATTTTTACTTTTTGTCCCTACAGGTGCTAATATTCTCTCAGTGGACTAAAGTACTTGACATAATGGATTACTATTTTAGCGAAAAGGGCTTTGATGTTTGTAGAATTGATGGCAACGTGAAATTGGATGAAAGAAAAAGACAGGTGAATTGGTACTTTGATTGTGATGGAGATTGAATATGTTGTTTATTAGCTTCCTTTTGCGCCTGGTATCATTTTCTCTACCCAGAGATGTCAATTGTTTTATGAATCTTGGGCTCTTTAACTGCTAGTTGCAATAACATGAGAACATTGGCTATACAAAGATTCCTGAACATCTGTCTATTATCTTCTCGTTCTCCATGGCGCTACTTGTGTATAGAACTTCATTGCGGCTGAAGAAGAAACCTGATGATATAGTACTATTACTGGTCAGACTTATCATATAGGTTTCTGCCTATGTCTTAACTTCAGATCTTGTTATTGGATGTTGAATTCAAGTAGGGAATGTTTCATGGTACACCCATTTGTAAGACCAACTTTCATAATATACCTAAGTTTTAAAATTACATCGAATATCTCACAAGTATTACAATATACCTCTAAATCTTCCTACATCTTCCAAAACATACTATAATATTCTAATTTGGAATACATTATTTAAACCATTCTAATTTGGAATAAAATATTCAAATTAAACATACCACAACACTCTTATTTGGAATACAGTATCGAAACTAAAATACCATAGTGATTTTTAATTTAGAATACCATATTCAAATCAGACATACTATAGTATCCACAATTTTCTAATTTTGAATATAATATTCAAATCAAACATTCCCAATTTTTTTTATTTGGGATACAATATTCAAACCAAACATACTATAGTATTTCTATTTGGAATACAATATCTAAACCAAACATACTGACATTTTCTAATTTAGAATACAATATTCACACCAAACATTTCACAATTTTTAAATTTGGAATACAATATTCAAACCAATCATACTATAGTATTCTAATTTGGAATACAATATCTAAACCAAACATATCACCATATTCTACTTTAAAATACATACTATTTTATTTTGGAATAAAGTAGGTATAAGTATATAGAGTAAAATAAATATTTTAATTATATATGGTGTTAACTAGTGTTTCCAGTAGGCATACTGCGTAGATTTCCCATTCAAGTATTCACATTCGGTAGAATCAGTGAGGTTCATGGATGTGTTAGTTATGCATTCTTTTTAGACTGAGTTACTTCTTTCTTCTTTATTGTATGTAAACCGCTCCTCGCCTTGCAATTTACTTGGTCTCACTTTTAAATCCTTTGTCCTGACTGGCATGGTTTTTCATCTACATGATTCAAATTGATAATACTTATCTAGAAAAAAGGATTTCGTCACGATACCAAATAATAATTTTTGAACAGGTTAAGTAAATTGGCTGGGAGGGAGCATTAAAAAACTGGGCTATCTGGAAGCTTTTGATTAAGTTGACCTGATTATACTCTTTTCTTATAAAGTAAAAAAATCTGACTATAATCACTTGTTGCTCTGAACAGATCAAGGAGTTCAATGATGTTAACAGTGACTGCAGGATATTTCTTCTAAGCACTAGAGCTGGTGGCCTTGGCATTAATCTTACAGCTGCAGACACCTGCATTTTATACGACAGTGACTGGGTACCTTCTTGTGCCTCCTCTGATTTCCTTTGTTTCCATCCTTTTATGTGGCTAGATAAAGCTCTCACAGTTTATCAATACTAACAATTAAGGATGATGTAACATGCAATTTACAGGCACTGCCGAATCGTTTTGTTTAGGATAAAGAATAACATTATTACCAATGATACTCTGGAGAGTAAGATCTTAGGATAAGAATGAATAAGAACATATGTGCTGTACGATCTGCTAGCATAAGAAGAATTAAATTGAGTTGAGGTTAGATGAGATTGCGATGCCTAATCAGACAATCCAGGTTTTTAGGCTGAACTTTTCAGGAGAAAAGCATGTGTCGAACTAAATAGGATAGCTGAAGTAGATGAGTGCTCCATGAATATTTTTATGTGGTAGCTGACAGAGAGATACCTAATTAAGTGAAAGATAACTTTGATAGGATGGTTGTAAGACTAATAATGCTGAGTGAGTCACAGAAATACTCTCATTGTTAAGGGGAAAAATGATAGATGGTTTGGTCATATTCTATGTTGACTTTCAAGTGCACTTGCCACTGGATGACACCATATTTTTTGAAGATGTCAAAAATGAATGAGCCAGACATAAAATCTCATTGAGAGGGACAACAACAAACAACAACAACAACTACCCACCCACCAGGTGGGGTATGGGGAGGGTAATATGTAGACAAGCCTTACCCCTACCCGAAAGGGCAGAACACAATGGAAGTTCCAATATAGGCAGTAACAATTAATCAGGATTGATATTTAGTCATTTTTGGTACCTTACATTAGGTCTCGTGCCTGCAGGAATCTTAGTAGTTTGTTAGAAATTGTATGTCAGTGAAGAGGTAAGTGTGAGATCTAGACAATCCTTAATCATCGAGTGTTAGGATCATGGAATGGAATGTATATTTGAGGATTTATAGAGCCGAACCTACTAGTTTGGGATTGAAGTGTAATTGTTATACAATATTGTGATATTACTAAACTGAAAAGTGAAAACACATGCATAATGAGACCACTTCCAGAAAATGGTATGATTTCAGCATGAAGAAGCAAGTTAAGTATCAACAACAACAACAACCCAGTATAATCCCACATAGTGGGGTCTGGGGAGGGTAGTATGTACGCAGACCTTACCTCTACCCTGAAGTAGAGAGGCTGTTTCTAAATAGACCCCGGCATCCTTCCCTCCAAGAACTTCCCACCTTGCTCTTGGGGAGACTCGAACTCACAACCTCTCGATTGGAAGTGGGGGTTGCTTACCATCAGAGCAACCCCTCTTGTCTAAGCAAGTTAAGTATCAAGCTTCTATAATCGCCCGCATTATGTTTGGGGGTGGGGTGGTTAGGTAAGTACTGGATTTACGATCCACTTGATCGTCTTATTTGATACAACACAGTGTGGTGATATGCCACTTAAGTGGAGTCCGTTTGAAACAAAGTTATCACAACCTCTTATAGCCTGTTTGGCTAAGTTGGAGAAATCAGCTTATTTTGAGAAGTGCTTTTTTCAAAAGCGCTTTTGAAAAAATTACTTTTGGAGAGAAACAATTTATGTTTGGCGAATCAGTCTGAAAAATACTTTTGAGAAATAATTTGCATTTTTGGCCAAGCTTTTTAGAAAGTGCTTTTAAGTGTCAAACTTATGAATAAGGACATGAATAGATTTACTTAATTATTAATATTATAAGTGCATAAATAATCTCAAAATTTTGTTATTACATGCAATAAGTAAAAAAAAATCATTTTATTAAGTTAAATATGAAAATAAAATTAAAAAGTACTTAATTCTTTTAATATAAATTAAATATATTAAAATTCAGCATTTACCCTTAAAGTCACTATATATTAGAAAGTTTTCCTAAAAATAAGAAGAAATATTTGTAAATTAATATCCGAAGTATTAGGTTTAAGGGTTATTTTGGTATATACTATATTTTGTTAAGAGTATTTTAGGTAAGAAGAAAACCCAAACTGCTTCTGCTTTTGGAAAGAAGTTACTCTTTTCTGCTTCTGTGAAACTGCATCTGCTTCTTTCTAAAAGCACTTTTTTTCCCCAAATAAGCTTGGCCAAATACCTCAAGTTAGGAAAAAAAAGTGCTTTTGGAAAAAAAGTGCTTTTGACCTCTTGAGAAGCTTTGCCAAACAGGCTATTACTGCATGTTGCCTTGCCTCTTCATGCAGGATCACTTAATTGATATGATGTGTGTGAATCCTTCTCACTTCAGAAGCAACGTTTCCACTTCTTTCTTTCATTCATATTCTGTTCTTTTACTTAAAATTTGGATGGTCAGTTAGATCAATCAGTAATTTGCACTTCTGTTTTCAGAATCCCCAAATGGATCTACAGGCTATGGATCGGTGTCATAGAATAGGTCAGACAAAACCTGTTCATGTGTATAGGCTTGCAACTGCTCTCTCGGTGGAGGTACTATTCAGGCTGTTTCTAAAACTACATCTTAGCAGCTCTTTATACTCTGTTCTAATGAGGTAAATGTGTGCTTTAGGGTCGAATCCTCAAAAGAGCTTTCAGCAAGTTGAAGCTTGAGCATGTAGTGATTGGAAAAGGACAATTTAAGCAAGAAAGAAATAAGCCTACTACAGATATCATGGAGGTTTGTGTTTCTTACGCCTGCAAGATGCTCCTTTTCTTTCATGTTTAGCACTGAGTTTTCTCTGGTTGTAGTTGAATTTGACATCCTTTAAATAGTACATCGTGTTGAAACCTCCACCAGTTTTATAACATTGCCTACATTGGTGTGAATGGTTTTTCATTTTTTGATTCAACGGAAAAAAAGTCGTAGCTTGGTGTGCCCATTAGTTATGCTACCGTAGTTCCAGTGCGAAACATTTTGTTGTCAATGTAACCGTCATTTTTCTTACACGTTACTAATCCCGTGATGATGAAATGGATTGGATAATCTTTGGTAGTGAAGTAGAAGAAAGTAGCTGGTGATTTTTGCTAATAGTGTTTCTTGTATATCAGGAAGAGGACTTGCTGGCGCTTTTGAGAGATGAAGACAGCGAAGAGGACAAGTTTGTGCAGACAGATCTTAGTGATGAGGATCTACAGAGGGTTTTAGACCGAAGTGATTTACTTGTTGGTCCTCCAAGTGAAGATGTTAACCCTGAATCAAGTGTAAATGTCCTTCCTCCTAAAGGACCTGGTTGGGAAGTTGTTATTCCAACTGCAACTGGAGGCATGCTTTCTACGCTCAACAGCTGATAAATTGACTCATCAGCCTGGTTTATTTGCAGAAATTAGATGTTTTTGGGAGCTGCACAATGTTGATTAAGTTAATCTGATTTTGCAAATTTACGATTTTGGAGCACAGTTGTGCATTGAAGTACTACCATTTGTAACATTGGCAGCTAAGTGAATCTGATTTTGCAAGTTTACGGTTTTGGAGCACATAGTTGTGCATTAAAGTACCATTGGTAACATTGGCCATAGTTGTGCATTGAACTACCATTGGTAACATTGGCAGCTTTTTGTAAATCTTTATCATATTTGCAGATTATTTATCTTAAATTGACGATGTCTATGGTCATGTGTTTTTCCTAGCACCATTTTCTTTTATTTCATTTTATTAGAATTATTTTCTGGGTCAGCATATGTTACTATTCCATGCACTACACACCCAAAGCTCTTTACGGGGTTTCTATAGTTAGCATCTTCAGAAGGAACCTGGCTGAGTTGGAACATATTTCCATTTTCGGGAATCAAACCCGGGTCTGCTGGGTGAAAGCCAGATATCCTAGCCGCTGGACGATAACGGATTGTTGGAAATCATTGATGTACAATGATAAAAGACACAAACAGAGGCTATGTGGAATATTAACAGCAACTCAAGGTAGACTACATCCCATTTGAAGGTCGATTTTCAATTTTCTCTAGGATAGGGATGTAGAAATTTTATATTAAAAGAATTTTCATTATTAAGCCTCTTTATGATCTTTAAATGAGCACGACGTCTAACTACAACAACAACCTAGTATAACTCACTTAGTGAGGTCTGGGGAGAGTAGTATGTACGCAGACCTTACCTCTATCCTTGGGTAGAGATGCTGTTTCCAAATAGAAACCCGACATCCTTCCCTCCAAGAACTTTCCACCTTGCTCTTGGGGAGACTCGAACTCACAACCTCTCGGTTGTAAGTGGAGGTTGCTTACCATCAGAGCAACCCCTCTTGTCTGAGCACGGCGTCTAACTATTTATCAAAATTATGTAAGTACTATTAATTGGTGTATACGGTAAAATTAGGTGCCTCGATTTTGTGGGCTCGAAGACTCATATCGAAGAACAAAAGGCTCACGTTGAAGAATAAGACTCACTATGCAATGAGTTCGAGCCCAAGGACAGAACACGAGGCTCAAAGATCTAAGTGTTCGAGGAATATCGGAGCCTAGTATGACCAACCCCGAGATAATGCCGTTGTGGATATGTAATAGAATGAGCAAGATTCCTGCCACGTCCCAAGATCGCGGCGTAAATTCCGGAATAGATTTTTACGGGTTAGTACTAATCCGTACTAGGCCGTTAGACACATATCCCAATAAGATTCTTTACAGTAAAAAAAAGTACCTTATTTAGGGTTCCCCTATTATATAAAGGGGATCCCAATCATTTGTAACGATCATTAATTATTAGCAAAGAATATACTCTATTACTTTTTGGCTCATATTTCGTCAGAATCATCTCTTTACTTAATTGTTCTTGCTTTACTGTTCTCAACCAACCTCGAGGCCATCTTATCTCGAGGTCGATACTTTCTTGCACGCTGGTTTGAGTTTACCAATTTCCTTCATCTATACATTAGTTTTCTTGGTTATTAATTAGTATTGAACTTAATCACATATCTTTAAAACCATAAATCAAATTTAATTGTTACTCGTATTTTCGAGGTAAACAGTTTGGCGCCTACTGTAAGGCTAAAGATAATAGTGATTATTTCAGTATTGATTCTCATAACACACATTATTTTTGCACTTGTTCTTGTCAAGAATTTTTATTCTTAGGCTAAAACATGTCAAACTCGTAAAAAACACATGTACACGATAACGATGGTCTTGGATTTCATGGGAAAACAACAATGTAGGGGTTGGTGTACCACCGATAAACCCTAGGGAAGTGCCAAATATGGAATCAGTTGATGTTAGTTCACACATTGCTTTGAATGCAGATTTAGGCACAGACCGCGGAGGAAGTGTACACAGGGAAGCCTGATCTGGGGGCCAAGGAACATAGGTTATAGGAGATGGGGTGAGTCAGCCTCTAAGTAATATTCGAGATGCTACTAGCTCAACAGGTTGCTAACGCTCAGCGTCAAAGTCAACACAAAACTCAAAGTATAGTTGAACCAAACAACACTCGATGTACTGAGCTGATACCATAAAGATCAAGAGGTAACGACTCGGGGACTGATCTCACAATTATGAGGATGCTCGAGGAACTCACCAAGAGAATCGAGTTTGGGGAAAAGAAGATTCAGGATAATGACAAAAAATTGGAGACTTATAACTCCCGTGTAAATCAAATACCGGGGGCACCCCCGGTCTTGAAAGGTCTGGATGCCAAAAAGTTCATATAAAAGCCTTTCCTTCTGAGTGTGGCTCTGAAGCACATTCCTAAAAAGTTTTGCATGCCCGATATACCTAAATACAACGGAACAACTGATCCTAACGAACATATTACCTTATATACTTGCGGGATTAAAGGAAACGACTTGAATGATGATGAGATAGAACTAGTATTGTTGAAAAAATTTAGGGAAACTTTGTCTAAGGGAGCCATAATTTGGTATCACAACTTGCCCTCGAACCCTATTAATTTGTTTGCTATGTTATCAGACGCCTTCTTGAAAGCACATGCCGGGGCCATAAAGGTGGCGACAAGGAAATTAGGCGTTTTAAGATATGACAGAGGAACGATGAGATGTTGAGAGACTTCGTATCACGGTTTCAGATGGAGCGAATTGAATTACCACCGGTCTCGATTGATTGGGTAGTACAAGCTTTTATGAAGGGTTTGAACAAGCAGATTTTGATCGCGTCACGACAATTGAAGCAAAAATCTCATCGAAACCCAACTGTAACTTGGTCAGACATACATAATCGCTACCGGTCGAAGATCAGGATTGAGGATGACCAGTTAGGAGCCCCCTCAGGTTTAGTTCATCCTAATAGATTGGGAGGAGTTAAGTCCCTGACAGATACGTGCAGGGAACCAAGATCAAACAAGGAAAAATATCACCCATATGTCGATTGGAGTAACAATGGTCCGGGGCGCACCGTTCCTCAAAATGATTGAAGGAATGATCCTGGTCAAAGCTCTCGAGGAATTATGAGTAAGAACGGTTTTGATAAACATACCAACCCCATGAATCACCTCGATTGTCAAAGTATAATTTCAGGGTGAATTCACCGGGGATCGTGTCAGCTATTGGAAGAATTATACACTAGGTGGCCCATGCCAATGAAAACCGATCATTCTTAAAGGAATCCAAACTTGATGTGTAAATATCATGGCACACATGACCATAGGACCAAGACTGCAAGCAGCTGAGGGAGGATGTAGCTCGATTGTTCAAAGAGGGTCATCTTCGAGAGTTTCTCAGTGATCGAGCTAAGAACCACTTCAGGGAGAGAGATGCAAACAGAAAAAATGAGCAGGAAGAACCACAACGTGTAAACCATATGATTGTTGGCACTCATGATGTTCCACAAGGGCACATATTCAAACGCACCAAGGGGTCGATCACCAGAGAAAAATAGACTCGGAGCTATGTTCCCGAGGGCGTCCAATCATTAAATAACGATAAAGTGGAAGGCGTATCTCAGTCGCACAATGACGCCCTGGTAATTTCTATTTTGTTAAATAAAATTCAAGTTAAACGTGTTCTAGTGGATCCGGGTAGCTCAACAAACATAATCAGATCGAGGATCGTAGAGAAGCTTGGCATGCAGGATCAAATTGTACCTTTATCCCGAGTCCTAAATGGCTTCAACATGGCAATCGAAAGAACAAAGGGGGAGATAATCCTACGAATGAACGTGGCTGGGACCATCCAAGATACAAAATTCCATGTCATCAAAGGTGACATGGGATATAATGCAACTCTGGGGAGGCCATGGACAATATGAGGGCCGTACCTTCGACCGTTCATTAGATGATGAAATTCCTAACAATGGATGGTGCAAAAACAGTTTAAGGAGAACAACACGCTGCAACGGAAATGGTTGCAGTCGATGAAGTGACACCAGTACCAATGCCTTTGACCTTGAAAAAATTGAGCACCAAAGATAAGCATACGACCAGATAGAAATCATTGATCCCAGCCCCGATCGAGCCAGAGGAACAAGTAATCAAAGAAGAAGAAGATGATTTCCTTATTCCTAGAACTTTCGTTGTTCCCGAAGAGTCAGAAACAACCAAGTCAACGGTTGAGGAATTGGAACATGTCATACTGATCGAGTACATGCCCTAGAAAAAGGTATACCTGGGAACGAAATTAACCCCCGAATTCAGAAAAAAACTCATTCAGTTTCTTATCGATAATATGGATTGTTTTGCTTGGTCCCATATAGACATGACAAGGATCCCACCAGAAATAACAACGCATAGCGCACTAGCTAAGCATCGACCCCAGGTTCAAACCAGTAAAGCAAAAATATAGTCCCCAGTCCAAGGTGAAGCATGCATTCATAAAGGATGAGGTGACCAAACTTCTTACAATAGGGTCTATTCAGGAGGTAAAATACCACGAGTAGTTAGCCAACGTGGTCGTAGTTCCTAAAAAAGAAACAAACTTGGAATGTGCGTATATTATAAGGATTTAAACAAGACATTCCCTAAAGACTCTTTCCCACTCCCTAACATGGATCACATGATCGATGCCACGACTGGCCATGAGAACCTTACCTTTCTCGATGCCTACTGCGAGTACAATCAGATTCAGATGAACCCGGGGGACCACGAGAAGACCTCGTTTATCACTAATTTTGGAACTTATTATTACAATGTAATGCCCATCGGGCTAAAAAATACAGGAGCTACATACCAATGCATAGTTAACAAAATGATTGAGGAACAGATAGGTAAATCAATGGAAATGTATATTGACAATATGTTGGTTAAGTCCTTGCACGTAGAGGACCATTTAGCTCATTTGCAGGAAACATTCAAAATCTTAAGGAAGTACAACATGAAGCTTAATACAGAAAAATGTACCTTCAGAGTCGGCTCGAACAAGTTCCTCGGCTTCATAGTATCAAATCGAGGGATCAAAATCAACCCCGACAAGATCCCCATCGAAGACATCACTAATTATGGATAGTGTGAAAGCCGTACAAAGGTTAACAGGACGGATAACCACCTTGGGTTGATTCATTTCGAGGTCATCGGATAAAAGTCACATGTTCTTTTACTTGCTGAAAAAGAAAAAAAGACTTTTAATTGACCTTGGAATGCCATCAACATTGGGATGAATTGAGCGATATTTGTCGAGCCCAACTCTGCTTCACACTCCAAAGGTAGATTAAAAGGTTTACTTGTATTTGGCTGTGTCTGAGATAGCGGTAATTGTGGTACTAGTTCAGAAAGAGCAAGGTACGTAGTTCCCTATTTATTACGTAAGTCGAACTTTAGGAGATACTGAAACTAGATATCCGCACTTAGAAAAATTAGCACTTTCATTAATAAGAGCATCTAGAAAGTTCAAGCCATACTTTCAATGTCATCCCATATGTTTGTTAACCATTTATCCTTTCTGAAATGTTTTGCATAAGCCCAAATTATCAGGCCGATTAGCCACATGGGCAGTTGAACTTGGCAGGTATGATATCGAATATCATCCTCGAACGACTATCAAGTCTCAAATCTTAGCTTATTTTTTGGATGAGTTTACATGACCCTTGTACTCAAAGTGCAAAAAGAACTTTTGCTAAAATTGGGTACATCAAGGGGGGTATAGACCCTTTTTACGGACGGTGCCTCGAATGTGAAAGCGTCCGAGATCGACATTGTTTGGAATCCACCAATATGTAGTACAATAGACAATCTATCAAAACTTCTAGGTTGACTAATAATGAGTCTAAGTATGAGGCCATGATTGCAGGCCTCGGACTAGCTAAAAACCTGGGGGAAAAAGTCATTGAAGCCAAATACGATTCCCTGTTGGCTGTATCAAGTAAACAAAATCTAAGTTCAAGACGATAAGATACAAACATATTTGGACAAGCTGCAGGTAACTTTGCACCGCTTCAAGGAGTGAACTCTAGATCATGTTCCTTGAGAACAAAATAGAGAGGCCGATGCACTTGCTAATTTGGGGTCATCGGTTGAAGAAGATGATATCATCTCGGGGACTGTCGTCCAATTATCGAGGTTTGTGGTTGAAGAGGGTCATGCAGAGATAAATTCTATAAGTTTGACTTGGGATTGGAGGAATAAGTATATCGACTATTTGAAAAATGGAAAGCTCCCATCAGATCATAAAGAGTCAAGGGCTCATTAGATGAAGATGGAACATTATACAAGAGGACTTTCGATGGACTATTGGCCGTATGTTTCGGTCTGGGGGATACCGATTATGTTCTACGAGAAATCCACGAAGGCACTTATGGGAACACTTCGGTGCCAAGTCTTTAATTCACAAAATTATTAGAGCAGGGTATTACTGGGATAACATGGAAAATGACACTAAAGAGTTTGTTAAAAAGTGTGATAAATGTCAAAGGTTCGTACCAATGGTTTATCAGCCTGGAGAACAACTACACTCAGTCTTGTCCCGGTGGCCGTTCATAAAATGGGGAATGAACATCGTTGTCCCTCTGCCAAATGCCCTAGGTAAAGCTAAATTCATTTTGTTTATGACTGATTATTTTACTAAATGGGTGGAAGCACAAGCCTTCGAGAAGTTCAGAGAAAAGGAAGTTATTGACTTCATTTGGGACCACAACGTGTGTCGATTCGGGATACCTGCCAAAGTCGTATGTGATAACGGCAAGCAATTCATCATCAGCAACGTAACATAATTTCTCGAAGCACAAAAAATAAAAAAGGATCTTATCAACATCGTACCACCCAACCGGGAATGGACTGACCGAGTCAACAAAAAAAACTATCATTCAAAACCTAAAGAAAAGGTTGGACGATACAAAAAGAAAACGGAGAGAAGTTCTACCCGAGGACCTTTGGGCATATCAAACGACATCGAATTCCAGCAAGGGGATACTCCGTTTTCTTTAGTATATGTCTCCGAGGCTTTAATCCCTGCCGAGGTCGGAGAACCCATTACCAGGTTTTTACATGCATCGAAGGAGTCAAATCACGAGGCCATGAATGCCAGCCTTGAGCTATTAGATGAAAAACGAGAAGCTGCACTTGTTCGGATGGCAATGCAGAAACAAAAAATCAAAAGATATTATAATAAAAGGACTAACCTTTGATACTTCAGAATTGGGGACTTAGTTCTACGGAAGGTCACCCTCAATATTGGAGACCTGAATGAAGGGAAACCGGGCTCGAACTGGGAAGAACCATACTGAGTCATCAATGTTGTCGGTAAATAATTGTACAAACTTGGCACGATGGGAGGCGAACAACTGCCGAACAATTGAAACGTATCACTACTCAAACAATACTACTACTAGGGTATAAATTCTCATTCCGTCTATTTAAATTTAAAACTAACTCATTGTAGGTGTTTGATTGAGGACATCGAGAGCACCTTTTTACACGAAGAACTTAGGCTTTAAAGTATGGGTTGCACTCTTTTTACCTTAGACCAGATTTTTTCCCAAATGGGGTTTACCGGCGTGGCTTTTAACGAGGCAACAACTAGGTGCTACCTAAGAAAAACTCAACAATATCCAATGCTTCTTTTCAATTAACCTCGAATACTATGAGGCATCACCCTCGGAGATTATATTTTCGAGGAAAACACTTCATGCCAAAGAGGGTCTCGATAGGAAAACTTTGTAATGGGCCAATCGGTCAGATGAACCGTGTCCATATAAAATAATCGATCCCCGAAGGCAAAACATGTACGCATGTATCATTGATTCAAACAATCATTCTTTCTACATTAAAAGACTTTCTGTCTCAAAGAAATTTGCTACTATATGAACATCATACTTGTAATTTTGCGAGGAACAAATCAAGGGCTTAAGGACAAATACACCTTGAATACTCGGGGACTAACCTTTTGAACCCGAAGGCTATAACCATATCAAAGACTACGATCATATAAAAAGGCTATGACTGAAATAATACGCCTCGGAGATGTCCGACTTACTCCATCAATTAAAAGCCTTCAAATACTTTGAAAAAAATGGTTAAATAAGACTACCATCGACAAAAACAAATAAAAAAAGGGCTTGGATAAAATCAGCCCTCGAATAATTTAAAGGCTTCTATAACAACAACCTTCGAAAAACCCTCAAGAGGTATTCAATCATAATAAAAACAGGTTACAAATGGGTTTCTGATTGATCGAACCTTAAAAAAACCCAACTGGTACAAAAACATATGCTAAGGAATAAAGAAATCCTCACTAAGTCTTTTAGCCTAAAAGAGGAAAAAATTATAGCTGTTTTAGAGGCCAAATTGGCCCAACTTAAAGAGACTAAGGACCGACCTAAAAGAGCCTGAGGGCCAATATAAAAGAGCCTAAGGGTCGAAGCATGTAGAGTTCGAGACCTTGCTCTCACTCAACTCGGACTCAAGAGTCCCATCATCTCGAGCTCGGATTAAATTGACTTAATCTTAGATTGAGGATTAACAAAAGCTTTAAGAGGTATTTTGTTATAAGTTCAAAGATCGCCCATTGATCATTAAAAACCTAAGGGTTTGTAATGTTCACTTGATAATTGAAGTTATCAAATTTTTTCCCAAAATGAAGACAAAGCAGAATTCAATATAAATAGGAGGTGAAGCAAATGGAATTATTTATATTTATAAAGTGTATTTACAGTACCCATGAGGGGCCTTACATATAAATAAAGAACAAAAACAAAACCCCAAGAACCTAATCTACTTTGTGGGCCACACCCTCGGGAACCACGTCTTTGGAAGCCAAATCCTCGTGAACTACATTCTCAGGAGCATCATCTTCAAGAACCTCCTCCTCTGGGACTCCATCTTCATCTCCCCCGCTATTAAAATCACTAACAACATCTTCATCATCGGAAGAAACGAGAAAGCTGGAATTGGTTTCCAACGCCTTTGCTTGGGCTAAATCTTTAGTAAGGTCGAACCCTCAGGCATGGATTTATTTGAGGGTCTTCCTCCTGGATTGGCACTTGGCTAAATAGTTACTCCGTTTTTCCCAATCATAGGCCTCCCTTAGATCTGCTTGAACAACCTCAGCGTCCTTTAAGTACATGATGATGGTTTTATTAACCGCGGCCTTCGTGTTCTCCACTTCGACCCTGGCCTCAACAACCTCGACCCTGGCTTCATCAAGTTTGGCGTTGAGCTCCTCTATCTTTATGGCCTGGGCTAGATTTTTCACTTTAATACCTCAGAGCCGAGTCTCAGCCGAGGCTAGTTGGGCTAGAGTAGCCTCTTTATCAGCAACAAGCCGATCCATGTTCTCCTTCCATCGGTGGCACTCAGCCTTAACCTGATCGACCTTGCCCCTGAGCTGCTCGATCATCTCCAAATTTTGTTGCAACTGAGACATTGAAGTGTTAGCCTCCACAGTAAGGCCAAGAATACCACACTTTATCAAAATCACGGTTACCTACTTGTCTATCTCAGCCTCGTTTTTATGAGCTTTGGCCAAATCAGCCTGAAGGTCCTTGAGCTCCTATTCCTTTTGGCTACAAAGGATCCTCATGGCCTTCTCCTTATCCGAAGACTTCCTGAACTCGGCCTCACATTGGCTAGCTCAGCTCTGAACTTGATGATGGCCTACATAAAAAATAAAGAGATATCAGTCAAGAGAAGGGAGAAGAAAAAATTACAATAACAAAAGTTATTGTTTATCTAAGAGAAGAGACGATGATTCTCTTCAAAGAGGGTGGATGCGTCATTAAGGTCGACGAAATCATTGACCTCGGTGAAACAACCCTGGAAAGGATCTTCTTCGAGAACCTTGATCAGGTTGGGCATTCACAGAGCTTGAGCATCCTTTATCGTCTCCTCAGAGTAAAATGGTAGAGAAGGGGATTGACCTATTGTCACATCCCCGAGCTCCTCACTCGGGGTGCTCTGATTGGCTTCGAGATTCTTGGTACTTATCCCCTCTGATATAATTGTTGAAGGTGGGGAATGATTTTGATCTCATGGGACTCAGGGGCTTTGACCGAGTCATTCTTTAGAGTTTCCTCACCACGAGGAAAGGTCTCTAGTTTGGAGGGCTTGGCGGCCTTGACCGGTTTCCTAGTTCGAGACACCGCCTCCAATTCCTCGCCCTCATTTTCTTCATATTCTAGAAATTGGAGCTTTGAATCTACATCTACATGAATAATATTTCCCCTTGGCTTTCGAGTAGGGGACCTCTCATCGTGGGGGTTCTTGTTGTATTTCCCTGATTTTGGAATTAGGAACTCGGTCTCTTCCCCGGGCGGGCTGACCTCATTTCGGAGACACCTCTAATGCCTGCATAGATAGGCATAAGTGTGGAAAACATCTTCAGTAAAAGAAAAGCAGCAGAAACCTAGGAAAGGAACTAACCGTAGTGCTTGGCCTCCCATTTGCCTCTCGATAAGTCACACCATTTGCTCTCATTATGAGGAGGTTGTAGTTAATTTTCAAACTCAGTCCTCGAGGTCAGGGATTACATGGGGCATCCAAGAAACAACTGCAAAAAAGGTAAAGGCATTACGATACGTGGAAGCGGAATATGAAAGGGTATTTGGAAAATATTAGTTTATACGGGTCCACTAAATCGTAGAGTACCTGGTTCTCTACAAGTTTCTACTAAGAGAACGTAGTAAAGCAGTATGTAAATGAGGTAGAGGATTTTTACATGGAAAAATCCCGCTCAGGGAGAAAAAAACCACGACCTACACTGTAGGATTGTAATTTCACTAACTTGTAATCTTACCTATTGCAAGCCATTTTACAATACTTCCGATTGCAAAGAATTTACTCAACTAACTTGTGATACCTTTACCACAAGCCACTTTGTGACTATCCTAGTTACATAGGCTTTTTCTAACTTGTGGTGCTGTCACCACAAGCCACTTTGTAATTCTACGATTACAACGACTTTTTCTTATGACTAAATCTAGTCACAACATAAACTCAACGAGTTTACAAATTTACAAGAGGATTCCTAATCAGTATATTCTAAGTAAGCGATTTAGAAGACATAGTAAGTACAATAATAAGGTTACAAATCAACTAGGACAGCAACATTCAATCTTTTAGGAACTAGTCCGTAGTAGCGGTCAACCTTGTTCTTCAAGCTTGAGAGAATGATTTTTCTATTTTTACTAGAGGCTTGAATGAGAAACAGAAACCTTCTAGTGATGTTTTTATATAAAAACCCCTTTGGTAAGTCTTTATCACATCACTTAAAATGATGTGAGTACTTTGTTTGGTTAGACAATGAGTGAGCTAACAATATGGTGCAGTGCGACAAAAATAGTGCCGTCAATCACTTCAGTTCCAGCTGTGCCCAAATGACTCTGTGCTGCTCTATAGGAACCATATGAGCATCAAGTCCTTGTTTGGTTCCTAGCTCCTGAATCTGTAGCAGCTCATCTTTTACTAGAGTCCGTTAAAGTTTACAACAATCCAAAGTAGGTCATGTTCCCTAACTGGTTCTGAGCAGTATGTTTGTTAGATCATCAAAACATAAGGCAAGGGTGCTTAAGATCTATAAATTTTCCCCTTTTTGATAATGAAAAACTTTAACAATTATAAAGTCAGACTTGGGCAGCAAAAAAATTTCAAAGAGTTCCCCTGAGATGATGCCTTACTCTTTCATGTTCATGTGAACCAATTCCCCAATGTGGTTCCTCCTGAGTCGTATATTAGGCTTTGTTTCTTCTCTTTCCCCTCTTTTGGCATCATTAAAAAGAGTAATCGACAGAAAGAAGTTCAGCTAAGCTAACTCATGCCACATATGTGCACACAATCATGAGAAAGAATAGAACACAAATAGAAAGTACTAGAAAAAATAAGAGAGGATTCATATTAATAATTTTTTAATATACTTCTTCCTTTGAAAAAGGAACTGGCGACATTGTACTTGTCACGGGAGCAGTAGTAGTACATCCCAACCACATAGAAAAAAATAATAAAAACAATCACCAACCATCAACAAGTAACAAAAAAAAAAAAATATATCCAGAAAACTGGTCACTGAAGGGAATCTTAAGGGGCACTAGGAGGAAAAGGCTTAGAAGCTGCATCTGGAGAATAAGGTCTATTCAGGCATTTCCCGACTTTTGCTCGTTGAGCAGTTCAACCTGTTCTCAACTTGCACCCTGAGGTGAGCATTTTCTTGGGTCAAGTGGATCACCTCATCGTTTGACATGGAAACCGCTCGAGCTTGTTTGCCTTCCAGGATAGCGTTTCTAGCCTTCAATTGACATATTTCCTCACCTGCACTGTTCTGGGCATTGATGAGCTGAGACACAGTTGAAGTGCTTCCTACACCCCCATACTTCACAATACACTCGCACTCTTCCAAGGTTTGTCTGTGAGAATGTCTGCTTATGGGTCCCTACTTTATCTGGTCCCAAAGGAACCTCAAAGTGTTTGAACACTCGCGTGAGCAAGAATCCATAGACAAGCCCGTGATTGCTATCCTTGAAATCAGCCACTATCTACATGTGTTCAATCATTATGGCAGGCAGACTCACAGGGTCCAGTTTCTCCATTAAGAATAGATCAAATATTGAAGTTACAGATCGCCTTTCTGCTCGAGGCAACAAGACTTTGTTAACCATCTCAAACAACAACTAGTAGATAGGAAGTAGTGCTTTCTTATGGATCTGGTTCGCTTTCTGATTGGAATTATCTTTCACCACCACATTTAGGAAGTTGTACTGGCAAATATATCGAACACTTGTCACTCCGATTGTACAAATTTGAAAAATTTCTCCAAGCACTTGCACGTTAAAAACAATGTCCACACCATTGACAAAAGTACAAACATGGTCAGTATCGACTGGAAACAGACTAGCGAAGAAACTCTGGACCTCCTCCTCATACACTTTAGGAGCATCCACATAGAAAAGATGTGTCCACTGTTGAAACTCCACCATATCTAGGATTTGGCGCATTCTGGCCGTTTCTGAGATTGTTGGGTCAACGTACGACCCAACAGAACTTTCAAACGCCTTAAACACTCAGAGCCCAAGCAGACCTCACTTCATGCTTTCTTTCAAGGCTAGGTTCTTCAACTGTTTCATACTTGTGTTTTCTATGCTTTTCTCCACTGATTTTACCTTTACCTTTGTACTTGAAAAGAATATCCTCATCACTTACTACCCTTTTTATCTTAGACTTAGAAGTAGACCCCTTCTCCAGGGAAACATACTCAGCCTTTTTCGAGGACCTCCTTACAAGGGAACCGGGTTCCTCAAGAGTTCCTTCTTCCACCTCAACGATAGGGATAACTTCCTCACTTACAGGTACACCATCCTTCACCAACTTTCTTCTTTTCTTCTTACTACTTTTGTTGTTCTTTTGGAGTGTAGAATCGTAGGCCACTTTGACTTGAAGCCTAGTGGCGGGGAACTTGATTTCAGACTCAAGAGTCAAAACAACCCTTCGTTTACTTATGAATATGTCAAGGGCCACATTCCTGCGCCCCCTTTTTCCTCTGCGAAAGTTGGGTTTATGACATTTTGGAATAGGGAAACTTGTTCCTTTTTGAAACCGTGTTTTGCATTTTTGAAGAGTCGTCACCTAATGATTCGAGGTGCATTAGAACACCAATGGAGTTCAATTCTAAGTGCCATTTGAATAACCAGAGATAGGGTAAGGGCTTGAAATTATCCTAAGGTGAAGATGTTAGGCACCCCTCAGGATCCACTAGTGTGGTTCCCGGCCAGGCAATTATTGTGAATTTGGGGTGAAATTAACATATAAGTAGGTAAGGCTCAAATAAGAAGGGATTTCAATATATAGTGGTTTGAAAGTAAACAATGTTTCAAAGAGCAATTAAAAGAGCTAATTTTAAATAAGGAGTTACAATGCTTAAAAAAAGAAGGGGAAATAAATGAAGGGGGGAGGGATCCTAGGTTTATAAAAATATAGATCACATCAATGCAATACCCGATAATCACTCCTCAAAAGAGGGGTTATATATGACATTAGTGCATCGGTCATCATATCCATATCTACCTTTTCCCACCCCGTTTAAGGTACTAAAGCACAGATTGGTCTCGACCACTATTGCATGCTATTACCCGTCCCATTCCTATCAGTCCCGGAGGCACTTAGGACTACTAATCCTAGAAGGGAGGAATTAGGCTGACTTGTAGTTTCAAAGGTAAAAATCTAAGACAACATACAAAACATATAAAAGACTGCATATTAAAAGGGAAACACATAAACACATAAGGCTCAAGTATACCTCCTCAAACAAAACAATCCAATAACATGACTTAAACGAGTAAGGTCTGATTCTAAAAAAATACTTAAGAGAAAAGGAGATGGTTGTTGTTGCAGCAGGTCTGGCTTATTACATGACTCAGTTAGGAAATGCGAATTGAACCTACCCGCACTTAAACAAATAACAGAGGCGAGTTCAATTTTATTTACACTCATAAGGCTTACCTAAGTGTTAGATGAGACCTTAGAAGCATGGTATCTATTACTGATTTTGAATTTAGTCACAACAAAAAACGGATGATTTGAAACCTTACAGGCATGCTTGTTAAATCATGTTAACCAGTTACTTAAATACTCGTTCAAAACAGACTGGTTTTACATTAAACTAGTTGCAGACGCTAGGATCCATTACTGCTAGTTTTGACTCCTATGAACATGGTATCTAGCATACTGATTTTCAATATGGTACTAATTTACAACCGTTAAATCCTACAGCACGATGTCTGAGTGGTAACAAACATGCAGAATTAAGAATGAAGTCCTATAAGAAGGTTATATAGGTGTAAAGTTAAACATGCAGAGTAAATAAACCTCTATAGGCATGATTTTTAAGGTGCATAAATAAAATACCCTATAGGCATGGTTTCTAAATGCAGTTTGAAGATGCAGAATTAAAATACTCTATAAGCATGGTGTCTAAATGCAGTTTGAAGATGCAAAATTAAAAATAGTCCTATAGGCATATTTTCTACCCTTGACATGCATAAATACCCAACCCTTTTCACTACCAGCCCCAATGTTTATTAAAAATTATTACAAACTAGAAATACATCAAAAATACAACTAGAGGAGGCCCGATTCTTGGTTCCTTCCCGAGCTATGGAATAACCACGTTAAAATTCCATTGCTTCAAAGTCATTCTCAAACTTGAGTGTGTCAGAGTTCCCTAAGGGCCTTAACAGGACCCCCCGCAGTGCTCACACCCAAGTTACATAACCAGAATAGAGATGAGTGTAGTGTGAAAATACCTGCCTTTATGTTTCCAAGTTCAGAGGGAGCTCTTAGGTCCCAAGGCAAGGGTCACATAAAGGGGGCATACCTTGTGTCTAGGAAGATAGTGGAAGTGCATGAATAAAGCTTTACAATGAAGAGAGTATAGGAGAAGGGTAAAGGGTGATAGGAAAGCAATAACCAGTAAAACACAGAGTTGGTAACTTCATGCAAGGGGTCAGGGGTTGGGGATTCATTGCAAAGAGCCTGTGTAATTGAGAAAAGTCCAGCTTTGGGCATGCACAATAATGAAAGATGCCGGCCTGCCTTTGAGCCAACCAAAACACACAACATACAGAGGAAATATTAAGGTTGTGGTCCCAGAAGGTCCGAGTTTGAGTCATGGATAACAATGTTTAATGTTGCGATGCCCCATACCAACCATAATCATCAAACATATTGGGGGTGGGGATTTAAGATGCTCAAACTATGATAAAGAGACACTAATTAAGAACAAATAAGGCAGAATGCAGCATGCTTAACAATGGAAATTAACTAAATACAACAAGAGACAAATAAGAGGAAAGAAAAAGTAAAGAAACATGCTGTCGTTGATGCTGAAAACTTAATTACAAAATACCAATCAAAGAAGCAAAGTGCAGTAAAGAAAAGTAGCAGGACTTCGAAATATTATCCTTGGCTTTCATCCAACTAAACATGCAGTAACACAAGTAGTAGTAAAGCAAGAGAAAGTGTTTGAGTGTAAGTGTGAGTTCAGAACTAAAAATATTCCTGTTTATGTTATTGAGAGAGTATGTATATATAGTTGTTCATAACCATGTAAAATAAGGCAAGAAGCACAACTGTATAGTAATTATGGAACTCAGAACCAATTAGAGCAAAAATAAGTACAAGTACTCCTTTAGTTTAAGAGAGTCAGTTTAAACAGTAAGAACAAGTAACAAATAAGGAAATAAATCAATGTATAGACAAGGAAATAATTCGAACATATTAGGCATATAGTAAACCATTAGAGATAGGTTTAGAAAAACCCTAATTAAGGAGATAGTCAGTAAGAGTCAAGTACCAATACAACCAAGGTAAGGTAATCAATCAAATGAGTAAGAATGTAGGGATTGAAGTTCTAAATGAAAGTGTTCAAATTAGACCAAGAAACGGGAAAATCAGAATCAATCAAAAAGAAATTCATGAGTCAATGTTTTGCATATAAATAAAGTAAGATATAGATTGTCATGAGTCGGCATACAACTCTAGCAAACATGAGAGTCAAACAATACTGATTCAATAAGAAAGAGGCAAGTTTTGAACAGTCAAGATGAACACAAATACGTAGACTCAATGTAAGTTTTTGCTAAGAAACTGAGTAGAAACATGTCGAGGCAAGATAGTCACAAAAAATCACAGAAACTCAAAAACGAGAACCGTCAGTCATGCTGATACACAAAACCAAACAAAGAACCCCATAAAATTAGGGCTTTCAACATAGACGAATTAAAAATGTATCAACTTATAGAATCAGTCAAGAAATGCAAGAAATATAAGATAAAACACAAAGAATCAATTAAACGAGGTTTTAGAAGAAGTTCCAAAAACCCTAGTTTAGAAGAAGATGAAAAAATAGTTGAAACCACATAATTCTTGTAAAAATCTTAAGGACAGTGTAAACCATGCGAGAAAAAAACTCAGAACGTCTTAGATCTGCACAGATCTAGGAGGTATGGGAAAGAAATTGGGGTTTTGGAAGAACACATAATGAGTCGAAGAAACCTATCGAGGAACTCAAAGACCGTGTCAAATATAAAATGATTATGCTTGAAATCACACTGGAATAGCCAAGAACAGGTAGGGGATGAATCCTAGATGGAGGTCTGCATGGCCCCAGGCCATTGAAGACCTTAGAGAAGGCATGCATAGCATGAGAGAAGCCATTGAAGGCTTAAGAGACGATGAGAGGTCACAGGAGATGGTCGGAGACGGGAGGTCGGCCTTTGAAAATTAGGGCTAGGTTGAGAGTGTTTTCGGAGAAGAGAGAATTTTAGGGCGGCGGCATATAGAAAATGATTAGGTTAGGGGCTAGTTTTGAATTAATTAAGGCAATGATGGTTGTTGGCCGTTGTTCTAAATGATCAACAAGCTGGATTAAAACGGGCGAGTGGGCAGGTTGTGAAAAAATGGGTTTGGATCAGATTAAAATGAAATTGAGTGGGGGTTCAAATGGTTTCAATTGAATTCAATTGGGGTCAGAATTGGGCTATAATTGAAATGAAATATGGCTAACATTTAAATAGCTAATTTTTCCTATTTGACTTATAAAAAAAAATAAATTGATTTCTGAAAATAAAATAAAGGTACAAAAATAATTTATAACACATAATTAAATACATAAAAATACTAGACCTAATTTTTATGAATATAGACCTAATTAATCATAAAAGATGCTAATATTATAATTGTATACATTTAACTTTAAAAATACTAAATGGCTTTGTAAAAATATACAAAACTTATATTAGCTATATTTTAGTATAAATATGAGAGTATAATAAGTGGATCACCAAGATGATAATTTTGAAAATAATTATTGATTTTTTATGAATAAAATAGGGGAATAAATTGGTTAAAAATATTTTAAAAATCTAGAAAAATTAGTAAAATATTGAGACATACTTATATATATATATATATATATATATATATATATATATATATATATATATATATATATATATATATATATATATTTGCTATTTTGAAAGAATTTTGCATATAAAAAATATACAGAAAAAATTGGGTATCAACACATGTTGTCTTAGGTCTTCTTCATCACTAGATTGTATCTCTAGTCCTTGAATTTCTAGGGGCACAACATAGAATGCAAGAATAGCATTGTCCTGGGGATAAGACTCTTGAACTGGGTCCTCCTAAGAGGGATCAAGTTCCCCATGTGAAGCCCCAGTAGTGTACGCTACTGCATCTCCTTCAATTGCCATAATGGCGGCCCTTTCTTCCCTTAAACTTTGTGACACGTGTTTCTGGAAAATGACCTTATGCAATACCCCATCAGCATATACCACAAACACTGTCTTTTCTTTGTCAACTAGTGCTTCCACAACTATGGAGTCGATTGCAACAGTGGCGGGGCCTTTTGTGAAATCAACATTTTGACCTTGTTCTCCACTTAGGGTTTGACTGGTGTGACGCGGGACAGAATGAAATAGTTGTTTCAAGGGTTTCTGATTTGAAAGGAGGTTGGGAAACTAGGGAAGGTTTGACTATAGTAGTAGGAGTGATAGAGGGTGACCAGGAGTCAGAGACGGGGAGAGGATCCATAGACGGGTCAGAGGTGGTTACAGATCATGTAGAAAGATAGGAAGTTTTCTCAACCATTGGGAGAAGTGGTGTAATGATCCTTTTCTCGGTTAATTAGAATAGGGCTTATGGTTAAGAAGGGAAGAAGAGAGGGGTTTTTTCTAAACAGAGAGGGTAATTATGAAGGGAGAAGAATAGGCACCGGTTCTGAAACGACGATCTGGCGTGGAGAATTATGATTTTTTCAGAGGAAGATGGAACGTTTGAATTGAAGGGGTGTGACAGCAAGATCTGAAAATTTGATGATATGTCAGTTGTGTTTTGTACCTGTTAAAACGTGTATTAAAGGATGCACATAACTACTAACCTTTAGTACAAGAACCTGGTTCTTGAGAAATATTTTCTTCAAGATCCCCCTTTTTTGGAAAAAAATTTAATCCTCTTTTATCGATCATGTACTGCATTTACTGCGTCTATGCTTAACATACATCTCTACCTGCAACAGTATTTGAAGTGGTTAGACAGAAAAATACTTTGAGCTAATTAATTCTAAAGAACACAAGTCAGCTAAAAAGGAATCATATTTTTAATTTGGCTTCAACGGTCCCAGCTTTACTTTGTTTATTTCAAACTCTTCCCTACTTAGTGCCTTGGTAAAATGTCTGTAATTTGATCTTCTGTGATACAAAACTTCATGCATATCAACCCTTTCTCTACATTATCTCTAGGATGCCTCATATCAATATGTTTGGTCCTTTTATGTTGAACTGGATTCTTTGCCATATTGACTGCACTGGTGTTGTCACATAGGAAAGGAACACTCTCAGTGAGAACTCCAAAATCCTCCAGCTGCTGCTTGATCCACAGAAGCTGAGCATAGCAGGATGGTGCAGCTACATATTCAACTTCAGCTATTGAAAGAGGCGCTGAATCTTGCTTCCTTGTACCCCAAGAGATAGGACATGATCCTAAAACGTGAGTCATCCTAGAAGTGCTTTTTCTGTCCACAAGATAACCTACATAGTCTTCACCATCACACCCAATCAGATTGAAATTATCACCTGATAGATAATATAACACTAGGTCCTGCTTTCCTTTGAGATATCTCAGTATTCTTTTGGCAACCTTTAAGTGAGATTCCTTTGGATTTGATCGAAACCTCGCACACAACCCCACGCTGAAAACAATAATAGGACAACTGGCAGTGAGATAGGGAAGAGACAAATGATACCTCTATACATTGTTTGATTCATAAAAGATCTAGTTTCATCCTAGCAGTTACAATGGGAGTGTCTATCACATTTGATGCTTCCATGTCAAACCTTTTCAAGAGTTCCCTGATGTATTTTTGTTGACAAATGGAAGTACCCTTTGGGGACTGTTTCACTTGAAGACCCAGGAAGAAGTTTAATTCACCTATCATGCTCATTTCAAATTCACTTCCAATAAGTTTTGGGAATTCTTCACATAGAGAGTCAATTGTTGCTCCAAAAATGATATCAGCTATATAAACATGAACAATGAGCAAGTTACTTCCTCATTTCTTTAAGAACATGGTGTTTGCAATTTTTCCTCTCTTGAAGCCATTTTCTAAGAGAAATTTTGACAATCTTTCATACCACGCTCGAGTAGACTGCTTTAGCCCATACATCTCTTTGTCCAATTTGAACATATATTTAGGGTTCTCATAACATTCAAGCTTAGGAGGTTGTTTCACAGTGACTTCTTTCTTAAGCAGTCCATTCAAAAATGCACTTTTACATTCATTTGGAACAAAGTAAATTCCATATGAGAAGAAAAGGTGATCAGAATTCTGATGGATTCCATGCGAGCTACTGGAGAAAATGTTTCATCGTAGTCAATCCCTTCATCCTATTTTTAGCCTTGGACTACTAGCCTGGCTTGTTTCTTGTAGTAATTCCATATTCATAGAGCTTGTTTCTGAATGCCCACCTGGTGCCTATAATGGTTCTATCCGGGGGTGTGGGTACCAGGTGCCCAACACTATTTCTCTCAAACTGATGTAGCTCTTCTTGCATGGCTGTAATTCAATCTGCATCTTTTAAGGCTTCCTTGATGTTATTGGGTTCTATTTGGGAGAGAAAGTATGAAGAGGCAAGTGAATTTCCAGCTTTTGACCTGGTTTAAACTCTAGAATCTAGATGAGTGATTATGTTATCTATAGGGTGAGAACTTTGATATCTCCAGTTAGATGTTTGGGGTTCATTCTGAGAGGAAGACTGTATGTTTGGCTTGATTATCCTCTATCCTTCTCTCGGATGCTAGTGGAGTTCTGTGAACTGCATCAACTACTCTTTCTTCAGCTTTAGTGATTGTAATTGAAGTGCTTGGTTCCGTTGATGATGAGGCCACATTATCTTCCTTTGCCTCCTTCAGTTGACTCATAAAGTCTATATTTCCATTAGTCATGTTAATGACTCCACCAGGGACAAGTAAGAGTTCTCCATCTTGATATTTATCAGCACTCTTCTCAAATAATGGATGAGATTCATCAAAGATAACATGGAAACTTTCTTCAACACACTGAGTCCACTTGTTATAAATCTTGTAAGCCTTGCTTTGAGAAGAGTAGCCAAGAAGTATCCCTTCGTCACTTTTAGTATCGAACTTACCAATCTGATCCTTTCCATTATTGAGAATATAACATTTCCATCCAAATGTTCTTAGGTAGTTTAGCTTGGGTTTTCTTCCATTTAACAGTTCATACATGGTCTTTTTCAGAATTGATCTGATCATGCACCTATTCACTAAGTAGTAGGTAGTATTGACAGCTTCAGCCCAAAACTTCTTTGCAAGTCCACTATCAATCAACATTGTTCTTGCCATTTCTTCCAGAGTTCTGTTCTTTCTTTCTAGTCATGCCATTTTCATTGAAGAATTCGTCAAATTTGACATTGTCAAATACTGTGCTATGATTTGATCTAATGTATACAACTCTAGACTCCATCTTTAGCTGGATTTTCTTCACAAAGGCCACAAATACTTCAACAGTTTCATCTTTTGTTCTGAGAAACAGGGTCCATGTGAATAAGGAATAGTCATCCACGATCTGCTTTGCACCCTCATAGGTCCATACAGATCCATATGCAGGAGCTCAAGCAGCTTTGAGGTGTTCGCATCTCTTTTTTACTTCAAGGAAGACTTTACATGTTTTCCTCTGGCACAAGCATCACAAACTTTTTGAGTTTTGAATTGTGACATAGGCAGACCATAGGCCAGGTCCTTCTGAATTAGTTTGTTCAGAAGGGAAAAGCTTACATGGGCCAATCTTCTATGCCATAGTTCAACATCATCATCAACCGCCTTCAAACAACTCAGATCACCACTCTGTAAGGATTCATTATCAGCAACATAGATGTTCTTGTATATTTTGACCACCAGAACGATTTTACAAGTCACAAGATCAGTCACTATACATATTTTGGACAGTACTCCACCTTGTTTCCTTTATCGCAAATTTGATAGTCACCTAAGAGATTGTACTTAAGTCCATTGACATAGTAAACATTTTCAATAGAGTGAGCGAGTGACTTCCCAACTTTTTCAACTCCAAGAATGTATCCCTTTATGCCATTGCCAAAGATACACATCCTCATTGCAAGGCTTTTAGTGAAAGAATATCTGTGGTGTTCGCACTCAAGTATTTCGAACACCCACTATCCATGAACCATTATTGACCACTTCCCTTCACTATTACATGCACAAGAAATTAAGATTTAGTTTTAGGAAGCCAAACAAGTTTGGTCCTTTGTAGTAACCAAGAGGATGAATAAGAGCTCTCTTAGTCCATACAAGTAATGTGCGTTTTCTGTGAGTAAAACCTGGTCCCTCTTTTGTGGTCACAGTTTCAACAACCACTTTATCTTTTGGTACTGATTGAATCTTGGCCTGGACACCTTCCATGGAGTGCCTAATGTTCCCACATTGGGTACGAGGCCAGTCATCAGATGTAGTGGCGCTTTTACTATGAGGGTTATAAGGAGCTTTCTTCCTTGGGAACCCTCTCCCACCTTCACTGTCATTAGTGAACAAAGCAGTGGTAGCTTCTATGGACCAGGTCCATTTCAGAGACCTTTCAAGATCATTGATTACCTTTTCTAGATTGTCTTGGAGGAGATGGTTTTTCTCAATTTCAACACTTACTCTACATCACAAGGCCTTCACCTCATTTTCAACCCTAATATATTCCTCACTAACTATCTCCTTTCCTTTTTCAGAGCATTCAGGTTTTAACTTAGTCAAGGGCTTTATTATTAGATCCCTTTGGTCAACAGTTTCTGCCAAGAGATCACTATTTTCTTTTCTAAGAATTTCAACGGCTTTCTTTTGATCAGTAATTGTAGCCACTAAGTCTTCTTTAGTATGTTCATATTCTTCTAGTTCTAAGAACAAGGAATCCCTATCCTCCGTAAGACTATAAAAGGCAGTAATTAAAACATCAGCTAAACACGTGAGTTTTTCTGGAGAATACGATTTCAGATTTTTCTGAACATCCCTGAAGTTTACCTCTTTGTTGCCTTTGTCTTCATCATTGTCTGATTGAGCCATCAAAGCAAGCGTTGAGTCATATCCAATTCCCTCGCCTTTAACTACCATCAATAGTAGATTTATCTTGTTTTACTTGTGTAGTTCCCTCATATGATATTTGCAAAGACTTCCATATTTCCTTGGCAGTGTCGTATGTAGAGATTCTGTCATACTCTTTAGGTCCTAAACTATGTACCTGAATTTTCTTGGCACAAAAATTCTTTTTTACCGCTTCTTGTCTGCTTAAGTATATTCTCTGCAAGTCTTGTTTATGGAAAGTGGAAATTTATTTAGTACCTTGATCGGAACAAATGGACCGTCGCAAATGACATCCCAAAGCTCACAATCCTCAGCGATGATGAAATTATGCATTCTAGCTTTCCACCACCAATAGCATTTTCCATCAAACTTGAGTGGGTGACATATAAATTTACCTTCTTCAAAATTTAGTGCAGCCTCCATGAGGATTCTTCCTAGGTGTAATCCTGATAGGAGGAACTTGCTATTATACCAATTGTTAGTTTGTATGGATCCACCAAATCGTAGAGCACCTAGTTCTCGACAAGTTTCTGCTGAGAGCACTTAGTAAAGTAGTAAGTAAAGGAGGCAGGGCATTTTTACGTGGAAAAATCCCACACAAGGGGATCAAAAAAATCACAACCTATACTGTAGGCTTTTAACTTCACTAACTTGTAATATTACCTATTATAAGCCACTCTACAATACTTCCTATTGCAAAGGATTTACTCAACTAACTTGTGTTACCTTTACCACAAGCCACTTTGTGACTATCCTAGTTACAAAGACTTTTTCTAACTTGTGGTGCCGTCACCACAAGACACTTTGTAACTACGATTACAAAGACTTTTCCTTATGACTAAATCTAGTCAAAACTCAACGAGTTTATGAATTTACAAGAGTATTCCTAATCCGTATGATTTTCTAAGTAAGCGATTTAAGAGATATAGTAAGTACAAGACAATGTTACAACTCAACTAGGACAACAACAATCAATTTTATAGAGACTGGTCTGTAGTGGCGTTCAACCTTGTTCTTCAAGCTTGAGAGAATGATTTTTCTATTTTTGATAGAGGATTGAGTGAGAAACAGAAACCTTCCAGTGATGTTTTGTATAAAAACCCCTTTGGTACATATTGATCACATCAATTGAGTTGATGTGAGTACTTTGTTTGGTTAGAGAATGCGTGGGCTGACAGTATGGTGTAGTGCGGCAGAAATAGTGCCGTCAGTCACTTCAGTTCCAGCTGTGTCCAAATGACTCTGTACTGTTATATAGGAACCACAGGAGCATCAAGTCATTGTTTGTTCCTAGCTCCTGAATCTATAGCAGTTCATCTTTTACTGGAGTCCGTTGAAGTTTGCAGCAATCCAAAGTAGGTCAGGTTCCCTAACTAGTTCTGAGCAGTAAGTTTGTTAGATCATCAAAATATAAGGCAAGAATGTTTAAGATCTATTAGAAAAGGACTTCATTTACATTTGAAATTCCATTTCTTTGGGAATGGCATTTTTTCCGCAAGGATGATGTCTAAGGTCCTCATTCTGACGAACCGGCTCATCTAACCTCAGTCTTTGTCCTCGCCGTTACTAGCAAAGAAGGCTTTGCTTGATCGAGCTTGATCAACCTTCAAAAAAACTGAGGCCGATACAAGCAAATGAGATGGTTGAGGGTAAAATCTAATCCCTCGGCCTTGCTAGAGAAGTAGCGCAACATAATCACAGTGCGCCAAAAAGAGGGATGGATCTGGCTGAAGGTAACCTCATACCTTTTGCAAAAGTCGATCACTACTGGATCAAAGGGACTCAGTCTGAAGGAGTAAGTGTAAACACTTAAAAACCCCTATAAGCAAGTAGTGATGCTCTCCTCAGGGTCCGGGATCTGTACCACGACCTCGTCTCCCCAGCCACAGTCCTTCTTCATGTTCTTGAGATGCTTCTTCGATATCGAACTAATATATCGAGATACATGTTCACATCAGCGTGGGATATTGGGGGGATTTTCAATGTTGAAATCTTTCTTTATCACACAAGGGTTGGGAATGGTCCGTGAAGGGCCGGCGCCACAAGTTTGGCTGGCTGGAAAGAAGATGAAGAAGCCTTCTCTTTTTGAGGAATTGTTTTAGAGGTTTTTGCCATGATTTTAAGTTAAGAGATACGGAAGGTGGTGGAGCTTGGCATTTTCCGGCACTTAAAGGGCGGTGGAAGCAGTTGATGAGAGAAAGAGATGAAGAGAAGAAGAGATCAAAGAGAATGCAATGAAGAAGTAAAGTTCTTAATTCAAAAAAAGAGCCCCATATTTATAGATAAGCAGCGATAGTTGAACGACGCTAATGGCCGTCCATTACTGACATATATTTAATGTTTTGGGAAAGCTAACCGATGAGACATTTTGGTCACTTCGAGTGCCTACGTCACTAGAATGATGTCATCATCAGAGACTCCGAAAAATCAAGGTTCAAGTCGTTTCTTATCATTTTACTCTGAGAAATGCGGGGACTATCTGTATACGGTAAAATCATGTGCCCTCGATTTTGTTGGTTCCAAGACACATATCGAGGAACAGAAAGCTCGCGTCGAGGAATAAGACTCAATATGGACCGAGTTCGAGCTCAAGGACAGAACACGAGGCTCAAAGATCTAAGTGTTCGAGGAACGTCGGAGCCTAGTATGACCAACCCCGGGATAATGTTGTGGATTTGTAACCGAATGAGCAAGATTCCTACCATGTCCTCAAGATCGTAGCGTAATTTCTGGAATAGATTTGTACGAGTTAGTACTAATCCGTACTAGGTTAGATAGCTGTCCCAATAAGATACTTTACTGTAAATAAAAATGTACCTTATTTAAGGTTCCTCTATTATATAAAGGGAACCTGAATCATTTATAACGACTATGAATCAATGGCAAAAAATATATTTTCTTACTTTTTGGCTCATATTTCGTCAGAATTATCTCTTTACTTAATTGTTCTTGCTTTACTGTTCTCAACCAACCTCGAGGCCATCTTATCTCGAGGTTGATACTGTCTTGCATGCTGGTTTGATTTTACCTATTTCCTTCGTCTATCGTCAATTTTTTGATTATTAATAAATATTAAACTAAATTATATATATTTAAAACCATGAATTAAATTTAATTTTTACTTATATTTTTAAGGTAAACAATTAAAATTTTAAAAATAAAGTATTTTATCTATTGCATTATCTTTAAAAAGAACTAGGATGAAGTAAACTATAGAATCATAACGATGAGTCTATACGTGTCATGCAATACCAAGAAATAAACTAGGTGGCTACTCGAGCGGACACACGTGTCAAAACCAAACCATACGTGGGAAGCTACGAGAAACCTTAGAGTTCATGTCCAGAGCAAGACCAGGACAAAATTCACTCTCTGTTCTGTTGAAACAGATCGTCAGGTCACCATTTCATCATCAGTTTCGTCCCCTTTTATACATACACTTGTAAACTTCTATAATATAAATCGAATTATCAAGAATCGAACTTGAAGATGATAAACGCAATAAGATTAACCACAATTAGAGCACAACCACCCGCTGTATTCTCAAATCCTTTGCCTTACCATATTGGTCGAAAGTCTTCTGAAATCAGATTCAGACAAGTCGCAACTTCGGCTGGCCAACCGGACAATAACAACAAGATGGATCAAACAAAGAAACCTGCAGACGGAGCCGAGCACAAAGCTGCGTAAGTTTCCTTGCCCTTGCTTGTAGAAGCAGATGTACCTAGTATTTTCTACGAAGAATCATTTTCTCTGACTCGATTTATACGCCCTTTATTTTCGTTTGTTTTGTCTTAATAGCCTGTTTTGACAAGCTGGCCAAAAGTGCTTTTAAAGTATTTTTTTTAAAATTGAGGTTTTTGACCACGCCAAAAAAGAACAAGTGATTTTGAAGAGAGAAAAAAAAAGTAGAACTGATTTTTGAAGTAGCTAAAGTATTCTTTTTGAAAAGTAATTTTTTCTAAAAAAAAATATACTTAATTCGTATAGTGAGTCACAACAGTTAATTCGTTAAATATTTAAGAAAATAGTGATAGAAGTAAAATTAATTTCTGCAACGACCAATGACAACATTAGTGCGACATAAATTTTAAACTGGTGTTTGTACTTGGTCAACGTCAAGGAAACAGTAGAGGTGTAGTGAAATTTTGGGTCCATGATTTATGATTGTAGATATGCCTTTATCTATGATGCGGTCAAGTTATGCCCTTGTGTTTTTCCCTTTACTTTTTTGGTCTCTTTTTTGAGTGTTTGGACATTAGCAGAATATAATTTGTACGTATTTTATTGGATTGAAGGGACACAATGTCGAGCAGCTTTGGAGATGGATATGCGACGAGGTCGGATGAAGAAGGTTTTGGAGGCATCTATGGAGGAAACAAAGAGGATGAAGAAAAGATAATTCATGAAAAAGTTTCTGGTAACGGTTTATGTTCTATATTTATCTTCTTGCTCCTAATATGTCTTCTAATGTCGATTCATCTATTTTTTTATTGATAAAAATAGAATATGATACTAATCAAGGAAGTGAAGTCAAAGAGAAGGAGAAGGCACGTAATCAGCGTCAAGCAGCAGATTAATTCGCCAAATAAGTACTATTAGTATCTGAACATTTATTACTGTTTGGAGATGTGCAGTTAAAACGTTGGTTACATAATAGTGTATTTTTTGTAATTAGTCAGGCGGGTGGTTCAGTCGCTTACTAGGTCAATAAATCGTGGGATTTTTAAGCTATAATCAAACCATGCTAAATGGATCGTTCGGCAAAATTCAGAGTACTTCTCTAAACTTTTAGAAAATGTAATAATTACATAATTTTGTGTGTGTTGGATGAAATTTTGCTAATTATAGTCTTCTATGGTATTTTTCTGAGTCAGTCTACAAGGGCAAAATTAAAAAGTATACATATTAATTATTTTATTTCTACTATACACAAAATACACTTACAAATTCAGTAGCAGCAAGGGAAAAATGGAAGAAACTTGCGTTCCAAGCGTCAAAGTCCAGCCAGAGCCAACTTTATGATTGTTGTCTTAAATCAATTCTTAAAATTCTTCCAAGGTGCACAGAGAGTTGAATAGTTTGAGCCTTTGAGGATTTACCACTTTTTTCTTCAATATTTTCTGCTTATTCGGTACTAATTTTTTTCCGTAGAACAGCGATATCGAGTCAACTAATATAGCGCGCTTAACTAGTAATTAAATGTGGTTCATCAGAACTGCTTTTGGGAGAATGGTATTTTGGAATTAAAGGCGTGAGCACCTAATATCTTTTACCACACTCAGTTTTCTATCAATTTTTTGTATTTAATATTCTTTAGGCTTAGTTTTGATAGTGTCCCTTATATGTTATTTTTTAGTGGGTTTTATTAGAGAGAACACATAATATTTTAAAGGGAATTTTTCATAAGGCACCATCTTTTAGGTCTAATTAGTTATTTATAGATACCCTTTGATATATTATGTGTTATAGATACCTTTTATGTTTTTATATAATGTATTTCATATATTTAAGTTGTTATATTTATTAATACAACAAAAAATATAGACGTAAAAATTAGAATTCCAGTTAAGTTTGATATATATTTAGCCATATTTACCAACATTAACGTTAAATACAATAACATATATGTACTTAAAACAGAAGGAAATCAAATCACATATATTTTTTTAATTTAACTCAACAAAGTAAAATGATTCCTCATTAATATGTATTTGAAAGATACATAATAAAGATTATAGCTGAATAAAGAGAAATACATATGAATAATACAGTTGAGTAAAACTGTATACAATTGAATATTATAACAAAATATAATTTTCATCTGAATAAACACTTGAATATAATAAAAATACAACTGAATATAGCTGAATAAATTCTTGAATGAAACAAAATATAATTAACTTCTGCTGAATAAAATAGTTGAATATAATTAACTAGAATACAGTTGTTTAAAATACTTGAATACAACTAATTACTGCTGAATAAAATAGTTAAATGCAACCGATTAAACTTGAATACAAGTGAATACAGCTGAAATATATATTCGAATACAACTGAATACAAATAGGCGATTTGGGCGATCTAGAGAGAGAACCTTATGGCTTCGCCGGCAGGTGGCCATCCATTAATTCCTGCTGGTCAGCTTTCTAACACACCTAACCTCCTACAACAACTACAAATAATTCCCAACCCTCAAATCCCATAAACGAAGCCAGGAATTATACAAAAGCTGTGAACCCTAATTCAACGACCATTACCATGCAGAATCGAGCCGCTATAATTGAACTAATTGCTCTTCATCTATCAGAATTAACGAATTAAACTTACCCTAAGCGATTGTAACAGAGTGATAATAGAGAAGAACTAGAGAATTTGGGTGGGAGAAGAGGTATGAATCTTGGGTTGAGGGAGAAAGAGTGAAGTGTATGCAAAGAGAGAGAGAGAGAACGTGGTTGGTTAATTTTACGGTGATTATGTGAGAGAAAAGACAAAAACTGAAAGAGAGAAATATTATTTAGCATATATGATGCCTTAAATGTAGGATATAACTATAATTAAATATTTGATTATAAAGTATAAAAAGTATCTATAGGATGTAATGTATTAAAATGGTATTTATTTAAAATAAATAGAGTACTAAAGTTTTCTATAAGGTATAAAATATAGTCTACTATATGAGAGGGTTTGTGGTAAGCTCCGATCAATAGTTTTTGAGTTCGAGTCTTCCCAAGAATAAAGTAAAGAGTTTAAGGATATCTGTTGTCCCAGTTTTTATGTTCAATCGCTTTACTTCCTACGCTATTCCTTTGTCCCATCATACTCTCTGCCCTCTCATCTTTCGCCCGAAACCAAAATACCTTTCTTCCGTTTCAGCTACCAAAATATTCACCGTCGCACCTCCAATTTCGGCCATGAGAGCACGTTACAACATTACTAAAACAAGCTTACAAAATAATCCAAAAGCCAGCTTCGAAGCTCCACAGCTTCAGTCATTAAAGCGCCAAAAATGACCTCAAGAAAACTACAAAAACGAGCTGAAACAGCCCGTAAAACACCTTCTTCTTCCTCCAAGGTAACACCATTTTGACCTTCAAAAACACCTTGAAATTAGTTCAAAAACAGCCCCAAAATGCAGTTGAAACCAGCTGCAAAACAGTCCTAAAACGACCTGCCGAATTCCAGTAAAAAACCACCATAAAACTGTCTGAAATCACCCCCAAGACACCTCTAAAACAACAGCAAAATCACCCATAACCAGCTCCAAAAGCCTCGAACTTAGCTGAGGAATAGCTCCAAATACCAACCCGGAAGAGGTCGAAGTCAAGTTCGGCTTGGTCGGGTTTCGGTTCGTCGCCTTTAGTCGTGGATCGTTTGCACATGAATCTGAAGGTTTTTTTGCTGCATATGTATCGAGAAACATTTTCATGTATAATGGTCTGATTTTTTAGCTTTCTCGCCCATTTTCTTATTCACTACTTTGATAATAATTACCGCAATGATTTCGTTTCTTTGATAAATGTTTGGTTATTGTTTTACGTGTCCATATGGATAGTTCCCTTCATGCTTTATTATCTTCGATATACTTTCTTGTTAGATATTTGGACTTGACTACATATATATATATGGACAATATATGAATTAATTATATGTTATGAGCTATTTTTTGGTTTGGCCTAAACTAGTGGTCTTATGGACATTATTATTAAGGAGGCCAATACATTGTCATATAAAGTGTAAGACTAATTTATGTGTAGATACCCATATAGAGTAACCTTAGTTAATGATGGGCTAACTAAGGTTACATACATGTAACTATGGTTACATGCTTATAAATAGGGGGTTATGGTTCCCATTTGAGGCAAGACTAATTCTCTTCTTCTTCCCATTGAAACTAGAGAGCAAATTCTTGGTCTTGCACATCAAGTGGAAAGCCAAACTCGGACAATCTCCAAGCCGGATCAAGGTGATCTTCTAGCCGGATTAAGGAGCTTCCACCGATGGATTCAGGTACGCTTCCGCTTATGTTTTAGTTCCAAATAATTCGATATGAAGGCTAAAGTGTTATAGTCGGATTTATTCCAACAAATTAGTATCAGAGCCTCCTTCGTATTGGTTCATTTGGAAGTTTATGAATTCAATATTATAAAGCTTTATGATTAAATTAAGATAGAATTTTGATTATGAAATTCTAGTACCTTGATATAGCATGCTTTCATGAATGACTTGTTGATGATAAATTTTAGTATTCGATACCATGCCATATGAATTGAAATGTTGAAATAAATTGCCTAATCTCGATTGTTGAACATGATTCCTTGATTAAGCCTTTTGTTGAAAGCCCCATTAAGTTTATTATCGTTGAGTGGCGATCTCAAATGTTGCCACAAATAACCTTCAGTGACGGCAACTCCAGTTTCAATACATAGTCGCCACTAATACATTTAGCGGCGACTTTTATGGGTTTAGTGGCAGCGTTCGTCGCCGCAAAAGGCCCTGGAATAAATTTACAGAAACGTTTTTAATAAAGATAACGTTTTTTTTTATTAAAAACGTTTTTCTGGTGACATTAATGAAACCATAATGCAAAATTAATTAATAGAAACGTTTTTCATTATTATTGAAACGTTTTTTTATTTAATTAAGATATTAATGGAGTCATAATACAAGATTAATATTAAAACATTAATCTTGCATTATTAAAGAAACGTTTTTTCATTAATTACAGAAACGTTTTTCCATTATTCAAGAAACGTTTTATCATTAATGGAGACATAATTAGTCTTGCATTATTTATTGAAACGTTTTTTTATAATTAACATATTAATGAAGACATAATGTACAATTATTAAAGAAACGTTTTTCATTATTAAAGAAATATTTTTCATTATTAAAGAAACGTTTTAAGTTTTCAGATTTTAATTGTACATTAATGTTTTGTCCATTAATATTCAGATTTTAATATTCAAATTTTACATTATAAACATGTGATATTTAGTTAAGATTTAATATATGGCTTATAGAATTAATTAATTTTGCATCTAATGTTTTAAATTAATCAATTGAAACATTATGTTACCAAAGTAACCTCTTTTGTGTAGATATTGATTTTAAAATATAAGATGACTGTGTACGTTCGTATTTCATGCGTTTACCACCGGTCCAAAGGAAGGTTGTTATTTGGCAGGAATTCGAGCATGCTTGTGGTGATAAATATGTGACAATTATTAAGTTTTCCATGTGAATATTAAGTCGGCCCAAAGGAAGGCTTGATATTTGACAGGAGTTTATTGTCAATATTTGATTACTACACCAAGAGTACCAATTACAAGTTGATTTTCTGTCCAAAGACTAAAATCAATGTTGTGCTAGGTATCTTGTAATGGGATTTGCCTATTTTGAATCTGTATACTAAAGTTAAATTCAAATATTATGATAGTTCTCGGTTGCATGGATCTAGACCTTGCAATTCGGATTGAGAAACCTGCTTCTCTTGAGGATACATCTTCTTCTGATGACAAGAAGGAGATGGAGAAGTGAGAACGATCAAATCGCATGAGTCTTGTGATCATGAAACGTACAATTCCAGAATCTTTTAGGGGCACTATGACTGAAGAAAATAATGCCAAAGTTTTCCTTGAGGACTTTGAAAAACGTTTTGCACAAAACGAAAAGGCGAAAACTAATACTCCTTTGAGTAAACTTGTTTCCATGAGGTATAAAGGTAAAGGAAACATAAGGGAGTACATTTTAGAAATGTCTCATATTGGACCAGCTTGAGATCATCGGGTACACCGACTACGATTTTGCTGGATGTCAGGATAGTCTGAAGTCTACATCAGGCTATATCTACATGCTTGCTAGCGGTGCTATCTCTTGGAGAAGCATCAAGCAAACTCTTACGGCCACTTCCACCATGGAAGCGGAATTCATGCCATGTTATGAGGCATCCAATGAGGGATTATGACTGGCGAAATTTTGTTAGTGGACTGCGCATAGTAGACAGTATTAAAAAGCCACTTAGGCTATTATGCGACAACAGATCAGCAGTCCTTTATGCTAACAATAACAGTAGTTTGACGAAGGCAAAGCATATGGATGTCAAGTTTCGGGTTGTTAAAGAAAGAGTACAAAATGGACAATTGTGCGTAGAGCACATCAGTACAAACTCCATGATTGCGGATCCGCTTACTAAGGGATTACCACCCAAAATATTTCATGAGCATATTGCTCGCATGAGTGTCAAATCAGTTGAGGATTATGAGTTTTAGTGGGAGTTTGTGCTATACAATTATGTATTGTCCAGTAGATTCAGTAATTCAGTCATTAAGATTTTATCTGCAGATATTCAGTCTTAAAGTTTTATGTACTTTTATGGTATATGATTGATCTCAATAAAGTGAACCAGTTGGAAATAGACATTCTATTTCAGACCACACTTTGTGTTATTTCCATGCTACACACCTACACTTGATCCATGTCGTTGGTTATATTGATATACGTGATCAATGTTGGGCCTAGTTACGCAAGAGTAACTAAGATCTCTTAGATCCTATGTTGATATGTTTGATGGACCGGATTGATCATGACAATTTTATTTTGATAGCAATACTGAGCTCATAAAGTTATAATATAACATATAATACTAAGGTTTGTACATATGCATGAGTATATCGTCCAAGTGGGAGATTGTTAGACATTTGGACTTGTACTACATACATATGGACAATATATGGATTAATTATATATTATGTGCTATCTTTTGGTTTGGCCTAAATTAGTGGTCTTATGGACATTATTATTAAGGAGGCCAATACATGTCATATAAAGTGTAAGACTAATTTATGTGTAGATACACATATAGAGTAACCTTAGTTAATGATGGGCTAAATAAGGTTACATACATGTAACTATGGTTACATGCTTATAAATAGGGGGTTATGGTTCCCATTTGAGGCAAGACTAATTCTCTTCTTCTTCCCATTGAAATTAGAGAGCAAATCCTTGGTCTTCCACATCAAGTGGAAAGCCAAACTCGGACAATCTCCAAGTCGGATCAAGGTGATCTTCAAGCCGGATTAAGGAGCTTCCACCGATGGATTTTGGTACGCTTCCGCTTATGTTTTAGTTCCAAATAATTCGATATGAAGGCTAAAGTGTTATAGTCGGATTTATTCCAACATTTCTTTCTTGAAATTGTTCCTTTGAATCGCTGTAATGTTGGTTTGTGTGCTACTTTTGTTCATGAGATTGTGACGTCAAAAATATTTTTGCACTATTTGAAATAGATCAAAAATATCTTTTATTTATTTTTGGTGCAAAAATTATTCATACCGCTTTATTTTGGACGATAAATGCTTCTAAACCGTTAATCTTGCCATTAAAGCTAATATGATAGTCAGATTAAATTTACTTACATAGTCATCCGCCAAAGAAATCCAGCATGACAAAACTATTTTTACGAAAAAAAAATCGGAAAAAATGTTATTATAAACAAATCAACATTTATTTCACAAGAAGTAATAAATATTCAGAAATATTATTTATTTCTATTTTTTTATTAATATACAAAAGCAACACTTATTTCGAAAATAGTAAAAAACTTTCAAAAAAATTATTCTTGATTAGGCTTTATGATTTGATTGAAAAACTCAATTGTTCTCTTTTGTGAATTTATGATTAGTTTGATCTAAATTTTTAGATATTTATCAGTTATAGCTTCACAAAAGGCACACCTCTACTGTAAGTGTCAATTGGCTCATTGGAAGTTCTTGAAATTTTTGGAGTTTTTAAATTTTCAAAAATTTTGAAATTCAACTTCAAGTGAAATCTAAAATTTTCATGATCGAACACTTATTCAAAAAAAATAAAATAAATTCGGAACAATATATTAATGGATGCTCCAAAATAATTTATTTTGTATATTACATACAATATTTTAATAAATAAATAAATTTCTAATTTTCTTTTACTATTTTCGGAATAAGTGTTGATTTTGTATTTTAATTTTTTTTGAAATAAATAATTTTTCCAAATATTTATTACTTTTTTGGAATAAATGTTGATTTTGTATTTTAATAAAAATTTTCAGAAAAATAATTTTATCATGCTGGATTGCTTAGGTGGATGGCCATGTAAGCAAATCTAACTTAGTTGGACTGTCATGTCAGCTTCAATGACAAAATTAATAGTTTAGGGGTATTTATAATACAAAACATAGATGATAGAGATATTTTTAGTACCAAAAATAAGTAAAGGATATCTTTAACTATTTTGAATAATTTAAGGATATTTTTAACCTTTTTACGATTTGAAAATAGTACAGAATATGAGATATTGGATTGGATAACTGTTTGTGCCATGATTTGATTTCTAAGATTTAGTCTTGTCAAACCCAAAGTAATAAATAACATAGTCGGCCATATTTTTTTAATAAAGCCAACTCATCTCTTATAAATTAATAGGTACTAAAATAATTTTGGGATATAGAATGTTAGTAGTTTGTTAAGTTGTAAACATATCTAGTAATAAGTAATACAATAGATTTTGTTTTAATTCAAAAAAATGCTGAGCCTTTCACCTCTTTCCTAAGTTTATATAGACCTCATAATAATCTCAAATGTACCGAAGGAACAAATCACGAACACGTTAGAATATTTTAAGCGTGCTCATAATTAATCAAATGATGATAGTTATATATATATTGGCATGACATTATTAGTTTTCCAAATTAAAGGTAAAGTATGCATTTGTGCAATTTTGATAAAATAATCTTAACATTAATAAAGAATTATTAATTGTATACATTTAGAAGTGAGATGATACTTGATGCTCCAAACAACATGAGTACACGTACGTGATAAGTTAGGATTCTATCATGTTTATATCCCTATTTACTATTGCTCTGGTTACAAATTGCTACAAAATAGTCTCAAAAATGCTTACAAGTTGTACTTGATTGCAGGTTTGAGTGACAAAGTGACAAATGTCAAAGATCAGCTCAAAACGGAGTGAAACCTGCTCAAGTATCAAAGACCAAGAAAATTTAAGTAAATAAATCCTAGTGCGGACTGCGCAACAGTGACTGCGGCTGCACTAGGAAGTTCAGAGAGATGGTATATATAGGACTTAAGCTACGCAACCGCTGTGAGATTCTCACGGCCCACGTTAAGCCTTCGTGGCCGCATTGCTTATTTGTGCGGTCCGCGCGAACGAGATTCAGAGAGCTGTCACAACGACAAATCAAAGCCATGCGGTCCGCAGTCTATTTTACGCGGTCTGCGCCAGAGCCCTCCACGGACGCGCTGCCCTTTTACGCGGTCCGCGGTCCTCAACTTCAGAGAAGTTGAAATCATCAGTCCAAAAGCCAGAGCGGCTGCGATCCTTTTTGTGCGGTCCGCTCTGACCCTGCAGGGGTATTTTTGTCCAATTTTTCCAGCCTAATATAAATAGAATATTTTACCATTTATAGGAAAGTTTTCTGATGTTCTGAACGCAGCTGTGTACCCGGGAACGAGATTCTAGCCATTTTTGGCACTTTTGCTCTTTATTATTGTAGATTATAGTTAGTAATTAATTAATGTGTTTAGTTCCTCGTCTATCTCTTCTGTTTCTTCTTTAATTATGTGCAGCTAAACCTTTTAGCTAGGGTTGTGGTTCAACCCTAGTGTGGGTAATTGATGAGTGTTGCCATCTAGGGTTAAATTTATATTGGTGTTTGTTATTTGGGTTGATTTTGTGTTTCAATTTCGAATTTGTAGTTGCAAACATAGATTCAAGCTTAGTGGGTTCAACTCTTCTTGAGAAAGAGAGTCCATGACCCCGAAATTGACCCAACAAGGAATGAGATAGACCCATGAGAAATGGTAGTACCAGTTAACGAGTTCAACATCGAGAGAGTAATCACCCTACTTGAACCCTAGTTGCTTGGTCTAACTGGCCTACCCAATTGGTCTCGATAGAGCCAATTGGGCAAAATTATTTTCTCTACCAAGATGTATGAGAATGGGTACAATTGTGCAATGGTTATATTATAAGACCCAAATATATCAATCTACTCTTAGTAACTTCTACCCATCGATTGGCCACCTAGGTAGTGTCACGACCCTAGTGCTTTTCTCTATATTAAATACAACTTAACAATAGTCTCATAGAATAATATTTTTTAATCATTAGTTTCATAATAGTAGTTATAAAAACAAAGAAAACCAAAAATGTTTGAAGTGACATTAGAAGCACAACCGCATCTCTAGACTCTAGCTCCCTGTGGAAATTCGATCTCAAACCACTATTCGGGTAAAAGTTATAGCGACCCGCTATTCCTACCTTGGTGTATCGTTGAGTCGGCAGCGATCGCTTTTTGGTGTTGTTGTCGGGGAGCTTACGGTGTTGACTATCTGTTTAGCTAGTTTTGTGTTTTGCTTCTCTTTCCTTCTTGTTTACTAATTTTGTTTGTGTCGATCAATCAGGTACAAATGACTCTTAATGCAAATGACCCTCTTGGCAATGTCATGTCGGGGGAGGAGGTAGATGATTTTGATCAAGAAGAGGTTTCTAATTTACCTCAAGCTCCACGTAGAGGCTGCAGGCCAATGCAAATGACAACAATCCTATCCCAGACCCTCCTTCGCCACCGTCAAGAGTGGCCCCAAGAGTTCTTCCAAATCAAGTATATGCGAGTGCTATTGTTCCTCCCAAAATTCGGGCGGGTAACTTTAAAATCACAAATGTCATGTTGACCTTGCTCGAGCAAAGAGGGTATTTCACAAGCGCCTCCGATCAAAATGCCTACAAGCACTAGAATGGGTTCGTAGATACATGTTGGGGTAGCAAGCAGACAAACGTGTCCGATGATGCTTTGAGATTGAGGCTTTCCCGTTCTCTCTTCAGGGTAAAGTATTTGATTGGATAGAAAGTCTCCCAAGTCATTCCATCACAACTTGGGATAAGTTGAAGGATAAATTCATTGTCAAATTTTTCTCACCAAGTCATATGATGGCGCTTTGGGATGAAATTTTAGCCTTCAAACAAGAGCTAACAGAACCTTTGCATGAAATTTGGGAGAGGTATAGAACAATGGTGAAGGAGTGCCTTAATAATTACATGACCGAGGAAATGATCCAGCAAACCTTTTATCAGGGCATCAACACCATGAATCAATAGATTGTGAACCAATTATCTGGAGGGAACTTTATGAAACTTTCATACCAAGAGGCATGTGATGTACTTGATGAAATGGCCAACACCTCTTCGGCATGGCAAAGCCGAGCAAATGTGCCCCAAGGTGACCCCACGTTCATCCATTTGCACAAGGAATTGCACGATCATGGCCAAGCTATTGCCGAGCTTACAACAAATATGAATCAATTGGAGAAGGCTCAATTGCAGCAAGTACAAAACCCCACCAAGTGAATGCAATGTAAGTTGTCTCGATGTTGAAAAGGAGGCAAAGAGGGCAACAACAAACTCAAGGTAATTGTGAGAATTTTGACAACAATAATGATGGTGGTGGTTATTCGAATGAGTGTTATGATGATCAAAGCGAGGAATGTAAATAACTACCAAGGAAATAGAGGAAATCAAGGGAATCAACAATGGCGTCCCCAAGGAAATTGGGGCAATCAACAAGGCGACGGAAATTGGAATAGTAACAACCAACAAAAAGGTGGTGGAAATTGGAACAACAAAAATCAAAGCAACAATTGGGGCAATCAACAAGGTGGTGGAAATTGGAATAGTAACAACCAATAACAAGGTGGTGGCAACTGGTACAACAACAATCAAAGAAACAATTGGGGAAATCAACAAGGGGGTAATAATTGGAACAACAAAAACCAAGGCGGTAATTGGGGTAATCAAGGTAACAATCAAGGCAATTGGAATGGGAACAACAATAATTGGAGCAACAACAATCAAGGAGGGTGGAATAATGGTGGAACCCAAGGCAACCGGGGGCAAGGTTTGCACAGTCCCCCCATGTACCAACAACCGAATAATCCACCCCTTTTCCTTCTCAAGGTCCAAGTTCGTACAGGAGTGATATGGGGAGAATTGAAAGTATGTTCGAGAAAATGATGAAAAGGAGCCAAGATTCCGATGCACAATTGGCTTCGTATAACATATCTATCTGGAAATTGGAAGTGTAATTGGGTCAAATTTCTCAAGCTTTGAATACCCTCCCCAAGGGTTCCCTACCAAGTGATACGGTAGTGATCCCGAAGGGTGGGAACAACAACCATGTAATGGCGGTTACAACTAGAAGTGCAAGAGGAAGTGATATGAATGCCTCGATAGAAAATCAAGTTGTCAATGATAACGTTGGGATCCAAGAAGATGTAGATCCGTTGATTGATGAAGATGTGGTTGAATGAAATATGAACTATGCTGTGCGGATTGATATTGATGATAAGGTCGAGGTGGAAACACAAGATGCCGTGAACCCATCTAGGGAGCACGTGATTGATATATCCGAGCCAGTGGTGCCCAAAGCCAAGGCACCTTTTCCTAGACCACCTCCACCTTATCCTTAACGGTTAGCAAAGCAAAAGAATGACAATCAATTCAAAAAGTTCAATTACATGATGAAGAGCCTCACAATCAATGTCCCTTTGGTTGAGGCACTTGAGCAAATGTAGGGTATGCAAAATTTATGAAGGATTTGATAACAAAGAAGAGGTCAATGGAGTGCGAAACCATTAAGATGACTCTTCAGGTGAGTGCTATCATGCATTCTATGGATCTGAAACTTGAGGATCCCAAAGCTTTTACTATCCCTTGCGCTATCGGTAGTGTAGATTTTGTCAAGGCCCTTTGTGATTTGGGGGCTAGCATAAATTGATGCCTTATTCAGTCTTCAAGACTTTGGGAATCGGGCAACCTAGTCCAACCTCAATGAGACTTCAAAAGGCAGACCGATCGATGAAGTGACCCTTGGGCATAATTGATGATGTTCTTGCCCATGTTGATAAATTCATATTATCGGCCGACTTTGTTATATTGGATTATGAGGTAGACTTTAAAGTGCCGATTTTTCTTGGGAGACATTTCCTAGCTACAGGAAAGGCCTTGGTTGATGTTGAAGCGGGTGATTTGACATTCCGAGTAGGAGATGAGAAAGTGGTATTCTATATTTGCAAATCAATGAGGGAACCCAATAGCACGGAGGTATGTTCATTTGTGGACATTTTCGCAGATGTGATAGTGGATGACACAAGTTCCATGGTAAATGTTGAAGATCCTCTTGAAGCCGTGGATTTACCTAAAAATGAAGCTACGAGTGTTGTGGCATTTTTGAAAAAGAGTATCTTTACAAGGTTTGGCGTTCCCCATGATATCACTTGCGATGGGGGTTACCACTTTTGCAGCAAGGCTTTCACTTCATTGCTTGCCAAGTAAGGAGTAAATCACAAAGTGACTACCTCCTATCATCCTCAAGCTAGCGGCTAAGTGGAAGTCTCTAACCGAGAGATAAATAGTATCTTGTCCAAAATTGTCAATGCAAATCAGACCGATTGGTCCAAAACGTTATGCTTTATGGGCTTACCAGACCGCATACAAGATTCCATTTGGTATGTCTCCGTACCAGTTGGTATTTGGGAAAGCATGTCACTTACCGGTGGAGTTGGAAAACAAAGCTATGTGGGCCTTGAGAAAGTTAAACTTGGAACGGGATGTAGAAGCGAATCTTCGTGTTGAGCAACTTAATAAGCTCGATGAGTTTAGATTTCATGCCTACTCCAGCTCATCCTTGTATAAGGACAAGATGAAGTATCTTCACGACAAATATGCTAGGGGGAAGGAATTCAAGGTTGGTGATGTGGTTCTTCTTTTCAACTCCCGATTGAGGTTATTTCCGGGAAAGCTCAAGTAAAAATGGAGTAGACCATTCGAAGTTGTATGTGTGACCCCGTTCGGTGCTCTTGATCTCAAGAACAAAATTGGTGAAGTTTTCCAAGTCAATGGGCATCGTGTCAAGCATTATTTGGGGAACTTTGATGATAGCCACGTGATGGCACTCATTCATTTGAAGTGATGTGTTGGTAACCTGCGTCGTTCCGCAATGTTAAATCAGGCGCTTCTTGGGAGGCAACCCATATCTCTTTTTCTTTCTCTATGATTTTCTTTGTAGTTTAGGATTTTTTAAGCTAATTATTTGTGAGATGTTGTAGGGGTTTGTTGATACCCAATTTTCCCAATGTATTTTTATGCACAAAATAATTTCAAATAGCACGTGTATGCATATATAAGCATACCCAAGAGTTTTGGTATTTTTCCCTAATTTTTAAGGATTTGAAAAATTAATTTATTGTCTATTTTTAGCAGTGCAAAATCCAATAATTATTCCCAAAATTATCATTTTTGGTAAATAATTTATTTCCATTCTTACACCAAAATATAATTAAGGTAGTTTCTGCATATTTTATAAATTTTATTTGGTATTTAAAAACTAAGTTGCATATAATTGAAATTATAACCTATTTTACAATTAACAGCATTTTACAATTATAACATCATTCCCAGTATTTTTTGATTAATATATTTATATTATTAATTAGATCAGTTCTTTTAATTTGTTTTAAAATCATTTTTTCTATTTTTATAAAATTAAAATGGGAAAATTGACTATTTAAAATTTAGCCCACTTCTATTGCAATTGCAGCCCATTTAATATTTCAATTACAGCCTAAATTGGCCCAATTTTGAACCCAATTTCAGACCAACCCAATAGCCAAACCAAACCGACCCAACTTAGAGCTGATTTGAGCCGTTGATTTAAATTGGCCCAATAAGATCAATGTCTCAGATTTGTTTTCCTTAATTAAATCTCTAACTACCCCCCTCGACCCCTCATTTTTATGAGACTGTCTCTCTCTCTCTCTCTATCTCGTCTCTTCCTCTCATTTCTCTCTAGAACCTTCTGGTTCTCTCTTCGCCGATGATCTCCACCGTCTCCGACCACAACCTCACCGGAATCCATGGCTTCTCAGGCCATAGATGACATATACTCACCCCTTATTACACCTGTGTGCCTGATGCTTGAAGGTTCGAGACCAGACCTTTGCCGACTCAAGGTTTCCAGCCATCTTTGGCTTTGCTTCGGCATATCCTAGCCTCCTGAGCCTGATTCCGACCTTATCTGACTTAGATCGGACCTTTTCCAAAGCCTTTCTTACTCTAGGGTTCTTCTGAAGCCCTGACTATTCGAGGTTTTTCTTTGATTCCTTTTTAGATCCATTGTGTATCTATGCTATGCGTGAATTTTCAAACAATTTCCCTAAATATTCATTTGAAAATTACTTTCAAAACCCTTCTTTGCCGATTTAGGGTTTTCTAGAAAATGTTTAGGAGTTTTATGATTTTTCTTCTTTGTATTGTCCTATGTTGTGTTCTCGTATAATCTTTTGTATGCTTCCCTTACTGTATTTTCTATAATATGGTCTTGTAGATTTTTTTTACTGTATTTACTATGTTCTTATATGTTTATCGTACTATGTTTTTCCTATATGCTTTCTTGCTATACCTTTCCCAGCGATTCTTGTGTTTTCTACTATACTTTTCTTGCTAAGTTCTTATGGTTCTTTGTCTGCCTTCTATTGAGCCTTGTTTAGGGTTCTGCTAAGCATGTTTCTCCTGTTGTTCTTATCAGTATTTGCCAATGTGTACTTTGAATCTTTCTACTGGATTGCATGTTACTCCCATTAATCTCTGCTATATTCTTTCTACTCTTTTACTATGTGTGTTTACCGTTAAGTTATTTGATTTTTGTTTACTGGAATATGTTCATGTTCTTACATGCTCCATCTTCTTGTGTTCACGTTTGTGTTATCTCCTTCTTCTGAACTTGTTTAGGTTCCAAGTTCTCTCAAAATATTTTCTTCATGATTCTTCTTCCTTTGTCATTCAACATGCTATCATATTTGTTTTGCTGAGACTCTGAAGCAAATGGCTTGCTTTCTCACTTCCATGTCTGATTCAATTTTTGAGAAGTATTTGGGGGTTTCCTTTGATGATTTTGATTCTTTGTGTTCGAGTTAAGGCTCCGCTTTGGGACCATGGACTCTCAGACTCACTATTAGTCTACAAATTGAACTTGTATCTCTTTGCTTACAATTTTGAGTTTTATGATTCCGAACTCCTCTGTCTTTTACATAACTCGACATTCTCTTCTTGATTCACATGTTTGTGTACTTTATATATGAGAACTCTTCTTTGAAAAGGTTTTTCCATCTACTAATTGATTATGAATCCCTTTGATGGTGTTTACTTGATTGTTCCTGATTTTCCCTAGGTTGACTTTTTTTTTTTACCCTTTTTATTGACCCGATTCATGCGAGTAAGCATGTAACTTTGGTTTTACTGATTAATTCCCTTTCCTTTTTTTTTTACAAACCGTGTACTATTGGTTTGCTTCCTTAAATAGCTTCTATGCACTTACCCTTTATTATACTGCCGGGAAAATAATCTTTCAAAATCCCTTCCCTTAATTGTGTCACCCGTTTGAATTTGAATCCCTTAAATAAAGAGAGTCTTATGTAATTGATTGACAATCAGGCTTCTATTATTTTCTTATCTTAGTTTCTCATGGCTTTCACACTATAAATACATGACTCTTTAACACAAGACACACACTTCGAATTGCATATTCTTACACGCACACTCTCGATTACAATACTCTTCCCTACTCTCTTCTGAGATCTTTTGTGTTACTGGCTTGCAAATTTAGCTTACAAGACTCCTGCTTTTATTTATTTATTTCCCTGAAACTGGTATGTCCTAATTTTGATTCCAGCATCACTCCATTGTGTTTGTTTACAAGTTTTTACATCCATGTCTACTTTTCTTGTTCTGTAGAGTTCAATATTTAATGTAGTATGCTTATGTCTTGTTATCTGTTTTTGCATCCCTACTCCCTACCCCTTTATGTGTTTGAGCTGTGGTTTAAGACATGGAAATATAAAAGTTATTGTCCATGGATTAAAACCAGATCTTCTGGATACTAGCCTCTAAATAGTGTAACAGGCTTGTGGGCATATTAGCACTCCCTATTGCTGGGTATTCCCACAGCCTGCTCTTGTCTCTTTCAGTTCCCCCATACCCCATTCCCCTATATGTGCTGAGTTAAGGTATAGCGTAGCAGCATCCAAGTTTTTATCCATGGCTGAACCTGATCTTCAACATGTCTTATCTCCTCAATTTGGACTGACAAGCTGGTCAGAGGTGGTACCAGCACCCCAAACTACTAGGCACGACCACCATCTTGCCTGTTCCCATTCTACTACACTTGCACTTACTCTTAGACCCATGTTCCGCCCCTTCCTACGAGCCCTGCATTGGGAACCTTAAGTCTCCCTCTAAACTTGGATATTTGAGGGATGGCCCTTCATATTGCACCATAATCCAATTTTGTAGTATATTTGGGTGTAAGCACTGCCCGAATTCCATTTGAGATTCTTAGGGAACTCTGACACATCCCAAAATAAGAGAAATGCTTTGGAAATCTGATCTTGGGAGTTGGTTTACTTCATGCTTCAGACAGAAGCCTGAGTCAGGCTCTCCTTGGCTGGGACCATTTAGCTTTCTGATGTATTTTATTTTTCTTTATCTATTCGGGTCTATAATAATCTGTAATAACTATAGGGTTCTAGTAAAAAAGGAGCGTTATTCAGGTATGCATTTGGGTAGACATTCTGCTTTAGGTATTTACTTTCGAATCACATCCTGCTCCTTCGCTTATGCATTATATGTAGATATTCTGCCTATAAGTTATGCATCGCATGAAGTAATTCTGCCTATAAGTTTGCAAGTAGAAATCCTGCGTATAAGTTGTTTCATTTCCACATTAGAAACCATGTCTTTAAGTTTATGCATTTTACCATATAGATACCATGTTCATAGGGAATCACTACTTTTGAAATACTGCATCTTATATAGATACCATGGCTATAGGTTTTTTCGGCACTTCATATAGATGTCATGCCTATAAGTCATCTCTGAAATTCTGCATATAGATGATATGCCTATAGGACTTCCGCATTTTTGCATATGCATCTGTCACTAGGCAAACCTGTTATAGGATTTGAATAACCAATTGCATATAGATGACCTGCCTATATAACTTCTATTGTTAATAAGCGCTTAAAAATCAATGACGCCTAGAAAGCATGCCTATATGATCTATCTACCAAACGTGAGTCATCAAGTCTAAAAAATCAGTAGCAATACTGTTCCTGCAATCGAAAATTCTTTTCTACAATCAGTTTACTTCTTTCTGAATTGATAGATATCATGCCTATAGGTCACGTTTAACACCTAGGCAAGCTTCAGGGTAAAAACTATAACTACACCAGTCTACTAATTCCAGCCAGCAGGCAGGTCTGATTCCAGTTTCTTATCTGAAACATGTATAAGCCAGTCTGCCTCCTTAACGTTTAAGTTTTAATCCAAACCATAACCAGTATGTGTAAGACATGCTAGACTAGGTGTTTTCTTTTGATTCAAGGAGGTTTATTTGAGCCGTATCTACTTAATTGCTTTCCCAATACTTGTTGTATATGTTTTAATTATTGCCTTAACATTTTATGCTTTGAGAACTCTCAAAAAGCCTCAACTCCCTCCCATTTAAGATTAGTAATCCCATATACCTCTAGGATTGATAGGATTGGGATGGTTAATAACATGCGATTGGTAACGATATCATTCCGAGCTTTAATACCTTAACGGGGTAGAAAGGGCAGATATAGAGATGACGACCGATGAGATAATATCTCATATAGCCCCTCTTCCGAGGAGTGAATACTAGATATTGCATTGACGTGATCCATATTAGTCATAAGCCTAGCATTCCCCTCCCTTTTACTTGCTTTTTATCTGCTTTCTTTAAGGTTTTAAATATTTCATTTTTGTACCTTATTTACTTTCCCTCAAAAGTTTCAATTTATTCGTAATGTTACATGCAACTCCCTTTATCTGAGCCCCTAATTGCTTACTTGATTATGTGAAGTCACAATATAACATGGCCAGGAACCACACTAGTGAATCTTGAGGGGTTCCTAACACCTTCCCCTCGAGATAATATCTAGTCCTTAACCGAACTCTGGTTTCTTCAACCCAAAACCCTTATTAGTGTCCTAATGCACTTTAATAATTAGGTGGCGAATCTTCAAATTTCAAAACCCAAATTCCCAAAAGGAATAGAGTTGTCCTTCCAAATGTCGTAAACCCGATTTCGTGAGAAAAAAGGGGGCGTTGACAGCATGGCAACTCTGCTAGGGATATTTCTTTAGGATTTTACCATTACATGTTATTTGTGACTTTATTGCTTTCATTTAATGTCTTTATCTCTCTTCTACTTCACAACTAACTTGGCTTTTGTTTTCTTTTCTTGTTTTTACCGTTTACCTTCAATTTTGTTGAAAATGCGAGCAATTATTGTAATTATTGCTTTATAAACGTGCAAATACGTGGCAATTTGTTTCATTCTTGTAATTGCATCTTCAAAATCATATTCCACTCATGCCAAAAAAAATACCATAGCGACGCTTATAATGAGTGGTTGCGCTCTTCCGATATTATCACCCCCTAAATTTGGTAAAGGCGTATTTGCGATAAACCAGTCGATCAATAGTGTAGTCGATGGTTCCGTGCTTTTCCCTCCTGAGTTGTCCGCTCAAGGGTACCGGTCTAATACCCCTTAGAAACCTTATTCTATTTAATTATGCATGCATCAGTGTCAAACCTAGCCGAGTCAGTTATGCTTTTCACATAGTGCCTCTTTAAGATAGCCATGTTCAAAGTCCGCTGGGTTTCCTTGGAACCCAAAACGGACATTACCACGTTCTGTGCATCTATTTGGACAACTAAATGTTGTTATGCTAATTATTGATTTAAATAGTCGATTCCGGCGGGGTGAGGGTCTAACACTTTGTTTTGTAGAAAATGAGGCAAGAGGTCCCCAGATTTGGCATGGTAACCAACATTCACCCAAGGTTGCTAAGCTAGTGGGAAGACATTCAATCCAGCGATCAGAATCTTATCCAAAAATATTTGGGGAATTTACCTTCTCTTTTGGAAATCAAGCCCGACAACAAAATCATAGAGGCTGCAACTTTATTCTGGGACAGTGATAGATCGATGTTTTGCTTCAAGGACCTGGAAATGACCCCTTTGCTTGAAGAGATAGGAGGGTTAGCTGGTATTCCTTGGGAGACTTCATGTTTGCTTATGCCAGAAAATTGCAAGGGTAGAGGTTTCCTCAAGATGATGGGACTGAAGAAAAACCCAGGCTTGGCTTGTTTGAAGACTCTTACATCACTTTCGATTATCTGTATGAGAGGTACGGCCATAGCAACCTACCGCACCTACCCAGACGAATTTGCCCTTACCTCATTGGGACATATTCATGGGAGAGTCTTCGTCTACATGTTCTGCTTCTTGGGGATGATAGTATTCCCCATAAAGAAGGCTAGGATCCATACCAGACTGGCCATGGTCACTAAGACTATAATAGAAGGAATTGGCGGGTAGCCTTTTAGCATAATACCTATGATCATTGTAGAGATATAACGAGCCCTGGAAAATTGTCAACAAGGGGCCAAACACTTCGAGGGTTGTAATTTATTACTCCAACTCTGGCTCAGGGAGCACCTCCAAAAGGGTGAATATCGGTAAGAGATTCTACGCAGAGACTGGGATGATCATATCGCCTTCCATAAGCCAAGACGATTGAATTATATGCCTAACATGTTTGCTCAACCTGAAGACGCTATGGGACGGGTAGAGTTTGAGAATCTGAAAGAGGACCAGGTATAATGGATGTTTGAATGGTTCCTAATGAAGAGTTCATCGTCCGTTCTCGGGACGCATCATTTCTTATACTCATTGGTTTGAGAGGAAATTATACCTATATCCCTCTCCGAGTCATGAGACAGGCAGGAAGAAAGCAGGTTATACCAAGGGTCGACAAAATAAGTCAATTCAGGGCCGATTTCCAAGACGACGATAGCCCATACAAGTGTCAAGCTCAACACATGTGGCAACGTAAAATTATCTCGGGAAAGGATTCCATGGAACCAGATAGGTCGCATGCTGGCTATACTCCATACTACCCAAGTTGGTTGGAAGACAATCATGGAGGGTTAGGACAACCCGGGTTTGTTCGAGGCCAAAGAGTCATTGACGAAAGGATTGAAATGCAGGTTAAGCACAATCAATTGCGCAAGAGGATTCGGGAATCAAAAGCGAGCACCAGGGAAACCAAGAGGCCTATCAAAAGCTGATTGAAGATGGAAGGATATGCCTGTCAGTTCCAACAAGCGACTAGGGTATTTGGAGCGAGGTTTGGTAGAATTGGAAAGGAAGTTCATCCAAAGGATCGAAAACTGCCAGAATTCTGAGGGAAACGAAGGAGGACTCTTGGCGAGAACCTACTTGATGTTGGGACTGCGTGAGGTGGTGAAGCTGTTCGATAAAGCTAAAGATGCCGAATCTGGGAAAGGTCTTTCTGGTACCAAGTAGTTAAGAGTCTTTTCTTCCACTTAAAATGTAATAAGGCCAATGACCATTCGTGGCATTTTATTTCTGCAATTTTATTTTAGTTTTTTGAATCATCTTATTTTTATCAATAAAATGAGGAATTTAGCATTATAAGTTCTCCAAATCAACTTGTTGCTAGGTTTACCTTGGGTACAAAGAGGCAAGCAAATTAGGACACAATTTATATTCTTGCACTATGTGTTTAAATACTGCAACTAGGGTGTGTACATAGACCGGGTTGGTTCGGATTTTACAATTACCAAACCAAACCAACTGTGTCGGGTTATTAAATCTAAATACCAAACCAAACCAATAAACTCGGATTTTTCGCTCTCGGATTTTTTCGGTTTTTCTCGGGTATTCGGGTTATTCGGGTTTTTTATAAATTTTTCCAATAAAATTTTCATAGAACAAAGCATATAAATTATGCTCAAAATATTTCATTAATCCTAGTAAGATACAACTATATAAAGTATAATACAAAATATGAGATGTGTCATGGCATTATCCTAAAATATTCAACAATAAAGACAATAAAATTGTGTAATATCAATATTACTAATTAAAAAGCCACAATAAAAATATTGTTAGCTGAGTATAAGATGGGCAGTTAGTATATTGGATAAGATTAGATAGTTAGCTGAGTATAAGCTAGACTATGGCATTGTAAAACAAGATCTTTGGTGATTAATACAATTTTAATTACAAAAAAAAAACCACAATAAAAATAAAAATAATCTAAAAATACTAAGTCATGCTAAAATAAGTAGACTAATAAGGAAATATTAATTACATGACTAAACGCTAAAGAAAAATAAAAATAGGTTGTGCATTTATCTAAATTATTGCAAAACAAAAACATAGATATTCAATACATTCTCGTTCATAGTATTGAATTGAATGTCTTTTGTTTGCATTAATATTGATTTGATTTTTGTTTTAATTTAGCTTTTGTTAGCATTATTTAATTTACTAATGTTAATGGCTATAAAACTTATTGGAACATTCAAAAAGTTCTAATTCCAACCTTTAAATAATACCTTAAAATATAAAATTATAAATTCTTTTAAGAAATATTTATAAATTACATCACAATAAGTATATTTATATATTAAATACATTCGGGTTGGTTTGGTTTCGGTTTGACTTTCTTTAGTTGAAACCAAACCAAACCAATTATGGTCGGGTTTTTTTTTTCAAAACCAAGCCAAATCAAACCAAACCATGGTCGGGTTTTTTTTCTCGGTTTGACTCGGATTATCGGGTTCGTGCGGTTTGTCGGTTTCCTTTGTACACCCTTAACTGCAACAATTTCTCCTCATAATCCTTACTAACTTGTTACCATTTTGTTTTTACTTCCTGTTTTATTCCCCTTCCCCAAAGGTTAGTCCGTTGCACTCTGGCATCATCATAGTCTACGTGATCCAAGGGCCCTCCACCTCCTCATCCTCCAAGCCCAATTAGAAATAGGAAAAAAGGGAAAATGGAATACTTAGGTAACATCAGGAAGGAGAATTCGATCGAAAGGGTAGATGCCTCCCAAGGTATGCAGGTCTCTTAGGAAAATGCTTCCCAGCTTGAACAAAAGTTGTTGAAATTTCAGGAAGAACTAGACCAAGTCCGGAATCTGACCAGCTTGTCATTTTCCCTCACTACCCCAGGTGTCAACTTCTCCAACCCTCAAAACCTCGTACCTCCACAAAATATCCTGAGACCACAAAATCAATCCGCTCCTCATCACCACCGCAACACATGCCACACCCCGTTACTTGTCCCTGAACCACTAACATCCACAAATGACCATTCCTACCATCACAATAACCCCATTTATATGGAAACCATGCCACATCCCATTTCAAACACACCCGAGTCTGATAACAAAGACTCTCTCATCAAGAACCTAGCCGCATAACTCAAGAAACTTACTAGCCGAGTCCAGGATGTCGAAGGAAACAAAGGAATCGAGGGGCTGAATTATGAGGACCTTTGCATCCAACCAGATGTTGAACTCCCAGAGGGGTACAAACCATCCAAGTTCGAAATGTTTGATGGCATAGGAGATCCCAGAGTCCATTTGAGGACATACTGCGATAAGTTAGTTGGAGTTGGGAAAGATGAAAAGATCCGCATGAAGCTCTTTTATGAGAAGCCTAAAAGGGGATGCTCTATCTTGGTACATTAGCCAAGACCCCAAGAAGTGGACAGATTGGGTCGATATAGCATCCGATTTCATGGACAGGTTCAGATTCAATACCGAGAATGCATCAGATGTATTCTACATCAAGAATTTGAAGAAGAAACCTACAGAAACTTTCCGCGAGTATGCTACTCGTTGGAGATCAGAGGCTGCTAAGGATAGGCCGGCCTTAGAAGAAGAACAGATGAACAGGTTTTTCGTGGGGGCTCAAGACCCCCAATATTATGATAGGATCATGCTAATCGAGGGCTAGAAATTTTCTGACATCATCAAGTTAGGGGAGAGAATCAAAGATGGTATTAAAAGTGGTACGGTCACTAACTTTGAAGCATTGCAAGCCACCAACAAGGATCTACAGTCTGGCGGCACATCCAAGAAAAGGGATGTGAGTGCCATAATGGTTGCATAGAGGACAAAATCTCCAGTTAGATACCAAACCTACCCATTACCTCCACTCACACATCAACGTATCCCAAGTTACCAGGCACATTCCTACCAAGCTCCACCGCCTACTTACCAATCATCTCCACCTCACACATATCAGCCCACTTCCCCCAAACACTCTCAACCAGCACACGTATACCGAACCTAAAATACCCAACAAGCCCACTACCAATCACCTCACCAAAATTTCCCTGAACCCCGACCAAACTTCGACCGCAGACCTCCCAAATAATACACCGCCATTGCCAAATTGATTGACCAGCTGTATGAAAGGCTTAAAGATGCTAGTTACATCAGTTCTATCCTTTCCATAACCCTAGAAAAGCCTTCCCAATAGGTCAACCCGAGCAAAACATGTACATACCATTCCGGCATGAAAGGTCATACCATTGATGAATGTCGCTCCCTGAAGGACAAGATTCAGACTTTGATTGACAATAAGATCATCGTGGCAAAGGATCCTGCTCCTAATGTTCGCAACAACCCTCTACATGACCTTTAGGGCGGGAGCATTCACATGATAGAGATACAAGATGATTGGTACCTTGAGGGGTTGATCGGGTTGATTACTGAAGGTGACAAACCAAAGAAACCAACAATCACACTTAACCCGATCATTGTCCAGATTTAGTTTTCTGATGATGTTGAAGTAAACATGTCCACACCACTCAATCTTGAAGCACCATCTCCCGCAAAGGTGCCAGGACCAATTGTGGTTAAGTTTGGGCCCCCAAAGGCACCAGTTGAAGTTGCTGTGTTACCTCTCAAAGAGAGGGTACCCATTCCTGTAGCAATGTCAGCCATAACACCGTTCCATACTCAGGACGCTCCCTAGGACTACACAGCCGAGGCAAGAAAGAAAGGGAAAACCAAATCTGGAGAAGCAATTGCAGCATAGGGTATGACCCGAACTGGCTAGGTTTATACTCCGGAGTATTTATCTAACTGAGAAAGAAGACCTTTGGACGGCCTGTTGAAACTAGGCCCGATGATCTCTGGAGGAGGATACAAGCAAAAGAGTACTCAGTCATCGAGCAACTAAATAAAACACCGGCACATATCTCCATCCTAGCTCTGCTGCAAAGCTCCGATGCGCATTAAAATGCCTTGTTGAATATACTGAGTGAGGCATATGTAACCAGCAACATAACTGGAGGAGAGATGGCAAACATGGTAGGGCAAGTAATGGAGAGTCACAAAATCACTTTCCACAAAGATGAGTTGCCACCTGAAGGGCTGAGCCATAACAAGGTGCTGCATATCACTGTGCAATGCGAAGATCATTTCATCACCAGGATTTTGATCAACAGAGGGTCTTGCCTCAATATTTGTCCATTGGTTACTCTCAGAACATTGGGTAAGAGCCTGCAAAAGATCAAAGATGGGGCCATCAATATCAAAGCTTTTGATGAATCCCAAAGGTCCACCATCGGGGAAATCAGTTTATGTCTTAAAATGGGACCAACTTGGTTTGATGTTGACTCAAGTGATAGATATCCCAGCGTCCTACAATCTGTTGTTGGGACGGCCTGGATCCATTCCGCTGGAGCTGTAGCATCAACCTTACACCAAGAGATAAAATTTGAGTGGAATCACCAAGAGGTAATTTTCACGGCGATACTAGCAATCCCATATACAGTCGCCAAACCATTTCAACAATCAGAGAAAGAAGAAAGATAGGTGGGGAAACCTACCATCATATTGAGCAAGTCAATGTCGTGGACAAAGATAAATGGTGGGATAACAAGATCAAAAGTATACTGAATTGGTGTGAATACGAACCTGGCAAGAGACTTGGCAAGAGTCTCCAAGGGATCAACAAGCCGATCAAGCTAAAGAAATATGGTAGTACCACTTTCGACTTAGGATATGAGTACACCTGGAAGGAATTCAAAGAATGATCGCCACCCTGGCGATCCTTACTATCCATTGGAGCATCCGATACCTCGCCTAGGGCAGACTTTTCAACCAGCCAAAGTCATTTACTGGTCAGAAGAAGATGAAGCATTAGCAGCAATGAGAAACTTGCTCCTGGAGGATGATAAAATGGACTATTGTGTTGTTTTCGAGGAGGAAGGGGAGGAAGGCCCTTCCACACAAGCCGTGAGCCATGGAGCACGCCTCAATAATTGGTCTATCAGAACCACCAGGGCTTGGAAGACTTCGAGGTAGCAAAGCTAAACAAAGCACTATGCATCACCTTTTACTTTTTGCTAGTTGATTTTTTTTCCGCGTTTTGATTTCGAAATAAGACCTCCAATGTTCGAAACACTTATGAAAATTATCAAATCATTTCAGTTTCTTATAAATCTCGCTCTCATCACCCTTTTTCCGTTATTTACACAGCATTACTATTACTTGTCTTGATGAGCCGACAATTGTGACTTGCAACGAGGCAACGCGACAAACAGATAGACTCAGAAGATGATGATATACCAGAAGAGGTTGTTAAAAAAGTTTAGAACTTTGAGAATAGGCCTAAGTCTAACTTGGACAAAACTGAGGTTGTCAACTTGGGTGATACAGAGAATATCAAGGAAACGCGCATCAGTGTTCATCTGTCACCATCGAAAAAGGAGGAGTACACAGAGTTTCTAAGGGAATACGAGGACATATTCGCCTTGCCGTATGATGATATGACTGGTCTTAGCACATCTATTGTAGCTCACAAACTGCGAGCAGATCCAGCATGTCCGTCGGTAAAACAGAAGCTCAGGAAGTTCAAACCTGACATGAGTTTGAACATCAAAGAAGAGGTTACCAAGCAAGTCAAAGCCAAGGTTCTCAAGGTAGTAGAATATCCAACATGGTTAGCCAACATTGTGCCAGTGCCAAAGAAGGATGGGAAGGTTAGGGTCTGTGTCAACAACCGGGATCTCAATCGAGCCAGTCCGAAAGACGACTTCCCCCTACTGAACATACATATTCTAATTGACAACTGTGCCAAGCATGAATTATAGTCATTCGTCCATTGTTTTGCTGGGTATCATCAGATATGGATGGATGAGGAAGACGGTGAAAAAATGGCTTTTATTACGCCATGGGGGATGTATTATTACAGAAAATTACTGGGATTCATTGTGAGTCGTCGAGGAATAAAGCTAGATCCGTCAAAAGTTAAGGCCATTCAAGAATGCCACCGACAAAAGTTTAAGAGAAAGTTTTTAGATTTGAGTCTTTCATCCGCCATAAAAAATAATAATCATAAATAGAGTTAGTAATTATATGTGAAGAAATGATGGAGTTTTGGGTTTGAGTTTAAGCGAAAGTTCCTTTCGAGTTCCGCTTGCTTTGAGATTAACCAGGTATGATTTTGCTCATATTTTTTCTGTCCGCAGTTTGCTATTGCTGTTCAAATTTGACATTAGATATTATTATATTCATTGGATTTTTATTTATTTATTATTATTATTAAGGAAAAACTTAGTTTAAATGTCAGTATCCTCGCCAAATTTTTGTTATTGTTATGTATGATGGAACATATGAAGATTAGTTTAACTCAAGTTTAATTCCTTTTTTTTGTTTTTTATTTTTTTTGTTTTGTTTTTGTACTCTTTTGTCTTGGAGCGGAATTCGTTAGTTTCTTCTTTATTATAGTTTATATGTTTAGTAAATTATCTTTTCAAAGTTTTCTTGTAGAGTCAACTTTCAGAAATAGGATTGTTGTAATATTTAAATTTTATGTCATTAACTGCTATGGTTTATGGGTGTTTAAATTGTTCTATTTAGTTTCATAGTTTAGTTAATTTTATGTCATGTGCATATGTTTAAGAAAATTCACGTAACTCTTGTCAAGATATTTGATAAATGAAGTTATTTGTTTTGTATTCCTGAATTGAGCGACCTATTCTTAAATAACTAGTTCTTAACTTTATTTTGCTTACTAGATTTATTCGTATGTTTACTGTTATGGTTCATGTAAAATTATTTGGGTTATTTCGTTCCATCCTATACTTTGTTATGAGTTTATCATTTGCTACGGGGAGGCTCTTAATTAATTAAGTTATTTTATAGTTAATCCAAATAATAAAGTAATGGCTTGATAGTTAGAATTGAAAAACAAATATTGATAAGCGAGGAAGAGATGCAGTTATGAATTAATTCAAAACTATTGCAAGAAATAAAAAGTGATAAAAAAAAGATTGTGAGGGATTGAGATGAGTTAGGAACTGATCCAAGATTAGTTGGGATAATCATAATAATAATAATAATAATAATAATAATAATAATAAAAAATATAATAATAATAATAATAATAATAATAATAATAATAATAATAATAATAATAATAATAATATGACAATAATAATAATAGTAGTATAAGATATACAATTAAATATCTTGAGTATAAAAGATACAAAATAATTAAATATTCAAAATACGCTATTAACCCATGTGTTCATATCCGAACCTTGGATTGATGTGCTTAAATAATAAAAGGATCATGTGCGCATTCCGCGTCTTGATACCTTTTCAATTTGAAATAATTATGTTATAACCATGTGTACATTCCGTACCTTAGTTTAATATTTAATTTCAAGGAAGTACCTTGTGTGCGTATTGCATCTTGGTCAAAATAATTAATAAAAATTATAATAAATTAAGTGAAGCGGTAATAAATAAGTCATAATTAATAAAAATACAAGAATAGCTAAAGAATTGATTTAAGCCTTACATTAATCAATAGAAGTGACCGTGCTAGAACCACGGGACTCGAGGGGTGCCTTACACCTTTCCCACAGTCAACACAAATTCTTACTTAGTCTTCCATTTTCGTAGACCATAAATTAAGAGTCAAAGCTTCCTTTTGATTAAGGATTCAAATAAAAGGTGACTTGGAACTCCAAAACTCAATTCCAAGTGGCGATTCTAAATCATAAATAATCCCTTTTTAAAATGTCACTTTAATTGGAAAAACTCTTATAGCTCAACCTCGTAATAGGGTTTTGTGGGAAAAAAGAGGCGTGACAAACACAAAATCCGATGGTGTGGCAGAAAAGGTTTGTTAGTGAAAAAGTCTACCATAAATTTCGGGATTTGTGGCCTCAGAGGTCGCTCATACTTGAGCGTCAATTTACAGAAAGGGAGCTTCTGCCCCACAACCCAGGTGTGAAGCGGCAATTTAATGAAAGAGTGGGGTGGAAACACTTCACAAGACATCTCCCGGATGCCAATGAGCTAGTGAAAGAGTTTTATGCAAATGTCGCCCACATCAAAAAGGGCACATTTGTGACCAAGGTGCGAAACTTGAAGATTAAATTTGATGGGAAGTTTCTGAATGACTATGCCAGATTCAATGATGAGGATGAGTCGTTGTACTTGGAGAAGGTATCCATGGATGAATTGGCCCGCCCGTGGTTGGCATCAATAACTTCTCTCCCAGGGAATACTCCATCTTGGTTGACAACAAGGCCCCCAACCTATATGAATACCCTGAGCTTCGAGGTGAAGGGTTGGAGACGTTCATGTGCAGCCGACTAGACCCCACTACTCATAACAGTAACATGCCAGTTTCCCAAGCGATTATAGTGGAGGAAATCATGGCGGAGTACTCGATCAATATCGGGAATATCATATCCTAGGTGATCACCAGAGTGGTCAACAAAAATGAGAGCTCCTACCCGTTACCGAACTTCTGTACTTGGAGATTCAGGAAGTCGTGGGACGAGATTTTGATACAAAGGTGAAATCCAAGAGGGCCATCTCATGGTATATTCTTCAAGGTCCAGGCAACCCCAAGTCAAAAGAAGAATCCTATACATCCACTAGCCAGTCTGAAGAGCCAGGAGGGTGGCTACTAGTTCCGAGCTTTGTACTGCCATACACAGCCTTCTGTTAGACCATCTACTTCCATGCCAAACGTGATGCCTTCTTCATCAGCTTACCCTCTCACTGCACTGAGGGTTAACCAGACACTGTCCGTCACTTGATGCAGGCAGCTACATCAAAGCAGTCTGTCATATCCAGTACAGTGACAGCTCAGGCAGTTCCATCTCAGCCTCAGGTTCCAACTTTCGTAGAGGAATCACTAAAAGAGCATCTGGACATCCACAAGAAGCTCCTCGAAAACCAGAAGTTGATAATGGATGCATTGGAGGCACAAGGAAAGGCAATCACAGACCTAACTGAGCAGATTAAGAAGATGAAGAAGACTCGGGCTTCCAAGGAGTCGGTGAAGCTGTTGAGAAAGGAGGTGGACAAGATTAGATCGGCTAGGGACATTCCATTGGAGCCATTATTAGAGGACCCAGTTCTAGCAGCTCAGACAGAGCAGACACCAGAGCAGGAGGCTGATAGAGAGCCTAGGAGGAGACGGGTGATTCCCCAGGCTGATGACCTAGAGATACAATCGGAGGACCCCGAGGGAGGTGACCCAAGGACCCAACCACAGGACCCACTGGTGTTCCGGACCCCATGCAGACAGAGGACTATAGGGAATTTTCTTTACTATCTAACCCCTCCTTGATCTTATTTTCTACTTTTAGCATTGAAGGCAATGCTAGTTTTTATTTGGGGGTGGTCCTATTTTGATGATTTGAACTGGATTGTAATTATGATACTGATTTTTCTTTATTTTTTTAATTTTGGTAGGTATATAACTTTGCCATTTATTTTTCACTTTTTGTTATTTTTTAATATTGGTATGTATATAAAGTTACTTCTTCATGTATATGTTCATTCCCTGTTATGTATATTCGTCTAAATCCCATATTGTACATATTTAGTTTACTTTCCATATTTTACTTTATAACCTCTTTTGCAATTTTCCTTGATAACATAACTTCTTATTTCATTTAGTAGATTTTTTTAAATTTATAGCTTCTCACTTTTACAAGTTTTTGTGATCAATAAGCCTTTGATTTTCTTAATGCCACGGTTCTTTACGAAGGTGGAGTTTGTATGAACCGAGTGACTCTTCCCGATGATGGATGGCATGGCAACCTTCTTAAGGGTTTGAGTCTGTTTTCTTTTTGTTTTTGTGTAAATAGTAGCAAGTGGACAAAAGTTTCTCAGGAAAAGCTTCACTTGGGCTTAACACATTTACATTTGGCCTTATGGTTAGAAACAAATTAATGCATAAAGGATGGTGATAGTTTTGACCTTTAGACTCTTGTGTTGACTAAACAATTATCGAATGGTTTTTCGGGAGCACTTATGTTGCTCAAATCTTAGATAAAGTTGTTGTGGGCCCTCAACACTATTTTTTTAGCAAGCCAATAGCTTGTGTGGAGAGGTATTGATTTGCAGGTCCAAGTCTCGTGCCAATAAGTATAGAACTTGCCCTAAATGTTTGTCTAGGAAAAATCCTAAGTGTAGCTCGACTTGAGAATTAATTATATTCTCTCTTGATCCAAACTGAGACTTAAAAGCATCCATATCCCACCAAATATGCTATCCCTAGTCAACCCCGTTAAGCCATAACCCTTGTTCTTTCAATAACAATGATACATGCCTTTATTCGTTTTAAAATAACCCTCTCTTGTCACCTAATCTTTCCTTAGCATAATTGGGAAAAAAATAAGTTTGGGGGGAGGGGGAGGAGGGGAGCCGAGGAATACAAAAGTGACAAAAGGTGCAAAATGAAGAAAAGGTAAGGCAAAAAAAAGAAGTATAAAGAAAAACTAAAAATTCAAAAAGAAAATGAGAAATCTAGCAAAAATGAAGCGATTCAATAAAAGCAAAGATAAAGGATTAGAATGATTAGGTAGGAGAAAATGAATTGGCATGAACAAGAAAGAATGACAGTGTATCTCTCTAGTCCTCTAGGGAAGAAGTAAAAGACTCAAAGAGTCAATAAAATGTGAGCAGAAATGAAGAAAATGATGTGCTTAAGGAAATATGAAACCTTCATATACCAATATATCCTACTTTGAACTAAAAGCCTTCATTACATCCACGCAAAAGCCCTATATGATCTTGAGTTGAGTGAGCTTACATTAGTAGTGATTCACATGTGGGGCAAGCTTGTGGTACTTAGAGCAAACTTATGACCTTCTTTTGAGAGAGATGAGTGTAATTTTCCTCAATACTTGTTCTAAGTGTAACAATCTTAAGTGAGGTTTGCACATGGAGAGTCGAGAAGTAAACGTTTGTGTTCCATAGCGACCTACATAGTTGAGCGAGCTTTTTTGATGAGTTAAGTCAACTCTTGAAGCTCTTGTGTCGCACTAGAGTTAGAGTTGAAAAGGTTGTCTGTTTTTTATAATACATTTGTGTTGAGGGTATTTGTTAGTCCCAATTGATGCTTGTTGAAGTCATCTTACAACAGTTGGAATTCTTCTTTCGTTTACCTTGTGGAGGTGGGAATTACTTTATTTTCTTGAGGACAAGAAAAAGCCTAAGTTTGGGGAGTTGATAGCTACAGATTCTAACCTATCATATACGCCTTTTTGCTTAAGATTTGGATTAATAATTTGTAGAAGTATTCCCAAAAACTAACTCATTGCGCTTGTTTGCAATGTTTGGTCAAAATGAGGCAAGAACGTCCTAATCAGCTCATAAAAGAGTGAAACCTGCACAAGTCCAAAGCAGAGCAAAAAGCACTGACAACAAAGAAATAATGTAGCTACGGAAGTTGAACCACTGAGGCGAACATAGTTACACTCTCAGTGGATTGAGGTTTAGAGAATGTAATTTTGGGCTCAACAGACACCGCTGACCATGGTGAAATTGCGCGGAAGCCAAATTATTAACGAGGTCCCGGTCCATATTTCTCTGAGGGCGAAATTTAGAATTAGAGGACTACAGTTTTGGGCTCCAGATAGAAAGCACGGTTCGCGAACTTATTTCGATGCCGCAGCTGAAGACTATGCTGAGGTGGTTGATTTTTCTCTCCCAACGCAACCAAGTCCAGTCCAAGCTCTGAAGAGATAAAACGCAGACCACACTTTCTTTTGCGCTGCCGCGGAAGTGCCAACGCTGAGGCGCTCAATTCCACCCTGTTAGCGGAACCTTTGCAGGGGCATTTTTGTCCAGTAATTTTAGCTTTGTATAAATAGATCTTTATATTTTTATGATATTTGTTGTTTTGTAGAGCACGTGAACAACTTTTTTTTTTCTTTTTTGAGTTATTTTAGAACATCATTAGCAATTAATCTTATATTTTACTTTTGAAATTACTTTTTATGGCTTATATTTCATCTCCATCTTTGATTTTTTCCTTGATTATGAGTAGCTAAGCTCATTAGCTAGGATTGTGACCCAATTCTAGTGTGGGTATTTAATGGTCATCAATTTTAGGGCTTAATTATGTATGGGTTAACGACATTTAGCTTGATTCATGCTTTAATTGTTGAATTGATGGTTGCAAACACTGATTTGTGCCTTTTTAACTTAGGCTTTTCTTGAGAAAGAGAGACTAAGTCTAGGAAATTCAAGATAACAAGGAATTGTGATGCATTCAAGAGATTGATAGCCCAAATTAAAGGGTTAAACCAAGAGATAGTAATACCCGACTTGAGCCAATTTTGCTTGCATTATTGAACACCCAATTGGGCTTGAGAAAGCCAATTAGGGAAAAGTCACTCAAACTACCGAGAGGTATAGAGTAAGTATTATGTGCAATGGATATATCATGATCCCAATTATAACAACTTTGCCCTAAGTTTTAGAACCTATTAGATACTCACCTAGGTGTAAGTCACTTCCTTAGTGCCTTTTTACCAATTGAGAGAACCCTTACAAAATTATTATACTTAGATTCATTTCAGAACTCACTAGAATTAAATTAGAATATAGCAAACCCAAACAATTTAGAAATGTAATTAAGAACAACGCACATAGCTAGATTTGATAGAAACAAGATTAAAAACCAATAGTAACTCTTAGTGGATTCGATCTCGACCTTTCGGGTAAAAGCTGCTTGAACACTCTTGCTATTCTATCGTGGTATATGGTTGGAGCTCATCACTATACAGCTGAACATGTTACATGCCTCTGATCTCGCAAATACGAGATCAGGCATCGCAATGGCAAACCCCACAGGTTTCATATTTTCCAGGCCTTCATCGCATTTGCGAAGGAAGGCTGGGCCAGCAGTTCTCGCATTTGCGAAGATTTCTCCACATTAGCAAAGTAAGGTGGGAAAGGGCAGTGATCGCAAATGCAATATTTTGTCGCATTTGAGGAGGTTCATGTTCGCAATTGCGAACATGAACTTCACAATTGCGAAGACAGCAGAGGTGTGATGGTTTTCGCATTCGTGATGGGACATTCACATTTGCGAGCTCGGCAATTCCAAAGCTCATGTCACAAATGCAAAATTTGCAGCTAATAATTTTAGACTTGAACGGAATTTTTCATTCATTCTCCCATTTTTCAAAACCTAGAACACAAAATGCGATTTTCCAGAGGCTAATTCTTCCCTAAATTATAAGTAAGTGATTCTTAACTCATTTTTTTCAATCTTTTGCATCTTTTTACAAGATTTCACTTAGAATCTAGGGTTTTTCATGGTCAAATTGGGAATTATTTAGTAGAACTTAGAAATTTCAAAATTTGGGGATTTAGATCTCAAATTAAGGTCGGATTCCAAAATCAATTGTATCTATGGGCTCAGGGTGAATGGATTATCGGGTTTTAGTCTGAATTTCAGAATTTGACCAAGCGGGCCCGTGATCAATTTTTGACTTTTTGGGAAAAATGTTGGAATACCTACATTTATGCATTGAAATTGATTTCATTAGTGATAATTTATGTTATTAAGTTAACTATGACTATATATGAGTAAATTGGAGGTGAAATCTAAAGGAGAAGTGGTAATTGAGCTTTGAGTTGGCCATTGGATTGAGGTAAGTGTTGTTTCTAACTTCGACTTGAGTGATTAGGAATCCCCGACTTATTAGCTATGTGCAAACCCATATGTGTAGAATATAGGTGAGGTGATGAGTACCTATGCGCCCCAAATTATCTGTTTAGCGAGTTCCCTTCCCACGTTCCTAATATATTATTCTCCTATCTCAACTGCTACATACTTATTGGTGCTTCCATATTTAATTTCTTCTTGTTAGATGTTGCTTTCTTTATTGAAGGTATCAATGGTCTGTAGTTCATTGTATCACCTTATTGGTTTAAGTTGTTTTATTGTTGTTTCATGGTATATTTTGGTTGGTCTTGCTGTGTAATATTAATTGATGAAGTTTCATAACTGTATAGATTTCCGTTTGCTTTGATTTGAGGCATAAATGTTGTGAAACATTTGAGCAAAATTGTGAAATACTATTCTTATTGTGTGATTGGTAGTGATATGGTGGGATTGGGTTGCACGTTGCAACAGGAGGAATATGGTGGTATATTGAGGAGGAATAAGGGTGAAATGTGATTGTCTGGTGGGATCGGATTGTGCGCCACAATAAGAGTAATAAGGGTGGACAGGTGGGATCAGGTTGCACGCCGAAATAGGAGGAATAAGGGTGATATAGTGAGGAGCAATAAGGGTGGACTGGTAGGATCGAGTTGCACGCCGCAACAAGAGTAATAAGGGTGAATGTTCATAGTGTTACTAATTATATGGTGGGATAAGGATGCGTGCCGCATTAATTTGTTGGTTATGTATTCTCCTTCTACTATGATTTTATTCAGTAGCATTGTAACTCTCTTAAGGTTTGGTTATAGCTGAGTACTGCAAGATAACCAGGTTCCGTATTTATTTACTGCAAGTTACTGTTACATTTCGTTTCGTACTTCCCTTTTTTTATTATATATTGTATGCAGGTTATATATTGTGGATGACCCACCATAGCCTCGTCACTACCTCGTCGAGTTTAGGCTCGACACATATCACTATATAGGGTCGGTTGTACTGATACTACACTCTGCATTTTTCGTGCAGATTTTGGAGCTGATTGTGCTAGTTGCAGGCATTCATTTAGTTGACCCAAGGTAGTCCTGTAGGTGTCGGCATGCCCTGGCATACCCTCCTATGTTTCTAAATTTCTGTTTTATTTTATTTCTAGATAGATGTACTTCTCTTTCAAACAAATATTTGTAGATATTCATAGAATGTTCCTCAGTTGTGACACTAGACCTGCGTGGTAACATTGTCAATATTTTTAATAGTATATAGATAACCGACTTATTATGTACTTCTGCAATTATTTCGGTTTGATTTAGTTATGTTTATTGTAAAATATAAAATTTAAGGCAAAAGTGAATAGAAGGGCTTGCCTAGCGAGGACATGTTAGGCGACACTACAGTCCAAACAATTTGGGTCGTGACAAGAATTTGTACTATTGAAATTGGTTTCTCAATTAAATTTTCTTAACCCCTCTAAGGTTGTATTTTACTTAAAAAGAAATTTCTATTAAGTTTTAATTTATTAAATCCTATATTAAAGGCGATAACTTATTCGATGTTGTATTTTTATTTTAAAAGGTTATTTTCTTCACTCAAATAATTTCTAAAAATAACTTCATCTTTTCTCGCGGATTTTCCTATTTGGTTTAGAAACTATAATTTACTTTATGTTTTATAAATGGAACTCATTGAACCTCTTAATTTGCGTATGTTACGGGAATTATGTACTAAGTAGCACGTGATTTTATTGTGCAAAGTGAAAGGGAAATATGTGGGCACAAGGTGCCATGTGTGTTACAGGTTTTGAAGTTGTGATTTTGAGATGAGGTTCCGAGTACCGGGATGGTTGGAATTGTGTTTACTAGAGATGATGTGATTGGTTGAGTTATATTATTTTTCACTTATTTGATCATATTTTACTGATCTGTATCCAACTGTGTTGGTGTGTAATTTCTTGCTTATTTTCGTTATCATCCATATTTTTTCATTATTGTCTCCATTGTTGTAATTTAATTTCTCCATGTTACAAGCATTACTTTGTTATCTTTATCTTGTTAATGTATTATCATATCATGTTCAATTTATTAGACCAGTAGGTGTCTTGAATGTTCCTCGTCACTACTCCTAGAAAGGCTTATGACCTCTACTATCGATTTTGAGAATTTTAAATTGTGCGGAATTATCAGATGCGAAGTTAGTGAATATTATTTTTATTAATGTTAATGTTAGATTTACTTAGTTTTAGAGACTAGGCGCCTTCACGACTCCTTCAGATGGATTTTGGATCGTGACAAATGAGGCTATTACTTCTGGAAGTTTAAACAAATTATCATCTATTCATCTTCAAGTGCTAAACCATAATAAATAGTTTCACACAAAAATTGAGGACCTCCTAATTTTATAGTAGGATTTAACAAGGAATTAATACCAAAAATAGAGGGAATAAGAAAAAATTTATTTTTTTAAACTTTTTTCTCATAGAATCAATAGCTTGTTCATAAATTTCCCCATCCTCTAAAAAATGAGCGAACAAATTTGCAAATTCTGCAATATAAACTAAACAGTTAGAAATAGTAGGATAATATTTTTCAGAAAATTTATTTGAAGCAATATAAACTTTTTCTAAAAAATCTAGAAGCATTTTAACATTAGCTCAATCCGCATTTGTAGTGTGTTCATCATCATCACTTATTCGAGTATTATATGTTGAGTTTATGGGGTTTCTATATTCATATACAACAACTAAACTTGTAATTCCATCTAGTTGGATAAACTTTAGGAACCTTTCTTTCTCTTAGGCCAAATCCATCCCATCTTTTAAAATATTCTCTAAATCTGCTTCTACAGTTTGATTAAAAAGTCAATTAAGAGCCAATTTAATCTTTTTAATTTTAATATTTAAAATTCTTATGCCATCACCCACAATTAAATGATAAAAAATGACAAATACATCTAACAGGAAAAAGTTAGTAGATGCATGATTTAGTGTAGTGGTAAGCGAGGCTACCACATTAGTGTTACTAGTAGCATTATCCATTAAAACAGATATTATTTTATCACTAACGCAAAAATATCTACAAATCCGTAAACGTGCAATAAGTATACTGCCTTGTGTGACGTGAATTAATTATTCTATAAGCAATAATGTGCTTTTGCATGATCTAATCCTTATCAATCCAATGACTGATAATAGTAAGATAATCACAATCATTACACTTCTACAAATATCAGTAGTAATATCAACACAACAATTTATATGAGTGAATAACTAGCACAAATATTATTTATATTCATGTTTATATTAATAAATATCGCTCTTTACGATTTTGCGAGACCATCCTTTATAAGTAGGATTAAAAATATTTCTAATATAATGCACAAAGTGAGGGTTAGAAGGGAAACTATAGGGTAAGCACATAACAGTAACCATTTTAATCAATTCTTCCCAGTCTTTTTGCGGATCATAATATAAAATATCACCGAAAATAATATTAGTTTTCGGTTGAAATTGATTTGACCTGGTAATAAGGCAGCCTGACTAGGTACACTTATCCCCTCAGCCAAAGCTTTCATACAAATATATTTAACTTTATCTTGAGGGTGTAGAAATATGTGTCTCCTCAAACTTTTCGTCCCCCACCCCCCCCCCCCCCCCCCCCCCCCCCCCCCGATCTCCAACATATTTAAAAGCTAACGCCTTGCCACAATTTGTATACTTTGTCCTATTTTTTTCTTAGTTGAGTAGAAAAATGGCCAAACAAGTGATGTTCGCTCCATTTAGAAGGTCATCTAGAAAAAGTAAGGATAGTAACATGAGGGTCAGACGCGACATCATTTGGATTATTATTAGTTGGGTTAATTTCAACAACACGACTAGTGGGTGTATCATCATCAGATTCCGTTTTATAAAAATCTATTTCTTCATCATCATTTTAATCAATATTTGGATTACCATAAAAAACATTCATGTATTCATGCTTTAATTTTTCAACAACTCAAATATTATGTAAATATTCACTCTCAGTAAATTGTAATAAAGTATTATTACTATAAAAAATAGTAGCAGGTGTAGGACGAGTATGGGGTTTGGGTAGTGGAGCCTGGGTAATTGGAGGAGGAATGGATTGGCCGCTAGATTCACCACTCTTAGGTTTTTTCTTATTTTTACTAAATATTTTTTTAACAAAAAATCCATCTTAATTAATCAAACAATACAAAGTAAATAAAACAAAACAAAACTATAATATTAAAACTTAAGAGTTAGAACGAGTTTACCGAATTGGCGAACAACTTGTTGAAGATTAATTATCGTTGAAGACTTGAATACTTCAATTTACCAACTTTACAATTTTTTACACAAATTGCAAGAGTAAATTAAGCAATTTATAGAAGAAAATTAGAGAGAGATTCATGATTTTGTGAGAAAAATGAAAGAATAAGAGGGTATTTATAGTTGAAAATAAGAAAAAAGTGTAATTATAAAAAGTTTAGGGCTAAAATAAAATTGGGGGACGGGGGAAGGGGAGGGGGTAAATGGCTATTTCGGCAGAATAACGGCTATATGTTAAATGCCTGAACGGCTATATCTTGGCAGATTATTTTTATAATTTTAGTCGTCGGGCCCGGATGGGCCCGTTTAGGACTGCTTGAACCGGACCACTTCCCAGCCGGTCCTGGTCTCGCGGGCCTCGCCAAATGTACCGGCCCACCTATCCTATTTGGTTAGGACAGTTTAGACCCCTCGCTTTTTGGCCTTGCAGACCTAGGCCGGCCCGGTGCTAACCGGCTCACATGACACCATTAGTTTGGCAAAATTCAAAAGTACTCTACTAAACTTTTAAAAGATGTACATAACAGTTTTGATTTTTGTGTTACTTGGATAAAATACTGTAAATTGTAGTATTCTATGGTATTTTGTGATAGTTTCTATTGAGCTTTTTAAGCTAAATAAGCTTAAAAGAGAGTGAATGGGAAATGAAGGGAAAATAAAATATTTAAATTTCTCTCCTTGATAAAGAGAAATTGTTCCATATTGGAAGAGGAAAGATTTTTCATAGGTATATATACAATTGCTTTTTTTTTTTCTAGCTTTTAAAGAGTTAAGAAGAAGCCAAGCTTCGCGCCATCATCGTTGTCATTCAGCTTCGGCTTCAGTCAATTGATTGATTAATTTTTTAGATCAAATTTATTTGTTAATAGTAAATATTAACGTAAAATATCCGGTTTTGTAAACGAAAAATAAATATGAAATCCAAATTATCCGTTTCCTTAATGTTCCCTTCTCGTCCGTTTTTCATTTTTGTAACAGAAAAATAAGGTTTTGAATTCTCATTTTGTTATTGTGTAAATAGCCATTTACGATATGGCAGTTTTGCATAAATGGCCATGATAGACCTTCTGAAGTATTGCACCTCTTCAATTTGAACTCAACATATTGACTATATATATCAACTCATTCTCTCAGATTTTCCATACGAGTTTCTGAATACTCTTCCTTTCTTCTAAAGTGTTTTATTACTACTGATCATTATATTTGCTGAAACACTGGAGATTGATGTACCGCTCGACCTATGTGTAATTTATTCTATCCTAGGAGGAAATAATCCACAATCTTGGGGTACTAGGAGGCGATTAAGTTCCTTAACGAAACACTGTGAATTTAGTGGGCTCCGATTAAATTCCGTTTCTATTTTTTATTTCTGTTTATACATTATTTTATATTCTCTAGAATTATTTTACAAATACAGTATTGTTTGACTCAAAAGATATTGGAACCTTTTTGCATAAATCAATCGAAGGGAATGAAGGGATAGATCTTAGCTAAGTATAATAAACTCTACATTGAAGGGTATAAGAGATGAACAAGATGGATAATAATTCTTGATCTTGCAAAACTGAGTGATCGAACTTTAAGAATGCCAATCCTTTATGTAGAAAAATACTATAATTAGTGTTCTTTGCTAAAAAGGCTAGAAAACCCTCTTTACAAGGTTGTTTTCCCGCCATGTATATAAGGCACAAAACCCTTCAGAACCCTAATATACATATTATAGGAAATATTCGAAAGAATATTCCTAGCGTCCCCTGTTAGGCCTACACTACTATAAAAATCATGCAACATCTATTCGTTGTCTGTCATCCTCCACAGGACATCAAGCTAAGAAATCTCATCGTTTGTCGTATTCGTCAATGGTCGTGGTCATCCAAATTTGGACCTATATAGTTAGTCCCTCCACTTGTCGAGGTTACAACTTGGTGTGTCCTTGATAAACGGAAACCACACACTCTTGTGGAGAAATTTGGTTTTACGAAGTGATATGGCTTGACCAACAATGGAAGGTTAGAGTAGTGTGTCTTATTCGAAAATGACAGTATTTACACGTACGTCATCACTAGGCGTGTTTTCGAGACAGGGGTTGAGGGCTTGTTGCTTCGATTTTGGTGCCATTCTGTAACCTTCCGCTTCGATTTTGGAGCCACCCAATCCTATAAATAGGTGGAGGGTTTGTTTTTTTTTCAAAACTCTTGGCCATTTCAGTTCTGTTTATTCTTTCTCATCCCTCTCGTGTTTGCTCCAACAATTTCTCTGCTTCTTCCTCTCCCATTCTTCGTTCGTAGATTTCTGTTATTTTAACACCTTTCCCATCGAAGCGATACGTGGAATACATCGATCTCATGAGAGATTTTCTGACTCCACCCCGTTATTCGTGGCGCTCCCCTCTGGCGGTGAGGACATGACGGTGGAAGAGGGGGAAAACTTTCCCACCGTAGAGGAGTTGTTGCCGAGACAACCCATGTCTTGAAGCGACTTTCTCAAGGATCTTCCTCCTACTCCTACCCATGTTCTCAATGAAATGGAACAAGTCCATATCGATTCTCTTCGTGCAAAATATGGCATCCCCGCTCATGTTGATATGGTTCCAGCGGGAAGGGACTTCGTGGAAGTCTATAGGCCTGGGTACTCTGCTTTTTATGAGTACCCTTTTGTGATTGGTCATTCCTTCCACCTTCTCCCTTTAGAGGAAGAGTTCTGTTGATTCTATCAGGTTTGTCCGGCGCAACTTTCCTATACACGCTTAAGATACTCCTGCTATTGACAAAGTACGCATAGTTGGTAGGGTACGAGGTTAAAATTCACCACCTTCTGCACTTGTTTTCACCCGACTTTCATAGGGGAACTATGGTGTATTTGAGGCATTGTGAGACAAAATGGCTAGTGGCTGGGATCGACGATCGAGCAAGTCATAAATATTGGCACAAGCACTTCTTCGTATGAACCGAACACATCATGTTTGACCCTGCTAGGTTCCCAGAACAGTGGAAAGAGAATCGTAAATGTAGCCACTTATTTTACTCTTTCTTTTCTTCTTCATTCCTTATAGCATTTGTTCGCTTCTCGTTTGCAGCTATGAGGCGTCTATCTCATCATATTACATGCATAAGGCATTGGGTAGCTTGTCTCTTGCCCCATGCAGTGGAGACTCGTGATTGGCTCGCTTTTGTGAAATGCTTTGGGCCAAGAGTTTCATCTGGTAAGTGTCTTTTCCTGAGTCGTTTCATGACTATGTACCTTCGTCTTATTGATACGACTCTTTACGATGACAGGTCGAGAAGCTTCTAGGCAAAAGGACTCAGTCCCTGCATTTTGACAGGCTGTCGCTGCTGTAAAAATGTAATTTACTTTGAGTGAGTCCGTCCGGGAGGTCAAACAGTACAAATAGGAGATCCTTCTCGAGATATGGTCGTGAGGGAAGAGACCTTTTCCGTACCGACCCATCACCTTGAGGAAGAGTCCTCTAATGGGGATGAGTCGTTACTGAGGAAAAGGAGGAGGGTTGAGCTTGGGGAGGATGTGGTCGTATACACTAGTATAAGTATGATGGGTGTGTCAGAGACGGCGTATGTGCCTACGTTTATGGTCGATGCCATCTTGGCGGGGAGATCTCCCCAAACGGAAGGGGTTTACCAAATAGGTGGTTTTGTATGCTCCACTGAGGATGGTGCATCATCTAACGTCGGAGAGGGCCTACATATCGAGGGTGAAGGCTCGGGTTTGGATGTCGACCCAGAGATGTTCGTGAGTTTTTGGAACGCCATACTCATGTGGAGGTCAGAATAAAAGGTTCTAATCGGCATATAGTTGTCCTAGGGGACTACAACTTGTTGTCGAACTGTGATCAGGTGGCACCTGCTTTAGACCCTTTATATGTTTCATCCAAGAGTGAGGCTCTTAAAGTGATGAGTTACATGGAGTTGTCTCGGAACGTCGCCAGCATGGCCTTGCGGGTAGATGTCTTTCTTTTCCTTTTTGTCTTTGGGTTTGAATTGTTATTGTCGACCTGTATTTTTATTTTAACTTCTTTCTTGTTGTGCCAGACCCCTATCATAGAAACCGAGCACGAGTGTCGGGAAAGGAAGAGGACGGCCTACAGGAAGATGTCTTCCAAATATCAAGAGTATTGCACTAAGCATCGTGCGACGGCCGACATCTACAATCAGGGCACTAATTTCCAACTGTTCCGCGAAGGGCTTAAATTGAGGGAGAATCAATTGGCGCGCATGTTTGAAGAGTTGAGGGAGCGAGAGGAGGACCTTATGAAGGTCGTCGTATGCAACAGTGAACTTGAGGCGTCCATGAAGGAAGATGAGCTCAAGTTAAGTAGAGGGGTGATGACCAAGAGTGCCGACTTACAAGAAAAGATGGCCAGTTTGGCTACCGAATTGTGTACGAAGGCGGCGGAGATTAATGAGCTCAAGGGTGAGTTGAGTGTGAATTCCGATAAACTGGCAACTGTTATTTCTGAAGCGATGGTTTTGGAAGATACCCTCAATGTCTGTAGGTTGAAGCTGACCAAGGAGAAGGAAACATCCGTGTTTAAGGTAGCGGGGCTTGAGGGTCGTGTTAAGGAGTTGGAAACGGAGCTATTTGCATTGACCGGACAAGTGGCATCACTGAATGGAGGAAGCAGTTCAACACACACAACCTTCTACGCCTCGTGCTTCGACCGATACTATTGTGCCTCTTCCTTTATGTGAGTTATGGGTTTATGCTGAGGCTTAGCTTGATGTGTTCAAGGCTCTTCATGCCGACGGGAGGGTATTTGAAGTATAACTTCAGGATAAGCGCGCTAAAGCTCATGCAGCTCGTGAGGCATGCGAATATAATCTGCTTACGCCTGGCGAAGATGACATCAACTCTAATGATGCAAACCATCTTGCCTCTGACTCTTGGTACGAAGATGTGTATACTCCGTGGATGATGTGTAATGTGGGTTCGTACTTACTTTTGCTTCGGGATTTTTTAAGGGCGTCTCTGAGCCCACTGTAAAGATAGGTGTTAGCAATTTTTTGGTTGATTCAGTGGCAATCTTTATTATATTCACGATATCTCGATTATTTGTCGAATTGTTAAGCCGATTTTGCTTCAAGTGATGTTGAATTTATATTTTTGTCGATGGCCTTAACCATCGGGATGCTACTTTCAAGCTGGTTTCGAAGTTATATCCCGTCGTAGTTTGAGCAAAGTCGAACTTATACTTTTGTCGATGGCCTTGGCCATTGGAATGTTACTTTCGAGCTGGAATCAAAGTAGTATCCCGTCGTAGTTTGAGTGACGTCAAACTTATGCTTTATCTGTGGCCTTAGCCATTGGGATGTTACTTTCGAGTTGGCGTTGAGTAGTATCCCGTCATAGTTCAAGTGAAGTCGAACTTATACTTTGTCGGTGGCCTTATCCATTGGGATGTTACTTTCGAGCTGGCGTCAAAGTAGTATCTCGTTGTAGTTAGAGTGAAGTCGAACTTATACTTTTGTCGATGTCCTTGGCCGTTGGGATGTTACTTTCGAGCTGGCATCAAAGTTGTATCCTGTCGTAGTTCAAGTGAAGTCGAACTTATGCTTTGTGGGTGGACTTAGCCATTGGGATGTTACTTTCGAGCTGGCATCGAAGTAGTATCCCGTCGTGGTTCGAGTAATGTCAAACTTATACTTTTGTCAATGGCCTTAGCCATTGGAATGTTACTTTCGAGTTGTCTTCGAAGTAGTAACCCATCATAAGAGTGGCGCTCTATTTCATTTGTTGGGATTATCGTGGATGCTATTTTCATTCATAGATAGGAGATTTGGTTATATTCCTGTAGGAAATACATGTTGACTTTTGTACATATAATGGATATTTGGCTATCTATATCCAGTCCCTTCATTACTCGGCCTGGAGATCACGTCGATGGGCGGGGTAATGAACAACACCTTGGACATGGAGGAGACTCCCTCACCGAGAAAACCCAATCGGCAAAAAACTCGGATGTGGGAAAAAGATTACGACTCAGGCGGTACCTTTTTTCATAAGTGGAAGTATTTGAGATGGGCGGCATTCTAATTATTTTGGAGTAAGGTTTCCTTCCATTGTCTCTAACTGGAATGCTCCTTTGTTTGTTGTCGCCGTGACTTTGTATGGCTGGTCCCAGTTTGTTCTTAGTTTTCCCTCATCCGAGTGTTTTTCTGCTTGTGCTTTAGCCTTAAGAACGTAGTCTCCGACCTTGGATGGTCCTATTTTGGCCTTCTTGTTATAGTACCTTTCTTCTTGTTGCTTTTGGGCTACCATTCTTAGGTGAGCCTTATCTCTTCATTCTCCAACTTCATCTAGGTCTTGTAGCCTAATATTGTCGTTATGTGGTCTATTTTTATTGGAATACCTCAGGCTAGGTTCTCCGACTTTGACGGGTATAACCGCATCAGTCCAGTAGACTAGTGAATATGGCGTCTCGCCTGTGCTATCTTTGGCATGGTGCGGTATGCCTATATTACTTCTGGCAGCAGTTCAGGCCATGACCCCTTGACATCCTCGAGCTTTTTTTTTCAATATATTCAATATCATTTTATTGGAGGATTCAGCTTGGCCGTTGTCGATGGGATAGTATGATGTGGAGAATATCCGCTTGATGTGCCACTTTTCAAAAAACTCGGTTGTCTTCTTTCCGACGAACTGAGGTCCATTGTCGTAGTTGATTTCTTTAGGGATGCCGAAGTGGCATATTATATTTTTCCATATGAACGCGATAACTTCTTGCTCATGTATTTATGTGTATGAACCTGCTTCCGGCTATTTAAGAAAATAGTTAGTTAAAACCAAAAGGAAGCGTACCTTACCTCATCATGCTAGGAGGGGTCTGACAATATTCATTCCCTAATTTATGAATGGTCATGGCGAAGTGACAGAATGCAGGAGTTCTCCTGCTTGGAGTATCATAGGGGTGTATTTTTGGTTGTTCACATTTCCTGACGTAATTCTACGGCTTCTTTTTTCATGGTAGGTCAGTAGTATCCTGCGCGGATGAGGCATCTGGCGAGGGCATAGTTTCCCGGATGAGCACCGCAGTGCCCCTCTTATACTTCTTCTAGTACCCGCCTTGTTTGATTTGGCCCAAGACATTTGGGCAGGGGTCCGCCGAACGTCCTTTTGTAAAGATCATAGTTTACGAGGCTGTATTTGGCCGCCTGTATTCAAAGCTTTTTGTCGTCTTTCTTATCTTATGGGAGTGTCCCTTCCTGCAAATATGTTATGATACGGTTGCGCCAGTCCCAAGTTAGGTTTATAGAATGTACCTGGACCTGGTCTATTGAGAAATGAAGAAGGATGGCCACGTTCTCCTTGTTGATATCTGGTGGTTGCTGCTAGCTTGGCGAGACCGTCCACTTTCGTGCGGGTGGAGGGAGGGGGGAAGGAGGAGGGGGATGGGTGAGATATCTCCCTCAGGTGTAGCGCTTGGCGTTGCGTTTTCATTGTCTTCCTTGCCGGCTTCGTTGATGAAATCCAGAAGGTTGTTCGTGACACCTACTATTGCCTTTAATCTTGCTTCCCCTTTTCCTGCAATTTTTGGCCTTTGAAAGGCTAAGAAGAGGCGATAATCCTTTCAAGGATCTGGATGAAACTAAAATCTCAGTTATAAAAATCCCTACAGACGGCACAAAATTGTTTGACTTAAAATATATTGGAACCATTTTGAATAAATCAATCAAAGAGGATGAAGTGATAGATTTTAGCTAAGTATAATAAACTCTACGTTAAAAGGCATAAGACATAAATAAGATGGATAATATTTCTTGATCTTGCGAGATTGAGTGATCAAACTTTAAGAATGTCAATCTTTTATGAAAAATACTACAATTAGTGTTCTTTGCTAAAAAGGTCAAAAAGCCCCCCTTACAAGGTTGTTTTCCCGCTATATATATAAGGGACAAACTCCTTCGGAACCCTAAAAGACATATTATAGAGAATATTCGAAAGAATATTCCTAGCACCCCCTCTTGGGCCTACACTAATGTAAAAATCATGCAGCCTCTGTTCAATGTCTGTCGCCCTCATCAGGACATCAAGCTAGAAAGATCTCGTTGCTTATCGTATTTGTTAATGATTGTGGTCATCCAAATTTGGACCCATGCAGATATGATAACTCTTTCTAGTTGTCGATCTACGAGGGCAAACTGGAAAAGCTAACAAATTAATCATTTTATTTCTACAATACACAAAATACACTTACAAATTAAGTAGCAGCAAGAGTAGAATGGAAGAAACCTGCGTTATTCCAAGCAAAAAATGAGGAGTGGACAGCATCAAAGTTTGAGCCAGAGCAACCAATATGATCGTTGTCTTAAAACAATTTTTAGAATTCGTCTAAGTTTTGAAAAAGCCTCTCTATCCCAGGATAGGGGTAAGGTCTGCGTATATACTATCCTCCCCAGACCCCACTAAGACCCACCTGGTGGGAATATACTGGGTAGTTGTTGTTGTTGTTGTCTAAGTGTTGAAAAATTTGAGGATTTACCACTTTTCTTTTCAAAATTTTCTGCTTATTTGAGAATAGTTCGATACTAATTATATTTTTCGTAAAAGAGCGATATTGAGTCAACTCATGCATATAGCGGATTCAACTAGTAAATGCAGTTTTTTAGAGGAGCTGCTTTTGGGAGGATGGTAGTTTTCGAATTTAAAAGAACAGAGTTAGAATGGTAACGAAGTCGGTCTTTTAAAGATGTAGTGAAAGCTCTCTATGTTCCCCTGTAATCTATACATAAGGAACGACTGCTTTAGGTAAACTTAATAGCTATTTATTCGAGGTAGTCTAAAAAAGAATAGATTTTAAAGAATTGACTCTGGATACAAAGATCTACCATATAAGTTCACGTGAATTTAATAATTTATACTTAAATATTATATTTGTATCAAAAAATTTATTTAATATTTATAAAAAATTTATTGCAAATCTAATTATTAGTAAAGAATTGACTCTGGATAAATATTTTATTGCAAATCTAGTTATGTTTAAGGTTTGATATAATTAGATTTAGTATATCAAATTATCAATTTTATATCATAATGTATTTTAAGGGTACAATCTCTAAAATAAATATGACAAATATAAAAGAATAAACTGAAATTATACGAAAACGTTGAGAACTTAAAGCTTCAGTTTCATGTTGCATCAATTACTTTACTATATGAATCCAGTGTCAAATATATTTTAAAGCTAGTAGTATGAAAAGGAAAAAAATTACTAATATATTTATAATCTTTTAGTAAATTAAAGAAAATATATTTTTTTACTTGAAATTCGATAATACATCATATTGTACTTCAAGGATTCCTCTTTCAATATCCTTTTTACACAATTTTCTTTTAAATAATTATTGGTCGTGCATTAAAAATTACGAAAATTTATTTAAAGTGATGAATAATAATACTAAGTCCTCGGAGTTTTCTTAATTTTGATTATCTTAAGAAATAATGGTGTGTTATAAAACAATAAAAGAACAAGAGCAATATTGCAGAGAAAGAGAGAGAAAATTCTTATTGAATTTTGGGGTGGTATACAATGGGGTAAGACCCCTCTATTTATAGGAGGAAAAATAATTTAGCCTCAAAGTAAAACTCTCTACAAGATAGACATTCACTCTAATTAGAATTCTATTCTTAACACTCCCCCTTGAATGTCTACTAAATAAATAATGTGCCTCATTAAAACCTTAACTAAAATAAAACCCAATGGGAGAAAAAATTCTAGAAAAGGAAAAAGAGTACACATATTTAGTAGTGCGCCTATTGGTTGCCTCGTTAAAAACCTTGCAAGGAAAACCCAGTGGGACAAAACCTTGTAAGGGAAAAAGAGTGCAACGCGCATTAACTCCCCCTGAAAAGAGCATCAATTCACATCCTTGAGCCTTCGCATTCCAATCTTGTGTACCAGCTTCTTGAAGGTTGACGTTGATAGAGATTTTGTGAACAAATCAGCCATATTATCACTTGAACGAATCTGTTGCACATTGATATCACCATTCTTTTGAAGATCATGTGTGAAAATTTTTTTTGGTGAAATATGCTTTGTTCTGTCTCCTTTTATGAATCCTCCCTTCAATTGGGCTATGCATGTTGTATTGTCTTCATACAAAATCGTGGGTAGCTTGTCATATTTCAAACCACATTTGTCTTGAATATGATGTATTATAGACCTCAACCATCACCAACAAAGGTTCGAACTGAGTCACCTACGTTTTTGGAACGTATACAAGGGGATATTTGTGGACCTATTCACCCACATTTGTCTTGAATATGATGTATTATAGACCTCAACCATCACCAACAAAGGTTCGAACTGAGTCACCTACGTTTTTGGAACGTATACAAGGGGATATTTGTGGACCTATTCACCCACCTAGTGGGCCCTTTAGATATTTGTGGACCTATTCACCCACATTTGTCTTGAATATGATGTATTAAAAACTTTAGCAAATAATTTCAACTGATAAATTACAACTGATAGCAACTATAAATTTTGACAGTTCTCAAACTTTGTTGTCTTTGCTTGTATATAAAATTAAATCACATAATTTCAAGAACTTAAAGAGAAAAGTAAAATACTTACCTTAAATCCAGAATTTTATTCATGAAGGAAGTTCATGGAACAACTTACAATCATTATGCTCAATCCCAAAGCTTCTACCCAATTGGTTAGAGTCTCGTGCTGATAACGTGTTATAAAACAATAAAAGAACAAGAGCAATATTGCAGAGAAAGAGAGAGAAAATTCTTATTGAATTTTGGGGTGGTATACAATGGGGTAAGACCCCTCTATTTATAGGAGGAAAAATAACTTAGCCTCAAAGTAAAACTCTCTACAAGATAGACATTCACTCTAATTAGAATTCTATTCTTAACATGGTGTATTTATTTCCGTTGTTTTATTTTTAGCTCCTCCATTTCTTCATTGGCAGTCTCTTTCTTTTTTTTTTAATTGTGATTGGTGGGCAGTAATTCCAACTTCTTTTATACAATCAACAAAAAAGGGATGAAAATTCAGCATTATGTGTAACTTCAAGGTTCTAAGCTATACGTTCAACTAAAGATTCAATCAAATATGAATTATTCCAAGTTTGACTACTCTTCAACAGTCAACTATCTTATTCAATTGTAGCTTAATTGGTATTTTCGACATAATTAAATTTTTTGTAATAATTTTTGAAAAAGTTTTAGTCGTTTTGGATTTGTGATAATAGAAAACAATGCATCTACAATCAGAATACAAATAATCTATAATTCATCTACAAATATTTACAAACTGGGTATATTAAATTTTAATATCTCAATTCCCATTCGATTGTAGTTTAATTGGGATTTTCGACATAATTGCATTTTTTGCAGAAGATTTGTAGAAGTTTTAGTCATTTTTGATTTGTGAAAACAGAAAACAAAATATCTACATTAGAATATAAATAATCTACAATTTATCTACAAAATATCTACAAACTGGACACATTGAATTTTATATCCCAATTCCCATTCAATTGCAGCATAACTGGGATTTTTTTATATAATTGCGTTTTTTCAGAAGATTTGTAGAAGTTTTAGCCATTTTTTATTTGTGAAAAAAGAAAATAAAACATCTACAATCAGAATACAAGTAATCTACAATTTCTCAATATGTCTTCTTCTTCTTCTTCTTCTTCTTCTTCTTCTTCTTCTTCTTCTTCTTCTTCTTCTTCTTCTTCGAGTTTCAATTTGAAATTCAGCCAAAACCAAGTCTAACCTTCACCAATGCCCCTCAAAATTGAGATATAAACTCCAAACTATATTTCTGATTATTTTCAACAATATCTAATCTAAACAAATACTGATTTTTGAAAATCCAAATTTGAATTCAAAACTTTCAAGATTTTTAATGACCGTCAATGGTGGAATTGCTGCTCTCTTTTCATTTGCTTTGTATTACTGAAATTTGCGATTGAGAAGTAGAGAGAGATGTAGAGAGAATGTCGACGAATAGAGCTTTTGCAGAACTGATTTCTACAATTTGAAATTGAGCTTCTAATTTCGATGAACTGAGCTTTTGATTTGTGTCTTAAGCGAAAATATCAAAGAACAGATCTAAGCTTTTGAACAGATTTGATTTCGATGAATTGAGCTTTTGAACAGATTTGATTTGTAGCTAAATCAATTAGAAGATTCTGTTTTTAAATTTTGGCACGCCTAATTAGGAACATTCAGCTACTAATAATTAGTATTTAGTGAATGGTATAATAATTGTTGAAAAAATATGAACAAGACAAATAAATTAGAAACTGTGCAATTTTTAGTAATAAAATTTTATATATAGTATAAGAAGAAAAAAATCTATTAAAAGAAAAGCTAGGCCCAACACAAAGGTCTAAATCCTTATTCTTGTTCCTTGAATTGCTTATGATTGGTAAACGAGATCTACGAACTTGTTTGAGAAAATTTTCAAATTTATGTAACATGATAGACATTCAGCAACTTTATTGATAAGCATCAACTCCTTTAAAGAGGGGTTTCAATAGCAAGTCTCTTAATAAATAAGAAATAGCTAGAGTTTTAACTCAGAGAAAGAGCCTAACCCCTAACTAACAGAAACAACAAGAGTCCTATATAACTCAGGGAAATGTTATTCGAAGCTAACAAAATATTCAGAAAATATCAATCATTATATGTCCTATTAATTCCGCGTCTGGTATATAATTTGTCAACAAAAGCATCTATAACCAATAAATAGACTGTTTCATATTTTTCATTTAAAAACCAAATTTTATCCGCTTTATATTCAGCCACTGGTTTTGTTGTCGCAGCTGAACCGAACGATTTCATATCCACCATACCATGCTGAGTACTGTGTTATGTTCAGCGGCAGACAAGAAAAAGAAAGACAGAGTTGTTAACATCCATGGAAGCTTGGGATTGAAGAAAAAATGAGGAAGATGAACAGTCGAAAAGAAGAGAAGAGAGAGAATCTGAAAAGCTTCCTTATATTTCTTATGTCTCGAATGTTCTATTCTTGCCAGTATATACAATGCCAAGAATTGTAAAATATCTGTGTGTGTATACATTGTGTACAACAAATAAATACATTATTTACAATGGCTATTTCTGCAATGTGGCTACTGCTGTAAAGACTGTAAAGGCTGCATCAGTGGATGGACTTCTGCTTGGGCCTCTGCTTTAGTGTGGGCTGAGCTCAACAGTTCAACACCCCCCTTCAAGGTGGAGGGTGGATAAACACCCAGCTTGGGCAAGAAGGAATGATGCAAAATACCAGTTAAGGGCTTAGTAAAAATGTCAGCAAGTTGAGAACCAGTCAGAACATGCTGCAAAGTAATGAGGCCTTCCTGAAGCTTGGTTCGAATGAAATGGCAATCAATCTCAATGTGTTTAGTCCGTTTATGAAAAACAAGATTGTTTGCAATGTGGATGGCTGCCTGATTATCACAAAAAACAGGGACAGCAGAGGAGAGAGGGAACCCAAAATCAGAGAACAGTCGAGTGAGCCAAGTAATCTCACCAACAACTTTGCTCATTGCTCTGTATTCAGCCTCAGCTGAAGACAAGGACACCACAGGTTGCTTCTTGGCTTTCCAGCTGATCAGAGAACCCCCTAAGAATATGCAGAAACCAGTAACAGACCTTCTAGTGTCTGGGCATGAGGCCCAGTCACTGTCACAGTACGTTGTTAAGGCTAAGTCAGGGGTGTTATTAAGGAAAACCCCAAGATCAGAGGTGCCTTTAAGATATCTAAGAGTATGCAGGGCAGCATTCATGTGAGAAGAGGAAGGTTTCTGAAGAAACTAACTAAGATGCTGTACAGCAAAGGCCAAATCAGGCCTGGTGTGAGTGAGAAAATTAAGCTTGCCAACAAGGCTTCTGTAAGTTTCAGGTGAAGGAAGAGGAGTATCCATGTCTTGTTTAAGTTTGATAGAGAGATCAAGGGGACAAGTCACAGGACTAGCACCAAGACAATTGTAGGAAGTGAGAAGATCAGTAATGAATTTCTTTTGGTGAAGGAGAAGACCAGCAGAACAATAACTGACTTCAATACCAAGAAAGTAATTGAGAACTCCCAAATCTTTGATCTTAAATGTTGTATCCAGAAATGCCTTTAAGGCAGTGATTTCTTGCAAGTCATTACCAGTGAGGATAATATCATCAACATACACAGCCAATAGCACAACGGAGGAACCAGATTTCTTATGAAAGAGAGAGTAATCATTGAGGGAGGAAGAATACCCTTTAGAGCTTAAAGCCTGAGATAACTTGGATACCACTGCCTAGAGGCCTGCCTCAACCCATACAAGGATTTCTGGAGGAGGCATACTAAAGGGGAAGAAGAAGAAGAGGAAGAGGAAGAAGTAGAAGAGACTGTCAGACCAGGGGGTAGTTTCATATATACTTCTTCATTTAAATCACCATGGAGAAAAACATTATTGACATCCAGTTTAAAGAGAATCCAAGACTGTTTTACAGCAACAACAATTAAAGACTTGATAGTAGAGAATTTGACAACAGGAGAAAATGTATCAATGAAGTCCACACCCTCAACCTGAGTGTCACCCCTGACAACCAGCCTAGATTTATATCTCTCCACACACCCATCAGCCCTGTATTTAACTTTGTAAACCCACTTGCATCCAATAGGCCTCTTACCAAGAGGAAGGGGAACAATGGACCAAGTATTATTGGCTGCCAAAGCTTCAAACTCTTTGGTCATGGCATCCTGCCAGGCAGGATCAGAAGCAGCCTGACTGTAGGAAGTAGGCTCAACATGTGCAGTGTGAACTGAGCTGTTACAGCAATAGGAAAAAGAACTAGTGCCAGAGATGGAAAGAGGAAGATTACAGATGTATTGCTGAAGATGTGCAGGAGGGACATGAGGCCTGGTTGACCTTCTAAGAGCAGGTAACACAGGTTCTGGTGGCAGAAAGGAATGTGAATTGGTGGTAATGGTATGTAATGTGTCATCAACAGTAGGATAGGGATTAGAAACAGGAGGAGAAGGGGAAGGAGAAGTATTAGATGTTGAGGAAGGGCTGAGTAAGGATTCATCAACAGCAGGTGAACAGACAGGGAAGGAAGGAAGAAAAGAAGGTGGAACAGAAGAGGTACTTCTTGAAGAAGCAAAGGAAAGACATTCTCATGGAAAGTAACATCCCTGAATATGATTGTGAGTATGGTTTTCAAGTTATACAGCTTGTATCCCTTTTTACCCAGTGGATATCCCAGGAAAACACAAGGGTCAGCTCTTGGATGGAATTTGTCTCTATGCTGTTTGGGTACAGAAGCAAAGCAAAGACAGCCAAAAGTCTTAAGATGGTTATAAGAAGGACTCTGTCCAAAAAGTAACTCATAAGGAGAGGCATTGTTAAGTAGTTTGGAAGGAAATCTGTTGATGAGGTAGGTGGCAGTAAGGACACAATCCCCCAGAATTTAAGAGGAAGATGGGACTGAAAAAGTTATGCTCTAGAAGTTTCCAGAAGATTTCTATGTTTTCTCTCAACTACACCATTTTGTTGTGGTGTATAAGAGCAAGAAGTTTGGTGAAGGGTACCATTTTCAGCAAAGAAATTGATTCCATCATTACTAGTTCCAAGTTCAAGAGCATTATCACTCCTGATGGTTTGGACAGCAGTCTGAAACTGAGTTTTGATCATGGCAATGAATGCCTTGATAATGGGAAAGGCATTGCTTTTGGACCCCATAAGGTGAGTCCAAGTAGCTCTAGTAAAACCATTAACTATTGTTAAAAAATATTTGCACCCAGTATGGGTGGTAGTGGCATAAGGTCCCCATGTATCCAGATGGATGAGTTGAAAAGGATGTGTTATTTTTATAGAACTTTCAGGGAATGGCAACCTAGACTGTCTTGCTAATGGACAGATAGTACATATAAAAGGCTGTTTATTTGCAAATTTACATGGAATAGAAGAAATGTCTTTCATTCTGACAAAATGAATGTGCCTTAGTCTGTTATGCCATAATATCTCCATTTTATTCAATTCTGAATGGTATGTACAATGAGAAGAGGAAACAGAAGCAACAACTAATGGAGAATGGTAATTACAAGGAGTAGAGGATGGAGAGGGAGAAGAAAGAGAAGATTGAACAAGCCTGTAGAGATTATCATCCAATTTACCAATTTCCAGTGGCCTCTTCAGAGAAGGGGCCTGTATCAAGCAAGAAAATTTAGTAAATAGGACAATAGAATTCAGCTGTTGAACAAGCTTGGTGACAGAAATGAGATTGTAATGAAAGCTGGGAATATAGAGGACATGATGTAAGGTAAAACAAAGAAATTTAATGGATCCAGTACATGTTACCTTAACTTTGTAACCATTAGGTAAGGTAACTAAGTATGGTGCAACTAATGGTTTGATATCAAACAAAAGAGTTTTATTGGAAGTCATGTGGTCAGTGGCACCGAAATCTATAATCCAAATGCATGCACTAACTCTAGTTAACATGCAAGCTCCATAAGACACATTTTGTAGAGGACTGAGAGAAGAAGAGAGTGTACCAGCAACGTTTGCAGATGCCATAAGACTTGATTGATGTTGAGATTCTGAGACTTGTGTCTGTTGAAGGAGCACCATGAGCTGTGAATATTGTTCCTTTGTTAACCCAGGAATAACAGAATCTGAAGCAGAATACCCCTGATTACCCTCACCCATGCTTGAGGAATCAGCAGAATTTACACACCCTTGCACCTCAACATTTGCAGCAGTTCTCTTGTTTCTGGTGAACTTGAAGTCTGGTGGAAACCCATGCAGCTTGTAGCATTTATCAATCAAATGACCTGGTTTCTTGCAATATCTACATACTGAATTTGCTTTGGTGGTGTCAAAACTGAGCTTCTGAGTGAACTGTTTGGGATGTGAATGTGCTCCAGAGGGTTTATTTATGAAATGAGTGCTAAAAGCACTGGAATCACTACGAAAATGGGATGGTGCACGAGTGACTTGTCTTTGCCTTTCATCCTGAAGTATTATATTGTATGCACTATCTAAGGAAGGAGGAGGCTGTAGCATAAGGATATTACCCCATAACACCAACATATGTGTCATTGAGCCCCATGAGGAATTAGTGCAGTTTATTCTCATCATCCTCCTTTTGAAATTCAACCCTGGCAGCACATGTACATGTACTACCTCTTGAGGCTCGCATAAAACCCAGCTCACCCATAACCTTTTCAATTTGTTGAAATAAGATGCTATGTCTAAGGATCCCTGAGTTGTAGAAGCTAACTCTTGTTTTATTTCAAAAATTTTTGTGCCATTGACTGTTCCATACCTATTGTTGAGTTGATTCCAAATACTCTGAGCAGTGTCAGAGTATTGAACACTCTCGGCTATCTCTGGCGTGAGAGAATTTGTGAGCTAAGAGATGACCATGTTATTGCACCTATCCCACTGCCTAGAATAAAGAGAATTTGCAGCAGGTTTAGGGACAGAACCATCAACAAAGCCTAATTTGTTCCTAGCGGACAGAGAAACGATTATGTTTCTCCTCCATCCCCCAAAACCAATCCCTGAAAACGGATTGGTAACCAGAGAAACGCCGGGTACATCAGACGACATAAGAAACAAAGGATTTGACGGGTCAGGAACAAAATTAGTAGAAGCAGGAGAAGAATCATCACCGATGTTAGCCATTTTAAGCACTAATGACGCCAAAACCTAAGGAAACCCCCAAAAATCTTACGGACAGAAAAGCATACAAACCAGCTAATCCAAAAGCAATACTCCGTGAACATGCAACATATGATGTCGATGAAGTAACGAACAAACTCAAAAAATGGATGAAATGAGCAAAAAAACTAACTGATTACGAAAACACTAGGTTCTGAAAGAGACTGAAAACTCGGATGAAACTCGACGAGGGTAACACCGCACGAAATCTCTTGACAGAGAGAGTCGGAAAATCCGCTCTGATACCATGTTAACATCCATGGAAGCTTCGGATTGAAGAAAAAATGAGGAAGATGAACAGTCGAAAAGAAGAGAAGAGAGAGAATCTGAAAAGCTTCCGTATATTTCTTATGTCTCGAATGTTCTATTCTTGCCAGTATATACAATGCAAAGAATTGTAAAATATCTCTCTGTGTGTGTGTATACATTGTGTACAACAAATAAATACATTATTTACAATGGCTATTTCTGCAATATGGCTACCGCTGTAAAGACTGTAAAGGCTGCATCAGTGGATGGACTTCTGCTTGGACCTCTGCTTGAGTGTGGGCTGAGCCCAACAGTTCAACAAGAGTAATTATCTCTTCCTATGAAGATAAATAAGTAGATAATCTATGAGTATAACCATTTAATGAACTGTCAGTTATTGCCCAGAGTGAAATGAAACTAAACGAGCTGATAATGATTGATGCAGCAATGTAAGCAATAATTTCATCATTCGTGTATAGAAAATTGTATACGGTTAAAATCGGGCAGTTTGTACTGAATTATTGAGACCAACGTGAAGGATCGAAAATCAATTCCTTAATAGATCAGATCGAGGCACGAGGACAAGGTACCAAGTTCGAGATTCGAAATATCTGTCCAGATCGTCGTCGGTAGAGATTCATACCAAATAAGCCAGACATCGAGCAAGATCGAAGATAGCATAATAATAAAAAAGCCAGATATTCGTGACTGGCGAAGATCATGGTAAAAATCTCGAAACGAATCAAATCAAGGACAATTAATTAGCTGAGATTTCCTTATGTAATTAGAGTTATACCATAATTAGAATTCCTCTTCTATATAAAGAGGGGTTCCAATCATTTGTAAGATACTTATATTCTCGCAGACTAAAGCAATATAACACTCTTTTCAGCATACTCCTTTGTTCGTCAGCTTGTATCATTTTTACTTGCTCTAGCTCAATCATCTCGAGGGCATTTTAACTCTGAGAGTGGAATTCGGTTTTAATGTTGGTTTACTTTATTTTATTATTAATTTTTATATTTATTAATTGATATTAAATGAAATAACATCTCCTTAAAATTATATTATAAATTTAATTATTATGCAATTTGAAGGGTAAACAAAAACGAAGAATTGTACAGTAACTGTTTCAGTCTTTAGTAGTAGCGTAAACAGCAGTAAGCTTTCAGTTGATAAAGTGAAGTGGCCAATCATCATATTCAAGAAAGTATATACTCCACTTATGAAGCAGACTAATAAAAAAGGGATGTTACTATTTTGTCTATATATATGTTTGACTGATCATCAAAGTGAAAAGTTAAAGTAACTACAATTCTGTTACTAAAAGAAGCAAAAGCCACTAAACAAAAACATATAGAATTAACTCAAAAGATATAGAATCGACTAAAAAGAAAATTACCAACTGAACCATATCTATCATGTCAGAACTATAACATCATCTTGACACGATGCTATTTTTCAAGATAATTATATTTTTGTTTTTGGGTCATTGGTAAATTCTAATTTTGGTCCTTGTAACCAATGCACATGTTTAAACTTAAGTTGAGACCATAATAATATGTGTGCTATTCGTCGTTCATATAGGAAATATTTTGTATTTAAACTATTTCAACAAATACATTACGCTGACAAACAAATTTAAGATAACATATCTATCTGTGAGTTAAAACTTTAGTCACTTAATTTAATAAGATCAAAAGTGCACATCTCAATCTACTGAAAGTTAAATGTGCTTTAAACATATATCATAACGACAAAAATAAGAATATGTTAATATTTGAGGGACCTAAAAAGACAAATTTTCCTTTGCTAAAAGCTGCGTCCATCCTGTTTTTCATTCTTCTTAATTCTAAGGTGATCAGCAACGTTGAGACGCCATAAAAGGCCAGAAGGGAATGCTATTATCAGAATCACGATCATCGTCTTCTATGAACCTGAATTCATGATTTCCATAGGCGGCTGAAGAATAACACGGCATTTTCTGTGCTTGTGAATGATGAACCCATGAACCACCGTTTATCATGTGCTGAGTATGATCCATTCCGCCACCGTTTACGGTGGCCGCCGCCGCACTGGCTCTCCTCTCTTCTTTCTTGAAACGGATTCCGCACGCATTGCAAAGTGACTGCACCATTTCTCAATATTATGCTCCATTAGAGAATGAAAAAATGTAATAATATCCATAATTCTTTACATCACCAAAATTAATTAACTTATGTAGACTAACAATACAAATTCTTTTTACATTATTAGTATATCTTTATACTTGCAACCGATGGTTTAAAATCTTTTGCATGTTATAAAAACATGTTTATTACATATAGTTACCTGGCCTCCAATTGATTATCAAATGACTTGATTGTATAAAAAAAATGTAATTGTTAAGCTTAAAATATATACCTTGGGGCCTCTAGGACCATTTCTCCATAAAGGTGTTGAAGTGGTGTCACAATTAGCACATCGGCGAGCAACAAGAGGATCAGCACCGCCTGAGTTAGTGTTGCCGTTGCTACTACCGCGACTGGACTTGTGATTTTTGGGCTGTAAAATATTCCAGCATTTGGACATGTAAGAATTAGAGCAACGTTCATTAGACTGAAGTCGCTTTTCATTATTGTCATTGCTTGTACTAAGACGAGTGGAAGGTGTCCCTAATGAAAGTGTACAATCCACTGAATTAGATGATGTAGAAGAAGCAAAAGAATACGTGTTCTGATCAGAATAATTTTCTTCAAAAGGAGTTGTCTGATTCTGGTTATAGAGCATCGAGTAGGCAGAAGCAGTACTACTATTGTTTTGATTGTAAAACATACCACAAGTGCAATGACCCCCATGACAATAAGTGCTACTGCAACTATTCATCGTCTTAGTTTTCTCAGCTCTATGAAATTAACGGATTTATAGAGTTGTAGAAGAAGAGTGAAAGAAAGCAATTGATGGCCGGGATGAAATGAATTTAGGGGAGAGACCTTAGGCTATTTGTAGAGAACGAGAGAGAGAGAAATATATGGAGGAGTTGGGGGTAGTTTGTTAGCTTTATAAGCTTAATATTAAATTGGAAAAAATACCCAGTCAGCAGGTGCAAGAATCCATGTTGTCGTCAAATGTTTTTTATATTTTGGTTTTTGGATTATGCTTTGTTTGCAGATGAAGAGAGGGGCCCAGATTTATGTGTTAGTTAGTGAACATGTCAGAAAGAGAACAAAGAGAGGAGAAGAAGCTAAAGCAAAAGACTCAAAGTGGTCGACTGGAGAAGAGTAAAGAAACGACTTATTAAAATCCGACTAGTTCCTTAATACTGGCAGTTCTACGATAATTTTGAGAATTTAAATTATTTTTGGGTTTAAATTTAGCACACTGATTATAATGTAAATAATTTATACTATCAGTGATACATGTAAAACCCCCTAAGAAAAATAGGTGCAAGGAAAAAGCAATAAATCATATCAACCTACAAAAACGAAACAGTTCCTTCATAACCAGTCATCCATAATTTAATATGTTATAGTACATTGTTTGCCTTATTGATTAGATAATTAATTTCATATATTATAATCAGTTACTTGTAATTATCTTTGTGATATTCTGATAAAATAATTAAATATGATGCTGTACTTTATGTAATTGTATTGGGAAAAAAGAAGATAAAATTAATTGGGCATGAGTCACGAGGGTAACCTACTATCACATTTAAATAATTACACCAATGCATATAGGAGTACTATTCTCTTTCGTTCAAAATAAATAATTTTTAAATTTTTTTCTTGTAATATAAAATAAATAACTTTTTTAGATTTTAAGAATAAATTAATTATTCTTTCCTACATTATTTTTAGAGTAAATAATATTAAAATATATATTACAAGTATTTTTGTGAGTTAGTAAAAATTAATATAATTAATTATATTACTAATTAATATTAAAAATAAATTACAAATAATTTTTGTAAGTTAGTAAAAATTAATATAATTAATTATATTACTAATTAATATTAAAAATAAATTTTTTAATCTGTGTAAAATATTTAAAAAATTACTTATTTTAAACGGGAACCGTATTTTGGAGAGGTGATCTAAGAAAGATAAATTAATTGGTCAAAAGAAATACACGTGACTAGGAGGAACAGTCTTCAATGGATCTGCCTTCTCCGATCACGAGGCCACAATTCTCAAACCCAATATTGCATCCAACAGCTTGTGTCGGTATCTGTAAATCAGCCCCGACCCTTCCCCCAACTTTTTTCCACTATCACTCCCACCCTCCCAAGGAAAATGGAATTGCAACACTATGACTGCATTTTAATCGTTTCATGGCACAATGTTTTTTTTCCCCTTAAATGTTCGATATTCATTTTGAAATTTTGATTAAATTGAATTCGCGGTGTATAAAACCAATTAAAGGAAAAGGCTTTCATTGTAGAATTTTTATGGTACTATTAATGGTGCGAGTACCGTCTCACATAACTGCAAGTAGCCGATGTAGAAATAACCTTAATTACATCACACCCTTGAAAAACTGGATTTAACTTAAAGCATATATATATATATGTATATATATAAAATTAATTAATTGTCACATTACATTAAGAGTGTTCGCTAACTGTATCTTCCAGACATTGCCACATGTAAACATTGTCATTTTGCCTTAGTCCTTTAGTCAAGTAGATGCATGCCAATGTTGTTGATAAGCTAGTTAGGAACTAGTTCTAAGTCTAAACCGTTCTCAAGCCAAATAATTAGTTACATATTTTTAAGTGTAAATTGTTTGACTCAAAAAATATTAATTTTTTTTAAAAAAATTAATTAAAGCAGACGAAGAAGCAAATCTTAACTATGCATAATAAACTCTAGAATAAAAGGTAGAAAATATGAATACAGAGAGTGGTACTTCTTGATTTTAGAAAGTCAGTAATCAAATGTTGGAGATAACAATCTTAAAAATATCGGAAGTCTTACATCCAGTGTCTCCCTTTACAGGGTTTATCTCCCACTATATATAAGGGACATCCCTTTTCTGAACCGTAAAGGACATATCATAAGGAATATTCGAAAATATCTTCATAAGGCCCCATGTTAGGCCTACATTCCTACAATAATCATACATCCTCCGTTTTATGCTTGTCGTCCTCTACAGGACATCGAGCTATGAAGATCTCGTTTTATGTTGTACTTGTCAATAGTCGTGGTCATCCAAATTTGGACTCATACAATTAGTCCCTCTGCTTATCGGGGTTTCAACTTGGTGTATCCTCGATGAGCGGACACCACTCTTTCCTGTGAAGAAATTTGGCTTTTTGAAGCGTTATGGATTGGCCAACAACGAGAGGTTAGCATGCTCAACTAGACCTTGATAGTGTGTTTTATCAGAAAATGACGTCATTTCCAAATGCATCATCATTATGCATGTTTTCGAGGCAGGAGCTGACGGCTTGTTGCTTCAATTTTGGTGCCATCATGTAGCCTTCTGCTTTGATTCGGGCGCCACCCAATCCTATATACAGGTGGAGGGTTTGTTTTTTCAAAAACTCTTGGTCATTTCATCTCCTTCGTGTTTGTTCCAACATTTTCTCTACTTCCTCTTCTCATTTTCTCTGTTCTTAGCCTTCCCTATCATTTTATCTCATTTTCTACAGAAGAGATTCCTAGGATTCACCGATCTCGTGAGTGGGTTTCTGACGCCACTCTGTTATTCGTTGCACTCCCTTCTGGCGATGAGGGCATGATGGTGGAGGAGGGGGACAACTTTCCCACAGTGGAAGAGTTGTTGCCGAGACACCATTCGTCTTGAAGTGACTTTCTTAAGGATCCTTCTCGTACTCCCATCCATGTGTTCTCTGAAACCGAGCAAGCTCATATTGATCCTCTTCATGCAAAATATAACATTCCCGCTCATGTTCATATGCTTCTAGTGGGGAGGGACTTCGTAGAAGTCTACAAGCATAGGTACTGTGCTTTTTATGAATACCCTTCGTGATTGGCCACTCCTTCCCCATTCTTTCGTTAGAAGAAGTATTTTGTCGATTCTACCAGGTATGCCCGCCACAACTTTCTCCGTACACACTCAAAATACTTCTGCTATTGACAAATTATGCAAAGTTGGCGGGGTGCGATATTACTGTTCACCATCTTCTGGATTTGTATTCACCCAGCTTTCATAGGGGCACTATGGTGCATTTAAGGCACCATGGGATGAAAGGGTTGGTGATTGGGACCGACAACAGAACAAGTCGTAAGTTCTGGCACAAGTACTTTTTCGTCAGAACTGCACATATCGTTTCTGACCCCGATAGGTTTTTGGAGTGATAAAACGAGAACCCTAAGCATCACCATTTGTTTTATTCTTTCTTTTCTTCTTCATTCACCTTAGTGTTTGGCTGCTTCTCATTTGGAGCTATCAGGCATCCACCTTACCCTATTGCAGGTATAAGAGATTGGGTAGCCTGTCTGCTGCCCCATGCCGTAAAGACTCGAGACTAGCCCGCTTTCATGAAACGCTATAGGCCGAGAGTTTCATCTTGTAAGTGTATTCCCTCTGTATCACTGCTTAACTCTATATCGTTGTCTATTAATAGGAATTTTTATGATGACAGGTCAGGTATTTCTTTTTGCAGGCCCCAGTCCCTGCGTTTCAACAGGTTGTCGCTACTGCGGGGATGCAATTTACTTTGAGTGAGTCTGTTTGAGATGGTGGTGCTCAACCGGTACAGATGGGAGATGCTTCTTGCGATATGGTCGTGAGGGAAGAGGCCTCTTCCGTGCCGACCGATCACCTTCTGGACGAATTCTCTAATGGGGATGAGTCGTTACTGAGAAAAATGAGGAGAATAGAGCTTGGGAAGGATATGGCCGCGAATAATAGCAAAAGTAGGATGGGCGTGTCGCAGACAACATCGATGCCTATGTTTATGGCTGATGTTATTTTGTCGGGGAGGTCTCCCCAAATGGAAGGAGTTTACCCTGGAGGTGGTTCCATGAGCTCCGCTGAGGGTGGAACATCATCTAACGTCGGAGGGGGTCTATGCGTGGAGGGCGAAGGCTCGGGTTCGGATGTCAACCTAGGGGATATCGTGTGTTTTTAGAATGCCATACTCATGTGGAGGTCAGAGTTGGTATATAGTTGTCCTTGGGGACCATAACTTATTGTCAAACTGTGATCAGGTGGGTGTTCTTTAGCCTCTTATGTACTACCCCCGAGAGTGAGGTGATTAAAGCGATAAACGACATGGAGTTGTCTCGGAATGTCACCGGCATGGACTTGCAAATAGATATCTTTCTCTTCTTTTTTGTCGTTGGGTTTGTGTTGTTATTTTTGACCGGTCATTTTGTTTTAACTTTTTCTTATTGTGCCATACCCTTATTATAGAGACAGAGCATGAGCACTAGGAAAGGAAGAGGACGGCCATCTTTGAAAAGAAGTCTTCTAAATATCAAGAATATTGTACTATACGTCGTGAAATGGACTACATTTACAACCAGGACCCCGACTTCCAATTGTTCCGTGAAGGGCTTGAATAGAGAGAGGATTAATTGGTGCATAAGGTCGAGGAGTTGAGGGAGCGGGACGAGGACCATATGAAGGTCGTTCCCCGCAACAGTGAACTTGAGGCATCCCTTAAGGTGAAGGAAGATGAGCTCGAGTTAAGTAGAGGGGTGATGGCCGAGAATGCCACCTATAGGAAAAGATGGCCAGTTTGACCATGCTGACTTGGGTGTGATGATGGCGGAGATCAATGAGCTCAAGGGCGAGTTGAGTGTGAGAGGCGATAGACTGACGGCTATTATTTTCGAAGCAGCAGTTTTGGAAGATGCCCTCTGTATCTGTAGGTCGGAGCAGACCAAGGAGGAAGAGCCATCTATGCTCACGGTAGCGGGGCTTGAGGGGCGTGTTAAGGAGTTGGAGGTGGAGCTATCTGTGTTGACCGGGCAAGTGGCCTTATTGAGAATGGAGGATGTGAGTCGACGCTCGCAACCTTCTTTGTCTCTTGCCTCGGCGATCCTATCGTGCCTTGCCATTTATACTAGTTATGGGTTCATGCTAAGGCACAACCCGATGTGTACAAGACTCTTCATGCTGGCGGGAAGGCATCTAAAGTAGAACTTCAGAGTGCGCGTGCCAAAGCTCGTACAACTCATGAGGCATGCGTATACGACCCTCTTACGCCTGACGGGGATGATATCAACTCTGATGATGCGAATCATCTTACCTTTGTCTCTTGCTATGAAGATGTGCATGATACTAGGGATAATGTGTAATCTTTTGATTTGTACTTACTTTTTGCTTCAGGATTTTTGTAAGGGCATGCTTGAGCCCATTGTAAAGATAGGTGCTAGTAATATTTTGTTGTAATGAAGAAATTATTTTGTCAATTCGGTAATGATATTTGTGATATTTGTGATATCCTGGGCACTTGTCGAACTTGTTAAGCTGAGTTTGCTTTGGGTGACTTCGGACCCTTTAATTTTGACGATGGCCTTAGCCTTTGGGATGTTGCTTTATAACTGGTGTCGAATTAATATCTTGTCGTAGTTCGAGTGAAGTCAAACTTATTTTTCATCGATGTCTTTAGCCATTAGGATGTTAATTTCGAGCTGGTGTCGAAGTAGCATCCTGTTGTAGTTCGAGTGATGTCGAACTCATTTTTCGTCGATGGCCTTGGCCATTGAGATGTTACTTTCGAGCTAGCCTCAAATTAGTATCCCGTAGTAGTTCGAGTGAAGTCAAAATTGTTTGTCATTGATGGCCTTGTCCTTTGGGATGTTACTTTTAAGCTGACATCAAAGAGTGTCCTGTCGTAGTTCGAGAAGTCGAACTTATTTTTCGCCGATGGACTTAGCCATTGGGATATTACTTTCGAGCTGGCGTCGAAGTAGTATCCCATCGTAGTTCGAGTGAAGTAGAACTCGTTTTTCATCGATGGACTTGGCCATTGGGATGTTAATTTCTAGTTGGCATCGAAGTAGTGTCCCGTCGTAATTCGAGTGAAATCGATCTCATTTTTCGTCGATGGCCTTAACCATTGGGATGTTACTTTCGAGCTAACATCGAAGTAGTGTTACCCCGTAGTTTGAGTGAAGTTGAACTCGTTTTTCGTTGATGTCCTTGGCCATTGGGATGTTACTTTTGAGCCTCCATCGAAGTAGTATCCCGTCATAGTTCGAGTGAATTCGAGCTCATTTTTCGTCTATGGCCTTATCCATTGTGATATTACTTTCAAGCTAGCATCGAAGTAGTGTCCCATTGTAGTTCGAGTGAATTCGAACTCGTTTCTCACCGATGACCTTGGCCATTGGGATGTTACTTTCGAGCTAGCGTCGAAGTAGTGTCCTTTCGAAGATTGAGTGAAGTCAAACTTATTTTTCGTCGATGGCCTTGGCCATTGGGATGTTGCATTTGAGCTGGTGTTGAAGTAGTGTTCCATCGTAGTTTGAGTGAAGTCGAACTCAGTTTTTGTCGATGACCTTGGCCATTGGGATGTTACTTTTGAGCTGATGTCGAAGTAGTGTCCTGTCGTGAGGGTGGCACTCTATTTTATTTGTTGGAGTATCTTGGATGCTAGTTTCATTCATACATTGGAGATTTGATCGTATTCTTGTAGAAAATATGTGTTGACTTTGCACATATAATTGAGATTACGTACAACGGAGATTTTGTTATCTTTACCCGGTCCCTTCATTACTCGGCCTGGAGATCATGTTAATGGGCGGGGTAATAAATAACATTTCGAACCTCAAGACATCTCCTTTCCATCTCATTAAAAACCTCATCGAGAAAATCCTATTGGGACAAAACTCGGTTAAGGGAAAAAGAGTATGACTTAGGCGATTCCTCTTTTTAGAAGTGGAAGTATTTGAGGTGGGCGGTATTCCAATTGTTTTGGAGTAGTTTTCCTTCCATCGTCTCTAACTAGTATGCTCTTTTATTTGTTGCTACCATGATTTTACATGGCCCGTCCCAATTTGTTCCCAATTTTCCCTCATTAGGGTTCTTTGCTGCTTGTGTTTTAACTTTGAGTACATAGTCTCCGACTTTGAGTAGTCGTACTTTGGGATTCTTGTTATAGTACCTTTATGCTTGTTGCTTTTGGGCTACCATTCTTACGTGAGTCATATCTCTTCGCTCTTCGACTTCAACCAGATCCTGCAACCTGCTTCCGTCGTTACTTGGTCCGCTTCCGCTCTTATTGGAGTATCTCAGGCTGGGTTCTCCAACTTTGATGGGTATAACCACGTCAATCTTGTAATGAATATAGCTTCTCGCCTTGGCTAGTTTGTGGCATGGAGCGGTATGTCCATAGTACTTCTGGAAGCAGTTCATACCATATCCTTTTGTCATTTTCGAGCTTCGTTTTCAATATGTTCAATATCATTGTATTGGATGATATAGCTTGACCATTACCGACGGGATCGTATGGTGTGGAGAGTATTTGCTTGATGTGACATTTCTCAAAACATTTGGTTGGTTTCTTTTTGACGAACTGAGGCCCGTTGTCACACCTGATTTCTTTAGGTATGCCGAAGCGGCATATTATATTTTTCCATATGAACGTGATAACCTCTTGCTCACGTACTTGAGTGTATGCACCTGTTTCCACCCATTTAGAAAAATGGTTAGTTAAAACCAAAAGGAAATTCACCTTTCCTCGCCCTGCTGGAAGGGGCCCAACGATATTCATCCCCCACTTTATGAATGTCTATGGTGATGTGACAGAATGAAGGAGTTCTCCTGCTTGGTGTATCATAGGGGCATATTTATGGAGCTGCTCACATTTCCTGACATAATCTACCGCTTCTTATTTCATGGTAGGGCAGTAGTATCCTGCACAGATGAGGCATATAACGAGGATGTGGTTTCCTGTATGGGCGCCATAGTGCCCTTCGTGTACTTCCTCTAGTACCTGCCTTGTTTGATTTGGCCCAATACATTTGGCTAAGGGGACGCCGAACGTCCTTTTGTAAAGATCATAGTTTGGAAGGATGTATCTAGCCGCATGTATTCAGAGCTTTTTTTTTTTATTATTTATCTTGTGGGAGTGTTCCTTCGTAAAAATATGATACAATACGATTGTTCCAGTGCCAAGTTAAGTTTATGGACTGTACCTCGACCTGGTCTATCAAAGAATGGAGAAAGGTGACCATGTTTTCTTTGTCAATATTTCAGGATGTTGTTGCTAGCTTGGTGAGGCTATCTGCTTCGATATTCTACGCCCTGGGTATCTAGTCGAGGAACAACTCATCAAACTCTGGTAGTAGTTTGTGAATTTTCGACTGGTATTTCTGTAGTCTCTACTCCTTTATTTGGAAAGTCCTAGTGACTTGATTCACCACGGTCTAAGAGTCACAATAGAGGATGAGTCATCGAGCACCATATTTGAGGGCTAATGTCAACCCTTCAATCATAGCTCTTTACCTGGCCTCATTGTTAGTCATTAGGCACCGTATAGATTGGCGAATAACTTCACCCTTAGGGATTTCGAGGATGAGTCCCGATCCTAGCACATTAGATACAACGTCGATATAGAGGAACCAGAGGTTAGAATGTGCAGAAACGCAGAGCGCTTCTTGCTCTACCTCAGCCAATATTTTTGCGCTGAAATTGGCGACGATATCGACGAGCACTTGCGACTTTTATGAGTTTGTAGTTGATACGTTATATCGTCCTCATTTAGTTCTATGGCCCATTTTACCAATCTGCCCGATAGTTTGAGTTTGTGTAGGATGCCCCTGAGGGGGAAGATCGTCACGGCCTTTATGGTGTGACACTGGAAATATGGTCTAAGATTTTGTGAAGCTACGAACAATGCCAAAGGTAATTTCTCAAGGTGGGGGTACCTTGTTTTGGCATCAATTAAGGTTTTGCTGATATAATAAATTGGAGATTGCATACCTTTGTTTTTGCGGACCAAGACTGTACTTACCGTGACTTCGCAGACTTCTAGGTACACCATGAGGCATTCTCCCAGCTCTGCTTTGACAAGTAGTGGCGGTGAGGACACGTACATTTTCAATTTTCTTAAAGCATCGACGCATTTTGAATTCCACAGTAGTCCGTGATCCTTCCTTAGTACATTAATGAATTTATTGCACATGTCTGACGATAGTGAGATGAATCTCGACAGGGCGGATTTTTGTCCTATCAATTACTATACATGTTTTTTGCTGGTCAATGTCTCCGGTATTCCTTCGATTATTTTTGATCTGATCTAGGTTGAATTCGATACTACTTTGCAAAATAAAAAAAACAAGGAATTTTCCTGAGGTTACGCCAAGGGCACATTTTATGGAATTCAGTTTCATTCCGCATCGCCTCAATATTTTGAAGGCTTCCTTTAGATGACCAATGTGATCCTCCTTCCTTTTCGACTTCACTAGTATGCTATCGATGTAGACCTCCATAGTCTTTCCATGTAGTTATTTGAACATTTTAGTGACTAACCTTTAATATGTCGCCCCTGCATTCTTGAGTCCGAACGGCATAAATCTATAGCAATACTTTCATTGGTGAGTGATGAAGGTGGTCTTTTCTTGGACTTCTTTTGCCATTAGAATTTGGTTATAACTAGAATATGCGTCTAAGAAGCTTAATATTTCATGCCCCGCCGCTGCATCAATGAGCTGGTCAATATATGGTAACAGAAAGGAATCTTTTGAGCATGCTTTATTCAGGTCGGTGAAGTCTACACACATCTGCCACTTCCCGTTCTTCTTTTTTACCATGACCACTTTAGTGACCCACTATGGATACTTTGATTCTCGGATGGAACCATTGTCGAGCAACTTATCAACTTCTTCACTAACTACATCGTTGATAGTAGCATTGAACTTTCTCCTATTTGCCGCACTGGCGGGTAAAGAGGGTTGACATTCACCATATGTGTGGCAATATCCCTTGGGATTCCTGACATATATGAATGAGAGAAGGCAAACAAATCGGCATTGTTAGTTAAGAATTCATGGAACATACCTGGTTCTGAGAGGTTGTTCCCAATATAAGCTTTGTATTGTCGGCATTGTCTAGTTGACTGCGGTCGAGGTCCTCTATGGTGGCCTTGCAGGCTTCTATGAAATTTAGGTATTTGATGTCCTCTATCTGTACGTCCGGTTTGGATCCAATATGGCTGATTGCTATGTTTTCGTACTTTCCCCATTTAGTTGTTGGGCGTGCCAGCAATCTTGGGCGATATGTTGCTCGCCCTGGATGCTGAATATCCCCCATGGGGTGGGAAATTTGATTGAAACTTGATGGGATGGCTCGCATGGCGTGTATCCAGAGACGTCCAATGATAGCGTTGTAGGCTGTTTCCTGGTTCGTACATGAAACACCGTTTCCATAGTGACTCATCCGGCCATAATATGTAGTACTACCTCTCTAGAGGTTCGTTCCACTACATTATTAAAACCCGTTAGTGATATGCAACGGTACTATCTTATCCTCAAGCATCATCTGCATGAAGACTCATGGGTGAATAATACACGCGACACTTTTGTCATCCACCATTATTCTCTTTATATTAGTGTCCGTGATACCTAAAGTTATAACTAATGCATCATACTGAGGGAAACACAAATCGTTGGTATCTAACTTATCGAAGGCGATACTATCTTCGAGGTCATCATGACCATTCGTGAGCGAGTGTATGCTTGAGTTTGTGCGTAGTGGTGAATTTCACATGGTTGATTACTATATGTGCCTCTGGTTTAGCATTCTTACCACTCCCTGCCACAGCCTATATAGTCTTCGGTCTTATGTCCTCTTTCTTAATTGAATTCACACAGAATGTTCGATCTTCGGGTGATTGGATCTGACTTCATCTTTTTTGGCCACTGCACCTTTGTGCCGAGCTTTTCTAGTGCATACACTATTTTTGAAGGAGAAATGCAAAAGTTATGAGCAGATAATACTGGTGGCATACCTCTTTCGTTTCTGTGTGGCATGGTATACCGAGGTGTGACGTCTGTATGTCGTGGAGGAGATGAGATGGATGTCCGGATGTAGAGCTGATTCCTTTCTCGACTGAAACGGGATAGTTAGTCCCTTCGAGCATCGTTGTAGTGATATCTTCTTGTTTTGGTTGGAATCGATGTTAGCCATTGGATCGGACCATTTAGATCGTCCTTGTCTGCTCTTACTTCGGCACAGAAGGCATTATGGATTTCTTCCCACGTTGTGGAGCATAAGTCTGCTCAACAACTTTTTGGTTGCTTTCGACCCATTTCTATTTAACCCATTCTGGAAGGCAGTTACCGCCATCCTTTCCGATACGTTCAATAGGCTCATTCTTACTCTGTTGAATCGGTCTAGGAAATCCCTAAGTCCTTTGCATGTCGCTTGCCTAACAGTGAATATGTTGTTTACCCTGTCTTCTGTCTTTTCATTCTTGCGTGAGGGGTAACAAACTTATCTGCCATTTATTCGAACATTCATATTGACCGTGCCGGTAGTTAGGAATACCATGTTAGTGCTCCCCCTGTTAGGATTTCACCGAACTTTTTCAGCAGCACCAATGACACTTGTTCCATTGACAGATCGTTACCTTTTACTGCCGTGACATAATGGATTATATGATCTTCCAGATCCGTAGTGCTATCATATATTTTCAAGTATGGCGGAATTTTGAAGGTTTTTTGAATAGAGTGGGTTCTTGCCTCTTTACTGTATGGTTGCGCAACGAATCGACTGATGTCTCTTTTTGGTAGCAACTTCGGAGCTCCCGGTATTTTATCGATCCTTTCTTGATGCTATTTCATCTGATCACGGAGCGTCTTGTTCTCATTCTCCATTTCTTCCATTTTCTTTCAGATAGATGCAAGTGCGCCGTTACCTGCATTAATGACAATACGAGTATTACCTGTACGTGGAGTTTCTGGCTTATCGCCGACAGCTGCGATGTTTGCGGGTATTATGCCTCCGATATCCCTTTGAAATGATTTGTTGCGAATGTTGCTCAAGGTGTTAGTCAACCATTCTTCTAATAGTCTTTTCACTGCTGATGGTGCTTCTCCTGCTGCGGATATTGAGGTTCCTCTTTCGCACGAGATAGTCACGCTTTCATGCGGGGGAAGTGAGGTGTCTCCCTCATGTGTAGCGCTTGGCATTGCATTTTCATTGTCTTCCCTGCCGGCCTCGTTGATGAAATCTAGAAGGTTGTTCGTGACACCTACTATAACCTTTAATCTTGCTTCTTCCTTTCCTGCCATTGCTGATCTTCGCGAGGCTAAGGAGGGGTAATTATTTCTTTCAAGGATCTAGATGAAACTAAGACCTCAGCTAAAGAAATCCTTACAGACGACGCCAAATTATTTGACTCAAAAGATATTGAAACCTTTTTGAATAAATCAATTAAAAAAGATGAAGGGGTAAATCTTAGCTAAGCATAATGAACTCTAGAACAAAAGGTAGAAAATATGAATACATCGAGCGCTACTTCTTGATTTCTAGAAAGTCATTAATCAAACATTGGAGATAACAATCTTAAAAATATCCGAAGTCTTACATTCAGTGTCTCCCTTTACAAGGTTTATCTCCCACTATATATAAGAGACAATCCCCTTCTGAACTAAGGAATATTCGAAAGTATCTTTCTAATGTCCCTGTTGGGCTTACAATACTACAAAAATCATACATTCTCCGTTTAATGCTTGTCGTTCCTTACAGGACGTCGAGCTTTGAAGATCTCGTCTTCTATTGTATTTAACAATGACTGTGATCGTCCAAATTTGGACCCATACACAAATATCTCATTCCTTAATTGTAACATAACATCCTTAGATAATGTTACTTAACTTTCTCTGAGAAAAATTCTAAATGTCTCTCGGAATTAATCTATTTTATGTTATGTGAACCCCTACTTGTTTGGTGAGTTTAATTTAAGTATCCAGGTAAGTAAAATCCAACAAATCCATCGAAGTAGATAGTGAAGTGATACCGATAAGAGGAAGAATTTTATTTTGTGTCTCACACAATTGATATTAATTGTATAAGATTTTTTTATTTTATAAATGTGTGGTTTCGGAAAAGTTTATGGATCTATATATATAAGATATATGTTCACAAATATATGAGATAAAAAAATATCTTATATAATTAATATAAATTGTGTGAGACACAAAATAAAATCACTCAATATTCCTAATAATCTGATTTACACCATTCCTGCTTTTATATTTAATTAGGTACACATCACAAGAACAAGCAGAATTTTCAGGCATTGCATGTCCATAATATATCAGTAGTCAGTGGCCGTACCCTGGATTCACGTGAACTGATTGGATCTATCTATATAATGTGCAGCTAGTTAATTCTGAGGAATTTTATTTTGTGTCTCATAAAATAATATTAATTGTATGATATTTTTTTTATTTTATAAATTTATGATATAAGACAAATTTTTTTTATACAATTAGTATTAATTATATTTATTTTTTCGCTAATCTTATTCTTTCGTCATTGGCCTGACTCCAAGTTCCGACCTTCATTTAATTTACAGCCAGTAATTTGTCAAATCATATCATCACAAGAATATACAAAAAACTAATACGTGATCATAGTAATATAATCAGCATTTGAATATGTAAATTTGGTTGGTGCAAAATAGACTGAAAACTCCCAACTTTCATTAAGTATAGTGATACAATGGTACGTTGAGTTCAACAACATTAGTAATGTTTCAATTTGTTGCAAGCAAATAAGACTCAGGAGTAAGAATCTCCTGAAACGACTGATTTAAAAAATAGTAATTAATAATAGTACGTCGGCTTCATTTAGTTAAAATATTAAATTTGGGTATATATGGTTGATGGTAGATAGGGAAGAAGGTACCTAGCCTGGTCAATTGATTATATTTCGCCGAAAATTTACATTATATATATAAATAAAATATTAAATTTTAATGTTATATAATTTATATTAAATATTCACTATTAATTTTTTGAATATATTTCAAATTTATACAAATTAAATGAAATTTCTAAATTCACTACGATAGACAAAAAGAGATGGAGTAAATGGGAATAGGAATAATGAAAATGGGATACTCTGACTGATGGCAATCATCAAAGCAACAATGTTCTTTCATCAGAAGTTAAGAGAGCAAATCTTTGACTCGGGAAGATGCAAACTTAGAATGGTAAAAAAGGGAAGAAAACAAAAAAGAAAAGTTGTTGAATCGTAGTACTAGATCTCCTTTTTTTTTTTTTTTTTTTTTAAAGAAATACTCAAAACAATATGGAGATTTGGTGAGTATAGGGAACAGGAAAGAACAAAGAGGACCCACGAGTCATATGTACTCAATGATGATATGTATGAAGAAACAAAACTCCTCACTGGATTCGATTACTAGATTCAAAAAAGAGAATAATAAGATGTTCTTGAGATTGGCGTCCCCTCTTATTCGACAAACGGGAAGACCAGACCAAACTTCCCGATTCGCTTTCCAAAATATGCTCTTTATACCTTCCATTTCTTTCTTTTATTTCCCCGATATTCTATCTCTACGCTACACTATAAGCATTGCATTGTAGAATAAATACCTAATACAAATAAGTTTATTATTCTAATTTATTATGAGATTTTGATTAGGATCGAAATAACTAGATGTTATATGAATATTAGCAAAGTATATTTTGATCGAAGATAAATTATATAACAAAGAAAAATATATTAAAAGAGATAAAAATATATAATATAGTTCGGTTGATTTAACCCACGTTCACGGTGGAGATGAGCAATATAAAATAATAAAAAAAGTACAAAATATCAAAAAACAACCTCACAAAAAGATAAATACAAGTGACACACTAATACTTGCCCCTAAAAGTTCTTCCCCTCAAACACTTTATGGGGGAAAATCCTCAATTTATAAAAGTCCAAATATTTTCCTACAAGAAAAAGAAGTAGCCAAATATGAGAGATTTAGAATTTCCTTCTATAAAAAAAAATTCAATTAAAATAAACGTATTGCCCTTTCCTTCAACAAATAGAAATACCAAATATGATAAACACCTAAATGATTACCCATTAACCGTCTAGGCTTTTTTGTCATATAAAAATGATTACAAAAATTATCGTCATAATAAGTGTAATTTATAATTCATGGCAAGTCATGTTCTACATTAAGAGATTAAGATACAGTATAGTTGTAGTTCTTTTAAATAAGGGTGTACAATATTAAGTTAAATCTTCTCACATCACTCACATTTTATATGTGAATGTAAATGCAATCTGTTAAATGAAACACAGGGATTTGCTTAATCATGGAAGCCCAACCCCCCTCCCCCCAACTGTAACACCACCCATAATTCTCACAATCTTTTAGAATGACAAATATGCTCGCGCTTCCTCATACATTATGTTACGTGGCTTCTTTGATTTTATGGGCCCCAGCTGGCTTCCTTTTCAAATATTTCTCTAATTATAATCGTATTTTATCCAACTTTTGATGTTCATATCACAAAAATCAATCATTGTATATAACATTTCAATTTGTAATATAGTTACTATTACTTAGAAGTCAAAGATTTCTCTTAGATCTCAACTTTTGGAAATTTAAGTAGTTTAAATTATTAATTGTTACTATAAATTATAATGCTTTTTAATTACGTAGTTCAAGTTATTAAATGAAGTACACATTGAAAATTAAGCAGTCTGATTCTCGTACTCCAAGCACTGGCATATGAAATCCAAGGAGGAAGAATGCACAAAAATATAAAAATTTCACATTATCGATATATTATGTCAAATATATTTATCTTTTGTGCGATTTTATTGTGCAAAATTTTGTTTTAACTACTCAGCATATCCTTATACATTATCATGTGCCATGCGTGGCAATTATGGTTCCGATATAACCCATCACGTGCCATGCGTAAATTGTCTTTGAATCCCCCGTCGCCCTTCGATTTGCATGCATGCATTTGTCCAACTATCCATGCAAATAATCTAAGCAAAAGCGCACACACAAAATCTGTATATTATAAAGATTTTGAATACCAAGATTCAAATCTTCTATTGAATACTATACACTACTTTATGCTACAAATGACGAAAAGCTAAGAACAGTGTCGAAATTCTAAGAAAGAAGAGATGTAATATTGAAAAAACAATTGAAACTAAAACAGTAAAAGGAAAAGAAAACATTCCTCAAAAGCAACGAGATACAACTGGAATGAATCTCACTTACTCCAGTTTGCAGTCTCTCTTTTTAGCTTTCTCTGTCTAATTGGACTAAGTTTTGGATTGGTCTATGGATAGAGTAAAGAAAATGAAAGTGATCTAAAGAGAGAAACCCTTGATAAGCCAACCTATGGAAAGTTAAGTTTCTGGTCAACATTGTGTGAGTTGTTATGTTTATTCCTTTCCTATAAAGAATAAATACTGTAGCCTCTTATTGTCTCCTATAAGGGGGTCTAGCCTTGTAACCAAAGGAAACTTGGATTTCTCCCTTCGACCTTCTTTTTTTTTCCTCTATTCGATAATTGAAATCATAATTAATTTGAATTCATAAGCTAATTCTTTTAAAGGAGAAAGCGCTTCATATTAAAAAAAATTTATTTTTAAGAACTTTGGTTCGTCAAGACGGAAATTCTATCTCACCACGATACTTAATAGTGCCCCGACCTTTTTCGCTCAACTCTTCATATACGTTTTGTCTGCCTCGCTGGCTAGCCCTGATATACACTGGAGTACACTTTTTCCTGGGAATTTATATTTTTATTAGATTAAAAATCAAAGTAGTTTGTAGTCTAGTTTGTGAAGTTATATAGTAGTTGTATTACAATATTGCTATAGTTACAAGATAGTCATATTTTTTAATCGTAGGTAGAACTATTTAGAAAGGATAGATCAATGTTAATTCCTTTATTTTTTAAATTTCTCACCAGGTATTCAGTATCTGCATTAGAGTACAATTAATTCGGATTTGCACTAGGTGGGGCCCCAATTGGGATAGCTCTCTGCCAAGAATTTCTCCATACCCAGAGCTCGAACTCGAGATTTCTGGTTGAGGGAGGAGCAGCCCTATCCACAGCATCACATCCTTTGAGGTTAGATCAGTGTTAATTCACTTCAATTAAAAAAATTCTGTGCTCTTGGACCGTTATAATTAATAGGTTAGATACAATTGTATAATTAATTTTCTTTACGATAAGAGCAAAGGAATTATGTGGCTTTGGGTTTTGAATAATGGACTATTGTTAGTCATGAAAAAAATGTGTTTCTCAATCCGCTTAATGATTTATCGCATGAGGCATAAAAGGAAAATACTTTAATGATTTATCTTATAAAAGTAAACGTAAATTGGTTTCGTTGTGCAATAATTTGGTGAGCGAAACAATTGGAAACCTGAATAATAAAGATCAGAAATGAAAAAGAAAAGAAAAGTGAGGGTGCACCAGAAGCTGGACCAAGCCATTGAATTTAAACTTAAAGTTACATACATCGATAAAGTACAAATTTATTTTACACTTGCAGAACAATTTAACTTTGTTTAGCAAATTAAGTATCTTACGTAATTTTATTTTACTAATTATAGATAACTATAATGTAGAAATTCTTTTGCATTGTAACATATACAATCTTTGGCCAAAATGTTATATTTTGCTTTTCGAGATTCAAACCCTTTAATTTTTATCACGTGTTTAATTAGAAAAGAGAAATTTCGCTCAACGCCTATTTTTAAAAGTATCCGAGTTACTGATAATCAAGAAAAAAAATATTCTTGTAATAAGAAAGGAAAATTAGAATATGAAATAGCAAAAAATAATCAATATAAAACAAACGTAAATAATTGCATTCCAATAATAATCAGAACGTGTCCATACAAATGACATTCATATTTCTTACATCGATATTTCTAAGTACAACATCTTTTTCCCTTTATGACTAAGTCATCATGTCCATTAATTGAAGACCAGTGAATTTGTCCTTTTTTCCTATCTTGGTTCATTCCACATAAGACTTCTCAAATTACTAAGAGATTCGAGCAATCGTTCCTTCTCGTTCCTCAAATATTTTGTTTGTACCTATTAAGACTCATATCTTTTTAAGTACTTTTCCCCAATTTTTACTTTTCTAATGATCCGCGTGTTTTGCTATGTCACACAACAAGAAAAGTACTATTTACATGGTGTTATGAAATAATATAAGAACAAGAACAATAATACAAGAACAAGAACAATAGAGAGAAAAGTAGAGAGAGGAGTATTCTTATTGATACTTGGGATGGTTTACAATGGTAGAAGACCCCTTTATTTATAGGGAGAAGTAAACCCTAGAATCTCTCTAATTATGGACATTCACCTAAAAAAGGAGATTTTATAACACTCCCCCTTGAATGTCTATTCAATAATGTGCCTCGTTAAAACCTTAACTAAAACAAAATCCAATGGGAAAAAAATTATAGAAAAGGAAAAAGAGTACACATGTTTGAATATGCGCCTATTGGTTGCCTCGTTAAAAACCTTGCAAGGAAAACCCAGTGGGACAAAACCTTGTAAGAAAAAAAAAGTGCAACGCGCATTAACTCCCCCTAATAAGAACATTAATTTATATCCTTGAGCATTTGCATTCCAATCTTGTGCATCATCTTCAAAACGATCTTTGGTAGATATTTGATAAATAAATCAACCATAATGACTTGAATAAATATTCCGCACCTTGAAATTATCATTCTTGATAGATATGAACATCTTCATATAATGTCGTGGAATGACTCTTCAATATCTCCATAGATGTATTCTCGATGCCATCATGCTTATAGTTATAGCAAGATACATATGTACACAAATTGTACTTAGGATGTGGTATTTCAGGACCAAGAATTGCATATGCTTCAAGCAACTTAAATCTTTCAAGTTAAGTCATGTAAGTCACATAATAGACTTTAGATGCATATTAAGTTTTCACGTCATGCTAAACAAATAAGATATCGAAAATTGATTATACATACCTTTGACTTTTATACTCTCAAGTATTTGAACTACATGTCCAAATCTACATGTCTTTCACATGGAATCAAGTATTTGTCTATACGCTTTAAGCGTATCAAAGACTTTGTCCTTCTGGGACTTAATATGAGTATTTGTAGTGAGAATATAGTTACTTTCTTTGGGTCAGCAAATGCGTATAGCATGCTTTGCAATATGTTGTAATTGAATTATCCATTTTATGAACTTCAGGTTCATATCATGATATTTGGGGATTTACATATACAAATGATAATTCATCCCATGTAACCTCTTCTCAAGTGTTTATCATGTCTCCCCCCCCCCCCCCCCATGTTAGAAAAGCTAACTTGTTTCCTCAACTTTGGGAAATCATCTTTGTGCATTATCATGTCAATATACACAGCACATTAATAATAAGATGAAATTATTTGGTTCCTGACCCTGAACCACTTGTGAGGGGAGAATATACTCTCGTATACAACTTATATCAAACTGATATATATAACTTTGTTCTCATAAGAAACAGTTTAGCTATTAAGTGGAAGCACTCAATAATTATCTTGCTAAACCAACTTTGATATAAACCAACTTATCAAGATGAACTATCTTGAGTAGAGAATCTGGAAATTATGCTCGAAGTTAGATTACTGAGCAATTTACCTCGCAAGCACCGGCCAGGCTGCGGGTTAATAACAATTGCGCATGTAACCATTTCATAGATGCATCATATGTGGTATACATGGCAGGTGAATTGGCCCATATTCACCTTTGATATTTCCAGAATTTATGGGCTTCAACCCGAACTCTTTAGTTGGTCAGTTCATTAATGAGAACAAGTGATACAAGAGAATTCGTAAAGAACTTTCTAGTTCTTTAATATTCACCTATGTGAATTTGCACATCATACTTAAAATGAGATGGCTAACACGAATGCCAACTGAATAAATTATCAATATTGGTAAACTTCAAATTTACACCATGACATGTGCACTTATCAATAAACTTCAGGTTTATTATGACATGGGTTTTTATACCAATAGATATCCACTTTATTGTGGCATTCTTTCGTTTGTGTAGTACAAACTGGAGAACAAAACGGGTAGCTTTTCATATACAAATTACCCCGCTACAAGTTGTAGTAATAGGAGATATCAAATCCTTCCTTTATTTATAGTCTCAATATAATCAATCGCTCTCGCGTGTACTTTGGAAACTGAATAAGTTTCTTTGAGACTTACTACAGCACAATACTCAATTGTCTTTCTCCAACATAGTAATAATTGGCTCTTCTAGAGCTCTCAATTAATTTTGTACTACCACAGATTCATCAACATCCATGTGGTGAATATCTTTCTTAAAGAGAAAGTTATACCATTATGGTCATGTCAAACTTACATGCAATATATGTTTCTTGCATTATCGTTGTCGTTTAATAGTCATATTTCCAAAATACTTTGGCGTACAATAGGTACGTGACCAACGATCATTCATGCCATATATATAGCCAACAGGCTTAACACTATTAGGTGTTTCAACTATAGGGCCAAAAACTTCACGTTTTGCCAGCGAATTCAATTCTGATTGAATTGCTTCTTGCCACTTTGGCCAATCATGTCTTTTTCGACATTCTTCAACAGATTGAGGTTCGAGATCCTCACATTCTTGCATAATGCTAGATGCGACATTATAAGCAAAGACATTATCCACCACTATATCCACTCGATTAATATTTGCCTCAATATTGATTGGATTTATGGATAGTTCCGTATTTTCCAGAGCCTCGGGCTCAATGGATTCTTCATGAATCTCAGAATTTGTTAAATCATGAATTTCCTCATGAGATTCTTTCGTAGTGTCATTTTGATCATTTGCTTTCCTCTTTCTAGGATTTCGATCTTTGGAACCTAATGGTCTGCCACGCTTCAAGCGTGCATTTGACTCATTGGATATGACACTAGATGATTGTCCAACAGGGACATCAATATGGATTGGGACATTTTCCGCGGGGATGTGGGATTTCGTTATCCTTTTCAAGTCCGTAAATGCGTCAGGCATTAGATTTGCTATTCTTTGCAAATGGATAATCTTTTGTACCTCTCTTTCACAAATAGAGGTATGTGGATCAAAATGATATAGTGATGCATTTTTCCACAAAATTTCCCGTTTGGTTTCACCAACTTCTCCCCCTAATTTTAGGAAAAGTGTCTCATCAAATTGACAGTCTGCAAATCGTGCAAATCTCCTGTCAATGTTTCGAGGTAGCGAATTAATGGAGGGCGATTCAAACTCAACATATATTCCTAACCTTCTTTGCGGACCCATTTTGGTGCGGGATGCGGTGCTACAGGCACATATACTGCGCGCCCAACAATTCTTAAATGGGATATATTAGGTTCATGACCCAAAACTAATTGCAACAGGGAATTTGTGACAATTCGTCAGTCAGAGACGAACTAGCATTGCTGCATGCAAAATGGCGTGACCCCAAACCGAAGTGGGCAGCCAACGAATTAGCATTGCTGCATGCAAAATGGTGTGACCCCAAACCGAAGTGGGCAGCCGACGAACTAGCATTGCTGCATGCAAAATGGTGTGACCCCAAACCGAAGTGTGCAGCCTCGTTTTCATGAGTATGTGCTATACACAATCTCATGTCAAATATTACTTTCATAAAGTGAAAGATTATTTTGAGAATCTTTATTATTCTCATTATCACAATAATGACGATTATAATTTCGTCTATTGCCACGTCCACATCCATTGATACCTTCACGGTAATAATTTTGTCTTCTTTCAGACTTATCACATACTGCTACCACATTCTCTAGAGGGAATGGAGCAAATTCAATTTGGACGGATTTTCAATTCTTTGCTCACAATCATACATGAATTTAATCATGGCAAGACATAGAGATTTTACCACTTCACGTGGTTATAATTTCTTACAAACTCCATTAGAGTTATAATCAAACTTTGTTGTCAATGTTTGTATATGAAATCAAATCGTAGAATTTGAAAGAAAAGTAAATTACTTACCTTTAAGGTATACCAATAAATATTGTGATATCAAATATACCTCTTCTATTTTTCCGTATAGAAAATCGGTTCGTGTGACAATTCTGAAATATGTAAGAGACCTTGTTTTCCACCATTGAACTCCACAAAGGCACTGTATTCTTTAACAGATGTAACGATACCTTTATATATGCCTCCAATCTCAATTTCCCGCCCAATAAATATGGTGTTTCATGAATTCCAAGCTGTGACCATGTAATCACCTCAAGCAATTCTTCCATTGTTCCATACCCAGGAAGTGCAACAAAAGCATCTGCTCGACGAGCCATCTCAGCTTTCCTTAATCTTTTCAGAGAGTTTCTTGAGATGGTAGAGTCTCGTGCTGATAACGTATTATGAAATAATATAAGAACAAGAACAATAATACAAGAACAAGAACAATAGAGAGAAAAGTAGAGAGAGGAGTATTCTTATTGATACTTGAGATGGTTTACAATGGTAGAAGACCCCTTTATTTATCGGGAGAAATAAACCCTAGAATCTCTCTAATTATGGACATTCACCTAAAATAGGAGATTTTATAACACATGGGGATTTTTTTGGTGATTTTAGGGAGAAATTCGCAGGCAAGCGGATTTTCCAGCCAAACAGAAATTCGATGAAAATTCCTTCTTAGGTGACTATTACTTGCGGATTTTAAAACCCCCAAGTAAGTTACCCGGAAATTATGAATCTGTATGTAAATTACCTGCGGATGTTATATAAATTTTTTAGGGATTTTCATATGAAAATCCACAGTAATTCTCAAAGAAAATCTCTTTTGGAAAATATTCAAAAAAATAATTATCATTCATTACTAATTTAATTTTTTCATACTTAATTCTTCCGCTAACTACACTACTCTGCTGAATATTTGTTACAACAAGCATCTCTCTTACAAAGATTTTCTGCGCTTACGATTTTATTTATGTAATTTATTTATTTATTTAAATTATTAAGTTTCTACATACTTATTTTATTTTATATATTTCTCGTATACACAATATATATATTCTCATTGCATGAAAATATCTGTCTTACCACCCTCGGACCTTTCCCCATTACCCACAAAGTAGATCCCCTATAATTGATTACTGTAAGAAGTACGTTGCGCAAATCTCATCGGTAATCTACCTATAAAGGCCGAAAAATTATATACTTCTTCACATGTGGTACAGAACCCAAGCAATTTCTCTACATTTTTTCTATCCACAAAATAAACTTATAAAATTATTTATTCTCTCTATATTCTTTTAAGAAGGATATGGTAAGTGTGGATTCAAAATTCAGTATTAATATATTTTTTTCAAGAATTAAACACACTATATATACCTAATTAAATAACTGGTAAAAAAATTTACTCCAATTCTAATAACGTACACAATACTTAGTTACTTTTTAAAAATTAATCGAGAGAATATTTGAAAATAGAATTAGAAGATCACTCAATACTTAAATTAAACTTATAATATTTACAAAAAAATTATTCTAGCAACATTCGATAACTAAATTATATCATTTTTACACACATGCAAAAATGAAAGATTAACATTTTAATTGTTTTGGTCTAATTTAAGCTATCCATAGTTAAAATTAATTAATTAGATCTACGACAATAAATTTGTTATTGGAGATAGTTAAACCTAACATTAATGATAAATTTAGCTAACTTTTTTCTTTTTAATAATTATACTTAAGTTATTCAATTATACACAATTTAGTATGTTCTCTCATGATATTTTAAGATATTTAATTATTTTGTTAACATTAACTAATTTTATTTATGATAATTAATTTTATTAGTGGATTAGTAACTGATCATATCATTCTTAATGGTTTGTACTATACGTCTGAAATATATATGCCTATAAATGATTTTTTATAAGTATGAATAATATTAGATTTGGTATTTAAGATGCATATGTTTTTCTTGAATATACACTAATTAATAATTATATATTTGTAACTAACTTTGTAAAACTAATTAATAATATTAAGTTTAATTAATTATAAAAACTAAAAACATATGTTTTATAAGAACATCATGGAATTCATATTCGATAAAATAAATAAATATTGAATACAATATCATAACATTATACAAATGCTTGACGAAATTAATTGATCAATTCTAACTAAGAAATAAATAATATGAAATGTGAAACAACAAGCCAATACTACTAAAACAAGTAAATTGCAAAAAAAAAACTTCAACAACATAATAAAAATAAGTTCATTAACCATTTAATATTAGGAAATATAATAAGTTTATAACCTTTTCAACAACGAAATTCTACATAGCATCACTCAGTTACGATATGCCAAAATTTTTAATGACTTATTACTTCTAATATTAGAATGTGTAATTTCAAAAACTAAAATAAAATAATGCAATTACACTAAATGAAGAAAATAACATACAAAAAAAAATATTTTAAAATTTAAAAGTAAAAGAAAAATAAAAATTTTAAAGTACTTAAAAAACAAATAAATAATAATAGACAAAAAGGAAAAAAATAAAAAATAACCTTATAATTACATAATGCAATAACAAATTCTCATTTCCCCCTTGAAAAATCGGAAAGTATAAGTACGCCTCTCCAATTACATCCAATTTTATGCTGACTTGGTCAGACAAATATGTATGACCGTGTGACGACACCCAAATTCAACTCCTAAATGGCTTTCCAAATATGCTCTTAGTAATTTTCCTAAGGAATTCTATGTTTAAGAGAAATCCTAAGTCAAATCCCCAAGAATTAAATTTCTAGAGAAATTCGTAAAATCAAGATCCCTAGGTTATTTTCCAATTAAGAAATCTCCAAGTAAATCTACAGGTAAATATCTCTAGCTAACTCCGCATGTAACTGTACTTGGGGAATTTCCGACGAATTAACAAAAAAGAAATTTTCTTGTTCATTTACTTATGGATTTACTTATGAAAACAGTACCTGCGGATGATTTTTTCAAGTAATTCAGCAAGTAATATTTTGGCACAAAATCGCACCAAGTTTACCTGTAGATTTTCCTGCCAAAATAATTTTCGCGGGCATAATATTCTAGAATTCAGAAATTTTACATTTCCGCATGAAAATTTGCAGGAAATTTTTGCGAAAAAAATTCCCATGTAAAATCACTAGGTAATTTGCACTTTTCTAGTAGTGTCAGCCACACAATTAATTTCACGTGTAATATTTTTTCTCTATACAAATAGTCTCCCCACTTTTCAAGCAATTGAATATTTGGGAAGTGGATCTCATTTAAATCGAAAATTTTTGCCGATGTTTCTCACATAGCATTATACCTTCTTCCAAACTGACCCGTCGCATGTTACTTCCATTTAATGCATGTGATACATGTCGATCATCGATTGGTTCTGCAACTGTCAGTGGTTTCTATGGCCTTTTTACTGCTGCATCAGTCACAAAGTGACAGTTTTCATGATGACGTTTCTTTTATTACCTTTTTTGCATGACGGTTGCTTTTGCATATAAATTCATCCTTTGTCTTTATTTTCATGAAAAAAATTTCTTTAGTGCTCTTCATCCATATCATACTCTTCAATACATTCTACTTTGTTCATATAACCATGTCTTCTGCAAATCCTGATCCTCGAAAAAATCTTATTATAGACGAACTCCCCCCTTCTTCTGCTCCTATGAGAAATAAGAGAGATGGTAGGTTACATTGTTTAGGGTCAATTTTTAGTATGTGGTTCTTCTTCTCAACCTAGTCCTACTCCCCCATCATCTTGAAGAACTAAGGCCTCTTTTTTCTCATAGATCTTCTGTTAGAGGTACAGATTCTAATGAATCAATTCGTGAATCTTCTGTTGATGAGATCATCCATGCTGAACTTACTTTCTATTCTGATAGGGAATTGATTAGGAATCAAGTCACTTACATGACTTCTCATAATCGTGCTGATGTTTACCCTACTCAGATTACTGAATGTTTGATTGCTGTTATGACTGCTATTGGAAATTTGACTTCCCAATTCTAGTTCCTAATGAAAATCAAAGAATCACTTCCTTTAAAGTTGGTTTTTCTTTTGTGTATACATATCCCTTCACATTAAGTTTTAGGCCTCCTATTGACCCGGTCATCATTGAATTTTGTGGTTTCTTTGATATGCGTTTAGGACAGATTGGCCTTATTGTATGGAGGGTTGTGGCATGACTTAGGTATTTGGCAAATCTGGCTCAGTTACCCTTCACCTTTTACCATCTAATCCATCATGCTCTCCCATGTTATCCCGTCATGGGATTTTTACTCTCACGTCAAGAAGTAAGAGAGTTTTGGTTAGCCCTAAGGATGATAAAAACCGTGTGTGGTACGCCCGATTCATTGCTGCCCCCACAAGCGGATTAGTAGGTGAAGAGCAGATGCTCTTCCCTGAGAAGTGGAACTTTGCACGTAAGTTTTTCTTTCAATCTTTATTTCTTCTCTTTTTTGTAAAGAGCTTCTACTTTTTGTAACTGTTTTACTTTTCTCTTTCAGCAATCATAGGAGCCGTTGAGGAGATACCCGATTTTCGTGATTTAACCTTTTGAAATAATAAAACAAGTTACCATTGAGATTCCCTCATACGGTAACCTTTTGAAAAAATTAGGCCAGGCTGACGTGTGGTTGAAACCACAAATAGGCCCAATTGAGAAGTCAAAACTAGAGGGTCATAACTCTCTAACTTGCATGAACGATATTGTTCATTCTTTATTGAAGGTATAAATCTCGCCTTTTATATTATGTGAATTTTGTTTTATTAGTATCACATTTCTTTATTATATAGATCAATCTCATTGGTACGGAGATGATGAAAAGGATCGTCCATACAGAGCATTAATGCATGACTACCATACTAAGGCAGATAATTGGAAGGAACAGTACGAGAGTCTTTAACTTGAAATAGAGGTTTTAGAAGAAAACAAGTGTACATTGGAGTAGCAAGTAAAAGTTTTGGTTGCAAAACTAGCAGTTGAGAGAGCCTCTTGTAATCAGGCGGACAAAAACAAGAACCTTCTTGAGTCTTCATTTGCTGAACAATTTCTAGAGCTAGTGAAGAGGTCAGAGGTCTAAAAGACCTGTGAACTCATTCAAACACTCACGCAAGCTCAAGAAGATCTCCAAATGTCTTCTGATAGAGTTCGATTTTTAGAAAATTTAGTTGCCTCCTACAGGCTTCTTATGATGCTACCTTAACTGAGAAAGAAGAACTCATAAATAATATTGAGCATTGGAAAAGAGACTATGAAGCCCTTGAAGACAAGACTGTCGTTGAAGTAAGTTGGGCTTTTTTGAATGCACGCCATGATACTTTACTAGAAGCAAACTAGGACGGCTTTGACTTAGCTGTTGAGATTGCAAAGATCAAGGAGACCATTGAGAAAACCTAACAAAGTCAAAGTATTTCTTCACCCATGACTGACATTCTTGAAGGTGATAAATTACTCCTGGTGAGGCTGCTATCCAATCTCCTTCCTCTCAAGTTACTCTTCCTGCTTCTGATGATGCCGTTCTTCTTAGTTTAGATTCTTCCCCTTAGTGAAAGTTCAAGAAAATGTGAAATGTTGTTTTGTTTTATTGGTGGAATATTTGGAGATTTACCCCTGGTTCCATTTAGGGTGATTTTTTGGAAGATCTTGCCCCTAGTTTGTTTCAGGGGTTTTTGTAAAGACGATTAGATTAAAACTAAGTTTATACTTAGTTTTAACCAATTTATTATGATATATGAACTTTTTTTCCAACTTTTATGAAATCTTTATTTCGAGTTTATGTTTTACTCTTTTAGTGGCTTGCCCTTGCCTTTTTCTTTATAGGTTTGGGGCTTTACTTTCCACTTAAATTTAATTTTTAGGTTTTTGTTTTACCCTTTGTTATTTAACTTTTGCATTTAAAAATGCTTTGTAAATTTCATGACTTTTTAAACAATCATGATTATAAAAGAGGCCCTTTTATATAAACATTTAATGAAGAAGGCGTCTCAACTTCATAATGGTATAACACACGAAAGACAAAATAAGAACACACTTTGAATATGACGAAAATTTTGTTTCATTTGAACTCTCAACAATATTTTACATGAATTTAAGTATCATCTATGACTTTTCCGTAACCTTTTTCTTTACAATAGATTTTGTAAAAAAATTCGAGGGTAGACTTTGCTCTGAACTTTTGGATGAGTAGACTTTTAGGCTTGACTTGAATTCTGATTGTTCTAGTCTTCTTTGCCTTCCTTACATATATAGTCCCCCAAGTGTTTGAGCTTTGAAGTATGAAATATCGAGCACTTGATTATTCTTTGCATGTGGTCCTTTTTCTGAAAAGGAAAAACGCACGAGATTCGGAGGCATATATAATTTAGATGATGACTACTTAACCTTTTTTATTTTCATAAGAAAGGTTGTAACCCTAGATCGAGATTATGTTACTTCTGAATTTCTTTTAGGTCTAATATCATCATTTGGTACGAGCTAGCTTTTTTTTTTTCTATCATCTAAAACCATTGGTATAATTTTAACTATACAAAATAAAAATCGTAGTTAAGGGGTACCTGACCATGGGTATTTCCTTTCCTTAAAAATAGTACTTCTTCAAATGAACGACATTCCAACTCGAGGGTAGAACTTTGTCATCCATGGTTTCCAACTCATATACTCATTTTCTAGCGATACCCCGAACCTGTAAGGTCCTTCCCAATTTGGACTCAACTTCCATGCATTGGCTGTTCTCATGGATTGGAAAACTTTCTTGAGTAGGTATTACCTAATCTTGAAACACCTAAGATAAGCTTTCCGATTGTAGTATCGCTCAATAATTTGTTGCTATGCATCCACCCTTATTAAAGTTGTTTCTCTCCTTTCTTCAAGCAAATCTAGATTTAATCGCATCTCCTCCTCATTTAAGTTTCTTGGGTGCATCTCGTACTTGGCTCTCCTATTTCAACTAGAATTAAGGCTTCATCACCGTACACAAGTGAAAATAGTGTCGCTCATGTACGTGTTTTTGCTGTTGTCCAGTAAGCCCACAAGACTCCAAGTAGCACTTCTGGCCACTTACCTTCTGACTCCTCTAGTCTATTCTTCAAGTTATTAATAATAATTTTATTTGTTGATTCAAATTGTCCATTGGCCAAAGGATGATAAGGCGTTGAAGTAATACTTTTAATTTGCCAACTATGAAAGAATTATGTGATTTGCGCACCTATGAACTGCGGGCCATTACCACACACGATTTCTCTTGTAACCCCAAATCAGCATATGACGTTTCGCCAAATGAGGTCTCTGACCTCTTTTTCTCGTACATGTTTGAAGTCTCCTACTTCTACCCACTTGGTAAAATAATCATCGAGAACTAATATAGTCGTAAATTTCCTTTGGCTTGTGGTAGTGGACCTGTGATATCCATCCCTCACTTCATAAAAAGGCCATTGTGCAATAATTGAATGTCGTAACCCTGCTGGTCGATGAATGTTGTTACCATATCTTTGGCACTTGTCACATTTGGCCACAAAAGTTTCGACTTCTTCTTCCATTTTTGGCCAGTAATACCTTGCTCTGATTAGAGTTTTTACTAGGGATCTTTCTTCGGCCTGATTTTTGCAATGTCCTTCATGTACTTCTCTCATCACATAATCCATTCGAGAAGGTCTGAGACACCTTGATAAAGGACCGCCAAACATTTTTCAATATAAATTGCCTCAGCCCAAACAATAACGAGCAGTGTTTTGACGGAATTCCTGAGCCTTTTTCTTATCTTTAGGTTGTATTCCATATTGTAAAAAGTTGACGATCCCGTTTCTCCAATGCCAAGTTAAATTATTGAAATTTACCTCATTTTTGTTTTGGCTGAGGTGCAAAATGAAACAAATATATTACAGATGCATTTTCTTCATTTGTCACTTCTGCAGCGGATGCGAGGTTAGCCAATGTGTCTGCTTCGGCGTTCTCGTCTCTCGGTAAGTGCACCATTTTCCAAGTCTGGAACTGTCTCATCAAATCTCTTGCCTTTTCCAAATACTGCTGCATCCTTGTCTCTCTAGCTGTATAAGTTCCCTGTATTTGATTAACCAGGAGCTGCAAGTCACTTTTGATTATGACCTGCTCTATTCCGAGCTCTTGTTTTAATTCTAATCCTACAATCAAAACTTTATATTCATCTTAATTATTAGTAATAGGATGACATTTTATGGCTTGACGTATAGTCTCTCCCGCGGGTGAGATTAGGACGATTCCTAAACCTGCTCCTTTTAGATTTGAAGAGCCATCTATGAATAGGGTCCAAGTTCCTGGATTAGACTCGTTAAATACATGCAGTTCTTTTCTGCTTTTGTTACCATCCCTGGGCTAAAATCCGCAATGAAATCTGCTAAAATTTGTGATTTTATTGCAAGTTGATAAATGATGTCATATTCACTTAGTTCTATGACCCATTTAGCTAACCTACCTAATAACTCTTGCCTATGCAATATATTACGTAATGAATAGGCGGTCACTATAGAAATAGGGTGACATTAGAAATAAGACCATTGTTTTCTAGATACCATGAGTAATGCTAAAGCAAGTTTTTCTAAGTGAGGATATCGAGTTTCGGCATCTAATGACTTACTAACATAATAATTTAGAGATTGTTTACCTTTGTCCTCCCGAACTAATACGACACTTACTGCCACGTCTGATACAACAAGGTAGATGAGTGGCCTTTTTGCATCATTTGTTTTAGCCAGCAGCAATGGATTTGACAAGTACGCTTTTAAGTTTTTGAGCACTTGTTGGCATTCTTTAGTCCATTCAAATTGATTTTTCTTTTTCAACACTGAAAAAAGATTAAAACTTTTCTTCAAAGATTTAGAAATAAATTTCTCCAATATTGCTATCCTACCTGTTAACCTCTACACTTCTTTTTTGCTCGTAGGTATATCCGGTGTCTCTTAAATAGATTTAATCTGCACTAGATTTTCTTCAATTTCACGGTTAGAAACAAGGAAACCTAAGAACTTACCTGGTGATATACCAAATGCACATTTCTTGAGATTTAAATTAATATTGAATTTGTGGAGAATCTGAAATGTATCTGAAAAATATTGAATATGATCCTCCGCTTGTAGTGGTTTTACCAGCATATCATCGATATAAACCTCCATGGATTTTCCTAGATATCCTTGAAACATCTTATTTAATAACCTCTGGTACGTGTCTCCAACATTTTTAAGTCCAAAAGACATTACTTTATAACAGTAAGTCTCCCTATCTATAATAAATGAGGTTTTTCCTCATCTAAAGGATCAATTTTTATTTGATTTTAGGCATCTAAAAAACTTAATTGTTCTTGCTCAACAGTAGCATCAATTAGTTGATTTATGTGCGATAATGGAAAAGAATCTTTTGGGAAAGCTTTATTCAAATCAGTATAGTCTACGCAAACTCGCCACTTACCATTCTTTCTGGGCACCAATACAGTGTTAGCTAGCCAATTAGGATACTTTACCTCGCGGATAGACCCAATATTCAAAATCTTTTATACTTCATCCTGAATCACCTGGTTTTGAAGGATCCTTTCTTCTTTTTCTTCTATTTGACAAGCAGATACGTCGGATTTTCATTCAGTTTATGTGTCATCATCTCCGATGGTATACCTATCATATCTGAATAGGATCAAGCAAAGCAGTCTGCATTAGCTTTTAAAAATTTAATAAACTTCCTTTTAATCTCCGGTCTAAGGTTGGTTCCGATGTAGACTTTTTTATTAGGCCAATGCACAAACAACACCACTACTTCTAGTTCCTCTTTTGTGTTTTGATGCTTTTATTTTCTTTTGGTTCTTGAATAGTATTAGGCCTCGAGTATACATTCGTTTTTCCATCTACAGTTGATGCTTGTGTTGCTAATCCCTCAAATGAGTTCTGTAACTGCTATTTTTCACATGCAACGTCATTTTTTTCGCTTGAGTCTATCACTAAGTTAATGCTTCGAGAAGCCTGTTGATCTCCACGGATTTGCCTTATTCGCCATTGCAAAGGAACTTGATTACTTGATGTAATGTAGATGGAACAACATCGATCTCGTGAATCCAAGGTTTTTCGAAGAATCATATTGTACGCCATATCCATATCTATTACTTGAAATTTAGTATCTTTGACTACTCCTTTTGCAAATGTAGCGAATATTATCTCCACTTTTGTAACAACGCTTGAGTTATTAAAACCAGACAAGGTACGTACTTTGAGTACCAATTTACCATCAGCTTGCATCTCGTTTACTACTCTTAGTAGAATAATATTTATAGAGCTACCTGAATTAATCAAAACTTGTTTTACATTAGTATCATGTACAAGAAAAGATATTTTCAGTGCACCATTTTATGGGATCAACACGCCATCTTCATCAGTATCATCAAATGTAATATTATCTTCTTCTAAAACTTGGCAAACTTTCTTCCCATGGGCAATCGTGATTTTTGACACCTTTTTTGCTTTCGTATATGTTACACCGTTGACCTCCTCTCCTCCGCTTATGATATTAACTGTTTTTTAGTGACAAAGGTTTTGTTGGCTCCTGCCTATTCTTCATATATGATTGCTTACCTTTCTCACTAAACAATTCGGTTAAGTAACCTTGCTTTAATAAATGCTCAAGTTCACCTTGTAGCAGTCTGCAATCTGTTGTTTTCTGACCGTGATCATTGTGAAACTCGCACCAGAAATCAAGTTTCTCCTGTTCAGGTTTGATCTCATTTCTTTTGGCCACTTTACTTTAACTCCCACGCTTTAATAAACAGCTACCAACTCTGACGTGCTAACATTGAAGCTGTAACCGCCAATTTTTTTGTTTTGAGCTTTTATCGTTGTCTCTCGTATCTCGTGCATTTTGCTCCTTTCCGAACCTGGACGGTGCACCTAAATATTTCTCCCTTGATCTGGAATCATACTTGGGTTTTTCTTGTTTTTAACGTGAATCCCTACCTGTTGGTCTAATATAAGGTTCGTACCTGTTTTTACCGAATCTTTTTTTTGTTTCTGGACGCCTTGAACTTACTCTTTCATCACTCCGGGACTAAGTGATAATGTCTTCTTCTATCTGCAGCTTCGTGTTGTACCTATTGTAAACATCATTCCAAGTTGTTACATGGAATTCTCGTAAGCCTTCTTTGAGTCTCCTCATGGCTTCTGAGCTTTTTTTCATTTAAATTGCTTGCGAATGTCATAGCCGCCCAATTGTCAGGTATGCGTGGTAGCATTATCCTTTCACGTTGGAACCTATCTACCAATTCCCTAAGTAACTCCGTCTCCTTGTTTTATTTTGAAGATGTATTCCATCCTCTTCTCAACTTTCTAAGCTGTTGACTGTGCTTTTATAAGTGAATCTGCAAGCTCAGCAAAAGAATCAATAGAGTTTTCAGGTAAAAACGAATACCATGTTAATGTTATCTTTGTTTGCGTTTCACTGAATTTTTTGACTAGTACTAATTCAATCTCTTTCTTGGTCAAATCGTTGACCTTTACACAAGTTATAAATGCAGTCACATGATCTCTGGGATCGGATGTCCCATGATACTTTAGGATATCGGGTATTTTAAACTTCTTCCGAATAGGCAAAGGAGCGGCACTTGGCTTCCAAGGTTGTTGAGAGTATTTATCCATATTCACTCCTTTGATTATAGGTGGAACACTAGGTATTTGTTCTATGTGTTCATTCTGCTCCTTGAGCAGTTTCCGCAAAGTTAATATAAACTTTGAAAATCAGAATTAACTGGTATATCTGACCCTCAATCGCAAGATTCGCTACGAGTTCCTCCGCTGCCCGAATTAGCAAGTCTTGAGCATGGATTCTCTATGGTTGCAGTGTTGTTTGGAGGAGGAATTGGTGGTACGGCTGGCAATCCGCTAACAAAAGCTTGCAAAACATTCCTGACTTGTTTTGCAATTAACTGTTTCAATATTGCATCAATATCTTGATCGTTCCCATGTTGATCATTCATATGCGATTCAGATCTAACAGGTCTCTCTTCTCGAGATTATCGAGGAGACTTTTATGATGAGTGACTGGAGTTCCATCTCCTTGTTGATTATGCCGATTCAACTATTGCTGATTTTGTGGGTTTTTCAAGTTTTGTTGGTTGTCGTCGTTGGTGTTTGACATGATTTTTATGGCAAAAGAATGTATTTGGAAAGTGAAAAGATTATTAGATTTTTGGTAACGGAACCAATTTGTTTAATTAGAAAATAGAAGTTTCGGTCAAAGCCTATTTTTAGAAGTACTCGGGTTATTGATAAAGAAGAGATGGAATATTCTTGTAATAAGAAAGGAAAATTAGAATATGCAATAGCAAAGTAATCAATATAAAGCAAAAGTAAATAATTGTACTCCAATGATAATCAGAACATGTCCATAAAAATGACGTTTGTATTTCTTATATAGACATTTTTATGTACAACGTCTTTTTTCCTTCATGACTAAGTCATTATGAGCATTAATAACATTAATGGAACGTTATAATTAGTAATCGTAATTGTTTCGTGAAGATTCTGTAACGTTTGTAATCATTCATGCTCATTAATTGAAGACCAATGAATATGTTCTTTTTCCTGTCTTGGTTCATTCTACCGGTGTCTTTTCAAATTACTAAGAGACTCGAGCAACCGTTCCTTCTCGTCTTTCAGACGTTTACTCGTACTTATTAAGACTCGCATCTTTTTAATATTCTTCTTCAGCTGTCACTTTTCTAATGATTCACGTGTCTTGTCATACCAGTCACACAATTAATTCCACGTGTAAGGTTTATTTTCTTCCAATAAACCATATTTTTGGGCATAGTTTTTTTAAAGTATTTTGAAATAGGATTTACATATTTGAAGACTACACAAAAAAATAAAATAAATCATAATAATTAATAATTTAAAGTATTTAAAATGCATATAGAAAATTACCGTCAAAGAATAATTTATTTAACTAAGTATAAATATCTTCAAACAAATTAGAATGGATGGAGGAAGTATAAGTTAAACTCCAATGACGTTAGCGCTAACAAAAGACGTAACCATAATTCATGTGGCTAGTTTTTAGTTATTATATTTTCTGCGAATTTCTTGTCATGCAGTTTTTCAGGTTAAAGGTGCCCGACAATCGGCATTTATGTGGTAGTATTTTTATAAAATATGGTGATAATCACCATGAAAAATGCTCTGGAAGGCATAATGACCAGAGGCATCAGCCTGAGTATTCTTGTGGTCTATTCTTGTTATTTGTGTAGATTTGTTTGCTTTTATTCATGGTGCTACCGTAGAAAAGACTTTATTTGAAGACGGTGATGGTGCAAATACATTCCGTGCTTTAACCCAACTCTCTTTTTCCTATCCCTATCCCGATGAGCCGAAACTAAAGCTCTTATTTTCTGTTGAGTAATAGTTCGAGTAACCCTTGAATGAGCATGTTAATTTTTTGACATTTAATTTAATTCTTGCGATTTGCAACCGTACTCTATTTTTATACACCTTTTAACCTATATCACATTATTAAAAATTATGATTTGGTAACCAACTAACAAAAAATTGGTAATACTATGACCATTATACCCCTTCCAATATATATAAAAGTTGAAACAGGCATACCCAGATTCAAACTCCAGATCTCCTCCGCATCTTCTCCATCAATCCGTCTCTCCTGAGATCACGTCTCACATTCAAATTTCATATTCAAATTCAAATACATTGTAAGTATTCAAATTTATCTCCAGAATTCAAAATAGTTTTTAAATTATATGTTTTCTGATTGATTGATTGAAGTTGTTTGAGAACTTCACTGATATGCTGAATTTGCATTCTAAATCTATTTGACGATAAATTCTAACATTCTAATCCGACAAATATGCTGAAACAAGCTGAAGTTATTTAGTTTATATAAAAAAAAATCAGCAAAACAAGCTGGCAAATAACACAACGAAGAAAAAATTATATGATTGTTTAAAACTTTGCCATAGTTGCTGGAGTTTTTGTGTTAATAATTAAAAGCTGAAATTTTGCTCCTACACTGGATAAAAAAGAAATAAAACATAAATTAGAAATTCATATTGCACCAAAAAACTTCGCCATAGATGTTGATTTTTTTAGTTATTATTTAAAAACTTTAGCATGAGTAGCTGAAGTTTTCCTCCTACACCGGATAAATTAAAACTTCATATTGCACCAATAAACTACGGCATAGGTGCTAAATATTTTTAATTATTATTTAAGAACTTCAATAGGAGCAGCTGGAGTTTTCCTTCTACATTGGGTAAAAAATAAAAAATAATAAAAAATTTATATTGCACCAAAAAACTTCAGCATAGGTGCTGAAGTTTTTCAGTTATTATTTTAAACTTCAGCAAAAGCAGCTGAAGTTTTCCTCCTATATCGGGTAAATTAAAAATTCATATTGCACAAAAAAACTACGACATAGGTGCAGAAAGTTTTTAATTATTATTTAAAAACTTCAGTAGGAGCAGCTAAAATATTTCTCCTACATTGGGTTAAAAATAACAAATAAATAAAAATTAATATTGCACCAAAAAACTTCGACATAGGTGCTAAATTTTTTTAGTTATTATTTAAAAACTTTAGCAGGAGCAGCTGAAGTTTTTCTCCTACATTGGATAAAAATTAAAAAATAAATTTAAAATTTATATTGCGCAAAAAACTTCAGCACTGGTGCTGAAGTTTTTAAAATAATCTGTAAAAACTTCGGCTAATGGAACTAAAGTTTGAATAGAATTAATATTTAAAAAACGCAGAAAAAACTTAAAACAAAAACTGAATATTTCATTAAAATATTAAAAAGGATAAATCATGTTACATAATAACAAAAAAAATTAATCATCCATATCATCATCATCACCATCACCATCACTACCAGATGGACTAGCATCTTCATCAGCAAGATTGTCAAATCTTGCATGCATCGCAAGCGTACCAAGCTTGTTGTTAATTTCTTCCAACTCCCTGTCGTATTTGTCTATGAGGTCATCCAGTTTAATCTCAAAAGCCTCTATAATGTCTTGCTTGACTTCTTCCAACATTTGCTTGATGACATCATTTATTTTTCTCCTTTTTGTATTTTATGTCTGCTAATCTATATGTGTTTGAGTTAATAAACTCACAAGGAATAGCATGCTTATATAGGGAAAAAATACTTTTGCATGGTATAAGAAAAGACAAAGAGGAATTTTAAAGGTTGTCTAATAAAAAGCTGCATAAATATGGTTGGAATTATTACACTAACACATACCCCCAAATGCAATATAATTACTCCTTTAATAGTATAGGTTACTCCTGTATACTAAGTAACGAATGCTGAAACATGCTCAAGTTTGTTGAATTCATTTACAAAAACATCAACCCAATGTACTGAATTTTTTTTAGTTCATTTCTACAATTATCAACACTTAATGAGTTGAAGGTTTTTTCCTTTATTGATAAATCCTCGTCATACAAAAAACTTCAGAAGATATGCTGAAGTTATTAAGCTTATGTCTAAAAACTTTAGCGCTTAATAAGTTGAAGTTTTCTATGCAGGATTCATTAATTATGTCATACATCTTTTTTCAAAAAAAAACTTCAGCAGAAGATAATTAAGTGATTTAGTTCATTTGTAAAACTTTCAGCACAAACAACCTAAAAATTCTTCTGTTCACTTTCCTAATACTTGCCACTAAACATAAATCTACAGCATCAGTTCGATTTGTGTTGTTATAACTTTTAATGGGAGTTGGACTCCCGATTTGAAATACTTGGATCATGATAAAAAACTTATTCTACTTAATAAGTACATATCATTCAATACTTTTCTGAAGAAAATTAGTATAGTTACAAATATTGATTCAACCAGATATGCACTAAAAGTATGGTTTGATGTCAAACTAAATACAAGCAAAGTAATGCTTGTAACTTCAGATGAAGAACCCGTACGTGCATACATTTGCTTATGACTGATTCAGCCTACAAAAATTGTTATTTCGATATCAAAAAATACAACCTTCAGAATCTGCATCATTCAACCAATCTCTTGCATATGCGATAGATTCAGAACCGTTTGTTGACTATCAACATAAAGTACGACAACCAATAATGGAAGTAGACAATTGGCAACAACCTTCTAATAAATTCACACCAGTTTGTCATCGCCCAAAAAGAAGAAGGACATCTAATAATGCAAATTCATAACCAACACACAATCCAACAAAACTTTTTGTTACCTTCTTCAACGATAAGCAACAATGAAGATGAAGTAAACATGAAGCTTGTTAGAAAATACACTTAACGCTAGATGGGGGGTGAATAGCGTTATAATAAAAAATAGCGTAAACTTGCGGAATTTAAAAATTGCGGGAATTAAATAAGTGCGATAAGTAAATAAATAGGAACGAACACACCGATGTATCCTGGTACACCATAACCCGTGGCTAGTCCAGTCCCCGAGAGACTCTCTCGAGATTTCCACTAACACTGTTAAGCTTACGGGTGCTCAACAAACCATTACAAACTGAGGACACAAGCCTCAACAACCTTTGCTTGAAGATACAACACTTCAAGACTTCAACCAAAGGAATCACAAGTTCCTTCTTACAATACAAGGGAACAACTTTCCCTTCAAGTGTATAAAAACACTTTGCACTCAAAACAAGACTCTCCTCAAGAGTAGATATGAGTAAAATAAATACGCTCAAGAACGCAACAACAATTTGGCTCTGAAAAACTTATGTAATGAATAGAAAATGATGAATAAGAGAGTATGCAAGCTTTAGCAGTAATATTGTCAGTTGTTATGTTTGTAAGACTGATTTGAAGATGTATTTATAGTGTCAAAACCATGCATTACCGTTGCCTAATTGCCAATTAAGAATTGCTGATTTTGTGCTATGACAATCGATTGTCAAAATGATACAATCGATTATTTTCCAATCGTTCCAAATATCATTCCCAGATTTTACGCATAACAATTGATTATCTAAGACATATAATCGATTACTGGCAACGTTCAAAAAATCTTTTCCAGATTTTACTTAAAACAATCGATTGTCAGAATTATACAATCGATTACTTGGCAACGTTCAAATAATCTTTTTCAGATTTTACTTAAAACAATCGATTATTAGAAATCTATAATCGATTACCTGACGGTGTTTGAAAATATTTTGGCAACGGTCAATTTCACAATCGATTATGCTATGAGAACAATCGATTATTTATCAGTCATTGAAGAATCTAATAGACACTGCCTCAACACAATCGATTGTCATAAGTTCACAATCGATTATTTTGTAGCTTTGAAAAACTCTGATGGACACTGCCTTAATACAATCGATTGTCATAAGTTCACAATCGATTATTGTGTGGCTTTGAAAAATCTGATGTACACTGCCTCAACACAATCGATTGTCATAGGGTACACAATCGATTGTCATGCAGATTTGAAAATTCTGATGTACACTGCCTTAACACAATCGATTGTCATAAGTTCACAATCGATTGTCATGCAGCTGACTTAACATAATCGATTATCATAAGTACATAATCGATTATCTTAGTCCAGATTTTAGAGGCATGTTTAAAAATCATTTTGGCTAACATAAATATGCATGATTTAAATCATTTTGCTTTAAATTAAATATGCATGATTTGATAAAAATGTTTTTACGAGAGAAGCCAAGTCTTGAGTCAAGTTATCAGATCAAGATCACAATTTAAAGAACGACTCATGTATAACTTTATTTCTTGGTCTTGTGCTTGAATCTCGTTATGTATCAATTTCGGGCTTGTGCTTGGACCTCGTCATATGTCAATTGCGCATAGTTTGTCATTCATCAAAACCTACAAACATGAACACACATTTAGTATAGTGCCTTGAGAACGTGTTTCAACAATTTCCCCCTTTTTGATAATGGCAAACTTAATCGGGATATGCATATTAGGTAATTCATAATGACGATCCAAGATACACATATATATATATATGCAATTAGTTCCCCCTCAACATATGAATTCCCACTCAATTTATGCCAATAAATATTAAGTGCATAGCCCTTATTCTTCCCCCTTTTGACATTAGCAAAAACGGAAAAAGTAAAAGACATAATAAAGCAAATAATATCAACATAATCGATTATTCGGAAAATGCAATGCATGACTTAGATCAACGTGGAGTCAAGAATCCCGAGTTCACTACGAATTCGGAAGAAGGACTCTTTCTCTAAGGGTTTTGTAAAGATGTCGGCCAATTGATCTTTGGTTTCAACAAATTCAATTTCGACATCCCCTTTGAGAACGTGATCTCTTATAAAATGATGCCTTAATTCAATGTGTTTTGTTCTTGAATGAAGAACGGGGTTCTTCGCCAAGCATATGGCACTAGTATTATCACATCTAAGAGGGATATGATCAAGACTTAGGCCATAGTCCAAGAGTTGTTGTTTCATCCAAAGGATTTGAGCGCAACAACTCCCCGCGGCTACGTATTCAGCCTCGGTTGTGGACAATGCAACACTTACTTGTTTCTTGCTAAACCAAGAAATGAGAGAGCTACCGAGCAATTGGCAAGTGCCACTAGTTCTCTTGCGGTCCAATTTGCATCCAGCAAAATCGGAATCGGAATAGCCAACAAGTTGGCATGAAGAACCTTTGGGGTACCATAGACCCACATTTACAGTACCAACAAGATACTTCAATATCCGTTTCACCGCAGTAAGGTGTGACTCCTTCGGACGTGATTGATAACGAGCGCATAAACACACGCTAAACATGATGTCCGGTCTACTAGCAGTAAGATAAAGGAGAGATCCAATCATATCTCGATACTTTTTGGTGTCGACTTCCTTACCTTTCTCATCTTTGTCTAGATGATCGGATGTGCTCATGGGAGTGGTCATTGCTTTTGCGTTGGTCATTTCAAATCGTTTCAGCAATTCTTTGCAATATTTAGCTTGAAAAATGAAAGTTCCTTCTTTCATTTGCTTTACTTGCAGCCCCAAAAAGAATATTAGCTCACCCATCATAGACATCTCAAATTCGCTTGTCATCAAATCAGAAAATTCCTGTTGTTCAATGTCGCCAATTACTTGTTCGAGAGGATGGTCTTTGATTGTCCTCCACGGGTTAGGCATTTTCATTTCTTTTTCCAATTGTGGCGCTTCCTCCGATAATTGATCCAAGATTTCATCTTGAGTTTCCTTCGGAGTTTCCTCTTGTACTTTGTCTTGAGGACTTAGTGAGTTTAAAATACCTGCAAGATCAAAACCAGAATCCTTTCTCGCCAAGCGAGCATTATTTTCGGAAAATACAATATGAGGGGATTCCTCCACAGTTCCGGTTCTATTATTGAATACTCTATATGCTTTGCTACGTGAAGAATAACCAATAAACATTCCTTCATCGGATTTGGCATCAAATTTTCCCAATTGATCTTTTCCATTGTTATGAATAAAGCATTTGCAACCGAATACTCTAAAATGGGAGATATTTGGTTTCCTTCCCTTATAGAGTTCATAGGGGGTTTTCATGAGTATTGGCCTTATGACTACTCTATTTAGAACGTAGCATGCGGTACTCATGGCATCCGCCCAAAAATGTTTGGGAATCTAAGCCTCATCGAGCATGGTTCTAGCCATCTCTTCGAGACACCTATTTTTCCTTTCCACAACCCCATTTTGTTGTGGTGTACGTGGAGCAGAGAAGGTATGCTCGATACCGAGTTCGTCACAAAAGTCCGCAAAGAGATTGTGATCAAACTCTCCCCCATGATAACTTCTTATTGAAGTGACGGTTGTGTCCTTTTTATTTTGAACACGTTTAAGAAAATATTTAAAATTATGAAAAGCTTCACTTTTATGAGCAAGAAATAGAGTCCAAGTAAATCTAGAATAATCATCAACAATAACAAAAGCATAACGATTTCTACCAAGACTTTCAATGCGAGATGGTCCAAATAAGTCCAAGTGAAGTAGTTGCAAAGGTCTAGTAGTTGAAACAATATTTTTCGATTTAAAAGATTCTTTTGTTTGCTTCCCTTTTTGACAAGAATCACAAATAGAGTCTTTTTCAAATTTCAAATTTGGAAGACCAATAACTAAATTTTGTGAAACCAATTTGTTTAAGAGATGCATGTTGATGTGAGCTACTCTACGATGCCATAACCATGTATCATCCTCTTTGCTCATAAGACAATTCACATATTCAGATGAAGAATTTGCGAGATCAACCATATAGATGTTATCCATTCTAAAACCACAAAGGATAATTTTAAAATCGCTACGGCGAAAAACTAAGCATTCATCCGAATCAAATAAAACAAGATTTCCCTTGTCACATAATTGACTTATGCTCAAGAGATTATGTTTTAAACCTTTAACTAACAATATATGCTTAATGGAAGAATGTTCATCCTTACCGACCGATCCGATGCTGATAACTTTTTTATCACAAAAAATAACGCTTCCTCCTTCCTTATGTTCTAGTTGAAGGAACTTGGATTCGTCTCCCGTCATGTGTTTGGAGCATCCACTATCAAGGTACCAAAGTACACTTGATCCCTTCAAACATACCTACAGGACAAATTAATGAGTCTTTGGTACCCAAGCTGTTTTGGGTCCTTGAGAGTTAGGTGTAACATGCTGTTGTGCTTGACATACATTTAAGTGTCTATGTCTAGTGAAACAAGCAGGAGCAATATGTCCAATTCGATTGCAATAATGACACACAACATTAGGATTATGCATTCGTCTAGGTTGATAGTAATTGGACGGACGAAATTCATTTACTCTATTCTTGACAATATGACTATTGCGCAATTCATGAAAATCATTTCTCCTACTATTTGTTCTAGGATATGCAGCATTTTTAGAATAGTTATTTCTAGGTTGAAAGCCATTTCTAGGTGTTCTAAAAGGTTCAAAGTTCCTTCTAGTGTTTGGCCTAGAATATGCGTTATTTCAAGAATGATTATTTCTAGGTTGCGATTGTTGAAAGCCATTTCTAGTTTTGTTATATCTAGGATGAACGTTTGTTTTATTAATCCTAGGTTGAGCCTTAGGTTGTTGGGGGTTGGCTTCAACCTTTTCTTTAGGCTCATTTTTAAAACCTATGCCATGCTTGGTCGACTTCAAATTAACAAGGACTTCATTCAAATTTTTATGAGAAGAATTAAACTTATCTAGGGTGCCCTTAAGTCTTTCTACCTCATTTTTGAGATGCATGCAAGAAGTACAACTTTTACTAGAGCTCTCGGGTTTGTCGGCGCTTCTCTTGCCGAAAAATTTGTTTTCTTCTTTCAACTTCTCATTTTCTAAAATCAGTTTTTCCAAATCTTTTTCTTTCAAAGAGAGTTGTTTTTCAAAATCTTTTTCTTTTAAAGAAGCATTTTCCTTTATGCTTTTAACAGTTTTGGAAGCTTTAATAAATTCACCATACAACTCATCAAAAGCATTTTGCATTTCCTCAAGAGAAAAGAAATTTTTGGAAGAAATTTGACATACCTCTTCTTGGTTGTCTTCTTGTGCCATAAGACAAAGATTTGCGGCTTCGTCTTCTTCTTCCTCACTCGACTCGTCTCCGGAGTCGCCTCCCCAAGATATGTATGCTCGTTGTTTCTTGAAGGGTTTCTTCTCCTTTTTGATATTTGGGCAATTTGATTTAATGTGCCCGGTTTCTCCGCACATTATAAGCACTTTATTTGATCTCCTTGTTTTTTGCCTTTTTGTTCATACTCTTTTCGCATGAACTTCTGAAATCTCTTGATAACGAGTCCGAACTCGTTGTCTCCGTCCTTATCATTTTGAGGTTGGCTTGTGCTTGCCTTGAGGGCGATTCTTTGTTTCCTTTGATCATTAACAAGAGGGTTAAGTATAGTAGATTCATAAGTCTTAAGGTTACCTCTTAATCCATCGATGGTGACATTTGAAGTGCCAATAGACTCTTGAATCGCGTCGGCCTTGGAGCGCCATTCCGGAGTGAGACTTCGGAGAATCTTTCGGACAAGTTCCTTATCCGTGAAGGTCTTCTTAAGAGCATGTAAGTCATTTACGATTTTTGAAAATCGTTCGAACATCTCATCGACCTTTTCGCCTTCCTTCATGTGAAACAGTTCATATGCATGGGTTAGAAAATCAACCTTAGCCTCTCTTACCTGGTCCGTACCTTCGTACGTGATTTCCAGCTTGTCCCACATTTGCTTCGCCGTTGTGCAACATGATATTTTCCTGTAATCATCAGCATTTATAGCACAATATAATAAGTTAATTGCATTAGCGTTGTTTTGCACTTTTCGGATGTCATCCGCATCGTATTCCTCTTCGGATTTTGGAACCCATTCTTTTTCAACCTTTTTGGTTGGAATTTGTTCTCCCTTCATTATAACCTTCCACAGATGAAAATTATTCGATTGAATAAATATTCTCATCCTCTCCTTCCAGTATGTATAGTTTGTACCGTCGAATAGTGGTGGTTGGGTGGAGCATTGTCCTTCACCTATTCCTGCAAAAGAGTCACGAGTAGAAGCCATGGATTGTTTCTCTCAAACGGTTAAGTCTTCAGAGAGTTGGGCTCTAATACCAATTGTTAGAAAATACACTTAACGCTAGAGGGGGGGTGAATAGCGTTATAATAAAAAATAGCATAAACTTGCGGAATTTAAAAATTGCAGGAATTAAATAAGTGCGATAAGTAAATAAATAGGAACGAACGCACCGATGTATCCTGGTTCACCACAACCCGTGGCTAGTCCAGTCCCCGAGAGACTCTCTCGAGATTTCCACTAACACTGTTAAGCTTACGGGTGCTCAACAAACCTTTACAAACTGAGGACACAAGCCTCAACAGCCTTTGCTCGAAGATACAACACTTCAAGACTTCAACCAAAGGAATCACAAGTTCCTTCTTACAATACAAGGGAACAACTTTCCCTTCAAGTGTATAAAAACACTTTGCACTCAAAACAAGACTCTCCTTAAGAGTTGATATGAGTAAAATAAATACGCTCAAGAACGAAACAACTTTCGTCAACAATTTGGCTCTCAAAAACTTATGTAATGAATAGAAAATGATGAATAAGAGAGTATGCAAGCTTTAGCAATAATATTGTCAGTTGTTATGTTTGTAAGACTGATTTGAAGATGTATTTATAGTGTCAAAACCATGCATTACCGTTGCCTAATTGCCAATTAAGAATTGCTGATTTTGTGCTATGACAATCGATTGTCAAAATGATACAATCGATTGTTTGCCAATCGTTCCAAAAATCATTCCCAGATTTTACGCATAACAATCGATTATCTAAGACATATAATCGATTACTGGCAACGTTCAAAAAATCTTTTCCAGATTTTACTTAAAACAATCGATTGTCAGAATTATACAATCGATTACTTGGCAACGTTCAAATAATCTTTTTCAGATTTTACTCAAAACAATCGATTATTAGAAATCTATAATCGATTACCTGACGGTGTTTGAAAATATTTTGGCAACGGTCAATTTCACAATCGATTATGCTATGAGAACAATCGATTATTTATCAGTCTTTGAAGAATCTAATAGACACTGCCTCAACACAATCGATTGTCATAAGTTCACAATCGATTATTTTGTAGCTTTGAAAAACTCTGATGGACACTGCCTTAATACAATCGATTGTCATAAGTTCACAATCGATTATTGTTTGGCTTTGAAAAATCTGATGTACACTGCCTCAACACAATCGATTGTCATAGGGTACACAATCGATTGTCATGCAGATTTGAAAAATCTGATGTACACTGCCTTAACACAATCGATTGTCATAAGTTCACAATCGATTGTCATGCAGCTGACTTAACATAATCGATTATCATAAGTACATAATCGATTATCTTAGTCCAGATTTTAGAGGCATGTTTAAAAATCATTTTGGCTAACATAAATATGCATGATTTAAAATCATTTTGCTTTAAATTAAATATGCATGATTTGATAAAAATGTTTTTACGAGAGAAGCCAAGTCTTGAGTCAAGTTATCGGATCAAGATCACAATTTAAAGAACGACTCATGTATAACTTTATTTCTTGGTCTTGTGCTTGAATCTCGTTATGTATCAATTTCGCGCTTGTGCTTGGACCTCGTCATATGTCAATTGCGCATAGTTTTTCATTCATCAAAACCTACAAATATGAACACACATTTAGTATAGTGCCTTGAGCACGTGTTTCAACAAAGCTTATACCGATAACATAAGATAGAATTGAAGAAATTAGTGAAAGTTCTTGTGCTTCTCAGAAATCAAGAAAAAGAGTAAGGAGAAAGGTGAAAGAATCTCCACCATGTAAAATACTTAGGCACGATGCGTTTCCTGAGGAGGTAAGAGTTGGATCAATCTTTGAGAACAAACAAAATATGACTAAATTTTTATGTAGCTTGGAGATAAATGAAAAACTTGAATTCACCGCTGTTAGATCATGTTCCAAAAGATACGAGATGAAATGCATCGTGGACAAATGTGGTTGGAGTGTACGTGCTACTAGAATAAAAAGACTCCACACTGTTCGGGGTGATAAAATGTCATAATATCCATGAATGCTCGGTTGATGCAAGAAAACCAGACCAAAAGCATGCTACATCAAATTTTATAAGTGAACAAATTATAAAAAATGTTCGAGACAAAAAGATAGAGGTTACATCAGCCTTTGTAGAAAATAAAATAAAAAAGAAATTTGGAATTGACAATTGTTATCACAAGGTATGGCGTGCTATTCAAAAAGTTGTTGCTTGCATAAGGGGAACACCTGAAGAGAACTACCAGATTCTTCTTTCATACCTACACATGATGGTGGCCAAAAACCCAGGAACGTACACAATCATAAAAAGAGATGTGCAGAATAGGTAAGCAAAGCAATACTAACCATTAGCCTGAAGTTTCAAATGTTACTATTTGAAAAACTTCACACCATACGATTTGTTTTTTTTTTGTGTTTCAATATACATATTTTCTTACATGTTCTTTGTTCCTGTGACATCAGTAGCTGGTTAGTGCTACTGTAGACTCGTTATTGCAGTAGATGCAATGTTTTTGAAGTCAAAATACGTGGTGTCCTATTTGTTGCTATATCAAAGGATGCAAACAATCAAATCTTCCGCTATGTTTTGGTGTAGCAGATTCAGAAAATAATGAGGCATACATTTAGTTCTTCAATAAAATGAGAAAAGCAATTCAAGTGCGTCATAAACTAGTTTTCTTGTTAGATAGTAACCATTTGATCGCAAATGAGATTAGAGAATTTTTTCCTGAAGCTCACCATGGTATCTGCCTCTACCAGATTGAGAAAAGTTTAAAGCAAAGACATGCAAAGGCACGGTAATAAATCATTTTCAAAGTGCTGCAAGGTCACACAAACATGAAGATTTTAATCAGTTAATATCCCAACTCAAAAGTATTAACAAGAAAACATACAATTATATAATGGAAGAGACTCCCGAGAGATGGGCTCGATCGTGGATCTAACATTGTTTTATTGCTTACATTTAAAAAATTTCATAATTTTTCTTTTGAAGCAAAAATACACTAATATGGTTTGTCTTAATTTTTTATTCCTTGTTAGGTGTTTAACCTTTACTCAATGTTATTTAAATAGTGAAGGAATCGAACTCATTGTGAACTTAAAGAAGAGAATTTGTGACTGCTTGGAATTCCAACTTGATGAATTGCCCTGTCCACATGCAATTGCTGCTATTAATAAGAGATATTCACAGAAATCCGATTACTGCTCAAATTGGCATTCAAGGGAAACATGGTTGAAAACATATGAAGGACAGGTGAATACTGCGGGAGTTCAAAAATCATGAGATATACCACAAAATATACAATCTGAGATCACAAAACCTCCTGATGTAGAGATTTTACAAGGAAGAAGACAAAATAAGAGGTATATACCTACGACTGAATCATCAGTACCCTTAAAGTCTATCAAATGCAGTCAATGTAAACAAGTTGGGCATAATAGAACAACTTACTTGACTTCTCTAGCACCTCATCCATATTCCAAGATACACACTAAAAAATAGTCCAACCTTTAATAATCCTTGGTCTGAATTTATACTTTCTTTATTTCTAACATAATTGAAATGTGGTTTTTTTCATCGCAATAAAAACAAATAAGCTCTTTGACTACTTACTGGTTTGGTTGCATTTTTAAAAAGTACATAGTGACTTCTACGAGAAAAAACTTCAAGTTACAGTATGTGAAATACATATCCTTGAACACACACACACACACACATACATGCGCACACTCTCACATACACAAACACGCATACAACACACAAAAGAAATGCATGTACAAATAAAAGCTGCAGCATATCTATGCTGAAGTTATAGAAAAAGAGCTCAATAAAACTAAGTACCATTTGAAACTAAGAAATATAAAGAAAATACCAAAAAATAACAAGGATAATGCAATAGAAAGATAAGAACAAAGACGACGACAATTACATGATATAAAAATATATGAGAAAAACACACAAGTTACAAACAAAACTTCAGCCTCTGAGCTGAAGTTATATAACATTAACATAATAACACTTCAGCTCTATAGGCTGAAGTTAACAAAAAAACATAGCATTAAAACATAAAAAAGGATTACAAACACTAACAATCATCACCATCATCATCATCATCACCATCATCATCATCATCATCATCACAATACTCCTCAATTTCTCTAAATATCTTATCATCATCACTATCAGAGATAACTATAAGGTAGTAGGGAAAAAGACACTGGATCCAAGAGGATCAATCTTCAACTTGTTGAATTCATCATGAAGTTGACTTTGTTCGATGATTCTCTGTCCGTAAGAGGAAGAAGAGTCTTCTGGCTATTTTTCAGCTTCGAATAGTCGATCTAACCGGGAAACTCAAAACTATCAAACTGCTGCACAACCTTGTCAAACGAGGTTGAATAATCTCCACAAGTATGTTCCATGTTAAGCCTGTTCTGGAATGATTCATTGGTACAGAGCTTTAGTCTGATTCTCTCCCAATCAGCCTTTATTTTATTCCACAAAAGCATAAGATTACCCATCGATTTATTATTGTACCACTCACACTTCAAACTCTTCTATTTCTTCATAATTTCATCCATATTAGGCTTCATACTTCTGCTTGCACCAAACATTTTTTCTTTAACAAAAGCTGAAAAGCTAAGGATGAATATAAATTTAAAGAAATATCATAGAAGTTTATGAATGACTATGAGATTTTCAAGTGAAGAGATTTTTAATATAGACAAAGAGTTCACATAATCAATTTAATATCTATAAATATAAACGTAACTTTTCAACTGTTTTTACTGTTTTATTTTCAAAGAAATTGAATGAAACAAGATAAGTAGGTGGTAAAAACAAGTATGTGGTAAATGCAAAAAGTAATGTAACTTCAGCCCTAATAAAGATCACAGTTTTTCTATAGTAAAAAAATAACTTCAGCCTGAAAAATAACAAAAGATAAAAGGTAGACAGTAAATGCAAAAAAGATAAGTATCAAGTTAAAAAAATCCCAAAACATGCTGAAATTTTTGTCTTAAAGCTTTTTCAAAATATTTTGGCCCAATATGCTAAAGGTTTTTAGTATATTTCCAAAAACTTCAGCACCTAATAATCTAAAGTCTTTGTGTTCAATTCAATAGTTTTTTGCGTACAACTTTTTCAAAAAAACTTCAGTCAAATATGCTGAAATTTCATTTTTTTAATTTCCCAAACCCCCTAACTATAAATCATTTTCAAGTGAGACACCGCATTTGAATCCCTTCACCCTCTCAAACTCTCTCGAACCTTCTCTGAACCCTAATCGTCTCCTACCACCTCCAACGTGAAACTCGCCAGAATCCATGGCTTCTCAGGCCCTGAGAGTCTTATACTCACCTCCCCTTGCTCTTACACACATGATACCTGAAGATTTGAGGCCAGACCTCAAAGGTTTACACTTAAACCTTTGCCGACTCAAGTTTTCAGAGTCATCGCGAGCCTTGATACGATAGATCATAGTGTTTTGAACCTGGTTCTAACCTCTCCGACTTAGACCGGTGACCTTTCAAAGACTTTCTCATCTCTAGGGTTCTTCTGAAACCCTAACTCCTCGAGGTTTTCTCTGATTTCTTTAAATTTGTGGGGTATCTGTGCTGTCTTTGAGTATTCAAACGACTTCCCTGTCTTTTCTTTCAAAATACTTTAAAAAAAACTTCCTTTTCCGATCTAGGGTTTTTCTGAAAATGTTTAAGTATTTTTTAAAAGATTTTTCTTTGTCAATAGTGTGTATTTTCCTCTATTGTGCTCATGTGTTTTTTTCTACGATGTTCTTGTATGCACTTTTCCTGAGTTTCTATACTCCGTTCTTGTATGTTCTTTTACTATGTTTTATATGCTCCATATTTGTATGTTCTTCTATCATGTTTTTCATACTATGTTCTTGTATCTTCTTCTGCTATATTCTACTATGTTTCGTCTATTATAGTTTTCTACTGTGTTATTGAGGTTTTGCTGTTTTTCTTCGAATCTTGTTCGGATTTTTCCTGGAAGATCCTCTTAAGCATGTTTCTTCCACCGTTTTTATCAGTATTTGACATTATGTTCTGTTGCTGAAGAGGCATGTTCTTTTATGAGAATTCTAAACATGATTTTGATTCAATTACCTGCTCTCTCATCTTTGCTTTGTAGTTTGCCTAAACTAGGGTTTTATTTTTTAGAACCCATGACTCTTTCAGACTACTTCGAGTCTTTGAATTGTGTTTGGACTTCTTTGTTTTCATATGACTCTAACCTTTTTCTAAACTCTGCTACTGGATTTTCTATCGATTTTACAATGGCATGAAAATCTTCTTTCATACTTAACGTGTCTGTATGCTTTTTATATATGATGAATCTTTCTTTAAAAAAAGGCTGTCAACTTTTGATGAATTAAAAATTCCTTCTAAATAGATCTAATTGATTGTTGCTGATTTCCCTTAAGTTGAAACCTTTTCCATCTTTCTGACTCGGTTCATTCCTAACAAATCTCTAACCTCTGATTTCTTGGCTATTAATTGATTTTTCTTCCTTAAATTGTACAACTGTGTATTTCAAAAGCCCTGTCCTTAAATAAACTTTATGTATTTTCCCTCAATTGCATGCTTTACACAAAGGATTTATTAATTTCTTTCCTTAATAGGCTTATAACCATTTGAACCCGAATCCCTTAATTAAAGGGAGCTTTATGTAATTGATTGACAATCAGTTCTTTAAATATTTTCTTACCTTATTTCTTCCTACTTTCTGCACTATAAATACATGAACTTTTTTCTCACAAACACATGATTCAACAATCACACACTTCACACTTTACAATTTCACAATCTCTTCTGAACTCACACATATAGTATTCTATCTTCCTGTTTGCACTTTGGCTTTTACAAGACTACTGCTTTTTCTACTTATTTCCTTGAAACTTGTATGTCCTAATTAAGTTTCAGTATCACCCCAATGTGTTTACTTACAATCTTCGTATCCATGTCTACTTTATTGTTTCTATAGATTTCAACATTCAGTTTAGTATGCTTATGTTCTACTACCTGTTTCTATTGTGAACCATGGCTCCCTATCCCATTAACCCTTATGTGTATACCATTGGTGAGTATGCTTATTAGCCTGCTTTTTTGTGTTCTTTCAAACTCCCTATTCCCTATATCCCTATGTGTACTATTTCCCTTCCCCTTTTCCCTTTTTAGAATTCTGCAATTGCACTCTCTCTCTTAGTTCCTAAGTTTTGACCCCCTCTTGTGAGCCTTGCCTTGGGACCTTGAGTTCCCTCTAAACTTGGACACCTAAGGGCTGGCCCTTCCACACTGCACTATGGCTTAATATGGTGATACATTTGGGTGTAAGCACTGCCCATAATTCTTATGAAACTCTTAGGGAACTCTGACACACCCAGATGAGAGAAAGGCTTTGAAACATGATCTTTGGAGTTGATTTACTTTATAATCAAACATGAACTTTGAATCAGGCCCTCCTTGGCTGTGATTTTCAATTTCTGATGTCTTTTATTTTCTTTGGACTGTAATAACTTGTAATAAAACCTTTTGGAAATGGTTAGTGAAAAGGGAGAGGTAACCATGTATGTAAAGGGGAAGATAACTTGCCTATAGGAATCTCTAATTTCAGTATTTTTCATATGGCTACCCTGCTTATAAGATTTCTATATTTTTCATGTAGTTACCATGCCTATATGATTTCTGCATTTTTCATGTAGTTACCATGCCTTCAATGATTTCTGCACTTTTCATATAGCTACCATGACTATAAGAACTTCAGCATTCCCATTTAATTGCCGTAACAATATGGATCCTGCACTTTCATGTAGATATTATCTATAGCTTCTGCACATGCACGTAGAAAATATGCCTATAGGTCCTTTCTGATTCTTGCATACCAGCTTTTCACTAGGCAAACTTGTCTAAAGGTCCTAATAACCAGAAAATGTAATCAGATATCACACAAGGCTTAGATATCATATTGTAGAATTTTTTTACTCTTCTATGTCTATAACGCTGTTTTAAGTTGGAAAACACATAGAAAAAATGCCTATTGGGGTTCTGATCAAAGATGAATCGCCTCACTCGTTGGTAAGTTTAAATTATCAGTAGTAATGCATTCCCAATTGCAAAACTAGTGCTCTTCTTCTAAAAACTCGCTTTTAGCTGGCAACTTTTCTGAATCAGTCTGTATTCAGTTTGTTCTAAAATCAGTAGATATCATGCCTATAGAATCTTATTCCAACACTTAGGCAAGCCTTAGGATAAACTATAAACTGAATAGGATTTTATTCACTACAACCAACAGGCAGTCCTGATTGAGGCTTCTTATATGAATTATGTAGTAAATGAGTCTTCCTCAACCTTTATGTTATTCCACGTTCAGTATTAAATCAGACCTTATACCATACATGCAAGTCATGCTAACTACTTGCTTTTCTTTGCCTAAAGGAGGTATGTTTGAGCCTTTCGTTTGTTTATATGCTTCCCCCAAACTTGTTATATATGTTCTTGCTTGTCGCGTTAGTATTTTACCTTTAAAACCACAAATAAGCCCACCATTTCCTCCCTCTTTTAGGATCTAGTCCCAAGCACCTCCGGGGCTAATAGGATTGGTGAGGGTAATAGCATGAAATAAGAAAATGAGACTATTCCGCGCTTTAATACCTTAACAGGGTGGGAAAGGGTAGATATGGATATGATGACCCGTGCGTTAATACCACGTGTAGGCCCTCTCTGAGGAGTGAACCGAGTATTGCATTGACGTGATCCATATTATTGATAAATCTAGGAACTCTTCCCTTTGTTCTTTATTTTTTTAAAATCTTTTAAAACCATTTCTTCTAAGAAAGAAAAATCTACTCTCTTTAATTCTTGCTGATTTTCTTTATTTGTGACCATTACATGAAAATCCCCTCTTATGGGAAACTCTTACTTGCCTATGTATTATTTGGATTTAAGTTATAACAATAGCTTGGTCGGGAACCACACTAGTGGATCTTGAGGGATGCCTAACACCTTTCCATCGGGATAATTTCAAGCCCTCGCCCAATCTCTGGTTATTCAAAAAAAACCTTTCTTAGTGTCCTAATGCACTTGAAATATTAGGTGGCGACTCTTAAATTCTCTTAAACCCAATTCCCAAAAGGGAACAAGTTGTCCTTCCAAATGTCAAAAACCAGATTCGCGAGAAAAAATGGGTCACGACAATGACAAAGGTCCAAAGAGGTATGAATGCATAATTTGACATTTGAATTTTAACATTTATCTTTTACATATCTAATTCAATCTACAATTTTTTTTTTGACATTTATTTGTTGTTACAGGACGAATGCTTCGTTTTCCATAAAGGATAACCAAATTAAGCCTTGGTTAGACCTTGGAGTGGAAAAGGTTGATAAGAAGGAATGGTTCTTTTCCATAGCTCACACTGGACAAGTCCTCAATGACTCGGTAAGTATCAAGGAGTCTATTCCCAAGATATGATTTGTAGATATTTTATCTTCTGTTTTGTAGTTTAGTTGTATATATGTTATATATATCTATAATATATGAATATGACTTGTAGTATAAATTGTAGATGTGATGTAGACATGATTGTAAATGCTATCTTTCTTGTATGTAGTGTAATTGTATTTAGGTTTCATGTTATGTATCATATTTGAAGATTATTTATAGTATAAATTCTATATGTATTTTATGGATAGAATAGTTTGTCGTTGTGTTTCCTGTTTGTAGTGTAATTGTAGTTATTTTATAGTTAATGTAGAATATTACAAGATTAATTGTAGTCTACAATGTAGATATAATGTAGACATGATTTTAGATGCTGTGTTACATGTTTGCCCAGAAACTATAGATAAATTATCGTTATTTTTAGATTATTTGAAGTTGATTTTGTAGTTTAAATTATAGAGCTGCTATTAGACATCGTTGTTTTTGTTTCTGTTTTGTAGTTAATTGTAGTTATAATGTAGTTTTATGTAGATTATTTGAAGTTGACTTGTTGTTTATATGCCAACTATTTTTGGGTGCAACATATTAATGTATTACTGTATTACTTGAGGAAAAGAGGTATGTGTGGCCCTATAACAAGACCAGGTTTACCACAATGGATTGTGTGTTCAAGACCAAGATAGAACAACTTTATGAAAAATTCATAAATCCACCTCCACAAAAGAGTATTCGATTGTTAAACCCAAAGATATTGTTGCAGAATATATTTTGGGGGTATAGACTACTTGCTAATGTTTCATGGGATGGAGTTGACTATGTCATCCTGCCCGTCAATATTAAAGAAAAATTCCAATGGGTGTTGGTCGTTTTCGACATTGCAGACAGATAACTTTATGCGTATGATTCCATGGTCTCTTCACACAACCATCATGTTGTTGAATCGTGTGTTGAAAAGTTTTCTGTTATTGTCCCTTTGTATTTGTCATGCACTGGTTTCTATGGAAAGTGTAAGGAGATTAACTTCATGAATACAAAGGCATTTATCGAGAAACCTGTTACCGACCCTCTTAACATTCAGTGGATGGTTGCAGAGATTCCACAACAAAAAAGAAGGGTCACTGTAAAATATCTATTCTCTCTTTCTATGCATTTCTATTTTTATTTATAATTATTTGTTAAATGTTTAAAACATTTTGTGTTCTGCAGCGATTGTGGTGTATTTGTTGCTGTATTTGCGGAGTATGTTAGCCTTGGAGATTTGTCAATTCCCGCAGAAGACCTTTCTGATATTGACCAACATTGTAGACGCTATGGAACGTTCCTCTGGGACTATGCTACAAAGAAGCAGGAAGACGGGTCAATTAGGGAAGTGAGGTTACAAGCAGACTAGCAAGGAAGAAGGGTGCACCTGCATTGAATGAGAAAATAAGAGTCCAGAGAAAGAAGAAGTAGTGTCATGTATATGTAATCTAGTTGATGCTTGTTTGTAGGAGAAGTATAGTACACAACTTTCTGAACAATTATTTGTATTTTTATTGTAGCAGAACTTTTGTTTTGTTAATTCTATCCAGTTTAGTAGTTCACTTAAAAATAACTTAGTGGTTTTATCTCCATTTGTTTAATATTTACATCACTTGTTCTTCATTATCTTAAACATAGTTATTATATTGTTAGAATACAAATTATCTACAAAATTTTTTTCAAATTATCTACAATCTGAAAACACTGAATGTTGAGATTGTATATAATTTTATAGTTGAATATGTATATAATTTGTAGGGAATACCTCCAGTTATATTTATTTTCTGTATATAACTGACAATTCAAGTTAAATTATTCTTTTTAACTTGTAGTTATATTGTAGATAATAAATATTAATTGCTATATACAGAATGTAAAAATTGGAGGTAGATGCTGGACACAATACAGAAAAACATGTTAACAAACACAGAAAAAAATTGAAGTTAACTACATTATGATCTTTAAAAACTCAACGATTACACATAAAATTCCGTTAACTTGAACACACTAACAATTATTTTGAAATACTGTTCTAACTACATGATATTTATTTCTTTTTGGGTGCATTCTTGCAAAATCTTTTGTTATGCCCTTCACCTCCACAGTTGCCACATGACATCTTGTACTTCTTTGACTTTAGTTCATCATATGTTTTGTATCTTTCCTTTTGAAGTCTTCCTGGCTGTTTTTTCTCTCCCGTAGATGAATTTATTACTTCATTTAATATATGTTGTGGCACATTCCATTTTGCTTTCACTGGGAAGGCGGTTTACTGGTATTTCATATGTATGCAGTAGGCTCTCCCTTGTGTAATACAGAGAGCAATGGTTTTCATAAGTTTCATTTATGTTCCTTACAGCTGCCAAAGCATGCGCACATAGAAGTTTATCAAGTTGGAACTGACCACAATTACATTTCTTGCTTTCAAGATACACAATGCACCGCTTCACTCCATCTATCACAGTATGTATATGATCTGTTAAAGCCCACACCTACAATTACATAACAAACAGAAAGAAAAATATTTACAATCATAAAAATAGATTATTTACAATTTATCTACAACTTATCTATAATTTATCTATAAATGATCTACAATCTACAAATTAACTAGAATTTGGCTACAATTTCTCAACAATCTGGAAACAATATATATCAAAATACTATTTTTCTGCACCAAATAAGCAGATCTTACCCTAAGTTTCTAAGATAATTTACTGTTTTTCTCCAATTCTTTGTTGAATTTTTCCCCAAGATATGTGAAAGTACCATTTGCCTTTAATAACTTCTCTTTCGTCCAATGTTCAAGAAGTGTCCTCATATACTCTAATATGACAAATATTGGCAGCTCTCTTGCATCTTTTGTTACAACATTCAACGACTTGGCAATGTTTGATGTCACAGTCCAAGTTCGATTCAACGTTGCATGTACTATTAACCATCTATGATAGCCAATATCATAGAGGTATGATTTAACACACGAGTCTATCTCTTCAATATTCGACATCCTTTCATTAACTTTATGCAGAGTGTATGATCCTGCTGTAGCAAAGTATAATTCATTTAATTGGAGATGACCCTTCTTGAACTTTGCCCTTATATTTGTCCAAATATGCTACACACAAGAGTAGTGTGGCATGCATGGATAGACAATTGATGTTGCCGTCAGGATTCTCTCATTCCTATCCGAAACAACACGCGTTAAAGTTCTTTCACCATATGCTTGATTGAGTTCCTCCAAAAACTATTTCCACGATGCGTTATTTTCCGAATCAACCACAGCATATGCCAAAGGCAATATTGTACCAACATTATTAGTAAAAAAATAATTAACTGGCAGATTTGAGAATGCATATAAAAACACAAATACATATAAACTACAATATCTACAAAATATCAACAATGTATCCACCATTTATAAACTGCCTACAAAATAACTACAATTTTACCTACTGCATCCATTATACTTGTTGTCAGCATAATCCCCCTGTAGGCTTTCTTCAAGAATGTCCCATCAACCATTACTACTGGTCTACAATATTCCCGATCACTTATTGATGTACAAAGAGCAACAAATTCATATAAGAAGCATTCATCTGTTGTCTTATTCAATTTAACAACTGAACCAGGATACATATTTTCAAGAATATAAAAATATTTTGGTAGTTTGTTGTAGGAGTCAGCCGGATGACCTCTCAATAACTGTAACACCTTTTCCATTGCTCTTCATGATTGCATGTAGCATAGGTTCACTCTGTATTGGGACAACATGTCAATTTGCATGTTCTTTGGTGTGTAAACTTTCTTAGGATCACAATACTTTGGCATGACCATGCTACCAACTACAACTGCAATACGTTTGCGCTATATGAATGTATTGTCCATTAAGGTGCATGTGTATTGTCAGTTGTAACTCCTGATCTTGAACATTACAGAATCATTAATTGATATTGCCTTGAAGTGCCAATTACAGTTTTTTGAAATGCATATAAGCCAGTAGCTACAAGAAAAATACATTTATAATATAGGTTATCAATGTAGATGTAACAAAAGGGCTGTTATAACATAAAGTAACATTCTATACGATATAACTACTTTTCATCTACATATCACAAGGAAAATACTATTTATAATGGTCTTTTCACCCTTAATATCTTCTTACGTTCAGTGGCTGGATCTTTTATCCCTGAATTGGAACTTGTGCATGACAGAATAGTGCCTCATTGCAGTAGCTATTGTTTGTTTGTCTTGATACACTTATCTTTCTTCGATAACACTTTGTGTACCTTCAGTTATTATTTCACTTTCATATTTCTCTATGATGGGAGAGGCTGGCATATCAAGTAACTGTATTGTCCCAGACGAACTTTCATGAAAATAAAGATAAACAATGTTATTACAATTTTGATAGAATTTTTGTAGATAAATTGTAGATGAAGAGAAAATTTTGTAGTCAACATTTTTTCAACTTGGATTGTAGTTTAACTGTAGTATAAATGTAGTAATTTTGTTGATAAGGATAAAAACAATATTGCTCTATGCATCCTAAAACTGTTGTGCAATTTATTTTTAGATAAATGTAGGAATTTTGTAGATATTATCGTAAAATCAAACTTTCATAGAATTTGAAATATAACAAGCATGCACTTGTGTTCTCATTTATAATAGTCAATTCCATATTGAAATCCCGTACACTTATAAGCAACAAATACGATCTTAAGTTTTTATTCTCATTTTTGTCTCCATATACACATAAACCCAATATTATTCCTAATCTCCAGTGGAGGACAATTCCCATTCACAATGTATTTGATTTTTATAATTTTTTTTGAAGTATCCATAATTAATTGCTCTGCAATTGTAGAAATCAACATACTGTAACGAGCACAATGCCATCAACTTGAAAATCTCTAAATCTGCCATAGCTGCCCCAATTCCCATTAAAATGTAGCATGATTGTGATTTTGGACATTTGCGTGTCGTTGCTGAGGTATTATTCAATATTTTGTTCTTTTTTTGATTTTTTGGATAAAAAAAACACGAAGAACAAAGGAATCGGCAGAACTGATTTCTATAATTTGACTTGAATTTGTTGAATACGACGTCACTTATTTGATTAGTGGACTGAGGAAAAAATTCAACAAACTGAGATTTGCAGAACCGATTTTTACAATTTGAAATTGAGCTTCTGATTTCGACGAGCCGAGCTTTTTATTTGTGGCTTAAGGGAAAATAGCGAAGAACACAATTTGATTTTACATTGAAGATAAAGGATTTCCGTTTCAAATTTGATCTGAAGATCGCTGAATCAAATAGAATATTATGTTCCTGAATTTTAGCGCACCTAATTGGGAAGATTCAGCTACTAATAATTAGTATTTAATAAATGGTATAGTAATTGCAGAAAAAGTGTGGACAGGCGGGTAAATTAGAAACCATGCACATATTTGACAATTAAGTTTCATATATGGTATAGGAAAGAAAAATATACAATCCACCTTAAAAGACTCTCTATCTATTATTTGTGCCTTTAATCAAGGGATGTCGCTACAACTTTTTCCTTTTTCTCTCCTCTTTCCCATTTTTTCTCCTGATCTTCCACCGGCACTCAAATCTTGATTGTCATGACCTGGATTTCCTACCCTCAGGAGTCTTGATGCCACTTACTAATGGGAGCTAGGAAAGCCAACCCTTCACTATCTTTTTCATAGACTGATTTACTTCTTTTAACAATTAGCAGCAATATCATGAAAACAACGGAATAAGACTTAAATTAAATAATCTGAACAATAATGCGGAAAAATCGACATAACCTCTACCCAAGAACTGGTGTCACATACTCACGAACCACTAAAAGTACTAAATACAACCGTTTGAAAGAAAGTACAAACTGTTTATCTCGAATACATGAGATAACAGACTAAAATAAAACATAGAGGAGACGCCGGGCTTGCGGACGCCTGCAAGGCTACCTCGGTGTCTCGCTGGACTGAAAGCTAACTCCCACGTTACTATTGCTATCCAATGCCCAGATCTGTGAAAAAGAGCACAGAGTATAGTATTAGCACAATCGACCCCATGTGCTGGTAAGTGCCTAGCCTAACCCCCGCGAAGTAGTGACAAGGCTAGACCGGACTACCACATAAAACTGTGCAGTTATATATATACATATACAACGGAATCGAGATACAAGAATTAACCAGTCAATATGGGAGGCGAGCATGCTGTGGGAAAAATAACAACTCCGAAGAAAAAACATCAAATAACGAAGAAAGCAGCATAGTTAGACATCAATAAAGAATCAAAAATCAATAAGTGTACAACATCACCGTTCATACTTTTACTCTAATCCTCACCAAGAAAATAATGATAAAAATGTGCACGGCATTACCGTTGGTGCTTTTACACTCATCCTCACCAAGGAATGATATAATAATAATGTGAACGACATCATCCTTTGTGCTTTCACTCTCTTTCCTCACATATAATCAATAGAAATGGCACGAAATGGAACATTGTGCGGCACGACATCACCCTTCGTGCTTTACACTCTTTCCTAACAATAAGCAAACAATGCACGACATCATCCTTTGTGCTTTAACACTCTTCCTCACCCAAACAACAATCAACAAACAAGGGCAAGGGAATAAATGAAACAAAATAATAATGAAATCCCGGCAAGGAAACACAATTGATAATTAAATCCCGGCAAGGGTACAACATCAATAATCTCAACGTCTCGACAATGAAAAATAATCAATAAACAACAATATTCCGGCAAGGGAAAATTTTAAATACTCTTTCTCTTTCTTTTACTTTTATTCCTTATCGCACTTTGCCACTTGAGCCAATGCTCCAACGGTTTCAACCATTTTTATATACGTTCACCATTGTAATATAACTTGAGCCAATAATTCTCGTTGTTCATAGGTAACAATTTTCTTTCACAAACTTTTCTCAACTAATAGGAATCTTCACCAAGGCAAGAGAAATACAATGAAATCAAGATCTTCACAATTTAAAGACACACGATCATGCTAGACACCAACGTATACATGTTTGTCACCATGCCTATACGTCGTACTCAACAAGAAGCAATTAGCAAATAAGACTCAACTCCTAGTCCCTCAAGCTAGGATTAGACCAAACACTTACCTCAATGCCTTGAATACAACTTAAGCCTCAATTATAGCTTTATCCTGCGATTCAACCTTCAATTTGCTCGTATCCAATCACAAATTACTTAATTACATCAACAAACACTAAATGAATCACCCTCAATGCATGAAAATGAGTTTTCCAAAGTTTTACCCATAAAGTCAAAATTCGCCCCCAAGGCCCACGTGGTCAAAACCCGCGGTTCGAACCAAAACCCGATTACCCTTTTTTCCCACGAACTCAAATATGTAATTTGTTTTGAAATCGGACCTTAAATTGAGGTCCAAATCCAAAATTTTTGAAAAACCTTGGTTCTACCCATAACACCAATTTCCCCCATGAAAATCATTGATTTGAAGTTGAAATCGTGTTAAAAGATGTTAAGAATTGAAGGAAGTTAGTTAATAATGACTTACAATTGATTTGGAGAAGTATAAATCCTTGAAAAAGCACCTAAGTGTGTTTACGTTTTGAGGGAATATGAAAAATGGGTTTAAAATCGTCTAAGTATAAAAGTTGCAGGTCTCTGATATGGGAATTGCGAACAGGGGTTCGCAATTGCGAACCAGCCTCTGCTGGCTTGGGAGTTGCCAAAAAAGTTTGGGATTTGCAAACCCAGAAATTGCGAAAAATGTTTTGGAAATGCGAACAAGCCTGGGAATTGCGGAAAAAGTTTGGGAATTGCGAACATGAGAATTGCGAAGAAAGTTTAGGAAATGCAAACAATCCTGGTAGTTGCGAAAAATGTTTGGGAAATGCAAAACCTGCAGGCTTGCAATTCCATAAGTCCAAAATTTTACCCCGTGGCCTATCCAAAACTCACCCGTGCCCCTGGGGCTCCAAATTCAATATATGCACAACCTCAAAAATATCCTACGAACTTATGCGTGTACTCAAATCACTAACATAACATCATCAACATCGAATTAAACCTCTAGATCAATGAAATTTCTCAAAACTTCTTTAAACATTAATTTGCATATAAGGTCCGAATCACGTCAAACAGACTCCATTTCTTACCAAACTTCACAGATTTATCTTATTTCATATATAAGACCTGTACCGGGTGCTGGAACCAAAGTACGGACCCGATACCATCACGTTCTAATCAGTTTTCATTTCAATTTTCCTTAATAATTTTGAAACACAATTTCTTTTAAAAATTCATTTCTCGGGCTCGTGATCTTGGAATTCGATTTCGGACATACGCTCAAGTCCCAAATTTTCCTAAGGATCCCCCGGGACCATCCAATCATGGGTCCTGCCAGTTTGCCCAAAATATTGACCGAAGTCAAATTTACTCATTCTAACACCAAAATTTAGCATTTTTCACATAATTTCACGTTTAAGCTTTCCGGCTACGCGGCCGGACTACGCATACAATTTGTGGTGACTCTAAATGAGATTTTCAAGGCCTCGGAAGCACAAAATTCATCTAAAAGAGGTGATGACCCAAAGGGTCATCACATTCTCCACCTCTAATACAACCATTCGTCCTCGAACGGACAGAAGAAGAAAATACCTGAGTCGGGAAAATGATGAGGATAACGGTTCCGCATATCAGACTCGGACTCCCAGGTTGATGCCTTAGGAGGATGACCTCTCCACTGAACATGAATCGAAGGGAAACTCTTCGACCTCAATTGACGAACCTGCCGGTCTAGTATAACTACCAGCTCCTCCTCATAAGATAGATCCTTACCCAACTAGACAGTGCTAAAATGTAGTAGCACGTGGGCTGGGTCGCCATGATACCTCTGAAGCATGGACATATGAAACACTGGATGCATAGTTGATAAGCTCGGCGACAAGGCAATTTTATCAGCCACCTCTCCCACTCGATCAAGAATCTCAAACGGACCAATGAACCTACGGCTAAGCTTTCCCTTCTTCCTAAATCTCATCACGCCCTTCATAGGCGACACTCGGAGCAGTACCCACTCACCAACCATAAAAGCCATATCTCGAACCTTGCAGTCTGCATAGCTCTTTTGCTTGGACTGAGCTGAACAAAGCCTATCTTGAATGATCTTGACCTTGTACAAGGCTCCCTGAACCAAATCGGTACCCAACAACTGAGCCTCTCCCTTCTCAAACCATCCAATCAGAGACCTATACCGCCTACCATATAAAGCCTCATAAGGAGCCATTTGGATCCTCGATTAGTAGTTGTTGTTGTAGGCAAACTCCACTAAAGGCAAGAACTGATCCCACAAACCTCAAAAGTCAATAACACAAGCTCGGAGCATATCCTCTAAGATCTGAATAGTCTGCTCAGACTGACCGTCCGTCTGGGGATGAAATATTGTGCTCCAAAGCGTGAGGTAAATTGTGCACCCTGATCCGAAATGATAGATACGAGCATACCATGAAGGCGAATAATCTCCCGAATATAGATCTCAGCCAACCTCTCAGAAGAATATGAGACTGCCACAAGAATAAAATGTGTTGACTTGGTCAGCCTATCAACAATGACCCATATCGCATCGAACTTTTTCCAATTCAGCGGGAGTCCAGTAACGAAGTCCATAGTAATCCGCTCCCACTTCCACTCGAGAAGCTCAGTCCTCTGAAATAAACCACCAGGCCTCTGATGCTCGTACTTAACCTGCTGAAAATTCAAACAACGAGCCACATATGCTACAATATCCTTCTTCATTCTACGCCACCATTATTACTTCCGCAGATCCTGATACATCTTTCCGGCTCCCGGATGAATAGAGTACCCGGAGCTATGGGCCTCCTACAAAATCAACTCTCGGAGCCCATCACATTAGGCACACATACTCGACCATGCAATCTCAAGACTACATCATTATCTAATGTAACATGCCTGGCACCTTCGTGCTGCACCATGTCTCTAAGGACACACCAGCGGGGATCATCATACCGCCGATCATGGATACTCTCCAATAATGAAGAACGGGCAATCATGCAAGCTAACACACAACTAGGATAAAAAATATCCAGTCTCACAAACTGATTGGATAAAGCCTAAACATCCAAAGCAAGCGGCCTCTCACCGACTGGAATATAAGTAAGATTACCCATACTGGCTGACTTCCTACTCAATACATCTACCAATATATTGGATCTAAAGGGGAAAGGATTATGGGACACATTGTATAATCCCATTAGGAGTCTAGTTTGGTCATGCACAACAATAGCTGATGCTGGCATAAACATAAACCATCCAAAAGAACACATATAGGGAAAGTATTAATTTAAAAGGGAAAGAAAACATGTTTCACCATGCTAGTAACATAAATAGACTACAGAGATATGAGTAGAAGTGGACACGACTGAGAAACTAAAAGAAACATATTGTTGTTGAGACTTTAAAAAGTAAACTAGAACATACCAGTAGAGAAGCAAAGTGCAAAAAGGTAAAGCAAACAAGAGTCTATAGTCTAGCCTTGGCTTTCATACGGCTAGACAGGACGTAGCACAAGCAGCAGTAAAGAAAGAGAGAGTTTTCAGTTTAAGTATGTGTTCTGAACTCAAGTTGTTCGTATTCCTTGTGTTCGTGTGTTTTGTGTTCGTGCGTTTGAAAGAATATGAGTGCAGGGTATTTATAGTTTTTGAAAACATGTGAGGAATAAGGAAATAAGTAAAGTTCAATGCAAATATAGAAACTATCAATAGCCATAATCAATCAGCCAAGTGATTCCCCTTTAATTGAGGAATCAGTTGTTAACGAGGCTAACATGTTCAGAATAAGGAATGAAGATCACTTTGGAGGTAGACAGGGTATTGCCATTAAAGAAGCTGTAAAACATAAAGTAAGCAATCAAGTCTAAGTATAGAGATATACTTATTTTGGGAAAGGATTCAGCAAGGAAAAATAAGGAAAGGAGTTCATTAACCTCGATATGCGAGTGAAATTAGAATTTGCAAAGAAATGTTTTGAAATCAGTCACAAGATTGAAGATCAATCAAAGAAGCAACCTACTTCTGCACTTTAGTATTTAAACAGGGTGAGCAGGGACACCAGACATGCGCGGCCAAATTCATTGGCAAATGAAATAGCATACAGAAATAGGTATAGGGCTTAGTAGTAAAGCGAACATTCGAAGCATCGCAATCAAGTAGGTCAGGTCACATTAAGTCAATAGGAAAAAAATAGAGTATCAGAACATGCAATAGTTTTACAGCAGCAGATAAGGAAACCCCTTTGAAAAATTAGGGTTTCAATCATAGTCAATTTTTAAAAATAATAGGAGCCTAGAATCAGAGGAATAACATAAATGAAAAAGATATTCTGAAACAAAAAACTTCAAATCGAGTCTGGTATTCAAATGAACCATTTCAGACCCAAAGACATAGGTTCTTTCAATAATAGTCGAGCCTAAACGATGATAGAAACAAAATTCAACGAAACAAACACTCATTTAACAAACAACTTTTAGAACTCGACTGAAACCCACAAAAAATTAGGGTTTTCAATAACAACGAGTTCGAAAGATGGTAAACAAACGAGTCAAGGAAGATTTTAAACAAACAAACGCATATCTTAAACATATTAAAAGTTAGAGAAGAGATTTTGAAATAACTTAAAAGAAAAAACCCTAATCGGAAAAGACAAAAAGTCATTTTTGAAATTGAAGAAACTTCGAGAAAATGCTTAAAAGTTCAAGGTAAACACAGATCTAAAGCAGATATGAAAGAAATCAAAATAGATCTTAGAGATTAAGGTTTTAGAAAACCTAGAAAAGGTGAGACAGGCTTCGAAAGTTACTGACCTAACTAGGAGAGTCAAGTATTTTACTCGAACGGCTATGGCTGGCCAAAGAAAGGTCAAGCATGACCAGAGAAGGGCCATGAACTAAAATTGAACAAGGCCTGGACCTAGCTCTTTCAAGATCTAACCTTGAAACCATACGAACAAATACGTAGAAGCCATGGAATGCTGGTATATATCTCTCAAATGACCACGGAGGTCCATAGATTAGGTAGATATCAAGGTGGATTAGGATGGTGGCGGCTAGGGTTTAGGTGGTGTTGTAGAGAGAATTTCGAGAGAAGAGGGATTCAGGGGCGACGGTATGTGAGAAATGAATTAGGGTAAAGGGGCCGTTTGGGTTAAAAAGGAAGGGGAGGGGGGTAATGGGAGCCGTTGATCTAAACGATCAACGGCTAGGATTAGGTGGAAGTCCGAGTGGGTCATTTAATTGGGTTGAGGGTCGGGTATAAGTAGGAATTGGGTCGGGGTTAATTGGGTTCTAATTGGGGTTAAAATTAGGCTGAAATTGGAATCCTTAAAGACCTAGGAATCCCCTAACTATTTAACATTCATATGTGTAGGCCACTCTCGTACCATAATAATCTTCCTTGGGTCTGTAGATACACCCTCAGCACTGGTAAGATGCCGAAGGTATTCAACTTAGCCACACCAAATGCACACTTAGACATCTTGACATACAATTGATTTTTCTTCATGAATTGAAACATAGCTTTTACGTTATCCACATGAACAGTCACACTCTTGCTATAAATTAGAATATCATCAAAGAATACCATCAGTGATAAACTTAATAATGGTCTAAAGACAGCATTCATTAAACTCTAAAATGATGAATGTGCATTGGTTAGCCCAAAGGGCATTACCAAAAATTTATAATGTCCTTCATGAATTTTGAAAGCAGTCTTGTGAGTATCTCCTTCAGCCATTCGTAGCTGATGATATCCAGCTCTAATATCTATTTTGGAAAAGGTCTCATCAGCACTTAGTTCATTGATTAAGTCTTCAATATTGGGAATAGGAAACTTATCCTTAATATTCATTTGATTAAGACCTTTATAATCTACACCAAAGTCTCCAACTACTATCTTTCTTTCCCACTAACACTACAGGAGATGCATAGAGACTAGTGCTAGGTTATATTACTCCCTGGTCTAATATTTTCTGCACTAGCTTTTCGATTATATCCTTCTTAATTCCAGGGTACTTGTATGGCCTTTTATTATCGAGATTTGAGGCTTCTTTTAGAGGAATCATGTGATCATAAAAACTCCCTATGAGAAGGTAAAGTAGTGGGAAACTCAAAGATACGTGAATACTGCTTTATAAGTGATGCTAAGCCTGGCAAGGTATCAACACTTGGCATAGCTTGTATAGGGTTTCAATCATAGTCAATTTTTAAAAATAATAGGAGCCTAGAATCAGAGGAATAACATAAATGAAAAAGATATTCTGAAACAAAAAACTTCAAATCGAGTCTGGTATTCAAATGAACCATTTCAGACCCAAAGACATAGGTTCTTTCAATAATAGTCGAGCCTAAACGATGATAGAAACAAAATTCAACGAAACAAACACTCATTTAACAAACAACTTTTAGAACTCGACTGAAACCCACAAAAAATTAGGGTTTTCAATAACAACGAGTTCGAAAGATGGTAAACAAACGAGTCAAGGAAGATTTTAAACAAACAAACGCATATCTTAAACATATTAAAAGTTAGAGAAGAGATTTTGAAATAACTTAAAAGAAAAAACCCTAATCGGAAAAGACAAAAAGTCATTTTTGAAATTGAAGAAACTTCGAGAAAATGCTTAAAAGTTCAAGGTAAACACAGATCTAAAGCAGATATGAAAGAAATCAAAATAGATCTTAGAGATTAAGGTTTTAGAAAACCTAGAAAAGGTGAGACAGGCTTCGAAAGTTACTGACCTAACTAGGAGAGTCAAGTATTTTACTCGAACGGCTATGGCTGGCCAAAGAAAGGTCAAGCATGACCAGAGAAGGGCCATGAACTAAAATTGAACAAGGCCTGGACCTAGCTCTTTCAAGATCTAACCTTGAAACCATACGAACAAATACGTAGAAGCCATGGAATGCTGGTATATATCTCTCAAATGACCACGGAGGTCCATAGATTAGGTAGATATCAAGGTGGATTAGGATGGTGGCGGCTAGGGTTTAGGTGGTGTTGTAGAGAGAATTTCGAGAGAAGAGGGATTCAGGGGCGACGGTATGTGAGAAATGAATTAGGGTAAAGGGGCCGTTTGGGTTAAAAAGGAAGGGGAGGGGGGTAATGGGAGCCGTTGATCTAAACGATCAACGGCTAGGATTAGGTGGAAGTCCGAGTGGGTCATTTAATTGGGTTGAGGGTCGGGTATAAGTAGGAATTGGGTCGGGGTTAATTGGGTTCTAATTGGGGTTAAAATTAGGCTGAAATTGGAATCCTTAAAGACCTAGGAATCCCCTAACTATTTAACATTCATATGTGTAGGCCACTCTCGTACCATAATAATCTTCCTTGGGTCTGTAGATACACCCTCAGCACTGGTAAGATGCCGAAGGTATTCAACTTAGCCACACCAAATGCACACTTAGACATCTTGACATACAATTGATTTTTCTTCATGAATTGAAACATAGCTTTTACGTTATCCACATGAGCAGTCACACTCTTGCTATAAATTAGAATATCATCAAAGAATACCATCAGTGATAAACTTAATAATGGTCTAAAGACAGCATTCATTAAACTCTAAAATGATGAATGTGCATTGGTTAGCCCAAAGGGCATTACCAAAAATTTATAATGTCCTTCATGAATTTTGAAAGCAGTCTTGTGAGTATCTCCTTCAGCCATTCGTAGCTGATGATATCCAGCTCTAATATCTATTTTGGAAAAGGTCTCATCAGCACTTAGTTCATTGATTAAGTCTTCAATATTGGGAATAGGAAACTTATCCTTAATATTCATTTGATTAAGACCTTTATAATCTACACCAAAGTCTCCAACTACTATCTTTCTTTCCCACTAACACTACAGGAGATGCATAGAGACTAGTGCTAGGTTATATTACTCCCTGGTCTAATATTTTCTGCACTAGCTTTTCGATTATATCCTTCTTAATTCCAGGGTACTTGTATGGCCTTTTATTATCGAGATTTGAGGCTTCTTTTAGAGGAATCATGTGATCATAAAAACTCCCTATGAGAAGGTAAAGTAGTGGGAAACTCAAAGATACGTGAATACTGCTTTATAAGTGATGCTAAGCCTGGCAAGGTATCAACACTTGGCATAGCTTGTATAGGGTTTCAATCATAGTCAATTTTTAAAAATAATAGGAGCCTAGAATCAGAGGAATAACATAAATGAAAAAGATATTCTGAAACAAAAAACTTCAAATCGAGTCTGGTATTCAAATGAACCATTTCAGACCCAAAGACATAGGTTCTTTCAATAATAGTCGAGCCTAAACGATGATAGAAACAAAATTCAACGAAACAAACACTCATTTAACAAACAACTTTTAGAACTCGACTGAAACCCACAAAAAATTAGGGTTTTCAATAACAACGAGTTCGAAAGATGGTAAACAAACGAGTCAAGGAAGATTTTAAACAAACAAACGCATATCTTAAACATATTAAAAGTTAGAGAAGAGATTTTGAAATAACTTAAAAGAAAAAACCCTAATCGGAAAAGACAAAAAGTCATTTTTGAAATTGAAGAAACTTCGAGAAAATGCTTAAAAGTTCAAGGTAAACACAGATCTAAAGCAGATATGAAAGAAATCAAAATAGATCTTAGAGATTAAGGTTTTAGAAAACCTAGAAAAGGTGAGACAGGCTTCGAAAGTTACTGACCTAACTAGGAGAGTCAAGTATTTTACTCGAACGGCTATGGCTGGCCAAAGAAAGGTCAAGCATGACCAGAGAAGGGCCATGAACTAAAATTGAACAAGGCCTGGACCTAGCTCTTTCAAGATCTAACCTTGAAACCATACGAACAAATACGTAGAAGCCATGGAATGCTGGTATATATCTCTCAAATGACCACGGAGGTCCATAGATTAGGTAGATATCAAGGTGGATTAGGATGGTGGCGGCTAGGGTTTAGGTGGTGTTGTAGAGAGAATTTCGAGAGAAGAGGGATTCAGGGGCGACGGTATGTGAGAAATGAATTAGGGTAAAGGGGCCGTTTGGGTTAAAAAGGAAGGGGAGGGGGGTAATGGGAGCCGTTGATCTAAACGATCAACGGCTAGGATTAGGTGGAAGTCCGAGTGGGTCATTTAATTGGGTTGAGGGTCGGGTATAAGTAGGAATTGGGTCGGGGTTAATTGGGTTCTAATTGGGGTTAAAATTAGGCTGAAATTGGAATCCTTAAAGACCTAGGAATCCCCTAACTATTTAACATTCATATGTGTAGGCCACTCTCGTACCATAATAATCTTCCTTGGGTCTGTAGATACACCCTCAGCACTGGTAAGATGCCGAAGGTATTCAACTTAGCCACACCAAATGCACACTTAGACATCTTGACATACAATTGATTTTTCTTCATGAATTGAAACATAGCTTTTACGTTATCCACATGAGCAGTCACACTCTTGCTATAAATTAGAATATCATCAAAGAATACCATCAGTGATAAACTTAATAATGGTCTAAAGACAGCATTCATTAAACTCTAAAATGATGAATGTGCATTGGTTAGCCCAAAGGGCATTACCAAAAATTTATAATGTCCTTCATGAATTTTGAAAGCAGTCTTGTGAGTATCTCCTTCAGCCATTCGTAGCTGATGATATCCAGCTCTAATATCTATTTTGGAAAAGGTCTCATCAGCACTTAGTTCATTGATTAAGTCTTCAATATTGGGAATAGGAAACTTATCCTTAATATTCATTTGATTAAGACCTTTATAATCTACACCAAAGTCTCCAACTACTATCTTTCTTTCCCACTAACACTACAGGAGATGCATAGAGACTAGTGCTAGGTTATATTACTCCCTGGTCTAATATTTTCTGCACTAGCTTTTCGATTATATCCTTCTTAATTCCAGGGTACTTGTATGGCCTTTTATTATCGAGATTTGAGGCTTCTTTTAGAGGAATCATGTGATCATAAAAACTCCCTATGAGAAGGTAAAGTAGTGGGAAACTCAAAGATACGTGAATACTGCTTTATAAGTGATGCTAAGCCTGGCAAGGTATCAACACTTGGCATAGCTTGTATATTGTGGCATTGAATGTTTTCATCCTTATTGGTTAGTAAAGACATCATAAAGAATTGAGCCTCTGCCCCTCCCTTTATTATCAAACTCTTAGCCTTAGCAAACTTGAGTTGCCAATCTGCACCCCTAAGTGCATGTCTCTTCCCTAGCTACATAAATTCGATGGTTCTCTTTCTGAAATCAAACAATATCATCCTTATAGTATTCAATCATTGCACAACTGATACAATGTCTACATTTCCCAATGGTAAGAGTAAGAAATCATATGAGAACAGGTCCTTACAAACTGATGTAGTCTATACTCTTTTGCCATCAGCCATACTCACAAACGATTTTTTGAATAGAACAAGTTTTTCAGCCTAGCCTTGCAGCTAATTTCTCATGAAAAAAATTGTGAGTACTTCTAGTATCTATCAACACTTGAAATGACCTCTTTTCATGGTAGCCTGTAATTCTAATAGCCTGATAATCTGCTATACCTGTAAATAATTGCAATGAGATAGCCATGAACTCATCTGATTCTACCAACTGTTCTTGTGCCAATCTTCTACTTCTCTTCCTTCATCTTCTGTTACCTCTACGAAGTACAACTTTTTGTTACCTCTGCAGTTATGGCCTAGTACATACTTGTCATCATAGAAGGAGCACAATCCCTTTGTTCTCTTCTCATCCATTTCAGCTGCACTCAATCTCCTCCCTGGAATCCTAGTGTTCTTATTAAGATCAGGTTCGAAAGACTTCTTGTTTATAGAGTTTGGTAATGGATTCTTTTGATTATACTGAGTTTTATTATGATCAGAGGTAGGTAGGGCAGTGTTGGTTCTTATATTAGGCATAAGCCCCCAAGATTGAGGTTGAGCTTCAAATACTTCTTCATGCAACCAAGGAATTCTATAGGCTTGCAGAAGTGTTCTAGGTGACTAAATTCTCATAGCCTTGTTCAATTTCGGCTTAAGGCCACCTAAGCAACAACTCTGTTGCATTTTCACTAGACATATTAACCCAGCCAACAATCTATCAAATTCAGCTTGATAGTTCTTAACACTGCTAGTTTGCTACAAATTCTATAAGGCTTCCATATGATCTTCAGAACGTTTACCAAACCTTTCATTCAAGGCTAACACATACTTAGTCCATGTAGGCTCTAAAACTGAAGCCCAAGATTTCACATATGACCTATGTCAAGCAATATCTTCTCCATCAAAATGAATAGAATCCACTTTAACCCTATGATCAAAAGCTACTTCATCCATAGAAAAGAATTGGTCGACTCTGTACGACCAAATCTTCAAATCATGGCCAAAAAATTGAGAAAATTCTAGCTTAAGAGTATTGAGTGAAAAAGTTACCATTAGAAGTCGTACATTGATGAACTTCTCTGATACTTCCTTTTTGCTGAATCTCCATTGAACCAACTTGGCCAGTAGTAGATTCTACCCTAACTGGCTCTTTCTCCATATCTCTTTGATTTATAGATCCCATAGTTTCCTTCAATTTCATTAGTTCCTTATTAGTTTGTACATTATGTTCATTCAGAATCATCATTCCATCCATCAACTTCTGCAATTGATCTTGAATAGTTATTAATTTGTCTACCTTTTCTTCAATAGGTTTCTCTATATTTTTGTTGCGAGTCATGATCGAAGTTGCCAAGGACAGAAAGCTCTGATACCAATTGATGCAATGTACTAGAAACTAACGAGAATAGTATATCTAGGAGCTCAAGCTCGAAGAATGTGACGGCTATATCAGGATTATCGAGAAAATAGCTCAATGAGAAGAATAATTAGAAGAATAGAAATTTATTTTCTTCAAAAGTGATTCCTCAAGTATATGTATATCAACTATATATGCTCACCCGAAGATTCTAGAAGATTGTTATTATCTAATAACTTGTAACTAACTCTACCCAACTGTAACTAACATAACTAACTGTTGTTACGTGAGCCGCCAACTAAGCTTCAATGTTACTGCCTGTTGTCACGTCAGCCGCCAACTAAGCTTTAATGTTACTGCATTTCAATTCTTTTGCCTGCCTCCTTTACTTGTATCAAATATATTAGTCATATTATTTGAGGTTCCAAGGTCAAATTTTATGTTTTAGTGAAGGATAATAGTGTATATAGCGAACTGCATTCGTTGCATCTTATTAGTGATCTCTTGACAAGAGAGATACTTTGAACAAGATGATAGTGTAAAGGGTAATAGTACTATTTGAAGTAGAATAAATTACTTCTTAGTGAGCTACAGCAGTAAAGTCACAAAATTATTTTATTGTCACTCCACTATAGCAGTAGAATCACATCATAGGGATAAAGTTCACTTATTTTAATGTGGCAAAAAATAGTTTTTGTGAGTTGACAGTTATAGTAGCTAAAATTCAGTAATCATACATGAAATCAAACCCCTTTGGAGAACTCGTTCTATTTGATACTCTTTACTTGCATAGTTGGTTTGCATCATCTGAAGGAACGCTGAATCTCTTCAAGTGTTCTTCCTTTGGTTTCAGGAACCCAAAGTCTAACAGAAACAACTGTAGAAGCCGACATCACTGCATAAATAATGAATGTTCCTGTGAAAAATATAACTTTTAGAGTGTTTCAAAGCAGTCTTACAACAGCATAGAAATAGGAGGGAAGTGAAACCTCCTTCGCTCCAAGTCAAAAGCAAGTTTGCTGTCATTGTAACAACCCATGATGTTAGCCAATTGGCCAATGTAGCGACACTGCCTCCAAGACTTTTAATGTTCACTGGCAATATCTGCATAAATGAACTATATTGTGATATGATATAATCACCAAGACTTGAATCATGCTCGAATCGCGATTGCTAGTTCTGCTTAGTAGTTCTCCGAGATATTTTTGTTTCTCCTTCTTCTTAAACTGTTCTTCTGTTGCTTGGATCTTTGTTACATTTACATAAACATATCTTATTCTCATCTCATGAACTATGAGTTAGCTTCACATACCTCAGACATTATGATCCATGGAATGGATCCTAATCCCAGACCAAATGCCATCACCAAAACCTGGAATTTCATTAGTTAAGGGTCTAACAAAATGTATAATGCCAGAGTTGGGAGACAAGTGGAAGTTGATGTGTGAATATACCACAAGTCCAACCAGAGATAATATTCCTAAGGCAGGATGCCAATATTCGGGCGTAAGATCCTGTGCAATGAAAATAAAGGTCAAACCCATCATTAAGCAAGAATCCTAGCTCTAATAATTGTTTGATGACTTTTCATCCATGGAAAATTTAAGTCACTTACCTTCAGGTAGAATGCTATTGCAACAAGGAAGCTACTAATTGTCATTAACGACGAGGACATCTGAAAAAAAGTGTGCCAATATAAAAATTATCTTTTGCTCGCTCTTTTTTCCTTTAATATGTAGCTAATATCAATGTGGAAAGGCATACAATAAGAAGTACTCTGCGACCCGCCCTGTCCACAAGTGATGCAGCTATAGCAGTAACAATGACCTATAAAAGTACTTCCATCAACACTCAGAACAATATCTGAACAAAAATGAAACACTATATCCCGGAGTGGAACAGACTTACCTGAATAGCCCCAATTCCAAACGTTGCAGCTTTACTCGATGAAACTCCTATTAAGAGCATTGCAATTTAAACACATGTGTTCAGCCAATCACTAATTGCGTAGCTTCTCTATGACTTAAAGCTATGAGTGCAATATAATGACAGAACAGAAGTTATCATGCTATTTTCTTGGAGCAATCTGCACATTTATCCTATTTTGTCCTCTTTTTCTACTTCTACCAACGGTATAAAGAGAAAGAAAATGTACCCTATAATGTTCCTAAGCGCATTTATATAATCAAAGAATTGACTGACCTGCAGATTTGAAGATGTTACTGGAATAGAACAAGACACCATTTATTCCGCTGAGTTGCTGGAGAGTGAGTAATGCGATACCTATCTGCATATTAGAACCACCAACTCTCAGAAGTGATCCTTAATATGAGTAAGGGTTATTCAATTCGCGTATGTTTACATGGATTAGCAGCATCGCTTGAAACGTAAAAATACAATAGGCAAGTATACCAGCAAAGGATAGTAATGTTGCTTCCTCTTAAGCTCAGAAAATTGAATTGTAGCTTTTTTACTTGATGACCCCACAGATCTCTGGACAAAGGACATACACAACAAATAAGTAGAAAAACATTTTATAAGTTTGTGAAGCAAAGAAGCTTAGAAAATGCAATTTAAGGGTTCAAAATAATCGAACATCAACAGATAACTGATTCATTTAATTACCTTGATCTCATTCACTTCTAAAGATATGTCAGTGTCAAAGCCCCTTAGAACTTGCAAAGAAGTTTCAAAATCCTCAAAATTCCCCATTTTAGCCTGTATATAGCACTAGGGAATATTAGCATAACAAGAAATCAAAGACTAAGTAAGAACAAATCCCAAGTTTGTTACTCATACCAACCAACGAGGAGATTCCGGTATAAAAAATAGACCAGGTATCAATAATGTGCATGGCAACATTCCTGCAGAGTTGGATTGCAAGTTGAAACAAATTCATTAGTAGAAAGACCGAGACCAATATGTTTGATTCAAGAAAATGAGTGACGTGACGTCACAGTTCAACTGCTCAAAAATGAAAAAAGAAACAAAAAATCCAATTGATAAAGATAGAAGCTCATAATCATAATCTCACAAACATGCAGTTTCAGCAACTTGAGAATGTATATAATGTTAATTGTGTTTTTGGAAGATCTGCTTATCACGTAAGGTTACTATTTCTGTTAATGGTACAGCATAAACTTGATGAATGTGACAAAAACCTCCAGTGAATTCTACTACCAAACCAGAGGGAGAATGATCTTTTTGTCAATAACTGAACACCAGATTGCTTTAGAGTTTTTTCTTTTGGAATTGGCCGAATTTAAACAAGAATTCGTTGCTCACCTAAAATTGCAAGCACTCTCCAAGGTGTAAAGAGACCCAATAGATATGCCAACATTGTCCCAAATGTTAAACAAAGCTATACGCCAAGAAAGAAACATTAAAGAAACGAATCATTAAACATAAATTATCAAGATATAGATGAAAGAGCATGGATTAGCGTCATAAGTGAAATAAAACAAACATTATTAATGGATCCAAGGACTCCTCTCATGTTTTGCGGTGAAATCTCTGCTATATATACAGGTACCTATACATGACAAACAGGAAGAATTTGGGTAAGCAGGAGTTTTCCATTATAACTCCAACTAGAGCTAACAGAAAAGTAAAACAAGTAAAATTTACCACATAGGAAATAATGCCCACACCAAATCCTTCCATCAATCTTCCCATGTATAAAAATGACGTGTCCTGTTAATAGTAGAAAATGCATTGATTGAAGTAAACTTCCTATAATAAGATGCAACTGAAATGTGCAGGCATGTACAACGAACCACTCACTCTGGCAAATGAAATGGCAAGCCATCCGCTAATATTAGGAACTGATGCAATCATTAGTGTCTGTATTGCAATATAAAAAGAGGGCGTAAATTGTAAAATAAAGGAACAAAAGCTAAAATATCTATATAAAGAATTTAACTTCTATATATACTGGCAAATCACCTATACAATAACTATATATAGGTTACTGTCTGTAATAAGTGGATTAGTAACTTAGAATATTATGCAAGTAACTGCTAAGATAGGTTAAATACATTGATGGTGTAAAACTTTATTGCACCCGTTAGTGTACGTATCAAATGAAAAAATAAGGGTAGCCCGGTACATAAGGCATCATGCGTTCACACATGGTCACTCTAAGAATTATGATGTAGACAGCCTAACCTTTATGTTGCTCCAAGGCTCCTTTGCCGTTAGTGTACATAAGTTAAATTCATATAAGAAAACAGTAAACGTTCTAGCTCGATAGTAAGAATTTGAGAATGTACAACTGAATCTGCTTAGTGCTATACCCCTTTTCGGCCAATGTATTCAGATATCTGACCGCTTGCAATCGCACCAACCATTGCACCCACATTAGCTAAAGATCCAAAGATTGAAAACTGTTCATGAGAATACGAGAAGTTATTCAAACATAACATCAAAACCGCGATATTCAAAGTCCCTGAAACCTTGTAACACTTTAACCATTATCAAAATACCAGGCTTGATTTAACAGTGTTCTCCAGATACTAAGCACATTTTCTCTTAAAAAAACAATGAAATTGATGAATATAACAATAGTGTACTATTGGAAAGAGAATAAGAACCTCTGAAATTGAAAGTACGAGGTCGTCCATGATGTCAGACTGCGTAGGATTAGTGTACCCCAACTGCATAAATAGTCAGCCAACCACAAGCTAGTAATCAATACAAAGAAAACAATGTTTGATTGTCAACCATTACTACTCTTCTATATATGATTCTTTTGATCAAGATTAACACCTTTGCATTAAACAACACTTTAATCCTAACTATTTCAGTATGTACGTAAAGATCGTACTCTTACTAGAATGACATGATATTCGGTAAATCACAAGATACTAAAAAGAAGTACTAAATTTATACTTTTATAAGAATAACATGGCACTCTGTAAACCACAAGTACTAAAAAGGAAATAACTTTGAGAATGCTACAGATTTAACTCCTGTACACTCTTAATTAGTGTAAATGGATTAAACCCGATGTCATATGCATGGGTCAAATGTTTTTATATATTAAAATATGTGTCCAGTCAAACAGAAGAAAGAAAAAGAAAAAGTTAGCCCTACGGTGAAGCCAAATTGGATGGAGCCTAAGGCAACAATGAGAACACAGAGATAAATGGAGATAGATTCACGAAGTATTTGGGCCGATGATTCCATCATGCTGGATTGCCTTGACCCCATTCGATACCAACTTCCGTTATGCATCAATGGCTTCCTAATAAGCCCTTCATCAGAGCTAGCTGAATCATCTCTAAAACTCATTTTAGCATTAACCTCTTTCCCTTTTGGTAGTAATAATGGCTTTCGAAGCAGCCCCTCCTCAGAGCTTATGGAATCTTCTCGAATACTCATTTTGCAAATGTCTTTCCTTTTTGCTTTGCAATATTGTGGCTGAAGCCTCAAGTAGTGAAGAGGATGACATGGCTGAAGATGGTAATGAGGGAATAGATCAGCAAACGAATGCTACGACCACGGACAAGGTTGACCCATGCATGTAAATTCCAGTGGCAACATTTGAAGGAAGTTGACACGTGTTGAATGCCAACAAAGCAGAACACTTCTAAACAGTTACCACTAATTTCTATTTGAATTTAAATAAGTATATATCTTTACAAGTTCTTTATATAATTACCCTTTTCAGATCTTACACTTAAGATATTATTTATTATATTGTTGTTGTAATATAATTTAATTAGGTAACTAATCGCAGTAGGTTACTTTTATCAATCAAAATAATGTAACCAATTACTCTATATATATATATATGACAAGATGACTTGACACTTCTTTTTGGCCAAGATCCTATTTATCATTTTTTTCCCTTTTATTTTATTTTATTTAAGTAAATTAGCTCAATAATGGATTATGTCTCTATGATTTCCCACTTTTATTTCTTTAATCTATTCCATTTAAAAACTCCAAAAGTCAAATTATTAAACCTTAGTATTCTACCGTTTCAAAACTCTTTTCTTCCCCTTTAAATATTTGGGTTCTGAATATATAATTTTTATTATGAGCAGTTAAACAATGAAGAAATAAGTTGTGACGATTTGGAGATGTAGAGATTGCGCTAAGGTAGTGCTTATACATTGAATTGATACTTTCTCTATAATTAATTAATCTTCTTCTCTTTCTTTTTTCTGTTTCTGCGATAGCATTGTAAGTGATAATATTATTTTATATGATATATTACTGAATCGTGATCGAGAACATATTTTTTAATTTGAAGAACGTCTTAATTTAGCTATCGTGGGAAATTGTTGTCGCTTCATATTTTCTTGCACTTAAATTTTAGAGTACTCTACTTCAGGAAAAAACTTTATTATCTGTATTTCATTTTCTATATACGTCTATTACCCAAAAAAAAATTGATTATAATTCATCTAAAATATTAATATATTTAATCCCAACTTGTGTTGAAGCTGAAATTTCTATTACAGGTCTAACAAGTGATGCACAGTTTTATCTTCATTAAAACATAAGAGTCTAAATAAAATATTATTATTATTTATTATAATAATAATTATTATTATTATTAAGATTATTATAGATAACAGATAGACGTAATGAAATGTAGGAGAATTTAATGTGACTACTTTTTTCTTTCTCTCTGTAAATATCTCTATATCTCTCTCTCTCTCTCTCTCTCTCTATATATATATATATATATATATATATTAGAGCCATGTTAGTAAAAACCTGAGAAACTAAGTTTAACATTATTCATCTAATGAATATGATTAGGAAGAAAATTACTGTTAAAGTCAGTAGAAAAGAAGAATATAAATTGTCACAACAATTAGATCTACTTAATAAGTGGACTATACCTTTAGTCAAACCTAAAATAATATACCAACTGGGAACCTTTGAAAAAATAAGTTTAAAACAACTAGTTAAAATTACTGAAGAAATTATCACGATAGATAGTGACCATGCTACATTCAGATGTTACCAAGAAAATTGGGTACCGTAAATTCTGTGGACCAACAAAATCATAGAAGGCAAATGTTAAATGTAATTTTTAATTTTTCTAGTAAATATCAGTTGTGTATGATTGGGGCGATTTTTGTTTTACAACGAGAAGCGGGTTGTATGATCCTGGCGATTTCGGTTTTATAGAGAGAAGCGGGTTGGGGGTTTTAGGAGTTAAGAGGGTTGTATGATCTACTTTTCCCGACCTTTTTGTTGGCGAGTCAAATTTAATGGGTCGGGTTATGGGGCGGGTCGTATCTAATCTAAGATCGAATGGACTAAAAGACTTGGATAAGTGCCACATGTCCAATCCGCCAAAGTAGGGATATATTTGTTTGGACAGTCAGACGGTAAGGAATTTTTTAATCCGATAGTATAACGGAGGTTAGTGTGAGGGTTGTAGGTTTGGAGACATGAGGTTAGTGTGATGGTGTCTTGCTTTAGGCTGCTAAGGGCTCTAGTTGTGCTCTTAATACTTCTTTAAGGTCAAAAAGTTAGGCTATAGTAGGTCTAGCAGTCCTGTGTGTACATATTATTCCCTTGCGTATGTGTTATGCCTTTGTTGATGCTCAGTCTATTTTCTGTTTATTGCGTTGTTGGCGTTTTATGTTAGGGTCTACAGGAAATAGCCTTTCTACTCCTCCGGAGTAAGGGTAAGGTCTACATACACACTATCCTCCCAAGACCCCACATGTGGGATCTCACTGGGTGGCTGTTGTTGTTGTATAACGGAGGATAAATCTAAACAATTTCTAATAGTAGAGGGATAATTAGACTCTTTTCCGTTTTATAAAAAAGCCCTCTATTTATTATTTTATAACAATGTTGCTTCGTCTTCTCGGTCATCTGATAGTGTATTAGGTAGCTCATTATAAAAATAATTACTTTGTACCAATTTATTTATGTTCATGACTATGTTTTGCAATAATATAATAAATGCTATTGATAAAGGTATTGTTGGGTATTTGTCATAGTTTTTAGAATTTGTGAGTATAGATCATGTTTCATGATTTTTTTTATTTTTTTATTTTTTAAAAGTGAAATATTTTTTGAAAACTTGTGTCCAAAAACTACAAATTTATTGACGATCAAGAAAAAATTATCATAGCACCTGTGTGGTATGAGTGCTTGTCACTTTAGGCTTCACCGTACGTTTGGCTGGTTGTTTTCCCTCCGACTTGTGGTGTCTGAAAGTGGGTATCATATGCATAAAAGGCGGGGAAATTTGTATCTATATCCGTTTTTGGCTCACGTTTTAATTTATATCCGCTTTGTAAAAAAAAATTGCAACTGTATTCACTTTTCGCATAAACTTTATACATACGGGCCTGAAGTAGCAAAGACGGTCTCGCAAACTTCAGCATTCTAGTAGTCAGGCTTGAAGTTGTTTGTAATTGTTGAACTTAAGCATTCTACTAGCTGAAGTTTTGTTTTTTATTTGTTGAACTTCAGCATATTTTAGTTGAAGTTTTGTCCTGGATTCAATAGTTTTATCCTAAGCTATTTCAAAAACTTCAGCAGAAGATGATGAAGTTATTTATTACATTTGTAAAAACTTTCAGCACTAAATAAGTTGAAGTTTTGTTCTGGATTCATTAGTTTTGTCATAAAACTTTTTAGCCAAAGTTTTGTTCTTTTTTGCTGAACTTTGGCCTATTCATCTGATTTATGGACTATATTTAAAGTCACAAACTCTTACCAGCGTCAAAAATGGCCAAAAAGGAAAGAAAGCTGATTGGGAAAGGCAGAATTCCTGATACTACAGAAGCTGTTGTTCTGATCCTTCATTGTTTGCTTCATCCTACTTTTCTTTACACCAAATGGAAAGATTTTTTCTTTGTAAATAAAAGTTAAATCTCTTGCCTCACTCTTACATGGGAATAGGCTGGGCAAATCTTCCGGTTAGGATATATTCTCGAAGAGCAGGAGATTACTCGTCAGAGCTAGTAACAGAATAAATGGATGATCTTCTTCATTTTTTCTTTCCTGGTCTTGCTAGTTCTAATAGACTAACCAAAACTGGTATACTTGAATAAACACACATTCTATACTCAAGTTTGACTGACATATTAACCGATAAATCAATATGTACTAAGTTGGAAAAAAGAAATCCAATCCTTCCCCGTCACATAAGCATGATGCATAGAGTGAAAGAAACATTCCATCTTTTTTCAAATGTTTATCAAGTATACTATGCAAACTCTTCCCATCTGATAATTTATGTTTGAATGAATTGGCAATGAAAACATGGAATTCCAACTTCCAATCTTGTTCCATATTGGGCATTGCACTGTATTCGAACTGTCGAGTCAAAGATAGTTGGAGAAAGAAAACTTTGGAGAGAGGAGGAAGAATGGAGCGCACGGGTAGTTGGAAGGAGGGGTCTGAAGTTGTAAAAATTAGATTATAAGTTAAATAATTTTGAAAATATGGGTATATGTTGAATGGGAACGACCAAATAAGTTGGTGCAATTTTTACGGTGTTCTCAGCTCAAGCATTCACAATAACAGCACATTTAAAAGGCAGAGATTTTTTTAATTGTTAAGAACGAGTGTGTCAATCTCATCTCATCTTCAAGGCTGCTATATTTTACCCTTTACTAAAATTGTTAAGTTTGACCAACGAGAAAAGTGGGTTAATGCAGTGGTAAGAACCTCACATATATTGGGTGTTCACGTCAAACCAATGAATGTAAGATATAGGTCTTTTATATATCATATTTATTACTTAATCATGGTCAAATGCATGAAGTGAAATAATTTATTATCACTATTGCCATATACACAAAACAAAAGTACCTTAACAGTAGTACATCTTTTCAATATAACGAAACAGCAAACCTCTTATTTTGAGAAAGGAAAATAAATTAAGACAAACTTAAAGAAAAAGTATCAAAGTAAATTGCGATGGAACTAAAATAATAACTATCCGTAGCTCAGAGACAAGTGACAAAAAGGTTATGGGGATCACTTGATATACATGAGTTCAATCACTTAACAAGGACTTCTCCATGTTTTTTGTTTTAAAATTTTGATCTCTCGCGGTCTCTACCATTATTTTTTTTAATTTTAATGCTCGAATCCGAAATCTGGTCACATAACTGAGCTGCTTCTTCTCTCTTTTGCCTTTGCCTCTAATTGTTCCTTCTCTCGCAATTCTCCGGATAGTTTCTCTTATATTTCATGAACTTCCAGAATCCCTCACTTTTTCTTATCTGAATCTCACGCCGAAGAGTCTCTCAAATTAGAGCTTTAACCAGTTTGAATGCAATGAGTGCTGTGAACATCACTAATGTCGCCGTATTAAACAATCCAGCGTCGTTCCTTTCGCCTTTCCAGTTTGAAATCTCTTACGAGTGCGTCGCTCCTCTCAAAGACGGTGATTTCTCTCTTCTTTTTTCTGTTGAAATTTTTCGTAATTCATATGTACAACTATGATTTTCTTGTTCTTTCTTGATTGAATCATCTTAGAGACCTAATTAGGGTTTTCGTTAATCAAAAATTTGACCGAGATTTCTTTTGAAGTCTTTTCAACTTGTTGAAAATCGTTCTCAATTGTTTTCAATCTATTGAATTCATTTTCTTTCATATACTAATTTGTGCTATGATTTAATTGTTTTTGCTTTGCTGTATCATCTCGAAGACCTATTTTAAGTCAGAAAGTTGATGTTCAAGTTGTTCAATGTTTTCAACTCGTTGATATTTGATGAAGAAATCAATTGTTCATAACCTATTTCAGTTTTTCATATATTCGTTTGTAATATGATACTTTGCTTTTGCTTCATTTTATAATCTTCCTGACCTAGTTAGGATTATTGTACTCGAAAGAAACTGTTAAGTAGTGTCAAATTTATTGGATTTTATTCGTATGTTTGTGATTTTATTGCTTTTGCTTCATTGTACCGTCTCCTATACCCAGTTATTATTTTTATTTATTAAGAAATTTGTCTTTTACAATGTTGTTGATTTGTTGATAATTGTTGCAAAGTTAATTGGGTTGTAGTAAGCTAACTGATTCTTTGATTAATTAATAAATCGGAGACTTCACATTTATACATATTCTATGATGTCAAAGCTCGATATTGAATAACTATCATGCTTAATCCTGCCCTAGGTTTCTTAACTTAATGGAAAACATGTAAGAATTCCTTATGTATATCTCTGAGATAATGTTTTTTTAAGATAGTGGTCTTCATCTAGCAAAGGTATATGTCAAATTGTGGGATCGAGGTCAACTTTTGTCTCCTGAAGAGTAAACATCTTCAAGTGTATTTTTATTCTGCTAAAGTGTGTTGTGTTTGAGCGGAAACCATACAAGGCCAAATCTTTTAGTGCTGAATGGCATTTGGTTTAACAATCCTCCCGTAATAGGATACATAATGGTTCTGTCGATTTGGTAGGGTTCTTAATAGTGATTTTTGTGGTTCCTCTCATTGGTGGTTATGGATCGGTTTGTCATGTATTATGCTGGAATTTGTGAATATATGGTTGGTTGACAAGAGGGGTTGCTCTGATGGTAAGCAACCCCCACTTCCAACCGAGAGGTTGTGAGTTCGAGTCTCCCCAAGAGCAAGGTGGGAAGTTCTTGGAGGGAAGGATGCCGGGAGTATATTTGGAAACAGCCTCTCTACCCAATGGTAGAGGTAAGGTCTGCGTACACACTACCCTCCCCAGACCCCACTAAGTGGGATTATACTGGATTGTTGTTGTTGTTGAATCCGAAATCTCTAATTAATATCAGGTGTAAAAGGATTATATCTATTTCACCATAACCCTTTAAGGTTATTATGTTTATTCCTCAAGTACTTGTTGATTTTCGATTATAAAATCAAAATATGGTCAGTTTGAATTAGGATGCGGTGATATCCACGGGTTGACTTGTTTTTCTATGGTAGCGGATGCATCGTAATGCGACGTTCAACTTGTATGTATGTGCTAGATAATGCTCACACTTGATGTAAAAAATAAATCGAAGTGTAATAACAATTTGTAATGCTTTATTAATTATTCTTTTAAACAGTTTGACCACCTTTTTGTACAATAGTGTTATTAGAAGTATTTAAATTTCAATCTCCTGTATAATCATTTAGAGTCTGGTTGGAAAGTCATTATATAATTAGAATTGATGTAATTATTAGGGTAGTAATTACACAGTTGTATAATTATGATAATCTATTTGTTTGTCATAGTGTAATTACAAGTTTACTGTTTGATTACACAAGTATAATTACATAATTAGATTTTTAAATTAAGCAATTATCAAACATTACACATTAATATAATAAAGCCTATAAATCTATATAAGTATAAATGATATTATATTTGATATTTAAGATGTTTATTTTTTTGTGAATATACATTTTTTAGTAATCGTATAATTATAACTAATATTGTAAAAAAAATGAATAACATGCAATGTGAACCAATTCTACTAAAACAAGTAAATTGGAACCATAAATATAATTCAATTTTAAAAATAAAAAAATAGTTTAATGGTGATAGGTTATAATTACATATTTTAGTTGCTTATTTTACTCAAATTTAGTGCACTTTAATTGAGTTTGAACTTTAATCGCTAGTGTCTTGCACTAATTGTGTGTTTTATGCCTTGTATGAGTGGTTCAAAGCTATGTAGATGTTGTGGAATGAATTCAAGTGATTTGGAGATTTGAAGTCTGAGTAAAATCCCAAGGAATTAAGCCGGGTTTGTATTCGGTGATCAACAGATGATATAACAACAAAACGAAGAATCCAATAGATATGTTGCGCACTGTCTAGGAAAATGCACATAACGTTTCGCTCAGAACTCCATTTGGGCTCCACAATATGTGGTTGGAAAGCTAACTCAAGGGATACAACTTTTGTGTATTATGTTTTTTCAAATTCCAACGGAATAGGGTGAAAAACGCGATCAAAACTGCAATCGCGAACCTGAGGCAGGCTGATGCAGTACACTTGCCAAATAGCGCGTCCGTGCCGTGCCCCGACCGTGGCCGCGGACGTCTAGGCCTGAAAACTTGTCCCTTTTCGCGTAGGAGAAGGTATAATTGTTTGGGCCCGACCCTACTTGGTATATATACATGGAAAAACGGTATTTTGCAGGGAAGAGGCTGATTTTAGACACAGATTCGACCTAAGGAGGCAGAGACACAATAAAAGCATGGCGGAGAATTCTTCTACGAATTTTTTATTCCTCTTCTTATTTTTTTCATTGTTGGTTATGACTTATAGTATTGTAGTTTTACTTATTATTATGAATAGCTAATTTGTTATCTAGGGTTTTGATGGAACCTTTTATAGGATAAATTCTTGTTATATTTTTATATAATTGAGCTGTTAGATTTTTCTACTTGTTCAACTATGTGTTTATTGTTGTTGATTGAATGGCCATCGATTGATTGTGCCTAGTTATTGTGTGTTGCTTAAGAAATGATACATATTTAGGTGGTTGTAGAACATCACTCCTAACGTATGTGAGAAATCAATACAGCGGGTTTAAAGGTAGGTTTAAAAATAACAAAGCCTTAATATGGTCATACTGAGCGGTTAGATAAAGCCAGCTAGTGTAGTTCGAGAGAATATGTCTAGTAAATTATTGTGATTGCTAGAGAGAGAATTACGATACCTAAAATGCTCACGATCAGCAGAGAATACATTGATTGTAGGAATATAGCTAGAAGGATTCCGATAATTAGGAAAATCATAACTCTAGATCTCCTTAATTTAGTCTCCAACCCTTTGTCTCGTTAGTTGATAATTTTATTGTTTTGTAGTATTTTCTAGTTAGTTAGTTAGAAATATAAATATCAATCATTTGGTTTAGAAAATTTTTCAAACTTTTCTTCTTAGTGATATTAAAGCTTTGACCGAAATTTTATTTTTTGGTTTAACAAATTGGTTCAATTACTGGGAATCTGATAATGTATTCTTTATTAACCTAACCTTTTTTTTGCGTCAACAACCATGTCAAACGTTAATGAAGACAACCAAGGCAACCACGTAAATCATCAACTCCAAGGGAAGTCACAAGATGACCACACCCCGATTCCTTCTCCACAAAGCTCTCCTCGGTGATCTCGAGAAGGCACTCTTGATGGATCTCATTCAAATGCAAATGCTCAATTTGAAAACTAAGGAACTATCAATGAAGCTTTGTAAAAGCTAATTGCTCAACAAGTCAATAAAGTTCTCGAGGCCTTCGCCACCACCAACACCAACTCCAAATAACAATACTTTGGAGAATCCTCGTTCTAGGCTTGCTAATTCAGGTAGTGGTGGAGTCCCTAGCGAATCACGAGATGGAGAACCAGGTAACTTAGTTAATTCTGATTTACAAAATTTAGTATTAACATTGCAGAAATAGCTTAAGGAGCAAAGTGACCGTATAAAGCAAATACCTGGAGTACCACTTGTGATCAAAGGGATAAATATGGACAAATATTCACAACAACCTTGGAAGCCTAGTGCTATTCCTCTACCAATTCTAAAGAATTTCAAAATGCTCGATATTTTCTAATACGATGGAATAACTTATCCACGAGATCACGTAATTCGATTCACGGCTGGCGTGAAAGGCAACGACTTGACCAAACAAGAAATTGAATTAGTATTGGTCAAGAAATTCGGTAAAACACTTACTAAGGGAGCATTAACATGGTATTCTCTTTTACCCACAAATTTCATAAATTCTTTTGCTAAGCTTGCAAATTCGTTTATAAAAGCACACTCGGGAGCTCAAAAAGTAAAAAAAAAAATCGAAGATATCTTCAAAATCAAACAAGGGGACTCAGAGTTGCTTAGAGAGTTCGTGGATAGGTTCCAGCTTGAAAGAATGAAGTTGCCCCGGGTACCAGACAATTGGGCAGCCATAGCTTTCACTAGTAATCTGAAAGAAAAAAGCTCAGAAGCCACCGGGCAACTTAAGGAAAGTTTTTGTAAATTCCCAGCGACAACATGGAATAATGTTTACAACAGGTATAGAATGAAGCTAAGGATAGAAAAAGATATTACCTCACGATCTCAAAAAGAAGAAAAGGAAAGTTCGAGACAGAAGGAAACAGAAAAAAGTTCTGGTAAAAATAGGTACGAACCATTTATAGGTCCAGCGGGAAAGGATTCACGATCAAAAAATGACAATTCAAGGTTCGATCATAGATCAAGGAATAGAGAGTCGGGTTCATCATCAAGATTTGGGAACAATCGAAACACGCGAGAGACGCGAGATGGTGATAGAATCTTGAAGGAAAGATTTGGAGGTTATAATTTTAATATAACCACTTTTGAGCTCGTAGCTATTTTAAGGAGCGTGGATGATAAGGTATGGTGGCCAAAAGAAATGAGGTCAAATCCAAACAGACGCAATCCCGACCACTGGTGCAAATTTTACAATGATCATGGTCATAAAACAGCAGATTGTAGGCTACTACAAGGTAAAGTTGATCATTTATTGAAGCAAGGGTATCTCACCGAATTTTTTAGTAAGAAAGGTAAGCAAGCATATATGAAGAATAGGAACCGCCTAAACCGCCTTCTCCGAAAGAAACCGTTAATGTTATAAGAGGAGGTGAAGAAATCAATGGCGTGACATAAACAATAGCCAATAATGTCTCTAAATCCACAATTACCCACGAGAAGCGGGTGCGATATGTCTTGAAGGAAAAAAATATTACGTTTGATGATGCAGATGCGGATAGTGTATTAACTCCACATAATAATGCACTGGTAATATCTTTACTTGTACATGATACTAATGTGAAACAAATTTTGATTGATCCGGGTAGTTCCATGAACATTATTCTACTAAGAGTACTACACGAGATGCAAGCTGAAGATAAATTAGTACCAAAGACGCATACTTTGTCTGGAATTGAAAATTCCAGCATCGTGACGAAAGGGGAGGTAATACTTAATACATTCGCAGAAGGAGGAATCAAGGATTCCAAGTTTTAGGCGGTAGATATAGAGATGGCTTACAATATGATTCTTGGGAGACCATCGATCAACGAGATGGATGTTGTTCCGTCAACCTTAGATCAAGTTATTAAATTCCCATAACTATGGGGGATATGTCAGATTCGTGGGGATCAACAGATGTCTAGGAGCATTAACACCGTAGCAAATTCAAATACGAGGAATGAAGAAAAATAGCAATTACAAAATCCATTTAAGGATACCACAACACAAACCTCAACTAAACAAGGGCAAACAGATGTGGATTCAAGGCCCGATACCATTCAAGAACCAAAGGAAAACGAAAATATCAAAACAATAATTGAAGAGCTAGAGGTTGTAGTTTTATATACACAATGGCCAGAAAGGAAAGTGTATGTAGGGGCAAATCTAAGCTAGGATATGAGAGGTAAATTGATTGAATTTTTAAAAACTAACGTGGATTATTTTGCTTGGTCCCATTATGATATAACAGGAATATCACCGGAGGTAATGACTCACAAATTAAATGAAGACCCATCATATCCGTCTGTCAAACAAAAGAAGAGAAAGCAAGAAACTTTCAAAAATCAGGTGATTCAAGACGAGGTTCAAAAATTACAAAAAATTGGGTCCATACGCGAAGTAAAGTATCCTAACGGGTTAGCCAATACTGTTATGGTACCGAAGAAGAATGGTATATAACGAGTTTGTGTAGATTATATAGACCTTAACAGAGCTTGTCCTAAAAATTCTTTTCCATTACCACATATAGATCAACTAATTGATGTTATTGCAAGGCATGAGTTATTAAGTTTTTTAGATGCGTATTCAGGATACCAGATCAAGATGGACCCTATAGATGAAGAAAAAGCTTCATTTATAACAGACATGGAGACTTACTATTCTAATGTAATGCCCTTCAGTCTTAAAAATGTTGGTGCAACATATCAAAGACTAGTGACGAAAATGTTTCAAGAAAATTTGGAAAAAATCTATATAGACTATATGCTCGTTAAAACTCAGCATTCAGGGGATCATATATCACATTTGTTTGATACATTTCAAATCCTGTAAAAATTCAATATGAAATTAAATCTTGAGAAATGTGCATTCGATGTTGCATCAGGTAAGTTTTTGGGCTTTTCTGTTTCTAACCGTAGTATTGAAGTGTATCCAGCACATATTAAGTCCATTGAAGAAACCCCTAACATGTTTACAAGTAAAAAAGAAGTGTAGAGGTTGACAGGAAGAATTGCAGCCTTGAGGAGATTTATTTCCAAATCATCAGAAAAGTGCTTTAAATTCTTTTCAGTTCTTAAAACGCAAGATCAGTTCGAATGGACTGAGGAATGTCAACAGGCACTCAAAAATTTGAAGACATACTTATTAAATCCGTCATTGCTAGGGAAACCAAAAGTTGGGGTAAGATTGCTCATCTACCTTGTTTTCTCTGAAGTAGCGGTAAGCGTTGTGTTAGTTTGTGAAGATCAAGGTAAAAAATCTCCTTTATTATGTCAGCAAATCTTTATATATGCAGAGACGCGATATCCTCAATTAGAAAATCTTGCACTTGCACTAATCATGGAATTTAGAAAGCTAAGGCCTTATTTTCAATGTCATCTTATTGCCGTAGTAACTGCATATCCATTACGCAATATATTACACAAGCATGGATTGTCAGGTAGGTTAGCTAAATGGGCTATAGAGCTAAGTGAATATGATATCACATACCAGCCCAAAAACGCGATAAAATCTTAGGTATTAGTAGATTTTGTAGCTGCTTTTAGCCAAGGAATGCAATTAAAAGCAGAGAAAGAATTACAAGTGCTCAACGGGTCTAATTCAGGAATTTGGACCTTATTTACTGATGGTTCATCTAATGTGAAGGGTGCAGGCTTAGGAATTGTTTTTGGTACCACCTATGGGTGAGACCACTCGGCTAGCTATTAAATGTCATTCTGTAACTAACAATGAAGCAGAGTATGAAGATGTAATTGTAGGTTTCGAACTGCCACGGGAACTTGACATTAATCAAATTGTAATCAAAAGCGATTCGCAGCTTGTAGTTAACCAAATGTTAGGGACTTATACAGCCAGGAAAGCACGAATGCAACAATACTTAGAGAAGGCACAGGATTTGATTAGGCGATTTCAAACCTGGAAAGTCATGCAGATACATGGAAGCATATGCCCTAGCTAATCTTGCATCTGCGGCAGACGTGGCGAGTAATTAAAATGCTTCTGTAATTTATTTGTTTCATTCAGCGCTTGATCCAGACAAGAATGAGCTAAATTTCAATAACTTAACTTGGGATTGGAGAAATGAGATTGTTGCTTTTTGCAGTATGGTACCGTCCCCGAAGACAAGAAAAAGATCATGCGCTTCGAAAAAAGGTTTCTCGATATTGCTTAAAACAAGATAATCTTTATCGGAAATATTCAGTGGTCCCTTAGCTAGGTGTCTCGGACCTTCTCAATAGAATATGTAATGAGAGAAATACACTAGGGGTACTGTGGAAATCATCCAGGAGGTAGATCACTGGTAAGAACCATGATTAGAGCAGGCTACTACTGGCCTAAAATAGAGGAAGAAGTAGAGAATTTGTGGCTAAATGTGATAAGTGCCAAAGATAGGCTTACGAAACAACTACTTTCGATCATTGCACCGTGGCCTTTTAAAAAATAGGGGATGGATATCGTGGGTCCACTACCACAAACAAAAGGATAGGTAAAATTCTTGCTTGTACTTACTGACTATTTTACTAAATGGGTGGAAGCATGAGCATTTAAATAGGTGCAGGAAAAAAAGTTAGAGATTTTGTTTGGCGAAATATCATATGTCGATTCGGTGTGCCCAAGGAAATCGTGTGTGGTAATGGCCCTCAATTTATAGGCGCGCAAATTACAGAGTTTCTTCAAAGTTGGCCGATCAAAAGGATTACAGCTACACCTTATCATCCAGTGGGTAATGGCGAAGATGAGTCAACAAACAAAGTCATTATCAACAATTTAAAGAATAGTCTAGAGGAATCCAAAGGTAATTGGCCAGAATTACTACGTGGTGTTTTATGGGCATACCGCACTATATCAAAAACAAGCATGGGAGAAACACAATTCTCATTCGTTTATGGAGATGAAGCCTTTTATTCCAGTTGATATATGAGAGCCAAGCACGAGGTTTACACAAGCATCAATAGAATCCAATGACGAAGAGATGAGCATAAACCTTGATCTACTCGAAGGAAAAAGGGAAGCTGCATTAATAAGAATGGCATCACAAAAGCAAGTCTTGGAACGATAAAACAATGGAAAAACGCATCTACGATACTTCAAGATTGGGGACTTCATGCTCAAAAACGTTTTTCAATCTAAGAAGGCAGCTAATGCAGGAAAATTGGGTCCAACTTGGGAAGGACCCTACAAGATTCATGGTATCGCATGAAAAGGAGCATACGTGGTAGAAGCGATGGATGTCAATATACTGCCTTCACATTGGAATGACGTTCATTTGAAGAGATTCTATTTCTAAGGAATACCCATAGCCAAGTATCCATACTTTAAATTTATTTTTTGAATTGCTAAAATTTTACTAATGATTTTAGATGATAGGCTAAAAGCTAAACTCGTACTAAATGACGAGTCACGACCTACAAGGCACGTGGAATTAATTAAAATTTCCGGTCTAGGGTTACAATTATTCTGATAGAAATTGAAACGGGTTAAGCAGTCTTCATCAATAATCGCACCTCCGAGCCTCGTATGTTTTTCCTTTTCAGGGAAAGGACCAAATAAGAGGAACAAACCAAATGCTCGATACTTCATACATCAAAGCTCAAACACTTGAGGGACTGTATAATAGACATAGACACATGTATGAAGAAGGAAAAGAAGATTGAGAAATAATCAAAGTTCAAGACTGAAAATTTCACTCACTGAATGAGTCAAGTGCAGAGAAAAGTCATGAGCGAAGGCCAAAGGAAAACCTTGTGTTCATTTTCTTTTTTGAAATGAACCTCGTGTGCATTTTCTCTTTTAAAATATGTTATAAGAAAACAATTAAGAGAAAGTTATAGAAGTAATATAAATACGTGTAAAATGGTATTTGAAACTTGACAAAGTTCAAATTAAAACTTGTCAAAGTTATTTAAAAAAACAACATGTGTATTCCTATTTCTTTTATCGTATATTAACACCATTATGAAGTTGAGACGTCTTCTTCATTAAGTGTTGAATATAAAAGGTACATCTTTTATAAAATTCATGATTAATTCAAGTATTCATGAAAAAAGAAGCATTTTTGAAATATAAAAATGCAAGTTATTAAGTAAGTCTTTAAGAATAAAGGCAAGAATAAATAAAACAGAAGTTTATACAGCAACAGAAACTTCGTAATATTTAAAAAGTTTAGACTAAGTATGAACTTAGTCATAAACCAAATTTTGTTTATACAAAGCGCCCCATAAAAGGTCTGGGCACTTAACGTTTTCAACAAACCCTTAAAAAGACCAAGGGTTACAACCACATACCACCAAAAAGAAAAAAAATAACAAAGGAATTCAAACAACGTAAACGTTTCATTGTGAAGTTGAAGGAACTGAAGCAGGGACATTAACAGCAGCAGGCTCAACTTGACTTAAAGGAGTGGGGATACCCATATCATCTTCAGCATTTTCAGAAGCTTCATCCACGGGAGAAGAAAAATCTTAGTTCTGTTGTGTCTTCTCAATAGTCTCTTTGATCTTGGCTAACTCAGATTCCAAGTTAAAATTCTCCTGGCTAACTTCAATGAGGGCATCATGGCGAGAATTTAAAAACGCCCAACTCACTTCAATAGCAGTTTTATCTTTAAGGATCTCGTAGTCTCTTTCCAGGTCAGCAATTTCATTTCTTAACTTTTCATTTTCAGCTGAGGCAAATTCATAAGAAGCTTGAAGAGAACCCTGGGAACTTTCTAAAGAAGAAACCTTATCAGAAGACCCAAAGGTCTTCTTGAGTTTGAGTCAAATTCTGCACAAGTTCACCCCCATATGCTTCCTTTTTATCTAAGAGAGCCTTCAACTCTCTGATCTCTTCGCTTGCCTTGGTGAGTTGCTCAAAAAATGAAGTTTCAAGATGATCCTTTTCTTTACTTTCTTGACTTGAGGAAGCTTGCTCAACCACCAACTCTAAAGTCAAAGCCCTTACCCGCTGCTTTACGGTACTTTTATTTTTTTCCAACACTTCCTTGTCAATTTGAAGACTTTCACATTATTCCTTCAAATTATCTGCCTCCACCTGATATTCACACACTAATTCTCTGAAAGAGTAACCTTCTTTATCATCTCCGTGCTAATGAGATTGACCTAAAATGGGGAAAAATGAGAACCCTGAAAATAAAATAAAAAAGAGGGGCTAAATAATAGTTTGAAAAAGAAATACCTTTAAAGAATCATGCACGATATCATTCATTAAGGTCAAAGAACTGTGACTGTCAAGCTTGGCTCTCTCAGTTTGACCAATCAAAGGCTTCAGCCACACGGCGACCTGACCTGATTTCCTCAACAAGTTACCCTCAGCAAGAACTTCAATGGTAACTTTCCTCATAGCTTTACCTCTAATTGAGGAACCAACTTCGGGGTATGGAACAAATGAAGGAGGAGTAATTGAGGGAGGAACATTAGAATCAGTTAAAACAGCTTGGGGAGGAACGGTAATAGCCATGATTAGCAAAGAAGGAATCACAGGAATAGGAGCAGAAAAAGAAGCTAGGGGTGCTTCATCAGAAACCGAACCTAAACTTTCACTACCAAACCTGCGGTTAAAGAACAGCTCAACATAATCATGAGTAGCAGCGAGAGCATCATCAATATCATCATGGGGAATCACTACCGAGGCTTCAACAGACTCGATAAGAGGAATATGATGTGGGGGAGATGCTTCATCATCAGAAATTATATGTTTACGAGCTCGTGGTCTTGTTAACAAGTAACCCCCATATTCTTCTTCTTCCGAGTGATGTTCATCGGTATCTTTTCTATTAAATGAAGAACCCAAAATTATTTCTTGGGCTCTTTTCAAAGAAATACGAGAAGCTACGATCGCCTCGGCACTAGTCCTTCGAACAGCAAATCCAGATAAAAAGAAGGATTAAAATAAGATATTAAGACACTAATAAAAAACTCTTATCATGAGTTTTCACATTCCATCCAAAACGTTGGGCAAGATTTTCCAAGATCTACCCTCCACTAGGGCAGTATTCAGCAGTTTTCTTACCCAACCACCGATATTTGGATTTTCATCAACAATTCTCATGGTTCCTGAAAAAGAAAAGGAAAAATTAGGAAAATAATCATCAAAATTTTTTAAAAAAATGACACGAGAAAGTTAAAAAAAACTCATGTGCAAAATTTCACTTCTCAAGGAAGGGAAAATTTCTATCACCCACCAAATCAATAGTGGGGGCAGCAAGAAACCTGCGTACCAGCCACAGTCTCTGTCATCTTCTGGACTGATTAGAACTCTTTTGCACCTTGCTACTACAGTGAAGACACCTTAGTGAAAGAGTCTGGGAGAGTGAAGGTGAATTAGATAAGAGAAAGAAAAAGGCACACCGGCCATGTTAGTCAAGTGCTCAAACATGCAACAACTCTCCACACTATAGGGCCAATTTGACCTAAAAAATCTAGAAAAAATGACAAAACTCTAGGATAACAAGATCAATAGCAGGTTTGAACCATAATGTGAAAGGGTATATATAAATAAAGAAAAATCCAGTTAAGTAGGAGGTGATTCTTTGATTCGCATTAGGGATTATGATAGAGAATCCATGACTCCAATGATAGTCTTTACGAACTAGAGAAATCAGACCTTCAGTGATTTGTTGGGTAGATATCAGCACGATCTCAAGAGGACACTTGATTTCTAAGAGATTCTCTGTCATTATAAAAAGATAGTTCCGCATGAACTGTTTCTTGTACGAAAGGTTCAATAAGAGGTTCAGAAGATTCCTTGCCTCTAGAAGAAGGCCTTTGTGAAAGGGAATCTCTGGTTCTAGAAGATGGGATGGAACTAGATGAAGGAAGAGAAGAACCACGTACGAATGAAGATCCTAAACTACATAGTCTACCTCCTCTTCTGCTCTTACTAGGGGCAACAGGAAGACTATCAACTATGGGAACTCTCCTAGGGTTAGGGTTTGATGAAGACATGGTAGTACGAGGAAGATGAAAAACGAGAATTGAATCCTCTGAAATTTTTACGAGGAAGATGAGAACAAAAATTGGATATTCTGAAAGCTTTAACTTTATATGAGAATGACAGAGATGAAAACTATGTTTATACTAGGACGCAACCATCAAAAGAAAAGGCGCAATGATGGATGGAAATGTCATAATGAGAAATGTCGCTTCTAATTGATGAAGCAGTAAAAAAGCCTTAAAAAGTGCTATAAAATCGCAGAATGAATAAAAAGATGCCACGTGTAACAAGCATTTAATGGAAGTGAAAATTGAAACATTGATTCTATAATTGCATTAATGGAAGCAAAAATTCTCGCTTTAATAAATTCCTACCCAAATATTCAAGTGATGAATAAATGGCAAGTGAGAGGACTATTTGTATTGGAAAAAATTGATTTTATATGCATTAAAGTGATTGAAAGATGACATGCCATGATACAAAGGCTAGTCAAAGAACGATAATTAGCAAAGAGGCACGAGTAGCGATAGATACGAGCAGAGACACGAGTAGATGTTCAAAAGACTCGATGCTCGCACCTATTCAAATCCCAAAAATCAAGGAGAATGAACCTGACAATGCAAGAGGGTACATATACAGTATTCAACAAATATTAAATACTAAAAACGTTAGAAAATCTATATTAAATTACAATGATTATGTAGTGTAACATTTCAATGCCTTTAATTGTCTATAATGACCCAATATGACAAAGACAAAATGTATATCTTAGAGATAGTTATAAAAAGAAGGAGATTGGTCATTTGTAAAAACACAAACACTATTGAAATATACTGATTTACTTGACTTTTAATTTATTTTATTAGCAAAAACAATTTTATTTATTTATGAATTCTTTTAAAATTAAAGCTCTGATCAAAATTCTATTTTTTTATTAAACACTAACGTTGAACTTGAGTCTCGCTTCTAGAAATCAAACAATGATAAAAAGAAGACAACAAAATAGAGAAAATTGGATAGTTTCTGATAAGCTTGGGGACGTAATTCAACTCTAAAAACTAATTAAAAATTATCTAAAACAATATAAAAGGTCAGGCGTAGGTAGTAGCCATATTATCGTACGTGGCACAGACGTTACAGAATCACGCTAGTTTCATGCAATCTCCCAAGTTGCTTAATTTTGGAGCCAACCACTCAGTCAAATTTGATATTTGAACCATGCAACAAATAAGAACCACCCAAGTCCCGACCCACCCTTGTAATTTCTTAGAGTCATCGGATTATTTGAGTGGTAATTAGATCCGATCTCGGCAAGTACACATTATATGTGCAGACACTGAATTTACGTAGAAATAATAAAATTAAAATCAAAAAATATTATAATAATTGTGATTTTAAATAATATATGTGTATAATATTTATGAATTCTTTGATTTTTCTTTTCAATAGTAAATAAATTCAAGGACCTTTGAGCTTGATCTTGAATATATAGTTGTTGCCACGAACGATGATCTCGAATTCAACTAGTACTAACTTTAATTTGAAATCGTACTCCTTAAATCTTGATTTTTTCTTCGTTCTTGAGCTTGAGCTTGAAACTTGTAGAGAAATTTGCGGCGTTTGATGCATGAGTTGTCTCTTGCTTCTTGTTATAACTTTTGGTGTCTTTTCTGGATTATGAACACCCTATTTATAGTTGTGAGAGGAAAGAGTTACAATAAAAATAAACTCTTTCCGACCAATCGAATCAACCTGTGACAAGGCCGCATTTGATTGGCCAGAACATGTCACTTGCACACGGGGCACGATTTCATTAGCCTTTTAATGTAACTTGGCATTCCTTGTCATTTTGACACGTGGCATGATCCTATTGGCTCTTCCGCCTGACTTGGCGTGCCATGTCATATGACGTGTCACACCAAACTGGGCCTCTAGGAAGATGACATTACATCTTGGGCTTAATGAAGTGGGCTCATTACTTTAGCCCAATTATATATGCTAGTCCATGGATTAAGACTTATTTATTTAATTTATATATATTAAATTTATATAATTAATCCAATTATATTAACCCGTAAAATTTATTTGAATCAATATATCTTAAATTTAAAATATCTTCCAAATTAATTTATGAATTTAATTCTATAAATTTTATACGCCTATAATATGCATTTCCATTCTCCCATTAGTAACAACACATTATCTTTAATTTTGTCGGAAGAACTTGACAAGGATTAATTATTATATATCTACTTCTATTTCAATACATTTTTACTACTTAAAGGAAGAGACATACATACAGACTTCCTTAATCACTATTCCACTAAGGTGTTCGTGGAAGTGTATAATATTCTATGACTATTATTATTCTCAAAACATTTCTCACAAATTGGTGGTTAACATAATAGAAAAGTGGAGAATATATTTTAGCAGCTGGTGGCTTCATAATATATATCATGTATAGACTATACTCTATAGACGTGTTTTAGTTTCTTTTACATGAAGAATATTGAAAAGAACGAGATATAAAACATTAAAACAAATTCGTATCTGTTTATGATCATTCCCCAATAGTATTTACTTGAGAGCGAAAATGAAAGCTGATGGTTGTAATAATGTCTGCTTCATCACCTATTTAAATTGGCCATCAACGGGATTTTCATATGACCCAAATTTATTTAAAAGCTATTTTCTGGAGTAATTATTAGAGGAAAGCTCCAAAATTGATCATATGTTATTTACTTCCTTGGATCTTATCTCATCTCCACTCATCAATGGTAAGCGCATTAATTAGTGATGCTTTACTACATTTTTTACGTGTACTAGCACAATTAGTTAGGTCACAATTTTCAGGTTATATTCCTCAGTTTTTGTTATTGGTTGAATTATATCATTCTGTTCGTTAGAATTGTTTGTGTCCGATAATCAAATATATGGGTATCTTAACTTGTGGATTCAAAATTTAGTAGGAGTAATCATTAAAATTTATTTTTTATATATATATTTATGTTCCGTGTTAAAAATACCGAATTTGGTAGTTAAACCGATAGCTAATGAGCTATCATCTATTAACGGTTCATGGATTAATTATTTGCATTTCCTTAGATTGTAATTACTACTAAAAATTTCACAAAAACGATTAAAATTGGTCTGTCAAAAAAAGCGATCAAAATTGATCATTAAATTGGAGAAAATTATTAAATAATTATTCTAAATATATTAGGACCAAGGTTGGTCACTTTTTGGTTGATAATGTGGTCAAAATATTAACCGGACTGATCAGACTTGCTTGATCAAAAAAAATTGAAATCAGCAACCAACTTTTGTTGCTAAAGAGGGACTCAATTATAAAATTTTAATAATTTTATTATTAGTATAAAAAATATAAAATATAAATAAATATAATTTAAAATTAGCGACCAATGTTGGTCACTTACGAAAGGGGAAGCAGATAAAGACCAACTTTGGTCACTAATCTGGGACCCGATTATAAAATTTTAATAATTATATTATTATTTTTTTAAAAATATAAAATATAAATAAATATAATTTAAAATTAGCGACCAAAGTAGGTCACTTACGAAAGGGGAAGCAGATAGAGACCAACTTTGATCACTAATTTGGGATCCAGTTCTAATGTTTAACAATTATATTATTATTTTGAATATTATATAAAATATATATAAATTTGATTTAAATTTCGTGACCAACTTTGGTCGCTAATTTTAATTTCTTGACAATTGGCGACCAAAGTTGGTCTCTTTTCAAGTCAATGATCACGCCCAACTCTAGTACTAAAAAGGATAAACGGTCGCTGCATATAATCCGGTCTAAAAGTCCGGAGTCGAATCCCACAGAGAACAAAGGCTTAGTTATATCTGTTTAATATCACAAAAAAGACAAGTTTGAACAGTTATCTAAATTATAAATATTGAGATTTATATTTCTGACTATTAACTAATAAATAATACAAAGTAGTAAAATTATCAATTAATGAGACAAAGAGTTGGAGATTAAATTAAGGAGGTCTAGAGTTATGATTTTCCCAATTGTCGAAATCTATCTATGTTTCCTACAATTTCGCCAATGTATTCTCTACTGATCGTGAGCACTTTAGGTGTCGTAATTCTCTATCGAGCAACTACAACAATTTACTAGACATATTCTCTCAAACTACGCTAGTTGGTTTTATCTAACCGCTCATTATGACCGCGTCAAGGTTTTGTTATTTCTAAACCTACATTTAAACCCAATATATTGATTTCTCACATACGTTAGGAGTGAAGTTGTTCAACAACTACCTAAATGTGTACTCCCTCTCTAGCAGTACTCACTAAATAGGTATAGTCAATTGATGGACATTCAATCAAACAACAAATATGTAGTTAAACAAGTCGAGAAATCCAACAGCTCAATTATATAGAAATATAATAAGAATTTATCCTACAAAAGTTTCCATTAAAATCCTAGATAACAAATTAGCTATTCATAATAGTATGTAAAACTACAATACTAAAAGCCATAACCAACAATGAAAAATAGGAAGAGGAAGGAAAATTCGTATAAAAAATTTTCGCCTTTCTCCTGTTGTGTCTCTGCCTCCGGAGGTTGAATCTGTGTCAAAAATTGGCTTCCTCCGCCTCCTTAGGTCTAAATTATGTCAAAAGTGTGTCGAACCTCTTCAAATACTATTTTTTCATGTTTATATATCAACTATGGTCGAGCCCAAATAATTATACCTTCTGCTACGTGAAAAAGGATAATTCGTTCAGGTCTGGACGGCCGCGGCGGTCAACCGCGGTACGGGCGTGGTATTTGGCAAGTGTATTGCATTAGCCCGCCTCAGGTCCCTGGTCCCGATTTAGATTGCATTTTTCACCTTGTTCATTTTAGAATTTAAAAAAAAATAAAATACAAAAGTTGTAGTCCTTTGAGTTAGCTTTCCAACCATATATTATGGAGCCTAAATAGAGTTCTTAACAAAAAGTTATATATATTTTACTAGGCAGTGCGCAATATGCCTACCCAATTCTTTGTTTTGTTGCTCTATCATCTATTGATCCCCGAAGACGATCCCAGCTTAATTCCTTAGGCTTTTACTCAGACTTCAAAGCTCCAAATCACTTGAATTCATTTCATAACATCTATATAGCTCGGAATCACTCCTACAACGCATAAAACACACAATTAGTGCAAAACACTAACGATTAAAATGCAAACTCAACTAAAGTGCAGTAAATGTGAGTGTAATAAGCGACTAAAATACGTAATTAACCTTTCATCAACACCCTACACTTAAACCATTGCTCGTCCTCGAGCAATAAATAGCACTTATTTTTTTAGACATGACTTTTTAAAATAATTCTCCTAACTCATCACATCAAGAATATCTAAAATAGACTAAGCAAAAAAGCGTAACATCTTCACCTCAAGATTTGACTCACAAGTACCATGCATTATTCACAACTCAACCGCTTATTCTAACATAGATGTCACTTACATTACCTTTCCTTCATGAATTAAATGCCATCGCACAACAAAAGAGAGTAGTTTCACAAAATAAAATTTAAGAACACTTAGGAACTCAAGATAGAAAGAATTCACTCACGCTCAGAAATAATATTTATATGCCACAAAAGATGCACCATAAGCTTTCCCGTAGCATACTACTCCACTAATCGAGCTCATTCAGTCTAGGATCAATTAGGACTTTATTTTATTGTAATGTAGGCTACAGGACGGGTAGGATACATTTAGATATAAGAGTGACTACACCTCCCTAAGTACTTTAATACATATACTTTAACATTCAAACCCCATACTTATGTCAAACCAAAACTACACCTTCACATAAATATATATTATCCCATTCTTCTTTAAGCACACTTACATCAAGAGCCATTACATTTCAAGGGATATTTTTCCACAACAATTTAATTATTTTTTTCAATTCAAGTGGCTCTTACTCTTTCAAAACAGTGCACCTTTCTCTTTATTTAATTAGTTCCACTCAATAGCCAAACTAACCACCCCATACTTTAACCTTTACAAAGTTCATAAACAATTCAAGTGCCCATGAGAAGTTATAATGGTTCAAATAGTTGGTTAATTCAAACAAATGGGTAAAGCTTGTAATGTGACTGCTAAACAAACAAGATTACATGCTCAAAGGGTTAACTACTACATAATAATTAGTCGGATAAAATATAAATATCTGGCTCAACAAAGAAACACCTATATCACTTCTAAAATTAGAAAAAAATTACTTATCTACTACATAATAATTAATCGGATAAAATATAAATATTTGGCTCAACAAAGAAACGCCTATATCACTTCTTAAATTTAAAAAAATTACTACTCACTTTGGAAACATACGGCGCAAGTTCTAGGAATCAAATGCAATGCACAGTATAAATACAAACCTCACACACACATGTAACATGACTCACTCATGATTGGTTTCGTCAAGATACTCTAGTCAAAGCAGTTAAGAAAAATTGAACATACAATTTAAGGTACTTATACTAGAATCAAAAACTGAACATAAGCGTCACAGCCAAAGTACTCAATATTCTCAAGGCATAAAAAAGTCAAGAGATATTGCTTCAGTTCAAAACACAACACAATGACTCCTATTCCTTAAAAAACTAACTACACCTGGTTCAAATAAAATCATTGGAAAAGAACCGCAGCACAAAAAAGACAAACAGGGAATTGCTACACTACCAAACAAAAGAAAATCTTTTTATTTTATTTTTTCTTTAGACTTAAATCCCTCAAGAAAATTGTCTAATAGATCCATCGTAAGGAAAAGTCTAATCTTTTCTATTTAGAAAACTATTCAATAAACTAACACAAATAAAATAACATACAAAGTCACCTAGACAATCTCCTCACCCCACACTTAAAATATTGTATTGTCCCCAAGCACACCATAGCTAATGAAAGGCTAAAAGAGACTCTTTGGTAGGCCAAAAGCCAAAGCACTAACAGCTCATGTGGTACTCGGATTTCTCCCAAGCTTGGTCCTTCGTACGGGTACCTCACACTTAGTTCCAACTATTTGGCTTGTTGTTCCATCCTTCCAATACATTTGCTTTCAATGCTCCTAGAAAATAAAAAATTAACACTAAAAAGATAATACAATCAAAAATAAATAAAAGAAAGCAATAAAGTTGGGTTGCCTCCAAACAAGCGCTTGATTTAACGTCGCAGCACGACGCAAATCACTTTTTGCCTTTACCTCGAGCTTATGAATTAAACCCCTAATTTGGCATCAAGTTTTCGGCTATGCTTTAGGGGTGGAGGAATAAATCTAATTGGCCCAAGTAATCATTGTACTATTATACACTTCTTGGATTTTAGAAAAGGTATGTAGCCATGTCTTTCTCGCAAGAAAAATTCCATAAAGTAGGCACCTTGTTCCTCATTTCTTGACTTCTTAATCGACTCGGATGACTCTATTTTCATATCGCCATCCAAGCACAATATAGAAAAATATTTTGAGTGAGGACCAATGCGCTCACACATATGAACTTTAGGACTTTTAGCATCCTCATAATCAATGATACTAGAGTCGATAAAATTTATATCACCAATGTCCTTGGCTGACTTTAGTCCCACTTCTTCAACATTGACATTCTAATATTGTAGTTGGATAGGTTGTTGATGTTCTACTCTGACCTCCCGAATTAACACATCAAATCATGGTCTTCTTGGATACTATCCCCGGTATTGGCTTGTTAGCATTGACAGCTCCAACCACTTGGCTCAATTGAGCCTCCAAGTTGCAAATAATTGCCTCTTGCCTCTCTATCTATAGTTGTTTCTCATGATTTTGTTCTAGCAGGCAGTTTAACATATCCTTAATCTCCTTCAAGCCTGCATCATCATGTTCTTTGTTCCTATTAACTTCACAAGAAAATGTAGAAACATCAGAGTAAGGGGTTGGGGGAAGATAAGAAATATAAGCACAACCATTAAAGTGACAATTTTTACCACCACACACATCACATACATTCCACAAATTCGATTGAGTTGGAGCACATAACTCGCTCTCGGAAATATTTTGATAATTTTGATACGGGATGTTTCCTTCACAATATGTATGAGGATCACTAGTAGAATTATCTACACCTAAATTCCCATAATTCTAAGATGTCATGCTTCTCAAATCAAAAGTTATTAAAAAATACAAAAAATAAAAATAAAATAAAAATAAAAGATCAAACTTGAATCCTAGCAATATATACAGCTATAACTACACCGCTAGTTCCCCAGCAACGTCGCCAGGATTTGATCTCGTCCAACTCTAGTCCTAAAAACGATAAGCGGTCACTGCAAATATAATCTGATCTAAAAGTCTGGAGTCGAATCCCACTGAGAACTAAGGCTTAGCTATATCTGTTTAATATCACTAAAAAGACAAGTTTGAATAATTTTCTTAATTATAAAGATTGAGATTTATATTTCTAACTAATTAACTAAAAAATAATACAAAGTGGTATAATTATCAACTAACGAGACAAAAGGTCATAGACTAAATTAAGGAGGTCTAGAGTTATGATTTTCTTAATTGTCAGAATCCTTGTAGCTATGTTTCCTACAATTTTTCCAATGTATTCTCTACTGATCGTGAGCATTTTAGGTTCCATAATTCTCTCTCGATCAACTACAATAATTTACTAGGAATATTCTCTCGAACTACGCTAGTTGGCTTTATCTAACCGCACATTATAACCATGTCAGGACTTTGTTATTTCTAAACCTACCTTTAAACCCAATATATTGATTTCTCACATACCGTAGGAGTGACGTTGTTCAATAACTACTTAAATATGTACTTCTCTCAAGCAGTACACACTAAATAGGTATAGTCAATTGATGGCCATTCAATCAAGAACAACAAACACGTGTTGAACAAGTAGAGAAATCCAGTAGCTCAATTATATAAAAACATAACAAGAATTTATCCTACAAAAGGTTCCATCAAAATCCTAGATAACAAATTAGCTATTCATAATAGTATGTAAAACTACAATACTAAAAGTCATAACCAACAATGAAAAATAGAAAGAAGAAGGAAACACTCGTAGAAGAGTTCCCCGCCTTGCTCATATTGTGTCTCTGCCTCCTAAGGTCGAATATATGTCAAAAATTGGTCTCCTCCGCCTCCTTAGGTCTAAGTTATGTCAAAAGTGTGTCCAACCTCTTAAAATACCGTTTTTCCATGGCCCTATGCCAAGTAGGGTCGGGCCCAAATAATTATAACTTCTCCGATGCGAGAAAGGACAACTTTTTTAGGTCTGGACGGCCGCGGCTGAGATCAACTGCGGTACGACCGTGGTATTTGGCAAATGTACTGCCTCAGCCCGTCTCAAGTCCGCATTTGCAGTTTCGACCATATTTTTCACCCTATGTATTTTGGAATTTGGAAAAACGTAAGACATTAAAGTTATAGTCCTTTGAGTTATCTTTATAATCATAGATTTTGGAGCCTAATGGAGTTCTGAGAAAAAAGTTATGTGCATTTTATTAGACAATGCACAATATGCCTTCTCAATTCTTTGTTTTATTCCTCTATCATCTGTTGTTCCCCGAATGCCATCCCAACTTAATTCCTTCTGCTTTTACTCAGAGTTCAAAGCTTCTAATCACTTGAATTCATAACATCTATATAGCTCGGAATCACTCCTACAAGGCATAAAACACACAATTAGTGCAAAACACTAATGATTAAAATGCGAACTCAACTAATTTGCAGTAAATTTGAGTGTGATAAGTGACTAAAATACGTAATTATAGCCTATTATCAACATCCCACAATTAAAACATTGCTCGTCCTCGAGCAATCAAACAACATTTTGTTTATAGACACTACCTTTTTAAACAATTCTCCTAACTCATCACACCAAGAATCTTTAAAATAGACTAAGCACAAAAGCGTAACATCTTCACCTCAAGATTTGACTCACAAGTACCACACATTATTCACAATTCACCCACTTATTCTAACATAGAGGTCACTGACATTACCGTTTCTTCATGAATCAAATGCCCTCGCACAACAAAAGAGAGTAGTTCCACACAATAAAATTTAAGAACACTTAGGAACTCAAGATAGAAAGAAATTACTCACTCTTAGAAATAACATTCATATGCCACAAAAGATGTACTATAAGCTTGCCCATTGCGTACTAATCCACTAATCCAGCTCATTCAATCTAGGATTAATTAGGACTTCATTTTGTTGTAATGTAGGCCATGGGACGGATAGGATACAATTAGATATAAGAGTAACTACACCTCCTTAAGCACTTTAATACATATACTTTAACATTTAAGCCCTATACTTATGTCAAACTAAAACTCCACCTTCACATCAATGTATATTACCCCACTCTTCTTGAAGCACACTTACATCAAGAGACACCACTTATAAAGGAGTTTTTTTCCCACAACAATCCAACTATTTTTTTTTTCAATTCAAGTGGTTCTTAATTTTTCAAAACAGTGCACCTTTCTCCTTATTTAATTAGTTCCACTCAAAAGTCAAACCAACTACCCCACATTTTAACCTTTACAAAGTTCATAAAAATAATTCAAGTGCCCATGAGAGGTTATAATAGTTCAGATAGATGGTTAATTCAAATAAATGGGTAAGACTTGTAATGTGGTTGCCAAAGAAATAAGATTACTTGCTCAAAGGGCTTAACTAAGATACATAATAATTAGGTAGATAAAATATAAATATCTGGCTCAACAAAGAAACGCCTATATAACTTCCAAGACTGAAAAAACTACTATTTCGCTTTGCACACACACGAGGCAAGTTCTAGTCATCAAATGCAATGCATAGAATTACAACAAACCCCACACGCACATGTCACATGACTCACTCATGATTGATTTCATCAAGACACTCTAGTAAAAGCAATTAAGCAAAGTTAAGAACATACAATTTAAGGTACTTATACTGGAATCAACAAATGAGCCTAAGCGTCACAACCAAAATACTCACTATTCTCAAGACATAAAAAAGTCAAGAGATATTGCTTCAGTTCAAAACACAATACAATGGCTTCTATTCTAAAAATAAAATTAACTACACCTAGTTCAAATAAAATCGTTGGAAAAGAACCGCGGCACAAAAAAAACTAAGGGGCAATTGCTACACTACCTAACAAAAGAAAATTTTTTTATTTATTTTTTCTTTAGACTTAAATCCCTCAAGAAAATAGATCCATCATAGGGAAAAGTCCAATCTTTTCTATTTTAAAAAAATTATTCAATTAAACTAACACAACTTAAATAGCATAGAAAATCACCTAGGCAATCTCCTCACCCCACACTTAAAATTGTGCATTGTCCCCAACGCACACCATAACTAATAAAAGGGTAAAAGAAACTATCTGGTAGCAAAGGCCAAAGCACTAAAATCTCATGTGGTACTCAGATTTCTCCCAAGCTTGATCCTTCGTGTGGGTACCTCACACTTAGTTCCAACCATTTGGTTTGTTGTTTCATCCTTCCAATACATTTGCTTTTAATGCTCCTAGAAAATAAAAAATTGACACAACAAAAATAATACAATCAAAAATAAATAAATAAATAAATAAAACAAAATAAAGTTTGGTTGCCTCCCAACAAGATCTTGATTTAACGTCGCTGCACGACGTAAAACACTTTTTGCCTCCACCTCGAGCTTATGAATTGAACCCCCAATTTCGCATCAAGTTTTTGGCTATGCTTCAGGGTTGGAGGAACAAATCTAATTGGCCCAAGCAACCATTGTACTATTCTACACTTCTTGGCTTTTTGATGAGGTATGTAGCCTTGTCTTTCTAGCAAGAAAAATTCCAAAATGTAGGCACCTTGTTCCTCATTCCTTGACTTCTGAATCAGCTCGGATGACTCCATTTTCATATTGTCATCCAAGCACAATGTAGAAAAATATCTGGAGTGAGGACCAATGCGCTCACACACATGAATTTTAGGACTTTCAGCATCCTTATCATCAATGATACTAGAGTCAACAAAATTTGTATCATCAATATCCTTGGCTAACTCTAGTCACACTTCTTCAACATTGACATCCTCAAATTGTAGCTGGCTAGGTTGTTGATGTTCTATACTGACTTCCCCAATTAACACCTCAAATTCTTGGTCTTCTTGGCTACTATCCCCAATACTGGCTCGTTGAACATTGATAGCTCCAGCCACTTGACTCATTTGAGCCTCCAAGTTGCAAAATAGTTGTCTCTTGCCTCTCTATCTGCTGTTGTTTCTCATTATTTTGTTCCAGAAGGCACTTTAACATATCATTGATCTCCTCCAGGCCCGCATCCCTAGGTTCTTTGTTTCTATTAACTTCAAAAAAAAGGTAGAACCATCATAGGAAGGGGTTGGGGAAGATAAGAAATATAAGCACCACCATTAAAGTGACCATTTTTACCACCACACACATCACACGCATTTCACAAATAAGATTGAGTTGATCTACATAACTCGCCCTCGGAAATATTTTGACAACTTTGATACGGGTGGTTTCCTTCACAATATGTATGAGGATCAATAGTTGAATTATCTACAAAAATTTCCATAATTCCAAGTCATCTTTCTCAAATCAATTGTTATAAAAAAAAATTATAAAACACAAAAATAAAATAAAAATAAAATATCAAACGTGAACCCTAGCAATATGTAAATCTACAACTATACCGCTAATTCCCCGACAACAACGCTAAAATTTAATCTCGCCCAACTCTAGTCCTAAAAAGGATAAGCGTTCGCTAAAAATGTAATCCGATCTAAAAGTCTGGAGTTGAATCTTGTAGAGAACTAAGTCTTAGCTATATCTGTTTAATATCACTAATAAAACAAGTTTGAACAATTTTCTAAATTATAAAGATTGAGATTTATATTTCTAACTAATTAACTAACAAATACTATAAAGTGGTAAAATTATGAACTAACGAGACAAAGGGTTGGAGACTAAATTAAGGAGGTCTAGAGTTATGATTTCCCCTATTGTTGGAATCCTTCTAGCTATGTTTCATATAAATTTGCCAATGTATTCTCTACTGATCATGAGCACTTTAGGTGCTGTAATTTTCTCTCGAGCAACTACAATAATTTACTAGATATATTCTCTCGAACTATGCTAGTTGACTTTATTTGACTTTATTTAACCGCTCATTATGACCACGTCAAGGCTGTGTTATTTCTAAACCTACGTTTAAATTCAATATATTAATTTTTCACGTACGTTAGGAGTGACATAGTATAACAACTACCTAAATATGTGCTCTCTCTCTCTAGCAATACACATTAGGTATAGTCAATTTTGATGGTCATTCAATCAACAACAGCAAACATGTAGTTGAACAAGTAGAGAAATCCAACGGCTCAATTATATAAAACCATAACAAGAATTTATCCTACAAATCACTTGAATTCATTTCATAACATCTGTATAGCTCGGAATCACTCCTACAATGCATAAAACACACAATTAGTACAAAACACTAACGATTAAAATGCAAACTCAACTAAAGTGCAGTAAATTTGAGTGTAATAAGCGACTAAAATATGTAATTATAGCCTATCATAAACAACATTGGTCAAAATTAAAAATTACTTTTATATTTACTATCTAAATAATATAAATGTAATTTGTTAACACTTTTGTAATATAAGAGATAAATACACTAAAATATACTCTACATGGTATATATGTAGTTAAAATTGTACAACGGAGAGAGAGAGAGAGAGAGGAGAGTTAAGTCGAGACGTTTCATTTTTAATATTCAATGATGCACCTGAGTAGGTTATAAGTCGATGAATCAATTTACAAGTGTATAAATCACTAAAATAACCAGACCCTGTGTTACTAGCGCCCTCACAGACACTTCGCTGTAATACTATAACGTATATATATAACTTGTTATAGTATATGTTAGTGTGTGTGTGTATATAGTGTGCACACTTCGTGCTGCTTTAACTACATATATAGCATGTTATAGTATATGTTACTGTATTCATTATTTGTATTATCACAGAGTTAGTGAATTACATTCATTCATCACTAGGTTATAAGTCGATGAATCAATTATAATAGATTAATTGATATAGGTCGAGACGTTTTGTTTTAAATATTCAACGATGTATCTGAGTAGGTTATAAGTCAATGAATCAATTTACTCACAGATATATTCGATAAAAAATTATATATACTAATTAGGATCTTGACAAGTCAATCAATCCCTAAAAGATCCCGAGGTAGGGTTCTTTTAGGGATTGATATACTTGTCAAGATACTAATTAATATATATAATTTTTCATCAAATATACATGAATGTAATTCATTAACTTTGCTATAATAAAATAATGAATACAATATCATATACTAACATGATATATATGTATTTAAACCAGCCCGAAGTGTGTGTGTTATATATATAGACACACTAACCTATGCACTTGTAAATTGATTTATCGACTTACAACCTACTCAAATGCATCATTGGATACTAAAAACAAAACATCTCGATTTATATCAATTAATATGTTATAATTGAGTCATCGACTTATAATCCAGTGATGAATAAATGTAATTAATTAACTCTGTTATAATACAAATAATGAATACTATTATATTAATTGATAGAATAATATTATATTGGCTTATCAATTTATTAATTATTCATACAAAATAATGTATAAGATTGATCAACAATTACAATATAGTTTATGCGTGTGTATGAAATTACTCATATACTTAAATATATCTTAAAAAATTACTTTTCATATATGCTATTATAATCTATTAAAAGTAATTACATAGTTTATAATTATTTAGAATAATTGTAGTTAAATAAAATAAATATTTATATCTAAAAATAATTTTTTTAGCTTATAATATTTAAAAACTTAAAAAGAAAAAAAACAAATTTAATTCTTTTAAAAAAATAGGGACCAACTTTGGTCGCTATTTCCAATTCATTTTTTTCTAAATAGCAACCAACGTTGGTCGTTATTTTTGTTAAAATGATCAAAACTTATTTATAGATAAAAAATAGCAACCAAAGTTTGTCGCTTTTTCTAATTCTAGAGACAAAAATGGGTTCCCCCTCCTCCCCCTCCCCTTCTCTTATTTACTTCCCTAAAATTTTCCCAACTCTATCTTCCCCTCCCCCCCCCCCTCTCCATTTCACTCACCCAAATCTCATCCCCCATCCCGCGCCACCTGCCCCTTTGCTTGTCGCCACCTCGGCGTTCACTGCTCGTCGGCCACCACCATTGCCGCTCCCCTCTCTCTTCTTCTCCACCTAAAAAGAATTAAGGTTAGAATTATAACCTTCAATCTTTATTATTTCTAGTGTATGTTATAATACTTGATGTATTGTAGTTTATTATTTCAATTAGTGTTTTAATTCCTTGAACATTGTATTTTTTGATGACTAGGGTTTAGGTCTTGTTTTAATTAGTTGTTAATTAATTTTATTAACTAATTAGTTTAATTAATATTGAATTTGGTTTAATTAAATTTAAATTTAATTAGAATTTACGGTTTAGGATATGAATTGAAATTTTTGGATATGAATTGGAATTTTAGTTCATGAATTGAAATTTTAGGATATGAATTGGACTTTTAGTTTATGTATTGTAATTTTAGTTTATGTATTGTAGTTTCAGTTTAGTTTATAAATTGGAATTTTTGGATATGAATTGGAATACAGTGGATATGAATTGAAATTTTAGGATATGAATTGAAATTTTTGTGTATGAATTGAAATTTTAGGATATGAGTTGTGCCTTTTGGATATAAAATGAACCTTTAGGATATGAATTGGACTTTTAGTTTATGCATTAGAATTTTAGTTTATAAATTGAAATTTTAGGATATGAATTGAATTTTTGTGGATATGAATTGAAATTTTAGGATATGAATTGAAATTTTTGTGTATGAATTGAACTTTTAGAATATGAATTGAGCCTTTAGGATATGAATTGGACTTTTAATTTATGTATTGGATTTTAGTTTATAAATTAAAATTTTAGGATATGAATTGAACTTTTATATTATGAATTGAATTTTTAGGATATGAATTAAATCTTTCGGATATGAATTGAAAATTTTTTGTATGAATTGAACTTTTAGGATATGAATTGAGCCCTTAGGATATGAACTGAACTTTTAGGATATGAATTGGACTTTTAGTTTATGCATTGGAATTTTAGTTTATAAATTAAAATTTTAGGATATGAATTGAATTTTTGTGGATATGAATTGAAATTTTAGGCTATGAATTGAACATTTAGGATGTGAATCGAAATTTTTGTATATTAATTGAAACTTTAGGATATGAATTGAGCTTTTAGGATATGAACTGGACTTTTAGGATATGAATTGGACTTTTGGTTTATGTATTGGATTTTAGTTTATAAATTAAAATTTTAGGATATGAATTATGAATTGAATTTTTAGGATATGAATTAAACTTTTCAGATATGAATTGAAATTTTTGTGTTTGAATTGAACTTTTAGGATATGAATTGAGCCTTTAGGATATGAACTGAAATTTTAGTTTATGGACTTTTAGTTTATGTATGGGAATTTTAGTTTTTAAATTAAAATTATAGGATATGAATTGAACTTTTAGGATATGAGTTGAACATTTATGATATGGAATTAATTAACTAAAAAAAGATTAGGATATGAATTGACTAAATTAATTTGCTCTTATTTTATTTGTATAGATGGAACATCGTATTTGGATGTATAATATTGTCATGACCCCAGTTCACCCTCCAAGAATATGTCGTGATGGAACCTAGTTCCTACAACTAGGTAAGCCTACCAATGCAGAAATTCAAGATAACCTGCTGAACATTTAATTAAACTAAGCAAAACTAGAAGAAAACGATGTATAAGTGCCACTTGGCATATACAACTAAAAAATAAACGTGGAAGTTTGCAATCTCATCCCGAAACCCGAAAACTCACGGGAACCACAGGCTAATAGAAATATAATATACTGCTCTAACTCTAGAATGTCTAAACAACTGAAACAAAAGGATAGAATAACTACTAAATTCTATCCCTACTAAAGCTGGAATAGAATAGAGACTCCTGGTCTGCGGACGCGGGAGATATACCTCGAAGTCTCCGCTAGATCTCTCCGTCTCGAGGATAGTATTCCTGAGTAGAGGTACCTGGATCTGCACATGAAAAACATGCACAGAAGGGGCATGAGTACACCACATCGGTACTCAGTAAGTGCCAAGCCTAACCTCGGTCGGGTAGTGACGAGGAAGGTCAGGGCCCTAAGAGATTAAACAATATAATAATAAATGCTAACAACAGTATGAAATAGCAGAAATAATGGAATACAACTGTGAAGTAAGTTAGGTTACACAAACAACAATCAACACACTGAGGATAAGAATACACAGAGTAAATAGCTCAATATCAGTACCAATTACGAGGATCTCCCAGGATACCGTCGTGTAGTCCATTTCCATGTCAATACCAACAACGAGGATCTCCTAGGATACCGTCCTGTAGTCTATTTCCATATCAATACCAATAACGAGTATCTCCCATGATATCGTCCTGTATTCCATTTACATATCAATACCAATAACGAAGATCTCCCAGGATACCGTCCTATTGTCCATTTCCATATCAATACCAATAACGAGGATCTCCCAGGGTACCGTCCTGTAGTCCATTTCCATATCAATACCAATAACGAGGATCTCCCAAGATACCGTCCTGTAGTCCCTTCAATATCAACGAGCATGGGGAATCTACTGGGAATCTAACCCGTAGTCCCAAAGTAAATGTGCAGGGGGATCTACCAGGAATCTAACACGTAGTCCCAAAGTAAAGTACATGAGGATCTACTGGGAATCTAACTCTAGTCCCAAAATAAAGTGCATCGGGATCTACCGAGAATCTAATCCGCAGTCCCAAAATAAAGTATAGGGAGATCTAACGAGAATCTAACCCGTAGTTCCAAATTAAACAAACAAGGGGGGAGCTACCGGAATCTCACGTCCATAGTCCCAATGTAAATGCGTAACCACAATCACAAAATATTCAGAAATGAAGTACAACAATACAAAGCAACAGAGAGTTCTAGCCTAACATGTCTCACGTAGCGCAGTTAAGGCAATTTAACCAAGTAGGCAAGTTAAATAAACTAAATATGTCTTTCTAATCTAACACATGTTATAATTGCAAGTAAGATAACGCATGTATGAAACAAACTGAGTCTCAGTATCTTAAGTAAAAATCGGATTTTCAACGATTAGCTCAAGTACGTGCTCGTCATCTCACGTATAAGGCACTCAATTACCAAATAACATATCCTAGGGGAAAAGTCCCCCACATAGGTTAGACAAGCCACTTACCTCAAACCAGCTCAATATCAACTAGAAACCACGCCTTTGCCACGAGTATTCGACTCTAAATGGCTCAAATATATTCATTTCAATTACATCTCGTAAATAACATCTCAAACAACTGATTCTACTATTCAATTTAAAGCTAAGATGCAAATTTAGATAAAATGACCAAAATGCCCCTCGAGCTAACGTGATCAAAACCCGAAGTTTGAACAAAAATCCGATTACCCATTCCCCCACGAATCCAACTATGTGATTAGTTTTGAAACCGGACCTCGAATTGAGGTCCAACCCCCTATTTTAGCAAAATCCTAGGTCCTACCCAATATACTCAAATTTCCCCATTAAAATCTTCGATTTGACGTTAAAATTATGTTAAAAGGCATTAAGGAGTGAAGAAAGTGAGTCAAAAATCGCTTACCAATCGATTTGAAGAAGAAGAATTGCTTAGAAAATTGCCTCTTATGTTTTGGGTTATTTTTTTAAAAGTGAGAAATAGCCGAAAATCCTATGTATTTATACTCTCTGACGCGCCCAGCGCGGACCGCACAAAAAAAGGACCGCGGTCGCGCTAGGCAACTGGAAAACCCGCTACTCTCTGAAACCACCAGCGCGGATCCCGCAAAAAGCACCGCGGCCGCGCTGGTGGAACTGAAGACTGCTGGCTCTCTGAAGTTTGCCGCGCAGACCGCACAATGACGACCGCGGCTGTGCAGCACACACCACATACTGTGCTAAGGCAACCGCGGGCACGCTGGAGCCTGCAACGTTTCCTGGCCTGCAACATTTGGTGTTTCTAAGTCTTAGACCTCCCGGAAGCTACTCGAAACTCACCCGAGCCCTCGGGGCTCCAAACCGAACATACGCACAACCTCGAGTACACCCTACAAACTCATCCGCGCGATCAATCCGCCAAATAATATCATATACATCGAATCAAGCCTCAAAGCTCATAATTCCTTCTCAAATTTTCATAAGGCATCAAATTCTCATTTCGGGTCCGAAACACGTCAAACAACATCTGTTCTCATCCAAACTTTACAGAATTTTCTTAAATCATATATAAAACTTGTATCACGCGACGGAACCAAAATACAGGCCCGATATGCTAGCCTTATGACCAAATTTAGTTTCCATTTTTCTTAATTATTTCCAAAAAATAATTTCACACAAAAATTCATTTCTCGAGATTGGGACTTCGAAATTTGATTCTAGGCATACGCGCAAGCTCCATATTTTCCTACGGACCCTCCGAGATCATCAATTCACGGGTCCAGGTCCGTTTACCCAAAATATTGATCGAAGTCAAATTTATTCAATTTAATATCAAAGTTTAGTAATTTTCTCATAGAATTCATATCTAAGCTTTCGACTAGGCGCCTAGACTACGCACGCAAATCGAGATAACCCTAGATGGGGTTTTTAAGGCCCCAAAAGTACATAATGGTGAGAAAACAAGTGATGACCCCCTTAGGTCGTCACATCCTCCACCACTAAAACAACCGTTCGTCCTCGAATGAACAAAAGAAAGAAGTACTCGAGTCGGAAAAAATGTGAGGATAACGGTAGCGCATATCCTACTCGGTCTCCCAAGTCGCCTCCCAGGCCGGCTGACCCTGCCACTGAACCCTTACTGAAGCAATGTTCTTTGACCTCAACTTTCTGACCTGCCGGTCCAATATAGCCATTGGTTCCTCAACATAGGATAGATCATTGTCCAACTGGATTGAGCTGAAATCCACCACGTGCGACGGGTTACCGTGATATCTCTGAAACATCGAAACATGAAATACCAGATGAACTCCTGCCAGGCTGGGAGGTAAGGCAAGTTCATACGCAACCTCCCAAACTCGCCTCAAAATCTCAAAAAGGCCAATAAATCTTGGACCCGGCTTCCCTTTCTTTCCAAACCTCATGACGCCCTTCATAGGCGAAACCCGAAGCAAAACCCGCTCTTCGACCCTATATGAAACAGCACGAACCATTCGGTCCGCGTAACTCTTCTGTCTAGACTGGGCTATATGGAGTCAATCCCAAATCACCTTGACCTTCTCCAATGTATCATGAACTAACTCTGTGCCCAATAGCGAGTCCTCACCCGGCTCAAACCAACCCATCGGAGATCTACACCGCCTACCATAAAAGGCCTCATACGGGGCCATCTGAATGTTAGACTGGTAGTTGTTGTTGTAAGCAAACTCCACCAATGGCAAGAACTGATCAAAGACCCTCCAAACTCAATCACACACGCATGGAGCATATCCTCAAGAATATGTATAGTGCGCTCGGACTGTTTGTCCGTCTCGGGGTAAAATGTTGTGCTCAGCTCCACCCGAGTACCAAAATCCTGCTGAACGACTCTCCAGATTCATAATGTGAACTGAGTACCTCTGTCTGAAATAATAGAAACTGGAATACCATGCAGATGAAAAATATCCCGGATATAAATCTCTGCCAACCGCTCCAATGAATAAGTGGTGCACACAGGATAAAATGAGCGGACTTGGTCAGCCGATCCACAATCACCCAAATGGCATCAAACTTCTTCGCAGTCTCAGGGAGACCAACTACAAAATCCATGGTGATCCTTTCCCATTTCCACTCCGGAATCTCTATTTGCTGTAGTAATCCACCCGGCCTCTGGTGCTCATACTTCACCTGTTGAGGGTTGAGGCATCTATCTACATATCCAACTATATCCTTCTTTATACGCCTCCACCAATAGGGCTATCTCAATTCTTGATACATATTCGCGATACCCAGATGGATGGAATACAGCGAACTATGAGTCTCTGCAAAAATCAACTACCGAAGCCCATCAACATTGGGCATACAAATTTGGCCCTGCATCCTCAATACTCTGTCATCTCTAATGGTCACCTCCCTGGCATTGCCGTGTTGAATCGTGTACCTGAGAACAAGTAAATTAGGGTCATCATACTGCCACTCCCTGATACGATCGGACAATGAAGACCAAGAAAACACGTAGGCTAGAACCCGACTAGGCTCCGAAATATCCAATCTCACAAACTGACTGGCTAAGGCCTGAACATCTATCGCCATGGGTCTCTCTGAAGCTGGTAAATATGCAAAACTCCCCAAACTCTCCGTCTAGCGACTCAAGGCATCCGCTACCACATTGGCCTTACCCAGGTGATGGATAATGGTGATATCATAGTCCTTTAGCAACTCTAACCAACTACTCTGGCGCAAATTTAGATCCTTTTTCTTGAACAAATGCTGCAAACTCCTATGATCAGTATAAATCTCACAAGGCACACCGTACAAATAATGACGCCAGATCTTCAAGACATGAACAATAGCAGCTAACTCAAGGCCATGGATGGGGTAATTCTTCTCATGTATCTTCAAATGTCTGGATGTGTAGGAAATCACCCTACCGTCCTACATCAACACCGCTCCAAGGCCAACCCGGAAGGCATCACAATAAACTATATAAGATCCCAAACAAGTATGCAATATCAGAATGGGGGCTGTAGTCAAAGCTATCTTGAGCTTCTGAAAGCCTGCCTCACACTCCTCTGTCCACTTAAATAGAGCACCCTTCTGGGTCAACCTAGTCATAGGGGCTGCAATCGATGAAAACCCCTCCACAAAATGACAGTAATAACCCGCCAATGCAAGAAAACTGCAAATCTCTGCACAGCCTCTATCTTCCTTAGATCTACCTGAATGCCCTTGCTAGAAATTATATGGCCTAAGAATGCCACTAAATCCCACCAAAACTCATATTTTGAGAACTTCGCATATAACTTCTTCTCTTTCAGGGTCTGAAACACGGTCCTTAGGTGCTGCTCATGATCTTCCCGACTCCGGGAATACACCAGAATATCATCAATAAGAACAATAACGAATGGGTCGAGATATGCCCTGAATACACTATGCATCAAATACATAAAAATTGTTGGGGCATTAATCAGTCCAAATGATATAACAAGGAACTCGTAATGACCATACCGAGACCTGAAGGCAGTCTTCGGGATGTCTGGCTACAGAATCTTCAACTGATGGTAACCTGAGTGCAATTCAATCTTAGAGAACACCTATGCGCTCTGAAGCTGGTCAAACAGATCATCAATATGATGCAAACGATAACGGTTCTTCACAGTAACCTTATTTAACTGGCGATAAGCAATACACATACGCATAGAACCATCCTTCTTCTTCACAAACAAGACAGGATCAACTCACGGTGAAACACTAGGTCGAATAAAAACCTTATCAAGCAATTCCTGTAACTGATCCTTCAACTCCTTCAACTCAGCAAGAGCCATACGATATGGAGGAATGGAAATGGGCTGAGTTCCCAGACAACAGATCAATGCCAAAATCAATGTCTCTATCAGGCGGCATGCCCGAAAGATCAGTTGGAAACACATCGGGATAATCTCGTACCACTGGAACACAACAACAGAAGGGGTATCCACACTGACATCTCTCACATAGACTAAATACGTTGCATACCCCTTCTCAACCATACGTTGAGCTTTAAGGAAAGAGATAACTCTACTAGGAGTGTGATCTAAAGTGCCAATCCACTCAATACGCGGAACACCTGGCATAGCCAGCATCACGGTCTTGGCGTGACAATCAAGAATAGCATAATGGGGAGACAACCATTCCATGCCCAAGATAATATCAAAATGAACCATATTGAGTAACAATAAATCTGCTCTGGTCTCAAAGCCACGAATAGTAACTAAATATGACCGATAAACGCGGTCCACAACATGGGACCACAATAGTAGAAACATAAACGGGGACACTCAGAGAATCCCGAGGCACACCTAAATGTCGAGCAAAGTAAGAAGACACATAAGAATAAGTGGAGCCCGGATCGAATAGAACCGATGCCTCTCTATGGCAAACCAATATAATACATGTGATAACAGAATCGGAGGAAACGGCCTCGACACGAGCACGAAAGGCATAATATCTGGCCTAGCCTCCCCCTCAAGGGAGATCTCTACCTCCCTTGCCTCCACCCCTAGCTGGCGGAGTGGGTGGGGTGGAAACTAGAGCTGTAATCATATCCTAGGAACCTTGCGGGGCACGCTGTGGCTGAGCAGTCTGTGAAGATGCACCCCTACCAAGTTTGGGGAAGTCGTTAACCATATGGCGTGTATCACCACACTCGAAACAAGATTTGGGAGGGTGCGGTGGCTGTGACTGACTAGGGCTAGGTCTGCTAGACCGACCTTTGGAAACACCCCACGGGAGGCGCATTTGAAACCGGAGGTGCATAGTAAGGCTCCTGAGGTACAAGCAGAGCAGGGGCACTGCAGGCTGCTGGAAGAGCCGAATGAATGGGGCGACCCACAAAACCCCTACCATGTCGATCTGTTGCTGGGGTACGGGCACCAGAATAGTGGCCCGACTCTCAAGACCTCTTGGCCTCTCTCTCCTCTCGCCCCCTAGCGTGCATACTCTCGATCCTCCTAGCAATGCTCACTACCTGCTGATAAGGAATGTCCATCTCCAACTGTCGAGCCATGCTAGATCTGATAGGTAGGATAAGAGCCTCAATGAACCTGCGAATTCTCTCGCGAATCTTAGTAACCAAAGTCGGTGCATGCCTGTCCAATCTGGTATAATGGATAGCATACTCCAAAAGGGACATAGCACCATGGCGCAAGTGCTCAAACTCTGCGCTCCATGCGTCCCTGAGACTTTGGGGGACAAATTCTCTCATAAATATCTCTAAGAACTGGGTCCAAGTCAGTGAAGCAGCCTCGACTGGGCTATCTATCTCATAAGTGCGCCACCAATCATAGGCTGTGCCAAAGCTGAAAAGCAGTAAAGGAAACCCGCTAGACTCTACTATGCCCAAAGTGCAAAGAATTCGGTGGCACTTCTCTATAAATGCCAAGGCATCATCTGTCGCTAATTCACTAAAACCAGAGGATCATACTTCTTGAACCTCCCCAACCTCCTCTGCTCGTCCTCAGAAGCAGCTGCCCCATCCACGGACTGAACTGGCACCGCAGGTGAAATAGGAATGATCCCTGGGACATGCTCAACCTACACTCGCTGCTCAAGAGTGCGGATGGCGAGAGTCTGTGCTCCTCCTCTGGACTGGGATATGGCTGCAGCAAGGGGAAGCAACCCTGCTTGAGCCAAGGTGGTGTACATAGACATGAACTGAGCCAACGTTTCTTGAAGGCTGGAGTAGTACTGGCAGTAGTAGGCGTGCCACGTGCCTAGGCTCCGGCTGGATCTGCTGGTGGTGCTTTGGTGGAAGCTCGCACATGCGATCTAGATACACCACGTGCGCGTCCTCCACCTATGCCCCGGCCCCGGTCGCTTACGACTGCAGTAGGGGGAGCGGGTGGTTGATCATCCCGAGTAGTGCGTGTCCTCAACATCTGTGAGAGAATAGAAGATATAAGTTTAGATCTGATATCAAGAATATCGCACGACAAGGAAATCAATGAAGTGAAGATTTTCCTAAACAGTTACATAGCCTGTCACAGATAAGTACAGGCGTCTCCGTACCGATCAGCCAGACTCTAATAAACCGGCATGTATTCCATGACTCCTATGAACCTAGGCTCTGATACCAACTTGTCACGACCCCAGTTCACCCTCCAAGAACATGTCATGATGGCACCTAGTTTCTACAACTAGGTAGGCCTACCAATGCAAAAATTCAAGATAACTTGCGAAATATTTAATTAAATTAAGCAAAACTAGAAGAAAATGGTGTATAAGTTCCACTTAGCATATACACTCAAAAATAAACTGCGAAATTCTGCAATCTCATCCCAAAACTCGGAAACTCACGGGAACCACAGGCTAATAAAAATGTAATATACTGCTCTAACTCTAGAATGTCTAAACAACTGAAACAAAAGGATAGAATAACTACTAAAGCTGGAATAGAATAGAAACTCCTGGTCGGCGGACGCGTCAGATATACCTCGAAGTCTCCACTAGATCTCTCTGCCTCGAGGATAGTATGCCTGAGTGGAGGTACCTGCATCTGCACATGAAAAACATGCGTAGAAGGGGCATGAGTACACCATCGTAGTACTCAATAAGTGCTAACCTAACCTCGGCCGGGTAGTGACGAGGAAGGTCAGGGCTCTACTGAGATTAAACAATATAATAAGAATGCTAACAACAGTAAGAAATAAGCATAAATAATGGGATACAACTGTGAAGTAAGTCAGGTTAGACAAACAACAATCAACACACCGAGTATAAGATAACACAGAGTAAAACAACTCAATATCCGTACCAATTACGAGGATCTCCCAGGATACCGTCCGGTAGTTTATTTCCATGTCAATGCCAACAACGAGGATCTCCCAAGATACCGTCCTATTGTCTATTTCCATATCAATACCAATAACGAGGATCTCCCAGGATACCGTTCTGTAGTTCCATTTCCATATCAATACCAATAACGAGGATTTCCAGGATATCGTCCTGGAGTCCATTTCAATATTAATGAGCGGGGGGGATCTACCAGGAATCTAATATGTAGTCCCAAAGTAAATGTGCACGGGCATCTACCAGGAATCTATCCCCCAGTCCCAAAATAAAGTACATGGGGATCTACTAGGAATCTAACCCGTAGTCCCAAAATAAAGTGTATCGGGATCTACCGGGAATCTAAACCGTAATCCCTAAAATAAAGTGCATGGGGATCTACTGGGAATCTAAACCGTAGTCCCAAATAAACAAACAAAGGGGGAGTTACCGGTATCCCAAGTCCGTACTCCCAATGTAAATGCGCAACCATAATCAAAGAATATTCAGAAATGAAGTACAACAATACAAAGCAATAGATAGTTCTACCCTAACATGTCTCACGTAGTGCAGTTAAGGCAATTTAAGCAACTAGGCAAGTTAAATTAACTAAACATGTCTTTCTAATCTTACACAGGTTATAATTGCAAGTAAGATAACACAAGTAAGAAACAAACTCAATCTCGATATCATAAGAAAAAATCGAATTTTCAACGATTAGCTCAAGTATGCGCTCATTACCTCAAATACAAGCCACTCAATTATCGAATAAAATATCCTAGGGGAAAGATCCCCCACACAAGGTTAGACAAGCCACTTACCTTGAACCAGCTCAATATCAACTATAAACCACGCCTTTGCCACGAGTATCCGACTCCAAATGGCTCAAATCTATTCATTTCAATTACATCTCGTAAATAATATCTCAAACAACTTATTATACTATTTAATTTAATGCAAAGACGCAAATTTAAATAAAATGACCAAAATAACCCTCATGCCAACATAGTCAATACCTGAAGTTTTAACTAAAATATGGTTACCCATTTTCCCACGAATCCAATTGTGTGATTAGTTTTAAAATCGGACGTCGAATCCCATTTTAGCAAAACCCTAGGTCCTACCCAATATACTCAAATTTCCCCATTAAAATCTTCGATTTGACGTTGAAATTATAAAGGTGTTAAGGAGTGAAGAAAATGAGTTAGAAATCACTTACCAATCATTTTGAAGAAGAAGAATTGCGTAGAAAATTGCCTCTTATATTTTGGATTTTTTTTTAAATTGAGAAATACCTCAAAATCTCGTGTATTTATACTCTCTGACGCGCCCAGCGCGGACCGCACAAAAAAGGGCCGCGGTCGTACTGGGCAACTGGAAAACCCGCTACTCTCTGGAACCCCCAGTGCGGACCGCGTAAAAAGGATTGTGGTCGTGCTGGTTGAACTGAAGACTGCTGGCTCTCTGAAGTTTGCCACGCGGACCGTGTTAAGGCGACCGCGGGCGCGCTAGAGCCTGCAACTTTTCCTGACCTGCAATATCTGGTGTTTTTAAGTCTAAGACCTCCCGGAACCTACTCAAAACTCACTCTAGCTCTCGGGGCTCCATCCCAAATGTACGCACAACCTTGAGGACACCCTACGAACTCATCCGCGCGATTAAATTGCCAAATAATATCATATACATCGAATCAAGCCTTAAAGCTCATGATTCCTTCTCAACTTTTTTTATAAGACATAAAAATTCCCATTTCAGGTCCGAAATACGTCAAACGACGTCCCTTCTCAGCCAAACGTTATAGAAAACGCGCATAAATCATATATAAGACTTGTACCAGAAGCCGGAACCAAAATACGGACTCGATATCCTAGCCTTCTGATCAAATTTTGTTTCTATTTTTCTTAATTATTTCCTGAAAATAATTTCACACAAAAATTTATTTCTCGGGCTTGGGACTTCGGAATTCGATTTCGAGCATACGCTCAAGTCCCATATTTTCCTACGCACCCTCCAGGACTGTCAATTCACGAGTCCGGGTCCGTTTACTCAAAATATTAACCGAAGTCAAATTTATTCGATTTAATATCAAAATTAAGCATTTTTCTCACAAAATTTATATCTAGGCTTTTCGATTACGCGCCCGTACTGCGCATGCAAATCGAGACAATTCAAATAGAGTTTTCAAGGCCTCAGAAGTACAGAATTGTAAGAAAACAAGTGATGACCCCCTTGGGTCGTCACAAAAATGAATTATCCTAATCAACAGGTATTGCGGGAGGATTTTGTAGAAGAGGTTGATGACTTTATTAGACATACAATAGAACTTCCACCAAGAATAACTTTGATGCAGTACCTGGCAGAGTAGGTCTTTAATTGTTGTTTTCATTAGTGACAACGATGATGAGAAGGCAATGGCATGTGTTTCAAATAGTGATGATATAGATGGGATTTTAACATTTCCTAAGCAGATAAAAGAAGAGGTTATAGAGGATTTCTCTACTTCATTGATCTACTTAGAAAATAGAGGTTATATAGAGAATTCCTTTATAACATCTTCTTTTATCTGCTTAGGAAATGTTAAATTATTACCTATACCACCACTGTTTGAAACACATGTCATTGCTTTCTTATCATCATTATTGCGAATGAGAATAACAATTGATCAAAGACACACCCTATCATGTACTGTATTCAATTTATTCTCTGTATCCAAGTTCATCCCGAGTAACATTACTACGAAAATAATTACAAAAGCTACCAGACAACTTTGTGATGCCAATGAAGCAAGATGAGCTATTCAATGAGACTCGTATTGTAAAGAAGAAGAAAGAGACTGATCCAGAAAGGTGGGTTGAGGGCCGAACCTCAATTGTACATGTAAGTCCTTTACTTTTCATTAAGTATTTTGATTTACTTTTATATAAATTTTGAAATACTAATTCAATGTAGTTTTTCTTATTAGGTTGCTTCACAGCTGACTTGGAGGAATTCATACGCAGTCAGCCACCTAATGAGTCGAGTGAGACAATCCAACTTTCGGATAGGGATGCAGAAAGAACACTCCTTGAGTACTTTATATACTTTGAACTAGATAATAGAACCCGTTTTCAAATGGGCTTGTAATAAGCGTTAAATTTAGTTTTGTTATCTTAATGTGTTAGTTCTATTGAACATTATTTGTTGGTTTTAATGTTGTTGTTAATGTTGTTGTTAATGTTGTTGTATTGTTGTTGTTGTTGTTGGTTTTATTGTTGGTATTGTTGTTGTTGTTGCTTGTAATAGGGAATTTGGTATGCTGGCAGGTTGTGTAGCTGCCAAAATAGGCAGTTTCTGCCAAAATTATACCTAAAAAAGCGACCAACTTTGGCCAATTTTCTATTTTAAAAAATATTTTCTGGACAATAGCGACAAAGGTTGTTCGCTAATTAACCCAGATTTCCTAAAAAGCGACCAACTTTGGTCACTATTCTACTTTAAAAAATAATTCTAGAAATTAGCGACCAATTTTGGTCGCTATATTTTTAAAAAAAATAAATTCTTGAAATAGCGGCTAAAACTACAAAAAAAAATTAAAAAAAAAAAAGCGACCAACTTTAGTCGCTATTTTTCAGATGCTAAATTATAATATTTGGTTTATATACCAAAGTAGGTCGCTATATTTTGAATAATAATAAATAAATAATGTAATTTAAATATAGAAACCAACTTTGGTCGCTAAATTTATATTACTAAATAATTAAAGCGACCAAAGTTGGTTGGTATATCCCGGAATATTTGGTCCTTTTACCTTAGAGACCAAAGTTGGTCGCCAAGGTAAAGGGACCAGCAAAATAGCGATCAAGCAGTTTGGACGCTTTTTAATCGCTTTGTGACTAGAAAAGCGACCAACTATGATAGTTTTTTTCTGGATTTCTAGTAGTGAATATATTTACATCTACAATTAGTAGGCGTTTGGACATAAGAATTGTGAAATTCTGGAAAAAAGTTACAATAAAAAAAAATCAACTATAAATGGTATTTGAGAATTAGAGTTGTATTTGGACATGAATGTAATTTGGAGTTGTTTTTAAATTTTTGGGAATGGTTAAAGTGAAATTTTTGAAAAATAACTTTTTAAATTTTTTTGAATTTACGAAAAATTTCAAAGTTCAACTTTATATGAAATTTGGGGGTTTTGGAAATTTATTGATAAACCTACTTAAGAAAGAAAAACTATACGTCCCGAAAGGACGGCCAGTGGGTTTGGAAGTAGTTTTTCATCTCAATGCTTTGGGTCTGAGCCTGTAGTGCAATGTTTCCTGAGGTTCCAATATATATATATATATATATATATATATACTGTATTACCATTCTTACTAGATACGGAAAATTTGAAATAACAACCTAGGACTAATTAGCTTAAGGAAGCATTGCGGTAATTTTGCTCAATGGAAAATTGGAATAAAATGAAAAATTATAATTATTGCCGGTAGATTGATTTCTCTATCACTGGTGTAACCCATAATTCTATTTCCTAAATGAAAGATCCGCTTCTTCTCTTGATCTCTTTTTTTCAAACTCGCTGCTTTTTCTTATAACAATTGCATTTCTTTGTTTGATATTTAGCTGTAGAGAAGATAGCATCCAAATAACTAATATTATTATCAACTTCTAGTAAGTTTTTTCTAAACGATATTTCTCACATCAAGCACTAAAAAATATTTTTCCAAAAAAGAAGTCACTTTTGGGAATAAAGAAGATTGACTTCCGTAGTACTAAACACACCCTAATTTTAATTATGATTAGGAAGAGGGAAAAAACGCTTACAATTCAACCATCTAATTAAGCTGGTAATTAGAGTTCATAAATTGTATCGAAAAATGAATATCATTTCTTCTTGTCTCTTTGATTTATGCACTAAGAAATTAGTCCCTAGCATTATCTAATTTGACCGGAAACAAGGTTTAATTAGCAGTACTAATGATGTCTTCTTATTTGGTTGTTTGCTGTTGTCCATCCATATACTGAAAACTTGTCTCTTGACACCCACTTCGTTACAGAATGTTGCAATTCTTGTTCGTCTTTCTTCTGTATATATACTCCATCCTTGAGACATTCTCGGTATCGTCTAACTGATGGTATGTCGATTGCACACCACTTCGGTGTTTGACCACATCTGCTTAAAGATTGCTATTACACGCGCCAATCAACATCTGACACGTGTCATAAATCGGAGAAAAACAGAAGAAAAAAAAAAACCTCCCCCCCCCCACCTTCCTCCCCCCTCCCACCCACTCCACCTCTCTTCTCATCTTCTTAAAGAAAAAAATACAGAAAAGAAAAAACCACACCTCCAACCCCACCATCTTCTCCACCACCACCATAATACCACCAACCTTTCTACTACAAGCATTTTCTTTCCTAACTATAGATTCAACTCTTTGCCCGATTTTTAACAAGTGTTAACATCCATTATAAATATTTACACAAATTTTAAATTCAAGCTCAAACTTATTAATAGTGTTTTTGAATTTTATCAAAATTAATCACTTAAGTAAATTTTTATTCAACAATAATTACGAATTCAAATTATTTTCTAGGTCATAGGACACCAGAATCAATAAGACCCGATTAAATTTTCAAGCTTTTTCAAAAAGTCAATAATGGTGATTTTTACAAGACCCAATATCCCCTCTTTTCTTTTTTTTTCTTCTTAGTCACCGGGGTTGGTTGGAAAGACGAAATATGAGGGGAGTAGACAAAAATAGAATGGAGGTTTGGGAAGAAGACGATGGGGGTTGGGGTGTGGGTTGGGGAAGAAGACATGGGTTATGTTTTTCTTTAATTTAAATTATTTTTTAAAAAAAAGATTCAGATAAAATTTTTTTCACGCGCCTCTATTATGTGTAATACACGTGTGTGACACATGGCAAAAGAGATGTGTAATTGTCACACTTTTAAAAAATTTGGTGTGTAATACTTGTTTAACTAAAAAATAAAATTTCGGTCAAAGTTTTATTTAGAAGACTCGGGTTACTGATAATCGAAAATGAATAAAAGAAATTGATTTTGCAAATAATAAGATGAATTAGAGGCATTTAATGATGTGTTACATAATCATTACAAATAATACAGATTCCCTAACGTTTTCAATATTTAATATTCATCAAATATTGTATATGTACTTTCTTTTACTATCATATTCATTCCCCTTAACTCTTTGGTTTAAATAGATACGAGCGTCGAGTCTACTCGTACCTTTGCTTGTACCTGTGTCCATGCCTATGCTCATATCTGTTGCAACCCGTGCCTCTTTGCAAATCATCATTCTTTGACCAGCCTTTATATCATGGCGTGTCATCTTTCAATCACTTCGATACGTGTAAACTCAATTTTTTCCCAATACAGATAGTTCCTCCATTTGTCATTTATTCATCAATTAAACATTTGGAAAGTGGATTTTATTAAAGCGAGATTTTTGCCGCCATTGGTTCTATTATAGAATCGACGCTTCAATTGTCACTTCCATTTAATGCTTATTACACGTGGTATCTTCTTGTTAGTTTTGCGACTTTGCAGCATTTTTTGAGGCTCTTTTACTGCTTCACTAATTATGAAGCGACAACTTTCATTATGACTTTTCCATCATTGCACCTTCTCCTTTGACGGTTGCTTCTTAGAATAAACATAGTTTTCATATTTGTCTTTCTCTCATAAAGTTTAAAGTTTTCAGAATATTCAATTCTGTTTTTTATCTTCCTCGTAAAACTTTTAGAATATTCAATTCTCGTTTTTCATCTTCCTCGTACTGCCATGTCTTCACTAAACCTTAATCCTATGAGGGTCCCTATAGTTGATAATCTTCCTCTTGCCCCTAGTAGGAGTAGAAGAGGAGGTAGGTTACGTAATTTAGGGTCTTCATTCATACGGGTTTCTTCTCTTCCTTCTTCTAGTTCCAATCCTTCTTCTAGAACCAGAGGTTCTCTTTCTCATAGGTTTTCTTCTAGAGGTAAAGAATCCTTTGAACCTCTTCGTAAACCCTCTATGGAAGAAATAGTTCCGCAGGAACTATTTTTCTATAATAATAGAGAGTCTCTTAGAAATTAATTGTCTTCTTTAGACCGTGTTGATATCTATCCAACTCAAATCGCTGAAGGTCTGACTTGATTCGTTGAGATTGCCACTGGGATCAAGATTTCCCTATTAGGATTCCTAATGCGAACCATAGAATCACTTCTTATTTAATCGGATTTTCTTTTGTTTATACATACCTTTCACATTAAGTTTCAGGCTTGCTATTGACCCTATTATCCTTGAATTTTGTCGATTTTCCGACGTCTGTTTAGGTCAAATTGGCCCCATAGTGTGGAGGGTTGTTGCTTGTCTAAGGAATTTGACTAACATGCCAGTGTGCCTTTCACCTTTGCCTATTTAATTCATCTCTACTCTCCCAAACTCTTTCGCCAAGGTACTTTTACTTTAGTGGAAAGAAGCAAGCGAGTTTTAGTTAGTCCCGAAGATGATAGTGTGGAGGGTTGCAACTTGTCTAAGGCATTTGACTAACATGCCGGTGTGCCTCTCACCTTTGCCTATTTAATTCATCTCTACTCTCCCAGACTCTTTCGCCAAGGTATTTTTACTTTAGTGGCAAGAAGCAAGTGAGTTTTATGTAGTCCCGAAGATGATAGAGACTATGGTTGGTACGCTCGGTTTGTTGCTGCCCCCACTGTTGGATTAGTGGCTAAAGAAACTATTCCCTTCCCTGAGAAGTGGAAATTTTCACGTGAAATTTCTTTTTAATAATTTTCACATATCCTTTTTTCCTTGATTTTGATGAGCATTATTTTCCTTTTCTTTTGCAGCAACCATGGCAGTTGTTGATGAAATTCTCAATTTTTATAATTGGATAGGAAAGTTGTTGAATACTGCTCCAATGGAGGATAGATCTTGGAAGACTCTTTCCCAAAGATTTGGTTGGAAAGTAAAAACTCATGGTAGGAGTTTTTTTTATTGTTGTTTTTTAAACTTATTTTAATCCTTCTTTGTATCAGGATTTGTTGTTCGAGGGATTAGTGCCGAGGCAGTCATAGCTTCTCGTATCTCTTTGGAAAGGGCCCAAGAAATAATTTTGGGTTCTTCGTCTAAAAGAAAAGCTACTGATGACCAAGACTCTAAAGAAGAGGAAGATGGGGGTTCCTTGATAACAAGGCCACAAGCTCGTAGACGCATCATTAATGATGATGAAGCCTCTCCCCCTCGTTCTATTCCACTTACCGAGTCTGCTGAAGCTCCGGTGGTGATTCCTGATGATGATGTTGATGATAATCCCGTTGCTTCTCATGATTCTGTTGAGCAGCCTTTTAACCGCGGGTTTGGTAGTGAAATCTTAGGTCCGGTTTCTACTGAAGCATCCCTAGCTCTTTATATGCTCCTATTCCTGTGATTCCTTCTTTTCTGATTATGGCTGTTACTATTCCTTCCCAAGATGTTTTAACTGCTTCTACCATTCCTCATACTACTACTCCTTCATCTGTTCCTTACCCCGAAGTTGGGTCCTGAAGTGGAGCTATGAGGCAAGTCACCATTGAAACTCATGCTGAGGGTAATCTTTTGAGGAAATCGAGTCAAGTTGACGTGTGGCTAAAGCATTTGATTGGTCCAATAGAGAGAGATACGCTTTATAGCCACAGTTCCTTGACCTTGGTAAACGATATCATGCATGATTCTTTAAACGTATCCCTTTTTTATATTTTACTTTAACCTTTTTTCTATTTTCAGGATTCTCATTTTCCCCCTTCTTTTTTTAGGTTAATCTTACCGGCATGGAGATAATGAATAGGGTTACCCTTTCAGAGAAATTGGTGTGTGACTACCGAGTGGAGGCGGATAATTGGAAGGAAAAGTGTGAAAGTCTTCAGATCAACAAAAAAGCATTAGAAGAAAGTAAAAGTACCTCAGAGAAGTAGGTAAGGGCTTTGACTTCAGAATTGGCAGTTGAAAAAGCTTCCTCAAGTCAATCAAGCGAAGAAAAAGATCGTTTTGAAACCTCATTTTCTGAACAACTTTCCAAGGCAAATGAAAAAAATTAGAGAGTTGAATGTTCTCTTAGATAAAAAAGAAGCATATGCTGGTGAACTTGTGCAAACTTTGACTCAAACTCAAGAAGACCTCCGGGTATCCTCTGATAAAGTTTGCTCCTTAGAAAATTCACATGCTTCTCTTCAAGCTTCTTATAAATCTACCTTGACTGAGAATGAGAATTTAAGAAATGAAATTGTTGATTGGGAAAGAGACTACGAGATTTTTGAAGATAAATCTGCCATTGAAGTGAGTTAGGCGTTTTTAAATTCTCTCCATGATACCCTCGTTGAAGTTAGCGAGGAGAATTTTAACTTGGAGTCTAAGTTAGCCAAGATTAAAGAGACTATTGAGAAGACTCAACAGAACAAAGTTTTTCCTTCTCCTGTGGCTGAAGCTTCTGGTAATGTTGAAGAAGATACGGGTATCCCCACTCCTTCAAGTCAAGTTGAGACTACTGCTGATAATGAACCTTCTTCACTTCCTTCATCTTCTAAGTAAAAAGTTTGTGGCGTTTGACCCTTCTTTTTATGGTGGTATGCGGTTGTAACCCTTGGTTATTTTTAAAGGTTGTTGAAGATGATAAGTCCCCGGACCTTTTGCGGGGCACTTTGTATAAATAATTTTTGGTTTATGACTAAGTTCATACTTAGTCTAAACTTTCTTAATATTAAGAAGTTTTCGTTGCTGCTTCTTTTGTTTATTCTTGCCTTTATTTTAAGGACTTACTGAATAACTTGCATTTTTATTTTTCAAAAATGCTTCCATTTTTACTTCATGAATACTTAATCATGAATTTTATAAAGGAGGGTCCTTTTATATTCGACAATTAATGAAGAAGACGTCTCAACTTCAAAATGGTATTAATGTACGATAAAAAATACACACGTTTTTTGGAATAACTTCAACATGTTTTTATTTAAACTTTGTCAAGTTTTAAATAACACTTTATATGTATTTCAATTACTTCTATAACTTTCTCGCAACTGGTTTTCTTATAACAGAATTCAAAGAGAAAATTTACACATGGTTTTTACTTAACCTGTTTCATTACATTAAAAAAGAAAATGAACACGAGGTTTTTATTCATAACCTGTTTCGGTACATTGCCTTTACCCTATCTATGATAAGGTTTTTTTTCCTTTGGCCTTGGCTCGTGATTTTGCTCTGCACTTGACTTATTCAATGAATAAACTTTTCGGGCTTGAAATTTGATTATTTTCCAATCTTATTTGCCTTTTTTATACATATGTCTATGTATATTATGTAGTCCCTCAAGTGCTTGAGCTTTGAAGTATGAAGTCTCGAGCATTTGATTGTTCCTCTCATTTGGTCCTTTTCCTGAAATGGAAAAACATACGAGACTCAGAGGTGCGATTATAGATGAAGATTGATTAACCCGTTTCAATTTCTATCAGAAATAATTATAACCCTAGACCGGAAATTTTAATTAATTCCACATGCCTTGCAGGTCGTGACTCATTATTTAGTACGGGTTAGCTTTTAGCATATTATCTAAAATCGTTAGTAAAATTTTAACAATTCAAAAAACAAAATTTTTAAGTATGGATATCTGACCATGATTGTTCCTTAGAAATAGTATCTCTTCAAATTAACAACATTCCAATGTGAAGGTGACATCTTGTCATCCATCGTTTCTAGCTCGTAAGCTCCTTTTCCTGCGATACCATAAATCATGTAGGGTCCTTCCCAGGTTGGACTTAATTTTCCCACATTAGCTGCCTTCGTAGATTGAAAAAAACATTTGAGTACTAAGTCCCAATCTTGAAGTACTTTAGACGCGCTTTTCGTTTGTAGTATCGTTCCAAGACCTGCTTTTGTTTTGCCATTCTTATTAATGTTGCTTCCCTTTTTCCTTCAAGCAAATCAAGGTTTATGCTTATTTCTTCATCATGGATTCTTTTGATGCTTGTGTAAACCCTGTTATTGGTTCTCCTATCTCAACTAGAATTAAGGCTTCAGCTCTATAAACCAATGAGAATGGTGTTTCTGTCGTACTTATTTTTGTTGTTATGCGGTATGCCCGTAAAACACCAGTAGAAATTCTGGCCAATTATCTTTGGATTCCTCTAAACGCTTCTTTAAATTATTGATAATGATTTTGTTTGTTGACTCAGCTTGGCTACTATCCACTTGATGGTAAGGTGTAGACATAATCCTTTTGATCTACCAACTTTGAAAAAACTCTGTGATTTTTGTGCCTATAAAATGAGTGCCATTATTACACACAATTTCATTTGGCACACTGAATCTACATATGATATTTCGCCAAACGAAATCCCTAACTTATTTTTCCCATACATGTTTGAATGCTCCTGCTTCCACCCATTTAGTAAAATAGTCAGTAAGTACAAGCAAACATTTTACCTGTCCTTTTGCTTGTGGTAGTAGACCCACGATATCCATTCCTCATTTCATAATAGGCCACGATGCAATGACCGGATGTAACATCTCTGCAGGTCTATGCATGTTATTACCGTATCTTTGACATTTATCACATTTAGCCACAAAATTTTTCGCTTCTTCTTCCAGTTTAGGCCAATAATAACTTGCTCTAATCATGGTTCTTTCCAGTGATCTACCTCCTGCGTGATTCCCACAATATCCCTCGTGTATTTCTCTCATTACATATTCTATTTGAGAAGGTTCGAGGCACCTAGCTAAGGGGACACCAAACATTTTTCAATAAAGATTACCTTGCTTTAAGCAATATCGATCAGCTTTTTTTCAAAGCGAGTGAGCTTTTTTCTTGTCTTCAGGGACGGTACCGTATTGCAAAAAAATGACAATATCGTTTCTCCAATCCTAACTTAAGTTATTGAAATTTACCTCATTCTTGTCTGGATCAAGCGCCGAATGAACCAAATGAATTACATAAGCATTTTCACTGCTCGCCACGTCTGCCGCAGATGCAAGAGTAGCTAGGGCATCTGCTTCCACATTTTTATCTATTGATATCTGCGTGACTTTCCAGGTTTGAAATTTCCTAATCAAATCACGTACCTTTTCTAAGTATTGTTGCATTCGTGAATCCCTGGCTGTATAAGTCCCCCAGCATTTGGTTAACTACGAGCTGTGAATTACTTTTGATTACAATTTGATTAACACCCAATTCTCGTGCCAGTTCCAAATGTTAGTTACAGGATGACATTTTATGGCTTGACGAATGGTTTCACCCATAGGTGGTACCAAAACAACTCTTAAACCTTCTTCATTCACGTTACATGAGCCATTAGTAAATAAGGTCCAAATTCCTGGATTAGACCAATTAAATACCTGTAATTCTTTTTCTACTTCTAATTGCATTCCTTGGCTAAAATCTGCTAATACTTGAGATTTTATCGCGGTTCTGGGCTGGTATGCGATATCATTTTCACTTAGATCTATAGCCCATTTAGCTAACCTACCTGACAGCTCATGCTTGTGTAATATATTTCATAATGGATAAGCAGTTACTACGACAATAGGATGACATTGAAAATAAAGTCTTAGCTTTCTAGATGCCATGATTAGTTGAAGTGCACGCTTTTCTAATTGAGGATATCGCGTCTCTACATCTAATAACAATTTGCTAACATAATATATTGAAGATTGTGTACCTTGATCTTCACGAACTAACATAACACTTACCGCTACTTCGAAGACAGCAAGGTAGATGAGTAATCTTTCCCCCACTTTTGGTTTGGCGAGCAAAGGTGGATTTGATAAGTATGTCTTCAAATTTTTGAGTGCCTGTTGACATTCCTCAGTCCATTCGAAATTATCTTGCTTTTTAAGAGCTGAAAAGAATTTAAAGATTTTTTTTTGACGATTTGGAAATGAATCTCCCCAAGGATGCAATTCTTCATGTCAACCTCTGCACTTCTTTTTTTACTTGTAAGAATGTTAGGGATTTCTTCAATGGCCTTAATCTATGCATGATTCACTTCAATACCACAGTTAAAAACAAGAAAACCCAAAAACTTACCTGATGCAACACCGGATGCACATTTGTCAGGATTTAATTTCATATTGAATTTTCACAAAATTTGAAAAGTATCAGATAAGTGTGATATATGATCCCCTGAATGTTGAGTTAAAACGAGCATACTGTCTATATAGACCTCCATAGTTTTTTTCCTAAATGTTCTTAGAACATTTTGGTCAACAGTCTTTGATATGTTGTACCAGCATTTTTGAGACGAAAAGGCATTACTTTATAACAGTAAGTCCTCATGTTTGTTACAAATGAAGTTTTTTCTTCATCTATAGGATCCATTTTGATTTGATTGTATCCTGAATGCGAATCTAAAAAGCTTAACATCATGTCCTGCAGTAGCATCAATTAGTTGATCTATATGTGGTAATGGAAAAGAATCTTCGGGAAAAGCTTTGTTAAGGTATGTGTAATCTAAAAAAAGTCGCCATTTACCATTCTTTTTTGGTACCACAAAAGTATTGGCTAACCAATTAGGATACTTTACCTCGCGGATAGACCCAATCTTTAACATCTTTTGGACCTCATCTTGAATTACCTGATTTTTGAAAGTTCCTTTTTTTTCTTTTGTTTGACAGGTGAATATGATGAGTCTTCATTTAACTTGTGGGTCATTGCCTCCGGTGGTATTCCTGCATATCAGAGTGGGACCAATCAAAACAATCCAAGTTAGTTTTTCAAAAATACAATCAACTTACCTTTCATGACATGGCTTAGATTGGCCCCTATGTAAACTTTCCTTTTAGGACATTGCGTAAATAACACTATAGCCTCAATTTCTTCAATTTTTGTTTTGATATTTTCGTTTTCCTCTAGTTCTTGAATGGAATCGGGCCTTCGGTCAACATTTGTTCGCCCTTGTTCAGTTGAGGTTTGTGTTGTGATATTCTTAACTGGATTGTGTAACTGCTATTCTTCTTCACTCGTACTTGAATCTGCTATTGAGTTGATGCTCTTGGATGTTTGTTGATCCCTACGGATTTGACGTATTCCCCATAATGATGGAAACTTAATAACTCTATGTAAGGTCGATGGAACATCATCCATCTCATGGATCTATGGTCTCTCGAGAATCATATTGTAAGCTATATCCATAGCTACCACCTGAAACTTTGAATCATTGATAACTCCTTCTACGAATGTAGTAAGCATTACCTCCCCTTTCGTCACGACGCTGGAATTGTCTTTGACACTAATTATTTTCAGCTTGCATCTCATGTAGTACTTTTATCAAAATAATGTTCACGGAACTACCTGGATCAATGAAAAATCGCTTCACATTAGTATCGTGTACAAGTAAGATATTACTAGTGCATCACTATGTGGAGTTAATACGTCATCTGTATCTGCATCATCGAACGTAATACTTTCTTCTTCCAAGGCATGTCGCACCCACTTCCTGTGGGTAATTGTGACTTTGGAAGCTTTGTTGGCTGTTGTGTACGTCACACCATTGATTTCTTCACCTCCGCTAATAACATTGACGGTTCTTTTGGGAGAAGGTGGTTTAGGGGGCTCCTACCTATTTTTCATGTATGTTCGCTTACCTTTCTCACTGAATAATTCGGTGAGATACCCTTGCTTCAATAGATGATCAACTTCACCTTGCAACAATCTACAATCTGCCATTTTGTGAATATGATCGTTATGTAATTCGCACTAGTGATCCGAATTACGTCTGTTTGGATTTGATCTTATTTCTTTTGGTCACCCCTTGTCTACCATGCTTCTTAAAATGGCTACGAGCTTATAAGTGCTTACATTAAAATTATAATCATCAAATCTTGCTTTCAAGCTTCTATCATCATCATATGTCTCTCGCGTGTTTCGATCGTTCCCAAATCTTTATGATGAACCCGACTCTCTATTCCTTAATCTATGATCGTACCTTATATTGTCATGTTCTGATCATGAATCCTTTCCCGCTGGGCCCATATATGGTTCGTACCTGTTTTTACCGGACCTTTTTTCAGTTTCCGCCATCTTGAACTCACTTTTCTTCTTTTTGAGGCCGTGAGATAATATCCTCTTCTATCCTTAGCTTTGTGTTATACCTGTTGTAAACATCATTCCATGTTGTAGCCGGTAATTCACGAAAACTTTCCTTGAGTTGCCCATGGCTTCTGAGCTTTTTTCATTCAGATTACTAGTGAAAGCTATGGCTGCCCAATTATCTGGTACACGTAGTAACGTCATTCTTTCACGTTGGAATCTGTCCACGAACTCTCTGAGCAACTCTGAGTCTCCTTGTTTGATTTTGAAAATATCTTCTATTCTTTTTCTTTCTTTTTTTTTTGACTTTTTAAGCTCCCGAATGTGCTTTAATAAACGAATCTGCAAGCTCAAAAGAATTTATGGATTTTTCGGGTAAAAGAGAATACCATGTTAATGCTCCCTTAGTAAGTGTTTTATCGAATTTCTTGACCAGTACTAATTCAATTTCTTGTTTAGTCAAGTTGTTTGCCTTTCACACCAGTTGTGAATGCAGTTATGTGGTCTCGTGGATCAGTTGTTTCATCATATTTTGGAATATCAGGCATTTTAAACTTCTTTGGAACTGGGAAAGGAGCAGCACTTGGCTTCCAAGATTGTTGTGAATATTTGTCCATATATATCCCTTTGATTACAGGCGGTACTCCAGTTATTTGCTTTATGCGGTCACTTTGCTCCTTGAGCTGTTTCTAGAATGTTAATACTAAATTTGTAAATCAAAATTAACTAAGTTACCTGGTTCTCCGTCTTGTGACTCACTGGGGATTCCACCACTGCCTGAATCAGCAAGCCCAAAATGAGGGTTTTCCAAAGTGTTGGTATTTGGAGTTGGTGTTGGTGGTACAACAGGTAATTGGCTGGCGAAGGACTGAAGAGCTTTATTGACATATTGAGCAATTAGCTTTTGTAAAGCTTCATTGATAGCTTCTTCGTTTTCACATTGAGCATTTGCATTTGAATGAGATCCATCAAAAGTGCCCTCTCGAGATCTCCGGGGGAGGAGCTTTGTGGAGAAGGAATCGGGGTGTGGTCATCTTGTAAATTTCCCTGGAGTTGAGGGCTTCCTTGGTTTACTGGGTTGTTGTCATTAACGTTTGACATGGTTGTTGACACAACAAAAAAGGTTAGGTTAAGAAAGAATAGATTATCAGATTTTCAGCAACGGAACCAATTTATTTAACCAAAAAATAGAATTTCGGGCAAAGCTTTATTTTTAGAAGGACTCGTACTAATAATCGAAAAATGAATTAAAAAATTAATTTTGCAAATAATAAGATGAATAGAAAACAAAATAAATAAGTATATCAATTGTCTTTCTTGTCCTTATAAATGTCCAGCCTCCTTCTTTTTATAGTTATCTCTAAGATATATGTTTTGACTTTGTCATAATTGAGATATTATAGACAATTAGAGGCATTAAATGCTACATTACATAATTATTATAATTTAATACAGATTCCCTAACGTTTTCAGTATTTAATGCTCATCAAATATTGTATATGTACTTTCTTTGTACAATCATATTCATTCCCCTTAACTCTTTGGTTTAAATAGATACGAGCGTCGAGTCTACTCGTACCTTTGCTTGTGCCTCTGCTCGTGCCTATGCTCGTTTCTGTTGCAACCCGTGTCTCTTTGCTAATCATCATTCTTTAACCAGCCTTTATATCATGAGGTGTCATCTTTCAATCACGTTGATATGTGTAAACTCAATTTTTCCCAATACAATACTGTTTTCGTGTTTAACAGGTGTGTAAGAGAAATTTGAGTACAAAGTCGATGGATAAACTATGTATTTTGCTTTTTATATACATAATGTTTTGACGAGAAATTTTACAATGTGTGAGACATGCATATAATACCTCTGCGAGGGACTAATAAACGGTGTATGTGCCCTAAAATGGCCAAGCAATTCATATTTTGCCTACCATCTATCTAAGAATTTTTATATCTTATAGCAAAGGTTAACACTTTATTTATATTAAATAAGTAATATTTAAATAAATTATATTCTATAGATGTCTTTTATGGTTTATAGCTAAAATTTAAATTTTGGTTATCTCCTACTTAAGCCACTAAACACGTTATTTTTTATTTTTCTCTCTCCCTTTTTGGATTTTTCTCTCTCATAATTACCGAATTTCATTAAAACTTCTCAATGCACGTTCTTTCTCTCTCTTATTTTGATACACTCTATTCTCTTTCCCATTTACTGTAAACTCGCCTAAAATCAGAGAAACTCTCATCCGCACCTCTTCCTTCTTCCACAATCCGGCATAAATCCTAATTTTAGCTCGATTGTTGTCATTTGTTGCTATAATTTCTCCTAATCTTAATCCTCAAGGCCCAAATGTTGTGGACTTCGAGTGTAACCATCAGTCATACTGAAGTCTATCATGTTTCGTGCAATTTCTCCCCCACAACTGTTGCTTCCGTCACTTCCTCAGCAAATCATCTCTCTATCTGAATTATCCATTTTCAAATGCATGATGCTCCTTTCAATCTCACTGCTTCTCAATTCATCAGCCTCATTCGCCACCGTAGCATTTGTTGTCCCAAAAATTCACAGTATTTTCAGACAATCCATTCGATTTAACGTCTATGCCTTCCTAAATAAACCACTGGACTCGAGCTCTGCACCGGCCTCTAATCGACCATCTATACTTGTCTCTGTATTTCATGTATTTTATTGTATTTTCTATCTTTTTTTTCATGGTATTTCAATATATACCGTGGTATTCTATGCATTTCATCATATTCATTGTCTCACTATATGCCATGAATGTATTCTTAAGTTTTTTTCTAATTAATATAATTTATATATTCAGAAAATTGCTATGTTTGTGGATATTTTTTGATTGAGAATCTTTTTTATAACTGAAAATACAAATTTTATGTGTTATAATTGAATTTGTTATGTTATATTAGAAGTCTATTATGTTAATTAATTCACTTTCCGTTTTAAAAATAGTATAATCCCCTATTTCACGCTGTGAATACAATCGAATACAATAATCTATCCAGCTGTAATATCATGTTTCACTCCATGAATACAGTCAAATACAACATCTGATTAGTTATATTTTCCTAATTCAGACCTATTTTTGCTACTGTATTCATGAATACAATAGTTTAAATACATCTTATAACCACATAAAGGAATCTATAATCAGTAATATAGCAAATGGTATTTATAGATGACTAATTAGTACTAAAAGATGGTGCGGTATGAAAATACCTCATCTATCTATTCAATGGATTTATTTTCCTGCGATCCACAGAGTCAAACAACTACAGCCCAAGTGAGCTATGTACCCATCAAATTGTAACGTCCCATTGAACCCTGACGCACGTCCATCATCCAGCGGTCATTCCCAACGCAGGAATAGTACACCTAAACTACAATATCTCAAGTTGGGAAAAAATGAAGTTTTGCATGCATTACTACCAAAGAGATGATAAACAAAATTTCAACTATTCGTATCAGTGAAAGACACTTGTATCTTTGTGGTGTCAGTTAATTCCCTGGTATGTTGGCTCCATACCTTCAGCAGCTAGTTTTATTCGTTGGTGATGCTCAGCGACCTTGTAATCTACGATTTCCTTGAACAATTGAGAATCAAGAACACAATCTGGGCTCCCATATATAGTTGCTTGAACACTTGCCATAAGTTTTACAATCTCACGGCCAGAGAATCCTTCTATCTTCTTAGCAGCCTCTCTAATAACATCATCAGACAAATCTCGTATGGTTATCCTCTTTTGTCGGTTCTTCTTGAAGAGGTGGCCCCACTTAGAATTGCTTTCACTGTCTCTTTCACCAGCAAGGTACTTGTTCAAATAGAGCTTCAGCAATTTGAAACGTTCTTCTTCTTGAGGGAGAGGGAATTCGATAACTTCGTCTATACGGTCAGTGACAGCACTATCTAGATCTCCTGGCCTGTTGGTAGCAAGGACAAGAACTACATCTCGGGACTGGTCCCCTGTTCGAAAGAGTAAAGCATTTAAAGCACTTCGCTGAGCTTCACTCATATATGTACTATTCCGCCTGCAATCAAAGAAGTGCAGTCCTTTAATATTGTATTTCTTGTAGGTGATGCTACATCTAGAAAAATAACTCAAAAACTGCAACATATCATTTCATTAACCAGTCAATAAGTAGAATTCTAATAGGAAGCAGCTGAACGTAAATTTAACTTACTCGCACAAAAATGCATCAGCCTCATCAATGAAAAGCAGTAGGCCTTTATTTGATTTTTTAGCCCAATCAAATATCTCGTGAATTTTGGTGACAGCCTGTGCACCCAGGGGTGCAACATCTCCTCCAGTCATCATGGCATAGTCCAAACCCTGTAAAATTCACACAAAATTTTCAGTTATCCCTTCAGAAATGCAAGCAGCAGGCGCTGGACTTTTCTTCCTCCTCTTAAAATTTTGTGATGAGAGGGGAAAGCATTTAAAATCTGGCTATAGCTCAGAGAAGTGGGCGCTAGTCCATTTATTGCCATTATCAGTTATTTATACTGCTCAATTGATGAAAGCGTATTTAGGTTCGGAAATATAAGGAGGGAGCAATTAATGATGGTAGCCCAGGATTTCAGTATTAACAGCACGAGGAAAACAACATTCCTATTGTCATCATCATCACTGTTATTATTATTATTATTATTACTTGGCACAATTAAAACAAGGAAAAATATGAGAGAAGTGTACCGATTTTCTTGCGATCTCCCTAGCAACCATTGTTTTCCCAGTGCCAGGAGGACCATAAAAGAGCATATTGCGAAATGGTGCCTGGTGAGACTTGGTGTTTGCTGTGGCCCTAGCTAGGTGTTCTATTCTCCTCTGAAGAGAAGGATGCAACACAATGTTTCCAAAAGCAGATTTATTTTGTCCAGGTGCTGCCAATCCAGCAGCTGTACCAAACTTGAATCCTTTGTCAGCTACTCGAGAAATTATCCCTGACCAAGGAAATCTTGACATAGATGATTCCCTAATTAATGATGGCTGTCCAAGAATTCTGTTAATATATCCCCAGGTAACTCTGGCACCTTCCCTGTATGAATAGAAAAGATAAGAACAAATGCCTAAAATTACTATTTGAAATACAAAATACCAATGTTGCAGGGAGATATAATTAAAATAGGACACAAAACACGAATTGATCATCAGAGAAGACCCACAGCAAAACCTCTCAAGACTAGCAAAATGATGATTATGTGGTTGGCAACATTGTCATTCCAACAGCGATTACCTTTGCAAATATTTCCTAACTTCTAATTTTTTATGCATAAGCAAGACTGGCTGTGTCGTAAGGTGCTTTCAATGTTTAAATAATCACCATATTTCAAATAATCAAGAAACAAAGACTTGCTAAAGTTAGAAAAAATGTAGCTTGTCTACAAAATTCTCACATAAATACCAATTCAAAGCGACAACCAGATCTCAACAGTTTAAACTTCCTCCTATGAACCCCTAAAAGAGAACAGTGCTACATTAATATAATGTTCTCGAGTTAAATTTCATTTATTTTCTTATAAGATTGAGTAAACAGAAGCGAATAAGAAAATAACCAGGATTCCAGGGCAGAATGACGCCAAGATTAGTGATCAATGTGAAAAGAAGCCTTTTCCCCCTTGCCAATGGATAAAAAAATTTTGAAACTGTCTATCAAGTGGGATATAAATGGACATGTTGAACAGCTAAATGTTCCGGGAATTATAGTAACAAACTAAGGTGATAAAATAAGGGAAATATGTAAATAAAACATAGTTAATTAACTAGCTATATATAATTATTAACAAATTCCAGCTAAGATGATCACACGGCCAATAATGAATGATGCCTTCTTCCTCTTTTTATAGAGAACAAAGCTTTCCATTTGTTTCTTGCTTTCTCTAATTAATTTCAATACATGAAACTTTTTCTTCACACTCAATTGAATGAGTTCAAACACATGTAAGTTAATATCTTTTTTTTAATAACCGTGGAGTCCGGGCCAACTTGCGCGCACCTCAACTAATTCCAGGGGAATCATGCCACCTCCCACCGGTAGCTCTATCCGCCAAGGCTTGAACAGATAGGAAGAAATCACCTAGGCTTGGACACATGTGAGTTAACATTAGAATCTCTAAATCCACACTTGAGTAGAAAAGACCTAGAAATTTATTTCATTTTAGCAATCCCACATATAAGCTCTTTTTATCCACCACTATCCTTCTTCTAAAAAAACAAAGACAAAAAGAAAATACAAACAGCATGAATGATCAATTAAAAAAAGTGTCCTGCCAAGAACTTTCGGTCTTTTTTTATAGAGGTATCTAAATTAGCTTAGGATTGAGGCATAGTTTGTCTTTTATCATAGTATGGACATACTTATCAAAAATAATTAAGTGCGGACAAGCTTCACTTGTTTAAAGCTTACTGTAACCCTTCCCACTACCAAACATCTTCAAGAAATATGGTCAAAGCTGCCCAAGGAAAATATATATTAAGAGACAAAGACAAACAATTTAAATAGTCACATATCGCATCATTCCATCACAATTTTGCATCATGGTACTACAGCTATTATAGAACTTGCGGCTGTCAAACATCATTTGTTACCAAATGACAAGTATAGATCTTGGATCTAAGAATGAAATAACGGCACACTGTGTATCCCAATCACTGCCATAAGTTTGACGTTCATGAAGGGCTAAGGCAATTAAGGAGTAGAACAAAGAACCTGGTGGTATAAACTCCAGCAGCCAATGCAGTGACTCCGCCAACAGTCATTACCAATTTACTCCGATCAGTCAATAGAATCCGGAAACCCTCTGCAAATTGCATTTAGAAACAGTTCTATCAACTCTTGCTCTGATATGTAAAGAGTATTATTAAAAAGATGCATTAATACTGTAGAAATAGAGGAATATTTTTTCCCTTTCTCAAAATAGCAGTATATTTTTAAGAGACCATTCTATGTGGTTCATCATCCACTGCCTTTCTGAAAAGCATCACGCTTTTTTTCGTTTTACGTGCTCTGTTCCTGGTCTAGCAGAAGGAACAACATTGCTAATATGATGATACAACTACAAAAATCAAGAGAGAACAAATAAGATCCCTGAGAAAGCAAGTACTGGAGAACTAATAACAGTTTTCTGCCCCTTCTTTGTTTTTTTGGGCCGGGGGAGGGGGGTTTCTTTGGGATAAGTACAATGCAGTAAGAGTTTCTACCAATAGAAGCAGTGGAGTTACTAATTGTATTTCCATGCATCATGTCCGTGAGATTTTTGAGCATGAGCGAAACATTAACAATACCTTCAACATGACTGAAAGTTGTATTAATGGCTGCAAGCCACTTCTCTCTTTCACCATTTATTTTCTCGATCAGCATCCTCCTTTTATGTTCTTCTGTTAGTTTAGCTTCATGTGCCCTACCTTCTGCCTCAGCCATGGCCTTCACTCTTATTGTTTCTCGTTCTATTTCAGCTCTCTCTTTCTCAGTTTGTCTTTGTTGTGCTTGAATTTGCTCTTCTGTTGCTCGTCTTGCTTGTTCTTTTCGTATTGATGACTCCTCTTGCATTTTAACCAGCTCAACATTGTGTCTTCTTTGAGCTTCATGATCTGTCTGAAATCATGATATAAAGAACTGTCAACTAGGTTCCTGTGTAAGATCATTTTAGTACTCAAGAACAACGTACACATTTTATTTCATAAAAAGATAACTTAACATATATGCAGATTTTAAATGTGCATTATTTCCTGGAAAAGTAATCAGGTCCAATCTCATTCTTTACACGGGAATAGTCACATATATAAATGAACTACTCGATTCTTCTTCTCTCACCCCGTGTCCACCCACCATTTAAGCCGTCAAACAATGCGGTTAAGTTGTAGCAAGAGTTGTTGAGTTTCCAGAAAGAGAATGAGCTGGTTCATCAGTGGTGCTATTGAGTATTAATTAACGCATAATCTTTTTAACACTTTAAATTTGGATTAGTTCAGGAATTAATTAGTGGGATCGGAGATGATGCAAGGATTCCTCCTTTTTTTCAAAATGATGACTGCTTAACTGACCATCGACTTTGAAAAGCTCTAGTCCTCGGATGTACATTGATGAAACCCTATTTATCTTAGGCCAACTTGCTCTCTTCTCTAGCTCTTTATCATTGATAGAGTCAGTTTTTTAGCTTAAATACAAAGATCATAACTGTATGCACAGGTATACAAATTGAGAATGTAAGCATAGGTATAGAACTTGAGTTCGATGCTACATATTATAATAAACTAAATTTTCTCTCAAGTACTTTGCAACTCAAGATGCCATGTCTTAGATGGATCATTTCAAACTAAGCAAGCAAATAACTCTACATACCTGCATTCTTTTTCTAGCCAATTCATCTTCGTATCTTAGCATTTGTGCTTTGGCCTGTGATTGTTGTTGGTATAGATTCCGCTGGTCTTCTCCCCATTTTCGCTGTTTATCCTGCATTTAGATAAGTGCATTTGGTATAGTGCAAGAAAAAACTAATAATAATTACACAAAATGTCCAAAACAAATTGACAGCTTAAGTGTTAGTAGTGTAAAAGAATTATGATGTGGTTGAACACTATATGAGAATCAAAGAAATTATAGTCTTAGGATGCAATACAAACTTAGGTGGCACTTGGTTTTGGTGAAGTTTTTGGAAGAATTGATGTAGAAATGTGGCTATGGTTAGAAAATATTCTCTATGTAGTTATGGTTAGAAAACATTCTCTAACAACAAATGGTACTTGTTTGCCTTTTGGTATGAATTTTGACAAGGTTTGTTACTCAATAAATGGTTGGGTTGGGTGATTTTTCATAAAAGAAACGATTGGATTATATCGTTTTCAGAAACCAGAATAATTTGATTTTGCAAAAATAAGTTCCACTTCATTTACTTTTTCCTGAAAGCCTAAAATAATTCGGCTTCGTGGAAATTGCTCAGTTTTTAAACCAAAAAGACTGCGGGCAAGGCAACCTCCCCTTACCCAAGAGGCCAAGACTAAATAGGCCATGTGGTGTCCATGATGGGCAACGCATCCTCCCCCTCGTGGTTTAAAAAAACTAGCTTCTCATTCTGAAAATGTTTTCCTAGATACATTAAAACCAAACACCATCCAAGTAGCAAAAAGATTGCTACAGTTAAGGATTGTCTTTTTTCTTCTATTAAAGTAAGAAAAACAAGATCACTAATATGTTCCCTCATATTCTCTTGATTCCTTCTTTTTGGCTATCCATAAAATCCTATGAGAATTATATCATTTCTTCCCGAAAACCATTCAAATCCATTTTTTCCTAATATTAATTTGATATGGTTTAAAGGCTCACAATATCGGCTTGAGCCTGGATTGCCTCATAATGAACTTTCTCTGCAGCAATATCCGCAAGCCGGTTTTTTTCCTGCTTTCTCATCACATCAAATACCTTTTAACCAAAACAAATAAACCCAAAATTAGATTAATTTTTTCACCATACCAAAATTTTAAAATGAAAAAAAAATTGAGGTTCTTAAGAAAAATATTTACTTGTTTGTGATAGGGAGAGCTATTGATTTCTCTAAGAGCTTTTGCACCTCTCTCTAATGATTCCGGATTGAACCCGCCTCTTGAATCTTCAGGAGGATCATTTGAAACCGACCCAGATTGAGAGTCCGACGGAGGAGCTTGTGGTGGAGGAGATGGAGAAGAAGAAAAGGGGGAGAAGCGAAATGGAGCGTCGGCGTACGCGCGGTTGGGGAAAGTGGAACATGAAGTGGCTGCGGCAGCTGCAGCTGCCATTGCTGCCATTGAAGACAACTTCGACGCAGCCATTATTACAACATTGGAATGGAGTGAGATGGAGTTCTGTAATGTCTGGTACGAGAGCTTAAACCCTGCAACTATGGCGGGTGTTCGAAACTAGGGTTTAAGAGGATGATTAAAGTAGTTAACCAGTTAGATTTGAGCGCGTCGATGTTGTTGGGTATATTGTTGTAATTTTAGTGCCACCCTTCGTCGAACATTTCTTGGGCGGGGAGTAACCCAGGGGTTTGGTCCAATTGGTTAATGTTTGAGGGGACACAGTGCTGTAACGGAGTTAATACTAGGAAATGCCTGGCCCAACAAAGTAGAATGTAGCCCAACAAAATAGTTTCAGTTGGGCCGAGAGCAGATATATTCGATTTTTTCTTTCATATAAAATGTATATAATTTCTAATTTACTCGTCATATTCATATATTTTCTACAATCATTATATCAATCATTAAATACTAATTAATAATAGTTAAATCTTCCTAATTTCGCTAGCTAAAATTGAGGAATAGAATATTATAAATCATATCAAATCATATTTTTCTAGATATTCCTATTTATGTGCACTATAATTGTGGAAGTAAATATTCTTCCAGATATTTGTTTGGAAGAACATAATATTGCAGAAATCATAGATAAATTGTATTTTAATTGTATATACTTTATTTTCTATTTTCACAAATAAAAAATGGCCAAAACTTCTATAAATCTTCTGAAAAAATGTAATTATGTCAAAATCACAATTATGCTACAATTGGATGGGAATTGGAATATAAAAATTTAATGTACCCAGTTTATAGATATTTTATAGATAAATTTTAGATTGTTTGTATTCTAATTGTAGGTGCTTTGTTATCAGTTTTCAAAAATAAAAAATGACTAAAACTTCTATAAATCTTCTGTAAAAAATTATAATTACGTCGAAAATACCAATTATGCTACAAATTAAAATGGGAATTGAGATATTAAAATTCAATGTATCCAGTTTGTAGATATTTTATAGATAAACTGTAGATTATTTGTATTCTGATTGTAGATGCATTGTTTTCTGTTTTCACAAATCCAAAACGACTAAAACTTCTACAAACTCTTCTGCAAAAAATAGTCTACAATTTATCTATAATTTCTGCAATATGTTTTCTTCTTTTTCTTCTTCTTCTTCTTCGAGTTTCAATCTGAATTTCAGTCAAAACCAAGTCTAATTTTCACTAAAACCCCTCAAAATTGAGATATAAACTCCAAAACATATTCCCAATTATTTTCAACAATAACCAATCAAAACAATAATGATTTTAAATATCCAAATTTGAATTCAAAGCTTCAAAACTTTTTAATGGTTGTCAATAGTAGAATTGCTGCTCTCTTGTCTCTTTGAAGGTTTGTTCTTCTTCATTGAGAAAATTTGAAGCTGAAGGTAAATGTGTGTATGAACTTTGAAGATTGGACTTCAATTTTGATGAACTTTGTTGTTCTTCATTGATGAACTTCAACTGGAGTAAAATGGGAAACCAACTTTGTTGAAGGGTTTCTTCACTTTTCTGTGAAGTTAGAGGGAGAATTTGGTTTCGAAAGATGCAAAATGGTAAAACAAACATGGGTATGGGTAAAACGTGGGTGTGACTGAGGGGTTAGGAGAGAAAAACGTGCAGGTTCCTTTAATTAAGGAGTAAAAATGTACAACTAATTATACCCTTAATTAATTATGGTATAGAATTAGTAATTTGGTATACTAAGTGTAATCAAGTCAAATCTTAAATATTTAGGGTAATAAGGGTTCCTATGTGGCATAGGAATGTAAAATTTCCAATTCAAAAATAGCCAGATTTACAAGTGGTCATTCAAAAATAACCATAATTTCAAACGTAATCGAACTTTGGTCACTTTTTATATAAAGATAACTCTGAACGAAAATACTATTCAAAATTCAGAAAATACTCCAGCATAATATATTTGAGTTCTAGCATAAGTATATTGGAACTCCACCATATTATAATGGAGTTCTAGCATAAGTACATTGTAACTCCAACATATTATAATGGAGTTATGGGATAAGTATACTGGAACTCCAGCATAATATACTGGACTTCTAGTATAAAATGTTGGTCCAGCATAATATGCTGGAAGTTCATACACAGGTGCTACAATCTCCAGTATATTATGCTGGAACTTTTCGCGTGTTGGAGTTCCAGCATAATATGCTGGAAGTTCATACATGCACCGATCTCCAGTATATTATGCTGGACTGGTCCTTGTGGCACAAAATAGTTGGCTATTTTTTAATGAATGTTTGAACACTGGCTATTTTTGAATGACTAGTATGAAAACTGGCTAGTACGTGTTGTTTTTACCTATTTATAGCTTGTTTGGATGGTTGTTACATATTGTATTATATCGTATTGTTACTTTAAATAAAATATTTATTTTGATTGTTACTTAAAGTGTATTGTGTCGTACTGTTAAATCCGTCGTTATATAACAATGAAATGTGCCAGTTTAAGTAATGACCGATTTTGTGTGGATGTGTCGTTACCTTATTTTTGAACCATAATTTACAAACTATAAATATCCTAACTTTCATTCATTCAAACTTTATGTTCAAAAGCTTCTTCTACTCTTGTTCTTTAAGAATCTCTTCACTCTCCAACCTTAGTATCCAGATTTCTTGAACTTTTTGTAACCACTAAGTGTACCTTCTTAATTTCTTTTTTTACCTCTATTTTAAAATGGCGAAAACTTCTAAGACTGTTCCACAAGAAGAAAAAGCCTATTCATCACGGCTTGCCGGCGATTGGACTGCGGTGGATCCAGACCCTAAAGTTCTCATTCTAGGAGGGTGCTCGATCTGTTTGATTTCAAGATCGGAAAAACTTCCTCGGTACCGGGTCAATACAAGCCACTCTCGATATCCATATGTACGATCAGCGATGATCTTCTTCCCAATGTCAAAGAGGATTGTAACTAGGCCAATGAAAATGTGGTGGTGCCCTCGCATGAGGAATCAATTACTACAGACATTGAGGGTTTTTTAAGTGTTTACACTTACCCCTTCACGTTGGATCACCTAGACTCGATCATTGTTGCCTTCTTCAAAAGGTACAAAGTAATGATCAGTCAGATTCACCAGATTCACGCCTCTTTCATGAGGATACTGATTCTTCTTTATTTTTCTAAAACAAAATCGAGGAGTGTGCCTTCACCATCGATCATCTTATGTGCATGTACAGTCCCCGACTCTAATAGGGGGATTAATCAAACTTGCTTACCGGGCCACCCAGTCCCCATTCATGAGTATAGAGGAGGACCGAGACCAAGGCTGAATGGGTTGATTTTTTTCAAGTAAGGACCTGGACTTGATCCTTACCGAGGATATGCCATTTTCCGAGAAATGGAACATGAAGCGTAAGTATAACTTCTCCTTAAAGATTTCATTTATTGTTTCTTCCTTTTCCTCCCTTCTTACTAGTGTTTTTGTGGTGCGATTGTGTCTGGGATGCCGGATGCAGTTCCTCAACTCAAAGAGTGAGTCGAGGGCCTGGTTTCAGAGAGATCATATTTCAAACATGCATGGCGCGAATTTTTGAAGGGTCGGTGGGGGGCTCGTAATCATGGTAAGTTTTCTTTTTGGATGTAATAATGTTTGATTTCCTCCCTGCATTGTCGAATTCTTATCAGTTATGTCTTCTTTTGTAGGTATCCTAAAAGATGGTTCTATGAGGCCTCCATTTAGTGATGAGAATATGCCTCTTGAATCCCCTGCTCTGAGGTAGGGTAATGAAAAGAAAAGAAAAAAGGCCTTGAGTTTCCCGAACTCGAAAAAGAAAAAAATAAAAAAGAGGTCACGCAAGCCCAAGGGAAGAATCAACGCTCTATCTTCTTACTCAATTCACTGGCTAAGATACGGGTCTAAAAAAGAATAGAGAAATCCAAGGTGGTGGCCCACTTGGGGCAGGCGTCGTGATACAAGAGCCCTCCGAACCGGCATGTGCTAAAATAGAACCGTCTCGACATGAGCATGTTGATGAGGTAGTCTTAGACGAAGCTCCCAAACTAGAAGGGGGTAAGGCCACTCGGCCTCAAGCTATGGAGTTCGAGAGGGATACAGGGTTGATACTTCTCGAGCAGAGAAAGTTCCCTAAAAGACGTGCTTGGAGCAATCGAACTTACCAGGGGTTCTTCTTTGTTCTCAGATGCCATGATCCATGAAGCCGGCGTGCTAGAGAGTCATTCTTACAAGGGGCTACAAATATCCAAGATTTTTTAGATGTGTTAGAGTCTGATGCCTCAGAGGACATCATTGAGATCAGATAGTTTCTGGTGCCAAATAAAGTATAATAGCTAGGAGTCAGTGAGTCTTCCTCGAGCCCAAAGCTAGTGTAGCGATTCCATGGCTCTAAGTGTTGACCCTGACCGAAAGTGGTTAATAGTTTTCTTTATCCTGGAGGATGCCCGGGTTTTCTCTTCCCCTGTGGGGGTCGCGAGCTATCTTCGGTATTTGGTGACAGAAGAGAATCAGGCGTTAATGGACAAGGTAGAAATGCCCTTTTTTCAATGAAGTTCAACAGGCATTGAATCGGGTAACTTTGAATGTCATTTTCATTATGTATTTTATACTTAAAGTTGTAAATAATCATAACATATTCCTTTATGCTTGAAGGCCTCGGTACTGCCCCACGAGACTTTCCTCCAATACGGGAGGAGTCAACCCAACAGGAGGCTGAGGTTCAAGTGCTCACTAAGAAGAGGGACATCTACAAGTTTCTCGGTGAGAAGGTTTAAGCTGAGTTAGAAGCTGCTCGGAGGAAACATGCCGAGATGGTCGAGTAGGTAATTTGAGTACTTCATGATAGCGAAGACAAATTAATCATTGTGGCCAATGATCCAATCCTGCAGGTCTGACTGAGGCTTGAACAGATCGGGCAGCTCCAGGCATAGGTAAATACAATATAAGCTGCGGCTGAGGAGTTCAAGAAAAATATGAACCTCTTAGCCTCGAAAAAGGAAGTTGTCCAAGCACAACTGGAGTCGGTCGAGGACTAGCTTGGGGCTGCAAAATAGAAAAAATTGGAATGCTAAGAAAATCAAGGAGCTTCAATATTAATTGTACTCGGTTATTTTTGGTAACATGAACCTGGACAAGGAACTCGAGGCGGCCAAATCTGAGTTGGTTAAGGCCAAGACCGAGGTTGACATTAAAGTTGCCCAGTTCAAGATTGATGTCGAGGCAATTCAGGCGCAGACTAAAAGTATGGTAGAGCATGCAAAATGGCAAGCTCGAAGGGAATCCCTTGAAGGAGTTCATACTCATAACTTTGACGTATTGGATAGACTCGAGAGTGCCAAAGTTGAAGAAGCCAAGGGCCATAAGCGGGCCTTTTATGAGGAAGATTCCGAGAGCTTAAGTGAGTCTCAAGATGCGGAAGATTTCGAGGATGAAGATGTTGTCTCCTATGGGAACCAGTCCATTTAGGCCTTCATATGTTTTTATTTTTTGCTTTTTTGCATATCTTTTAGGCCGTTTCAGCCGTTGTGTATATATATATATATATATATATATATATATATATATATATATATATATATAAATTTCCCTTTGCCTTATTACTTGTTTTCACGAAGGTCGGGATGCCTTAGCATAAAATAACTTTGGTTATGTTTGAAATTTAAAAAAAAAAACTTGCCTTTACATTACTCTATTTTAAGGTATCTTGAGGGTTCAGTGTTACCGAATACCTTTTTTTCCAAAGTTGATAGCCGAGATTATAGTTTGCCGAGGGTAGCCTTTAGAATCAGTTATGAAAAAAATTCTTTTTTGAAGGCCTAGTTTTTGCTACGGGTTTCGAATGTCTCCAAACGTGTTAATATGGCCGTAACCTTTTAGTTCGGGAGCTGCCCATTAGGCATGCTTTCCCGAGCTATCTGGGCTTACCCAAGATAATAGTCCCCGAGCGGGGTGGTCGTGGCCTTTAAAATTTGGTGGATTGCCTAATAGGTCTTATACCCCCGAGGCCTAGTGACTTGGGTCGTTCAAGTTTGTTTTTGGATGGAAGTCCTCAAGTGAGAGAGTGATCATTCAAAGCGTCCCTTTAGCTCATTACCATTAGGAGATTAGAAGTACAAAATTCTTTAAGGGAAGTAAAGAGAATAAAAATTTAAAATATAAGAAAATTGCAAGGAAAGTACTTTTCTTTATTCTCGTGAAATATAGTTATACATACGTACATGTTTTATGCCAGGGCTCAAGCAATGCATGCGGGTATGGTTCATTTGACTGTTTGTCCTTTACAATAAATCTTACCTATCGAAATTGTTCCTTTACGAAGTAATTTCCTCGCTAAAGTTGATATTCGAAGGTAATGCATATCCGAAGGTAATGCCCCTAACATTTGAGGTTGATCATAGAGGAACCTAAAATAATGTTAATGGGATCTTCTACACCATTGCGAGATGGGTCTTTGATTCTAAGTTAGCACGATCCACTATTGCCTCATTAAAACCTTACTGAAAAACCCATTTGGGACAAAATCAGTTCAAGAAAAAAAGAGTGTAACGTGCTTTTAGACCTAAAGACTTCATGCCGCTCCTTGTCGACCACCTATATGTTTTAGTTCGAAAATAAAAGGAAATAAAATGGGGTCGTACCTTAGCAGTAATATTGTTTTAGTGAGTTACATACCAATTGTTTGGTAGTTGTTCTCCATTCATCATCTCGAGCTTATAGGATTCTTTCCCTATGACTTCGAGAATATGGTATGGTTGTTCCCAGTTCGGATGCAATTTCCCTTCATTAGGATACCGTATATTCGATGTGACCTTCCTTAGTACATAGTCCTTGTCATTAAAGTATCAAAAATTGGCCCTTCGATTGTAATACCTCTCAATTCGTTGCTTTTGGGCGGCCAATCGAGCAAGGGAGGCTTCACATATTTCATCCAATATCTCTAGGTTCGTATTCATGGCCTTGTCATTTGATTCCTTTGTTGCATATCAGAATCTGATGCTTTCTTCCCCGGCTTCGACCGGTATTAGAGCTTCGATGCCATAAACCAATGAGAATTGCGTAGCCCCGGTACTAGACTTCGAAGTTGGGCGATATGCCTAAAGAACTTCGTGCAGGATCTCCTTCCATTTTCCCTTGGCATCGGTCAACCTTTTCCTAAGGTTTTGGATTATGGTTTTGTTGGTCGATTCGGCTTGCCCGTTCCCATTTGGGTTATATGGTGTCGATAAGATCCTTTTGATCTTATGATCTTTGAGAAACTTGATAACTTTGCTTCTGATAAACTGTTTCCGTTGTCACATACAATTTTGGACGGCATCCTAAACTGACATATGTTGTGGTCCCAAATGAATTTGATGATTTCCTTCTCCCTAACCTTCGTATGCCTGTGCTTCAACCCACTTAGAAAAATAGTCAATCATAAATAATATAATTTAAGCCTTACTCGATGCCCATGGAAGAGGGCCAGCAATGTCCATTACCCATTTCGTGAATGGCTATGGCGACAAGACCGAATGCGATAGTTCCCTTCGTTGGTCAATCATCAAAGCATGTCTTTGGCACTTGTCAAATTTCCGTACTGGAACCAAAAATTTTAGTATTTGGTATATGATATTTTGGTATTTGGTATGGTATTTGGTTTAAGTTTTTCAAAATATTAGTATTAGGCATGGTATTTGGTATTTTAAAATAAAATACCAAAATACATTACCGTACTGAAATATATATAATATTACACAAAACACATATTATCAATTATAACATAAATATAAAAATTATAAAATTTTACGTTTCTTTATTCTCTAAGTTCATCAATTAACTGTAAACAAGTAAAAAGATATTTTTAATGATCAAATATTCTTTTATATATAATTTTCTCTATTTAGGTCGATATTTTCTAGTTTTGGACAAAAAAATTGTCAACAAACACTTTCAAGTTTGTACTTTTGAGTACTTTAAATAAAATATTAGAGTCTATGGCTCTATGCACTAGTTAGTTTTTAAACCGAATAAACCGAAGTTAGCAAACCGAATGAATCGAAGCCAAAAGGAGAAAAATTGAATCATATCAAATTTAATTAGGTTCGATATTGGTATAAGATTTTATGAAATTGAATACCGAATCGAAATATCTAAATACCATACATACCAATCGATAACACCTCTACAATCCAATAATAGCCGGCTTTGATCACCTTTTGAACCAATGATTCGGAACCTAAACGATTTATGCAAGTGCCCTCATGAACTTTCCTTAGTACATCCTCGATATCTCCCGGTCCTAGACAAACTGCTAACGGGCCATCGAACATTCTTCTGAACAAGGTTTCGTCCTCAGAAAAGTTGAACCGGGATGCCTTTATGCGCATGGCCCTCGATTATTTTGGATTTGAGGGAAGTTTCCCAGTCTTCAAATACTCTACGTATTTATTTCTCTAATCTGATATTAATCTTGTGGAGTTTATTTCGGCATGAACTTTTTCTACTACCGACCTTATGAGTTGTACGACTACCTTCGTGTTGAGCTCATCATCTTCGACTAACGACCTTAAGTTTGTAATGGCATCAGCCTCACTATTTTGATCTCGAGGCATGTGTTGCAAAGTCCATTCTTTGAACCAAAGTAATGTTACCTATAACTTATCTTTCATTTGCATTCGTTCTTCTCAGACTTCAAGCGTTTCGTTAACTTGGTTCACCACAATAAAGGATTCACACTTAGCTTCTATCACCTCCGCCCCCAACATTTTGGCTAGTTCTAGATCTGTAATCATGGCCTCTTATTCGGCCTTGTTGTTAGTCAAGTTCACTGTTCTAACATAATACATTATAAATAGCTTACCTTGTTCTTCCCGAACTAGGACTCCACTTACTGTTATTTTTATACTACCAAATACAAGTATAGTCGTTCGTCTACCCTTGGTGTGTGAAGCAATGGCGGGCCTAATAGATATTGTTTAAGTTTTTGTAAGGCCCGTTGGAATTCCGGGGTCCATGTGAAGTTCTTTCTTCTTCAATAACAAGAAAAGTCGATAGCTCTTATTCGAGGACCTCGAGATGTATTTTCCCTAGGGCGGCCATGCGCACGGTTAGCCTTTGTACAGCCTTCACATTATTCATGTTACGCCCCGCAGTATTACGACGATATTGCACCTAGTAGTATTGTATGTTGAATTTGTCGTAAGGTAATTGGAATTAGTCCAAGGAAAAAATTATTTGGAGATTATAAGGATTATGAGTGATGAGTAAAGTCCTAAAGATAAGAGGGTATGTAATATCGAATAAAACGAATTTTGTCAAAGTTTGGCATTTTGAAATAAGATACGGCCCGAGCTAAAATACTCGGTATTTATGGACCAGTATCATACAAGGTACCCCATATCCATAATATTAAGGTGTATAAGGTGTGCTAAAAGAGAGTATTATTTTAAGTAATTCGAGACAAATTTTAAATTATTGGAGTAGTTAATTAATTATCCGGTAATAAAATATTACCCAATTAATTAATAAATGGATAAAGATTAATAATCTTTACACACCCTTCCACGTGGCATAAAGCCACGATAGGTAAATGATGACTCTTAAGTCACCTTGCCAGATGGCTATTATGTAGTCAAACGAAGAATTAAGTCTTAAATACTTATAGATCTTATCCATGGATTTTATTAGAATTCTTTGTAAAAGGCCAAAGCCAATCTGCCTAAAAGCCAAGAACACGTTGAAAGCAGAAGCATTCATTTCAAAAGAAATTGCATCTTGGAAATCCCAAATGAAAGCTTTCATTTGAAGCAATTGTCATCCAAATTTCAACAAAAACAAAGCAAGATTTCGTTCCTCAATTCCAAAGCGCAGAAGCTTAATTCGATTTTTAGGTTTTAAGTTCAATCCACGAAGGTATCTAACGGAATATTATAAAGAGTATTTCCTACTCCAGATATGTTAAGGCTAAGCTCTTTCTTCATTTTGCATGATCTCGCTATTACATAAGTTTGATAACGAGGCACAAAAAAAAATTCATATCCCGGAATTTACATATATTTTTCTAGTTTTGTTAGTTATAATATTCTCATTATTGGGACTTCATACACAATTAGGTATTTTCTTCTTCCAATCAAGAAAGCAGAGAATTTATATATAGAGAGAGTATTACAGTATTTTCATTACCATCAAACTATAATTAATGGACATGCCTCTATTGAGCAACCTCTGATTATATGGTAAGTAATATACCGTGCCTACTGTGGCCGAGCACTTATGAGCGAGCCCTGCTGGTCGAGATACAAAGCCTAGTATGGCCGAGCGCCTATAAGCGAGCCTACTACGGTAGAGCAATATATATATATAGATATATATATATATATATATATATATATATATATATATATATATATATATATATATATATATATATATATATATATATATAAACGCACACACACATACCGAGTCTTATAGGGCCGGACAATTATTTTACATACTATATTGAGAGAGTTTAGTCGGTATCAACAGGTAAGCATATTTCAGATTATCTTTGACTTCCAGCTACTTGCAGTTATTATATTATCAGTTCAGTTTCAGCTTTTAGTATATTGCCTTACATATTCGGTACATTATTTCGTACTAACATCCCTTTTTGAGGGTGCTGCATTTCATGCATGCAGATTTAGACATACAGACGGGTAAACCTCCTCAGTATGTGTTGTTCGAGTTCAGCTTTATCGATATGCTCCCCGTCCTTTGGAGTTGTTGGGCCTAAAAGTTTGGTGTACATCTTGTGTATATATGTGGATAGGTTATGGGTAGGTCGGGGCCTTGTTCCTATTGCAGTACATCCATCAGTAGAGGCTTGTAGACATGTCCTATCAGTAAGCGCAGTATGTTGGGCTTGTAGGCCTGTACGTATACTTTTTTGGCTTGTCAGTTGTAGTAGTTATGACGGCCTTGTTGGCCCAGCTTTATGTTGACACTTAGTCAGCGTTAGCCTCTATTCAGTTTTACATTCTGCTTCGCGCATTATCTTGTAATGTGGCCTATGGTCAGAGTATGACATTACATGTTCAGAGTCTCTTAGTCGCAAGTGGTATGCCAGGATAGGTAAGGCACCAAGCGCCGGTCTCGCCCCCAGGCTTGGGGCGTGACAAAAGTGGTATCAGAGCAGTTCTGTCTTAGGGAATATATAAGTCGTATCTAGTAGAGTCTTGTTTACAGGTGTGTCGTGCACCATACTTATAAGCAAGAGGATATAGGGAATTTAGGATTGTCATTCTTACTTATTACTCTAGATCGTGTGATAGAGCTCAAATATAAGAATTTAAACTCCAACTTATATTCGTAATAAAATGATACCTTCATCCAAAAAGACAATTGGTAAGAGATTGAATATGGCTATGGAAGAGTTGCGTTAGGAGAACATGATTTTTTATGATGCTTAAATATAAGGTATTTAGCAGATCATGCGTGTACTAAGACGTGTAAGTTTCTTGATAAGGATACCTAAGGCAATATAGCATATCCACTCTTATAGTAAGAAAAGGAATAAGAAAGTCGGAAGTTAAACACAAGTTTCAAAAAATAGAAAATCAAGATAAAAAAAAAGGGTATGACATACCTAATTAGTAGAGATGAACATTGCCTACACTTCAGGAAGAGAGATATAAGCATTTTGAGTTACTTTCATTAATAGCAGAGGTATGTACAATTGGTTGCATCCATCTCAGTTATGCCTTATAGGGTTTAACAGGTGTAGTTTAAGAAAAGGACGGAACATGAGAATCTAGTTGGGGATAGAGAAACCCAAAATGGTTAATGGATTGTTTGTATTAGTTAACATTTCCAAAGGATATTACAGATGTGCTAAGAGATCTCCTTGTAAGACGCCTAGGTGATGCACTCTAGAATACTAGCATGATCAAAAAAAATTTCTGAAGATAGGCATTGAAAGCTTGGAAGGGATAAGTATTAACTTAGTATGACTCTCATCCCTAGTAGAACGAGGACATTGAGAAACCCGAAGAGCCTATGAATGAAGCAAGGAGAGAAAAAAATAGAAGAATGTCTTGTTGAAGTCTTCACAAGAAAAGGATAGGCAGAAATATTAGCAGAGTATGAGAAGAGAGATAAGGAAGAATTATGAGTGAGATGTGATATATGGGTGACAACGTAGAGTATTACAGTATCTATAGTCAAATGAAGAAATTGACGAGAGGTGATGGGCCTTAATACAATAAAAGAGTATACGCCATACAGTCACATCCTCATTTCTAGAAATAAGTTTGCAACTCTAACGTGATTAACAGAAGAAAAAGTTAAACCCTAGAGTAATATAAATCAGTATGGAGTGATGAACAAGATAAACTAAAAATGAATTAGGGAATAAGCGATTTGATGATATACAACATCATGAGGATTTCAAATTGCGTTCCGGCAATAATAGAATGGACAATAAAAGAAGATCCATGATGAAGTTAAAGAAGGGTCACTCAGGAAGACACTTCCCTAAAGCAATCAATATAAGCAAAGTTAAGCTTAAGGGAATATATATGCCAGTTACACTAAGTGTTATCATCGCGAGTAAGGAATTTTGTTATCCATGTATATGAAAGATTACTGCAAGGTGAGTAAGGGTCATTGATGATTTGAAAGGACGCCAACGATAAAAAAGAAAAACATATATAGTCAGGGTCGTCGTTGCTCCAAGTTTTAGTACTCCCCTATAGGGGGGATATGGAATGTCATGGCATTAAGACAGAATTAAGTGGAGCTAGTAACTATGGAATGATAAAAGGCGAATGCGATAAAAATGAGAAAGGGATGTGATTGCACTTATTCAAATATGACAAATATCCCATGTTTCCTAAACATTATGTAAACACGACGTCAAGAAAATGAAGCAAGGGTTTATGCCCGAGATATTATTCATAGATATGGAGCAAGTATGTGAGGTAAGTTAAGACAAAACAAATAACCCAAGAAAGATTACGTGCATTATGGGATGAGAATGGACCAACGAGTAGTTAGTAGTTGATTTAGGAAGAGCCTAGTCATGAACAGACAAGAGGCTACAGACAAATCAACAGATCATGGAAGATAAATAGTGAACCCCAACATGGAGAATACAGCCTCGCACTAATGTCATCATAATACTTGAGATATATTAAATAAGAGTTGAGGTAGTTAAAGGTACCGTATGGATGTTACGAGAATAAAAGGGTGCCACTTGGAAGATAGTCAAAATATTAGTTCAGAAGCAACCTTACAAGCATAAGGGTATGGAGCTAAGCAACTACAGATAATTATAGAGAAGGAAGGACATCAAAAGATCTGTAATAAGCTCACAGCTTTACAAGAGTCAAGGGTTCTCCATAAGTACTACAACGAAAGACTAGCTGAGGAAATGAGGAAGAAGGCTTCAACCTAAGCACAATGACCTAAAGAGGAAATTGTCTAGTAATAACAGTTTTACAACATTGTACGTCCTCCATAAGAAAGAGGAATCTACTGTGGCTAGTGAACGAGAAGTAAAAATCAAAAGAAGTATTCAAAGATCATATAAGTTAAACGAAAATTTTGGCATGCGTGGGAGCTAAGATAAGCTAAGTATGCACGCAAGGGGGAAGAAAGATCAGGAAATGTAATAGTTTGCGTTAAAAGAAAGTTGAGAAGGAATGAAAAGAATTATTTGATCAATTTCCTCGAGTTGACATTGTGAACATACTTAAGAGTTTGGATTTTTATACATGCATCATATATATTGATAATCATACAGCTGTAAAGATTCCGGTATAAGTTAAAAGAAAGAATTGAGCCCAGGTCATAGACAAAGGAATGAAATGTTAGAAGATTGTGTCATGTATGTTCCATAGCATCCATGAAGGGATAAAGTAATAGTTAATACCATGAGCCGTAGATTGGAAGATAACTTAAGCCAGCATAAAGGCCGATCATCAGAAGAAGGAAACTAAAGAGTTATATCAACAAAGTACCAAGCTAAGAACTTCAGTATACTCATAGATGCCCAAAGGGACATCTTATCAAGATCTACCTATGAAGCCTAGAGATTGGGCACACTTACAAGTCAAAATTGTACAGGCTGCGTGATGAAAGGTAGCAATAGTTACTAGATTAGAAAGATTTTGACTATAAGTTGTGGTATGAGAAGGAAGCCTAAGGGGGAATGTCCTGGACTCTAGGCTCATTCACAGAATAGTCGCCTAGATAGCAAGGGAAGTTCTAAAGCATTCGGAAGATACAAGTTATGAAAATGATAAGTGCATTAGTCAACATTCGAGGACGAATGTTCCAAATGGGAGAATAATGTTACACCCCACAGTATTACGACAATGTTGCACCTTGTAGTATTGTACGTTGAATTTGTCGTAAGGTAATTGGCATCAGTCCAAGGGAAAGATTATTTGGGGATTATAAGGATTATAAGTGATGAGTAAATTCGTGAAGGTAAGAGGGTAAGTAATATCGAAGAAAACAAATTTTGTCGAAGTTTGGCATTTTGAGATTAAATACGTCCCCAGCTAAAATACCCGATATTTATAGACTAGTACCATACAAGTTATCCCATAGCCATAATAGTAAGATGTATAAGATGTATTAAAGAGATTAGTATTTTAAGTAATTCAAGATATGTTTTAAATCATACGAGTAATTAATTAATTACCAGGTAACGAGACATTACCCAAATAACTAATAAATGGGAAAAGATTAATAATCTTCACCCACCCTTCCACGTGGAATAAAGCCACAGTAGGCAGTGATGAATCTTAAGTCACCTTGCCAGAAGGCTATTATGTAGCCAAACCAAGAATTAAGTCTTAAAGACCTATAGATCTTATCTATGGATTTTATTAGAATTCTTTGTAAAAGGCCAAAACCAATCAGCCTAAAAGTCAAGAACAACGTTGAAAGCAGAAGCATTTCATTTCAAATGAAATTTCTTCTTGGAAATTCCAAAAGAAAACTTTCATTTGAAGCAGTTGTCGTCCAAATTTCAGCAAAAACAAAGCAAGATTTTGTTCCTCAATTTTAAAGCCCAGAAGCTTAATCCGACTTTTAGGTTCTAAGTTCAATCCATGAAGGTTTCCAATGAAATATTATATGGAGTTTTTCCTATATCAGGTATGTTAAGGCTAATTTCTTCCTTTATTTTGCGTGATCTCATCATTACACAAGTTTGATAAAGTGGCACAAAGAAAAATTTTTATCCCGGAATTTAGGTATATTTTCCTAGTTTTGTAAGTTACAATATTGTCATTATTGGGACTTCATATACAATTAAGTATTTCCTTCTTTCATTCAAGAGAGCAGAGAATCTATATATATAGTAATACAGTATATTCATTACCATCGAGCTATAATCGATGGGCAGGCCCCTGTTGGGCAACCTCTCATCATATGGTAAGTTATATACCGATGTCGCTCCCCTTTTTCCCCTCCCTTTTTGACGGGGAGAGAGGTCCGAGTTTTGACATTCATGGGGTATAATGACTTATTTCCTTTTGGGAATTGGGTATTTGGAGAGTTTTCACCTAACATATTATGGTATGTTAGGGCACCTAGAGCAGTTAACTCTTGGGTTGGTTTGCATTATCAGAGATTAGGGTAAGGGCTCAAAGTAATTTCGAGGTGAAGGTGTTAGGAACCCCTCTTAGTCCACAACTATGGGTTCCAACCGAACTTATATTCACAAATTAGTCGATCACAAGTAAACCGTTGAATCAAACATGTTGCAAGTAAAATACGCTAGAGTAGCTCAAGTAATAAGGTAAAGTTTTGAACAAGTTGCAAAAACAAAGTCTTAAACAAAGTATTTGGAAAAGAGGGGTCCTAGCTTGGTTATCCTATAGGATCATCCCACGCAATGTCTGGTCGACACTGCTCAATGAGGGGCTACGCGTGACATTAACGTGTAGTCATTATATCCATATCTACCCTTCCCTACCGCTTATTGGTCATGCAAAACAAGTGTTTGATTAATAAATCCTATTACGTGATGCTACTTGTCCCTTCTTAACAGTCCTGGGGGGAGTTAAGACCTCTACCTATAGATAGTTCTAGATGTACCCCTAAGGTTTAGAAAGGCAAAAATTCTATGGCGACAATCAAAAAAAATTAGGACTTCACACATAAGGAGAGTAATTAATAGGCTCAAAGTTTCCCCGTCAAACTAACACATACACAACACGACCCAAACACAGGTAAGGTCTTTTATTAATCAATGCCCTAAAGCATGATATCTAAGTGAATATGCAGAAGCAAACAAAACTTTTTAGACTCATAAGTTATACCCTAGCAGTTGCATAGGGACTCTTTTAAAAGCCTGTTAGAATTATAAAACATTAAGCGATAGAGACAATTTCAAAGAAATGCAATTTTGAAAACGCCCTAAGGCTTCCCAATACATAGAATATTGGTGTCTATGTTAATGCAGAAATAAACAGATTTTGAAATAGACTCTTTTAATACCTATATGCATGATATCAAATGACATTGAGGCAGTTTTGAAAGAACTTGTTTCAGGAAATTCTTAATACTTAATAAAACCAATTTTAAAGACCTAGGTGTAATCAAGTTAATTTATCAGAATAAATTAAATTATCAGACAATATTGCGAGTAGAGCTCCCTATAGACATGATATCTAGGCGGATCACTGATTTTAATCGATTTGCAGTAACATACAGAAATACTCGTTATACATATAAGAGAATCATGTTGGTATGGAACTTCTAATCAAAACTAGGACATACCAATGAAGAGGAAAGCAAGCATAATGAAAAGAACAAGAGAGCATAAATGGCTAGACTTGGCTTGCAGCCTGCTAACAATAGCAAATAGCACAAGAGAGAGACAGAGAGAGAGAGAGCAGAGATTTTTAAAGCATGAGAGATAGTTTTTGAACCCATGGTTCGTGTCTGTGTTAGTGAAAGACTAGAGTACTTATAGTTGAAAATAGTAGTAAAATAAGGTAAGAATCATAGTAGCATGGTAATTAAGGAACTCAGAATCAATCATTGGGCTATCAAGGAAAGTACTCACTTAAGTTAAGGGAGTTTTAATTCATACGGTAAGAGCCAACATCATATAAGGCAAGATAAAATCAGTACATGACTACTAAGGAAAGAATCAAGGCTCAGTAAGCATAGAGTAGTCAATTAAGGCTAAGTTCAGAAAACTCCAATTAAGGAATGATTTGGTAAACAATAAAGTACTACAACGAATAAGGTATTGGAATAATTAATTTAAACATACGAGTAGAATTTTAGGGTTTTAAAAAAAAGCTTTCAATCATACCATCAAATAAGGAAGTCAAAATCAAATCAAGAGAGGGTTATGATTCTATACTTTAACATACAAATAGAGAAGGACAAACAGTCGTAGCAAACAATAAGACCAACAATATTGATAGAAAGAGGCAAGAGATGAACAAATCCAGATGAATGCAATCACACACAAGTGATACAAGTAGGCTAAAAGCTCAGTAAAAACTCATTCGAAGCATGGTAATCACAGGAGCTTAACAAAAATCAGATAGTCATGCTAACACATAGAACCAATGCAAAGAAGATCTTAAAAATTTGGGATTTTAACATAGGCGAGTTAAAAAATAGAAAGAACATAAAGTGAGTCAAGATAAGAAAGAAAAGAGGTTTAAACATAAAGAAAAATCAGTTTAAACAAGTGTAGAAGAAACTTGAAAAACCCTAACTTTAAAGAAAGTAAAAACGACTTAAAGTTGATGATTTTTCAAAAGAAGTTTGAGAATAGTGTAAAACATAGAAAGAAATAGACTTAAATTATTAAAAATAGCATAGATATAAGAGATTCAAACAAAATTAGGGTTTCAAAGGAATCCTGAATAGAAACGGAAGAACCTGTTATAATCAAAGATCACAGCAAATATGGTGTGATTTTGCCAAAAATCACACCAAAGAAGTCATGAACAACTAAACAACAACCCTAGATACAAGTCGACTTGGACTAAGGCCTTTGATGGCCTCAGAGATGATGAGAAAGGCGAGGGGAAAACCATTAGAGGCTTGGGGTTGAAGATGGTCGCTAGAGATTACCGGAAAGGGAGGCGATGGTTGAAGAAGGCTAAGGTTAGCTTGAGAGAAGAAAGGATATGAGAGAGTTTGAGGGCAGTGGAATCTCAGAAATGAGATAGGGTTAGTGGTCTTTAGGATTAAAAAAGGAAATGGATTGTTTGGATCGTTGATCTCCCAGATCAACAGTCGGGATTAGACCGGGTAGATGGGTTCTGGGTTTGGGTAGAAGTTTATAGGATATGGGTCGGGTTAATTGCGTAGCAAACTGGGCTAGCAGTGGGTTCAATTTGGGACATAATTGAAAGCCAAATCTGGCTATGATTAAAATAGCCAATTTCCCTATTTTAATTCTGATGAAATAATAAATAGTTTTCTAAAAATAATTTTTCTATACCAAAATGATTAAAAATGTATAAGTATCATTTTAAAAGTATAGGGGCCAATTTTACACATATAAAATATAATTATACATTAAAATGAGCTAACATTTAAATTATATGCAATTTAGCTTGAAAAATACCAAATATAATTATAAAAATGCATAAAAATTATATTAATTATATTTTGGTATAAGTATAGAAATTAAATAAATAAATCATCATAAAAATAGTTTTGGAAATAATTATTGTGGATTTTATGAATAAAAGGGAAGAAAATAAATAAATTTAAACACTTAAAATTATGGGAAAAATTGTAAAAACCCGGTGCATGCCTATATATATATATATATATATATATATATATATATATATATATATATATATATATATATATATATATATATATATATATATCCTATTTTAAATGTATGTATATATATTTAAAATATATAGAGAAAAATTGGGTATCAAGAGCTACCCCTTTTTACTCGGAAAGGATGTAAGAGTTTTCGGGTAAAGAAATGATGGCCAATTTTGACAGGATAGGATATTTTGAAAGAGAGAGGCCAAGCTCCTGCTTTTGAGTTGCCTACATATCTCCGGTTTACAGGAATCAGGCCATGTGTAGTTTTGGATTCACCCGCAGAGTTACCGATGAAAAAATAGACACGAGAAGTGAAAGCGACTATGATGAGCAATTAAGGCTTGGGATGATTAAAGTGAACAAGAGCGAGATTTCTCCTGCTAGGATAGCAGTTGCTTACTAGTTACCTGCAGATAAGAGATGCTAAAAACGTATTTGCGAAAATGTAAACATGATGCAAATTTCCTTTGGACCATGAAGTTGTCTTTGGACGGTTAAAGATGACGTCCTTGAACCATGATGTCCTGGGCCATGAATTGTTTAGTAAGGGATTTGCATGCCATGAAATGGTGTTCTCAGGACATGAAAATGGTGCCTCTGAACCATGACGCCTTTGAATAATGATATGCAAGTTCGAGAGATCCTCAGGCCATGTTATGGTATCTGTCGGCTATGAGATTGATGCCTTTAGACTATGATGCCTTCGGGTAGATTGGAAATGTTTCAGCCCATGGTATGCAGTAATATGATGTAATAAGACAACGCTTAGTCTTGTTCAATGGAGGGTAGAGCTTAGCCCGATTGAAAAGCAAGTAGATAGTAGTAGAAGTAGAGCAATATCTGTGCAAAGAGGGACATTGCTTAGTCCCGTGCAAGTGGGGAGGCAAGGATTAGCCTTATGTAGATGGGAGGCAAAGATTATCCTTGTGAAATTATGGAGCCAAGGACTAGGCTCATGCAAATATAGAGGCAATAATTAGCCTCATGCAAATATGGAGTCAAGGATTAGACTCATGCAAGTATGGAGTCAGGGCTTAGACTCATGCAAGTATGGAGTCAAGGATTAGACTCATGCAAATGTGGAGTCAAGGATTAGACTCATACAAGATTGGAGACAAATCTTAGTCTCATGCAAAGAGAAGGCAATGCTTCGCCTTATGCAAACATGGAGATAGAGCTTAACCTCATGCAAGATTCGAGATAGGGCTTAGTCTTATGCAAATGGTAGGCAATGCTTAGCCTTACACAGATATGGAGTTCGGAATTAGACCCATGCAAGATTGGATATAGAGCTTAGTCTCATGAAAATGTGGAGTCAGATATTGGACTCATGCAAATGTGGATTCAGAGATTAGACTCATGCAAGTATGGAGTCAGAGATTAGATTCATGCAAGTGTGGAGTCAAAGATTAGACTCATGCAAGTATGGAGTCAGAGATTAGACTCATGCAAGTATGAAGTCAGAGATTAGACTTATGCAAGTATGGAGTCAAATATTAGACTCATGCAGATATGGAGTTAGAGATTAGACTCATGCAAAGAGAGAATAACAGATAAGGGTAAAGTATGTCTTAGCTAGGATATATTCAGTGTCTGATGGCCGGATATATGGTGAATTTGCTTCATATATACATCTTTCGTGAAAGCTACCATCATGTCAAATATGCCTGCATGTAAAGAAAAATTGTAAGTTTATGGGGGGAGGTTGGTCGTCGCTTCGTCTGCCAGCCTTGCTCTGCTCCGCTCCAGAAGCCCCCTTTGAGTCCCCTAGGTAGCACCTGACTGTTATAAAAAAGTAATATTTTCGAAAAATACGCATTCATCGATAAAATAGAATCGTTTTGGAAGTGTATTAATATATCAAGTATTTTTTGACGAACTAGTGACCATGACACATTTCAAAGGCATTGCAGCTCTCTTATGTTGGAATTTTGAAAATTCTGCCCCAGTTTATTAGATGATTTGTAATTGTTTGTGGATGGTGGACCCTGTTGAATCTTCTTCGGAATTTTGAGAATCCTTCTCAAAATTTGGCCTCACTTCTTGACTGATTACTGACTTCCTAACATGTGATGGCGTTGGCTAGACTTGCTTCGGAATTTTGAGGACCCTCCTCAAAATTATACGCTATTTTCTGAATTTGGGGAAAAATGAAAATTTTATTATTATATGATCGAACCCATAAGGCTGCCTGTATATCTCCTCTTAAATGGGAATCAGGTCAAGTATAGGTCAATTACACAAAATGAGGAAATGCACATTATCTAAGCATAATATCTCTTAACTGCATCTGAATTGATTGGTTTAGCCAGATCTCTCTATCCATTTCTGCAAGTATGAGTGCTCCTCCTATTAGGACCCTGTGAACCATGTACGGACGTTGCCAGTTGGGAGAGAATTTTTCTTTGGCTTCATCTTGATGTGGGAAGATTTTCTTCAATAGCAACTGTCCTGGTGCGAGCCATCTCGGTTTGACTCTTTTGTTGAAAGCCCTAGACATTCTGTTATGGTAAAGTTGGTTGTGGCATACTGTGTTCATCCTCTTTCCGTCGATAAGGGCCAACTGTTCATAGAGACTTCTTATCCATTCCACATTGCTGAGTTAAACTTCTTGTATGACTCTTAAAGAAGGAATCTCCACCACGACTAGGATGACAACCTCGGTATCATAAACCAGCATGTAGGGGGTTTCCCCGGTTAATGTGCGAATTGTGGTGAGGTACCCTAACAGACCAAAGGGTAACCTCTCATTCCACTGCTTGTGATTCTCTACCATTTTTCTTAGTATCTTCTTAATGTTTTTGTTGGAAGCTTCTGTTCCATTCATCTGGGATCTGTAGGCGGTGGAATTCTTGTGCTTGATTTTGAAAGTTTCACATATAGCTTCTATCAGATCACTGTTGAGGTTCGCAGCGTTGTCGGTAATAATGGACTCAGGAACTCCAAATCGACAGACAATGCGATCCTTGACATAATCTACAATGAATTTCTTGGTTAAAGTTATGTAAGATGCAGTTTCTACCCATTTTGTGAAGTAATCAATGGCTACTATAATAAACCGGTGTCCGTTCGAAGCAGTGGGCTCAATCGGACCAATAATATCCATTTCCCAGGCAGAAAATGACCAAGTTTAGCTTGTTGCATTAAGCTCATTTGGCGGCACTTTTATCATACAGGCATGCGCTTGACATTGAAAGCATTTGCGGACACATTGGATACAATCTGTCTCCATGGTCATCCAAAAGTAACCTGCTTTGAGTATTCTCTTGGCCAAGACAAAACCGCTCATATGTGGACCACAGGTCCTAGAACACACATCCTCAAGTAGCTTAGAAGCTTCCTTTGTATCGACACACCTTAGTAAACCCAAATCTGTAGTTCCTCTGTACAAGTTTCCTCCGCTTTGGAAGAAATGATTTGACAATCTCTGGAGTGTCTATTTCTAAATGTGATTTGCATGCTCCGAGTATTATCCTTTTGATAATTACTCCTTGATGTCATGGAACCAAAGCTTTCCATCTGCTTCTTCCTCGACATGAGCACAATATGCCAACTAATCATGGATCCTAAACGGGATGGGATAAATGTAGTTCTTCTCTGGATGTTGTATCATGGATGACAGAGTGGCTAATGCATCGGCGAACTCATTCTAAATTCTGAGCATGTCGGAATTCTATCTTTCTGAACCTCCTTTTTAATTCCTGCACATGTTGCAGATATGGTAATATCTTGGAATTCTTGGTAGCCTACTCTCCCTGTAACTAGTGCACAAGCAAATCTGAATCATCAATCACCAACAATTCCTGAATGTGTATGTCAATTTCGATGTTGAGCCCTAGTATACATGCTTCATACTCCACCATGTTATTGGTGCAGGGAAATGTTTAGCAGATACAGTATAATGCTGACCAGTTTTTGACACTAAAACTGCTCCAACGCCTACTCATTTGAAATTTTCAGCTTCTTCAAATAACATCCTCGCTCCAACTATCATATACTTCAGTGATGTCTTCTCCTGTGAATGATAATTGTTCAAAGATGGACCATGGACCATTTTGGAGAAATGTGATCATGCTTTCCTACTTTTGAAATTTAGCAATGAAGTAATCTGACCCTAAATTTACTAAAGGAAAATTTTCAAACACTTTTCAAAGCTCTTGGACTTTTTTCTTCAGAATTTGATGGATTATTCTTTATCATTGTAACTTAATGATAATGGAGTATTTTCGGGGCATATACATCCGTTTTTGTCTTCTTGTGAAAGGGAGATTATTTTTTCTTTCATGGGATAGTTCAAGGGGTGTCATGGAGGAAGTAATGTCGCCGGAGCTAACTATAAGGGCGGTCAAGTCAGTGATGATATCCGACCTTTCACCTCCCCTAGTTAATTTATCTTTAAATGGGAGTTGAAGGTTGCTACATACTTGGATAGTGCAATCGTTTAGAATATTTGGTGATTTTGGTGGAATTAATGTCCGGTGATTTTGGTGGAATCAATGACATCTCGGTATCCAGCGTCCATATTAGGCGGAGGTGTATAAGAAATAGGTTCTGACAATTTAGTGTACTTAAAGTCCTAAATTTAGTTCTACAAAAAATAAATTATTAATTATAATTATAATGTAAACTGACATAATTAATTATAATAAAAGGTAAATAGAATATAAAAAGTTATAATTTACCTACTTATTATGCTTTGCTCTAAAAGATCCAAAACGAAAATAATGAATGAAAAGTAAAGAAAAAACCTTCAATTTAATTATATGGCCAGCAACAATCTTCCCAAAAAATCATCAAAGGTATTTTCCGTTTGAACTTTAGAAATCATCAAAGCATTTTCTGTTTGAACTTTAGATAATTATGTTCTGTTGGAATAGTAGCACATCCAATAATAATTTTAACTTGTAATAGACAACTTAATTCCTAGAAGTTTTAGGGAAGGGCATAATCAATTTGCTAAGTTTACATATTGTATAGGTCTTTTTGTCCAATAATTTTATTTATTAAATTAAAAATAAAAGAGGCACAAGAATGAATAAGTTTCATAATGTTACTTGTAAATAAAAGAGTTCTTCTATTGTAACAAAATAACTATGGCGCACAAGCAAACGAACAACCGAAAAAATATAACTCACAAGTAATTCATCTGCCACTTGCAAAAGAATTGTCAAAATATTTAATATCTTCATGGTTTCAATTTCTTCGTTCAAAACCAAAAAAAAAAAAAAAGAAACAGACTGGACAAAGTTGTGGAGACCTTACCCCTATCTTTAGGTAGAGAGGCTTTTTCCAAATAGAAGTTTCCATCTTGCTTTTGGGAGACTCAAACTCATAAACTCTCGGTTGAAAGTAGGGGTTGCTTACCATCAAAGCAACACCTCTTGTCGGAGAAAGCGTACAAAATTAACCATATTTGTGGAGAAATCAGACAATTGCTTCCTTTAGCTATCGATGCTTTTTTAGCTATTTTATATTTCAAATCTTTCCTTATTTGAAATTCAAATCTTCGCAGAATCTTTCTTTACGTATACGTATTTAATTAACTCATTATGTGCTGTAGTCCTTCTATTCTAAAATTCTTGCAGTATTTTTTAGGTTTTCATATCGTTTTAATATTGAGTTGAATTGATTTCAAATTCCTAAATATTAAGGGAGATATAAAATAATTCTAACAATTAGGAAAACAATTCAAGTGACTATTTTATCTAGTGTAAAAATTTATTTTTAAAGGATAAAAAATACGAACGACATTTGGCCAAGACCTTCGTGCTTTTAATATGGTTATATGATATTTTGCTAAGACCTTTGCACTTTTAATATACATACATATATATACATATAAGTTTAGGTACTTAAAAGCTATTTTTTTCAACTAATCCAAACGGCTCTTAATCTTACTAAAGTTTAACTTGTTTAATTTTTCCAACAGAAAAAGAAACACTGAGGACATAAATTTAATATACAAACCTGCAAACCCATTAAAATATCCAGCGCAAAACTCGATAGAATACAATTTTGTACAACATTTTTTTAATAAAGCAAACATAGAGATTTTCTACCCTTTATTAAAAAAATTATGTGCCTAGTAGAATATAGTAGATTCAGGAAGAGTTTTTTGATTGCTAGATTAGATTTCGCTTTGGTTTCAGATTTGAGATTTCTGGTTAGTGGTTTCTCAGAATGCCAAATATGATGTTCCCTCTTTTTCCTCTCAACTTTTGGTTGGCATCCACTCAATTTGGATTTAGGTCACTATGTAGGGTCATTAAATCTTTTCTTTCTTTCCTCTACCTACCAAAAATTTAACTGTATTCAAAATTCGAAGTCAAAATCCATGATTAAAAAAAAACAATCTCCTTCACAACGTCACATCCTTTGGTGGTATTTTTTTTCTTTCTACATATTGATATACTCAAGAATTGAGGTTGTTATGGTTTAAATCTAGCACATCTCCTGGCTGAGAGCCTGATTGACTAAGCTACCAAAACCTTTTTATTTTAAAGGTGCGTTTATTTTTTAAAAAAAATTGAAAAAATACTTTAAAAGAGTAGCAGTTTGTGTTTATTTTTTGTAATATTTGATAAGCAAATTTGTCAATCTTTTAAAAATACTTCTAAACATTAAATTACGAAAAAAGACAGTAAATGTTTAGTTTACCATTAATATTATTTAAAAGAAAGAAATAAATTAAAATATTTATTATGAAAATTTTAATTATTTTTTTATTTTATTGGAAATATAATTATCCAAAGCAAAAAATTGGGCTTCTGGTATTACCTATTATTTACTACATGATGCTTCGAAAATGTTAAAATACAATATTCACTAATTAAATAATACTCCATAAATCATATATAAAAGAAGAGACATACTTATAGTATAGAGATTATTCCAAAGAAGAATAGGAGAACGAGAATGAGAATACGATAAAAATAAAATAAAGAAAATGGTAAAAAATAGAAAAATATTAAAAATAGAACTCTAATTAGAGTGAATGTCTATCTATAGTCTTTTCTCTTCCTATAAATAGAGGGGTCTTACCCCATTGTAAATCATCCCAAAAGTATCAATAAGAATACTCCTCTCCCTACTCTCTCTGCAATATTGTTCTTGTTCTTGTATTATTTTATAATACGTTATCAGCACGAGTCTCTAAACAGCCGAGATAAACAAATATAGAATCAATTACGTTGATGGTGGAAGCTCGAGTATTTTATATGTGAATCAATTTGCTTCAATTGTCTAGAAAGTGAGTTGGTTGAATCAAGAAGAAACATATGGTTCATTACCCTACTATATGTAAGTGCAAACCTTGTTGGTTGGTAACAGCAATTTTCGTTCTCACATGTAATGTAAAACTATGTTCCGTGTCATTGATTGATACTAACAAATCTTGCTATATGATTACATTATTCTTCTACTTGTCAATGATTATCGTGAATGGTATATATCATTTATGTTAAGATTACAAAATCACTTATATATTGTTAATATTGTGTTCATGACTCAACTAAGCAGAGGCTAGATCCTATTTTTGTCGCACCTATGTACTAATTCATTCACTGTCATTCGTGTACCTTGCACACTCTTGTTCTCTGTTCATGATGTTCAAAGACCACATCTATTCCTCATCATTCTGTGTTACATGTTCATGTATATAGAGTTTTAATGTTGATTTATAACATTGCATTTGTTTTATGCATTTCTGTTCACTATATCTTACTTCGTTCATTGTATAATTATATCGTTATATAATAGTTAAGTTTTAAAGTTGTTTATAGTCTATGTTAACATAACAGTAAACATTTATTTCGTCATCATTGCACAGAAATAGTATTATATTATTTGGTAGTGCATTGTATTATATTATTTGGCAGTGCTTAACAATATTTAGATCTTCTTATTATGCGTGAAGTTTTGAATACAAAATTATTACCTAAATTATCAAGACATATGACTATATCATTGTTGTTGTTTTAGATGGAACAATATTACAAAATTATTCACCCAACTTGCATTGCTTGCTGATAATATTATGAGAAATAAATACTATTTTGTATTGGTAATAATCAGAATATAACATTGAAAAAAAAGTTTGTTGCCCTTGAAATTTCGGGCAAGAACTACATGATATGGGTGTTGGATGCAATGGGTCTTGGAGACGCCATTAAAGACAGAAATAATGCATCCACCCAAGACTGTGCTGAGGCCTTGATTTTCTTGCGCCATCACCTTGATGAAGGTTTGAAAATTAAATATATCATAGTCAAAGATCCACTTATCTTGTGGAATGGCTTAAAGGAGAGATATGACAACTTAAGGTTGGTCACTCTGCCACAAGCACGATATGATGAGAATCCAAAAGCAAATAGTTCATAAACTATATGTTATCGTTGCGGTGGAAAAGGGCACTGTTGCCGTGTACCAAGATATTTGGTTTAGCTTTATCAAGCATCTCTAAAGAGTAAAGGCCCTGAAACCAATTTTGTCTCTGACAATAATTTTGACATCACCCACTTGGATGTGGCAGAATTCTTTGAGCACCCTGAGGGGAAAATAGACTACTTAATCGGTGATGGATCTGTGATTAAGGAAGATTGAGTTGTTTGATTTTATTTTACTTATTGGTATTAGTTAGTGAATAAACTAATAGTCATTAGTATCAAATCGTATTATTTAATTTATGGAGTGTCAGTATTCGTTCTTTAGAATGTTTTCAGTATGCTTAATTTTCAAAGATATTTTTATTTTTCAGTAAAGTTAATCGATTAATATATCAGTTAATCGATTATCTAATATTTCGTATTAAATTGGATTTTTTTCGCAAGGCATGTTCGTCGACTATCAGATTTAGTTAATCGACTAACCTAATGACTGTTGCCTAAGTTAATCGATTATCAACTTAGTTAATCGATTAACCTCAGCAGATTTTGAAAATATTGTTTAATTATGAAGCAACGGATTAAATTTGTTTATTCTCATGTTCGTATATTTCTTTTGTATGTCAAACCATGGGAAACAAATATGGTATCTCACAAAGCAAACTTGGATCAACGTCCAACTGTAAAAATATTTGTTTAATTGATTCATGTACCACACATACGATATTCAAAGAGAAGAAATATTTCTCTCATTTAAGTATGTGTAAGGCAGATGTTACTACAATTTCTGGTAGTAGTAAATTGATTGAAGGCTCCGGAAGAGCAACTATAACTCTGCCTAAAGGAACAATATTTATCATAGAGAATGCAATGTTATCCTCCAAGTCCAAGAGAAACTTGTTGAGTTTTAAAGATATCCGTCAAAATGGATATCATATCGAGACAATAGATGAGAATAATCTTAAATACCTCATTTACTCATGAAAACGAGGCTGCCCACTTCGGTTTAGGGTCACGCCATTTTGCATGCAGCAATGCTAGTTCGTCTCAGACCGACGAATTATCACAAATATTCCCCGTTGCAATTCATGAACCTAATATATCCCATTTAAGAATTTTTGGATGCGCAGTATATGTGCCTGTAGCACTGCCATATCGCACCAAAATGGGTCTACAAAGAAGGTTAGGAAAATATATGTTGGGTTTGAATCGCCCTCCATTATTCGCTACCTCGAAACATTGACAGGGGATTTGTTCACTGCACGATTTGCAGACTGTCGATTCGATGAGACACTTTTCCCAAAATTAGGGGGGAAAGTTGGTGAAACCAAACGGGAAATTTTTTGAAAAAATGCATCATTATCTCATCTTGATCCACATACCTCTATTTGTGAAAAAGAGATATTATCCATTTGCAAAGAATAGCAAATCAAATGCCAGACGCATTTACAGATAACAAAATTACATATCCCCGCAGAGAATGTGATAGCAATATGTGATAGTACCAAATTAATTGAGAACTCTGTGCAAGAGCCAATTATATTATTTTTGAGAAACACAATTGATTACCAATAAGGTATTGTGTTGTAGTAAGTCTCAAAGAAACTTATTCAGTTTCCAAAGTATATGTGAAAGCGGTTGATTATATTGAGACAATAAATAAAGGAAAGATTTGATATCTTCTATTACTACAACTTGTAGCAGGATAATCTGTATATGAAAAGCTACCCGCTTTATTCTCCAGTTTGTACTACACAAGCAAAAGAATGCCATAATAAAGTGGATGTTAATTGATATAAAAATCCATATCATAATAAACTTGGAGTTTATTGAGAATTACACATGTCATGGTATAAACATGAACTTATCAATATTGATAATTTATTCAATTGGCATTCGGGTTAGCCATATCAATTTAAGTATGATGTGCAACAATAATAGAGAATTCACATGGGTACATATTAAAGAACTAGAAAGTTCTTTACAAATTCTCTTGTATTACTTGTTCTCATTAAATTAATTGACCAACTAAAGTTGGGGTTGAATCCCATAAATTCTGGAAATATCAAAGATGAATATGGGCCCATTCGCCTGCCATGTATACCACATATGATGCATCTATGATATGGTTACATGTGCGATTATTATTAACCTGCAGCCTGGCCGGTGCTTGCGAGGTAACTTGCTCAGTAATCTAATTTCGAGCATAATTTCCAGATTTTCTATTCAAGATAGTTCATCTTGATAAGTTGGTTTACATCATAGTTGGTTTAGCAAAATAATTCATTGAGTGCCTCCATTTAATAGCTAAATTATTGCTTATGAGAACAAAGTTATCTATATCAATTTGATATACGCTATACACGAGAGTATATTATATTCTCCCCTCACAAGTGGTTCAGGGTCAGGAACCAAATAATTTCATCTTATTATTATTAATGTGCTGTGTATATTAACATGATAATGCACAAAGATGATTTCCCAGAGTTGAGGAAACAAGTTAGTTTTCCAAACATGAGGGGGAGACATGATAAACACTTGAGAAAAGGTTACATGGGATGAATTATCATTTGTATATATAGATCCTTGAATATCATAATATGAACCTGAAGTTCATAAAAGGATAATTCAATTGCAACATATTGCAAAGCATGCCATACGCATTTGCTGACCCAAAGAAAGTAACTATATTCTCACTGCAAATGCTCATATTAAGTCCTAGAAGGACAAAGTCTTTAATACGCTTAAAGCGTATAGACAAATCGGTTTCAAAAGGAACTTCTTAATAAAGAAGATGAGCAAATGATCAAAGTGACCATAATAAGGAGGCAAGTGATCTAGAAGATCACATGACGTAACACTTCATAAAATCTCATGAGAGATTCAGGTACCTGAATGTATGTTTGAATGAAGAGATCTCCATGTTATGTCTTTATGAAAATTTACTGGAACCGATATAAAATGTTCGTCGACGACATCTATGATGGCGCTAAATATCGATGAGGATCTTATGTTTGTCGAATACAAACAAAAGTATTGGCCAAATGGAAGAGATACAATTCAAGTAGAATTGATTCCATATGAAAGACATGTAATTTTGGACATGTAGTTCGAATACTTGAAAGTATAAAGTCAATGGTATGTGTAATCAGTTTTCGATATCTTATTTATTTAGCATGACATGAAAAACTTGATATGCATCTAAGTCTATTATATGACTTATATGACTTAACTTATATGACAACTCATGAAGGATTTAAGTTGCTTGAAGAATCTACAATTCTTGATCTTGAGGTACCACTTCCTTAATGCAATTTATGCACAAATATATCTTGCTATAACTATGATAATGTGATGGCGAGGATATCTCTATGGAAATATTGAAGAGCCATTCCACGATATTTGTGAAGACATTATATATCTATCACGAGTTATGATTTCAAGGTGCAAATATTCATTATAGTTAATATGGATGATTTATTTATCAAATCTCTACTAACGATCTCTTGAAGCTAGTGCACAAGATTGGGATGCGAAGACTCAAGGATGTGAATTGATGCTCTCTTCAGGGGGAGTTAATGCGCGTTGCACTCTTTTTCCCTTACAAGGTTTTGTCCCACTGGGTTTTTCTTGCAAGGTTTTTAACGAGGCAACCAATAGGCGCATTTCTAAATGTGTGTACTCTTTTTCCTTTTCTACAATTTTTCCCATTGGGTTTTTTTTAGTTAATGTTTTAACGAGGCACATTATTAATTGAGTAGACATTCAAGGGGGAGTGTTAAGAATAGAACTCTAATTAGAGTGAATGTCTATCTTATAGAAGAGTTTTACTTTGAGGCTAAGTCTTTTCTCTTCCTATAAATAGAGGGGTCTTACCCCATTGTAAATCATCCCAAAAGTATCAATAAGAATACTCCTCTCCCTACTCTCTCTGCAATATTATTCTTGTTCTTGTATTATTTTATAACAAAAAAGTTTAAATTAACGAAGGAAGGATATTTGTCCCTTGAAAAATAATAATTTTCTACTTGTGCTTTTGTTTCTTCAACCACATATACCCTAAGTTGACAGACTGTACACTTGGTACGCATCCAAGGCTTATGGTTCATTTGCTCTTAAATTAGATCCAACCCCTATTACCCGCTACTCTGAAGAGATTGAGGTCTTGAACTCAATCTCAGATAAGCGTTCTACTATATTGCTCTTATCTTTTATAGTATAAAAAGTTGAGTACAATTGTGACCATAAGTCTTCTTTTAGTGATAATATTAAGTGTAATTTTCTTACTTAGCGTTTTTATTATCGTGTTCAAATAGTTGATCACTAATATTATGTATTCTATATATAATAACTTTACGTTAAAAAATTAGAGTACCTACGATCTTAAAATCCTAGATCTGTCACTGGTTACAATCCTATATTTTTATCATAAAAACTTTACCTTATTCGAGCACTCGAGCAACAAATACAAAATTAAGACTTTGCAGGTTCTTCTTCGAGATTTTTATAGTGCATTCACGCGTTTATATTAATAGTTGTTTTATAGATTTTACAGTATTTCTTATTAATTAAATAAATAGAATAATTCATATTTTGCTTGTGACAAAAAAAAGTCTTTTGTCAGCATCACCGAAAGGCTAGAGGTTTGGAGACATGCCCTTGAGTCTAAGAAGTAAAGTTTGTTGCTTCATTTCAAAAGTAGAAAATTTTACTTCTTCTATTGCTCAAATGCACTTCCGCGATTTGGCAAACACCTCAACTTTCAAAAAAAAATTATTTTCTATTAAAAGAATATTTTTAATCTCCTAAAATTTAGTCAAACAAACTATATGTTATGAAATAATATAAGAACAAGTAAAATAATGCAAGAACAAGAACAATATAGAGAAAATAGGGAGAGGAGTATTCTTATTGATACTTTGGGATTGTTAGGGATTAATTACAATGGTAGAAGACCCCTTTATTTATAGGGAGGAGTAAACCCTAGTATCTTTCTAATTATGGACATTCACCTAAAATAGGAGATTTTATAACACTCCCCCTTGAATGTCTATTCAATGATGTGCCTCGTTAAAACCTTAACTAAAACAAAACCCAATGGGAAAAAATTAAAGAAAGAAAAAAGAGTACACATGTTTGAACATGCGCCTAATGGTTGCCTCGTTAAAAACCTTGCAAGGAAAATCCAGTGGGACAAAACCTTGTAAGGGAAAAAGAGTGCAACGCGCATTAACTCCCCCTGATAAGAACATCAATTCATATCCTTAAGTCTTCGCATTCCGATCTTGTGAACTAGCTTCTTGAAGGTTGACGTTGGTAGAGATTTTGTGAACAAATCAGCCATATTATCGCTTAAACGAATCTGTTGCACATTGATATCACCATTCTTTTGAAGATCATGTATGAAGAATAACTTTGGTGAAATATGCTTTGTTCTATCTGCTTTTATGAATCCTCCCTTCAATTGAGCTATACATGCTGCATTGTCTTCATACAAAGTCGTGGGTAGTTTATTACACTTCAAACCACATTTGTCTTGTATATGATGTATGATAGACCTCAACCACACACACTCCCGACTTGCTTCATGAATAGCAATTATCTCGGCATGATTAGATGAAGTAGCCACAATTAATTGCTTAGTCGATCGCCAAGATATGGCGGTGCCTCCACAGGTAAACACATAACCCGTTTGAGATCGAGCCTTGTGTGGGTCGGATAAATATCCAGCATCAGCATAACCAACAAGATCGGGACTGCAGTTATTGCCATAAAATAAGCCCATATCAGTGGTCCCTTTTAGGTACCGCATATATGTTTGATCCCATTCCAATGTCTCCTTGTAGGAGCCGAGCTAAATCTTGCTAAGACATTAACTGAAAAGGATATGTCAGGCCTTGTAGTATTTGCAAGATACATTAGTGCGCAAATTGCACTAAGATATGGTACTTCAGGACCAAGTAGCTCTTCATTCCTTTCTTGCGGTCGGAATGGATCTTTATTCACATCAAGTGATCGAACAACCATCGGTGTACTTAAAGGATGTGCTCCATCCATGTAAACCGTTTCAGTACCTTTTCTATATAGTTAGATTGATGGACAAAAATTCCGTTTGCCAAATATTCAATTTGCAAACCAAGACATAATTTTGTCTTTCCGAGATCTTTCATCTCGAATTCATCCTTTAGATAATCAATTGCCTTTTGGAGTTCTATGGGGGTTCCAATAAGGTTTATGTCATCGACATATACGGCAAGTACAACAAATTCCGATGTTGTTTTCTTTATAAAAACACACGGGCAAATGGCGTCATTTATATAGCCTTCTTTTAACAAATACTCACTAAGACGATTATACCACATTCGTCCTGATTGCTTTAGACCATACAAAGATCTTTGCAATTTAATTGAAAATATTTCCCGAGACTTTGAATTATGAGCGTTTGGCACTTTGAGTCCATTGGTAATTTTCATGTATATCTCATTATCAAGTGAGCCATAAAGATAGGCAGTAACCACATCCGTTAAATGCATGTCAAGCTTTTCAAGGACAGCAAAACTGATGAGATAACGAAAGGTTATAGCATCCATTACAGGCGAATATGTCTCTTCATAATTGACACCAGGCCTTTGAGAAAAACCTTGTGCAACAAGGCGTGCCTTATATCTTTGTACCTCGTTTTTCTCATTTCTCTTGCGTACAAAGACCCATTTATGGCCAACGGGCTAAACACCATTAGGTGTTTCAACTATAGGGCCAAAAACTTCACGTTTTGCCAGCGAATTCAATTCTGATTGAATTCCTTCTTGCCATTTTGGCCAATCATGTCTTTTTCGACATTCTTCAACAGATTGAGGTTCGAGATCCTCACATTCTTGCATAATGCTAGATGCAACATTATAAGCAAAGACATTATCCACCACTATATCCACTCGATTAATATTTGCCTCAATATCAGTTGGATTTATGGATAGTTCCGTATTTTCCAGAGTCTCGGGCTCAATGGATTCTTCATGAATCTCAGAATTCGTTAAATCATGAATTTCTTCATGAGATTCTTTCGTAGTGTCATTTTTATCATTTGCTTTCCTCTTTCTAGGATTTCGATCTTTAGAACCTAATGGCCTGCCACGCTTCAGGCGTGCATTCGACTCATTGGTTATGACACTAGATGATTGTCCAACAGGGACATCAATACGGATTGGAACATTTTCCGCGGGGATGTGGGATTTCGTTATCCTTTTCAAGTCCGTAAATGCGTCAGGCATTTGATTTGCTATTCTTTGCAAATGGATAATCTTTTGTACCTCTCTTTCACAAACAGAGGTATGTGGATCAAGATGAGATAATGATGCATTTTTCCACAAAATTTCCCGTTTGGTTTCACCAACTTCTCCCCCTAATTTTGGGAAATATGTCTCACCAAATCGACAGTCTGCAAATCGTGCAGTAAAACAAGTCCCCTGTCAATGTTTCGAGGTAGCGAATGATGGAGGGCGATTCAAACCCAACATATATTCCTAACCTTCTTTGCGGACCCATTTTGGTGCGGGATGGCGGTGTTATAGGCACATATACTGCGCATCCAACGATTCTTAAATGGGATATATTGGGTTCATGACCCAAAACCAATTGCAACGGGGAATATTTGTGATAATTCGTCGGTCTGATACGAATTATCATTGCTGCATGCAAAATGGCGTGACCCCATACCGAAGTGGGCAGCCTCGTTTTCATGAGTAATGGCCTTGCAATCAACTGCATGCGTTTAATTAACGATTCTGCAAGACCGTTTTGAGTGTGAACATGAGCTACAGAATGTTCCACTTTTATCCCAATTGATAAGCAATAATCATTAAATGCTTGGGATGAAAACTCAGCAGCATTATCCAGTCTAACAGACTTGATTGGATTATCAGGAAATTGTGCTCGTAGTCGAATTATTTGTGCCATTAATTTCGCAAACGCAAGGTTGCGTGATGACAACAGGCACACATGAGACCATCTACAGGATGCGTCTATCAAGACCATAAAATACTTAAAGGACCCACTGGGTGGGTGAATAGGTCCACAAATGTCCCCTTGTATACGTTCCAAAAACGTGGGTGACCCAGTCCCAACTTTTGTTGGTGATGGTCTGATAATCAACTTGCCTTGATAACAAGAAGTGCAAGGATATTCATTATTTGAAAGAATTTTGAAATTCTTTAACGGATTCCCATATGAGCTTTCTATAATCTGTCTCATCATGATCGATCCCGGGTGTCCCAATCGATCATGCCAAAGTACGAAAGTATTGGAATCAGTAACCTTTTGGTTTACTGTTGAATGTGCCTCAATTGCACTAATTCTTGTCCAATACAGGCCACAAGATAAAGATGGGAATTTCTCAATAACCCTCTTTTGGCCGAAGACATTCTTTGTAATGATGAAATATTCTAGATTATCTTCATCTATTGTCTCAATATGATAGCCATTCCGGCGTATATCTTTAAAACTCAACAAGTTTCTCTTAGACTTGGAGGAGAACATTGCATTCTCTATGATAAACATCGTGCCTTTGGGCAGAGTTACAGTTGCTCTTCCGGAGCCTTCAATCAATTTACTACTACCAGAGATTGTAGTAACATTTGCCTTACACATATTTAGTTGAGAGAAATATTCCTTTTCTTTGAGTATCGTATGTGTAGTACATGAATCAACTAGGCAAATATTTTTACAGCTGGACGTTGATCCAAGCTTGCTTTGTGAGATTTCCATATTCGCTTTCCCATAGTTTGACATACAAAAGAAATACACGAACATAAGAATAAACAAGTTCAATTCGTTTGTGTCACATTTAAACAATATTTTCAAAATATTCTGAGGTCAGTTGACTAACTAAATCAGATAGTCGATTATATGATTTCCATAATCGATTACTATGCAGTTTGAAAATTTCAGTTTAAGCATTTTCTTAAGACAATCGATTGTTAAACACACACAATCGATTGTTGAACATTGACAATCGATTGTTAAACACACACAATCGATTATTTGCTATTTTGAAAAACTTCAGATCACACTGTTTTAAGACAATCTATTGTTAAACGTAGACAATCGATTGTTGACTTATTTCGAAAAATTCCAGAGCACACTGTCTTAAGACAATCGATTGTTAAACATAGACAATAGATTGTTGAACGTTGACAATCGATTGTTGAACATTGACAATCGATTGTTTTGCAGTTTTAACGCGAAATATTAGATAATCGACTAACTGTTAGGTTAGTCGATTACCTCTACTTGAAAATAAAAATATTATTGAAATTTGAGCATGTAGAAACGTTCTAACGAACTAATACTAACATTATATCATGAACTAACTAATACGAGCTGATACTAATGACTATTAGTCTATTCACTAACTATTACAAATAAGTGAAATAAAATCAAACAACTCCATCTTCTTTCATCACAGATCCATCACCGATTAGGTGGTCTATTTTCCCATCGGGTTGCTCAAAGAAGTCTGCCACATCCAGGTGGGTGATGTCGAAATTGTCGTCGGAGACAAAATTTGTTTCAGGGCCTTTATTCTTTAGAGAAACTTGATAAAGATCAACCAAATGTCTTGGTACACGGCAAGCTTTTGACCAGTGCCCTTTTCCATCGCAACGATAACATATAGTTTCTGAACTTTTTGCCTTAGGATCCTCATAATCCCGTTTCTGCTTTCGGCGGTTATCTCTCCTCGGGGGTTGACGGATATCATGGATATTTCTTCCTTGTCTACGTCCACGGTTATGACCCCGATTACGACCACGACCATATTTAGATCCATGGCCCTTTTCATAATTGGCATAATGAGAATACACCTTATCTGCTACAGGCAGTGGTGTAGACCCAGTGGGTCGATTTTCGTGATTTCTCATGAGCAGGTCATTATTTCGCTCAGCCACAAGTAGGAGAGAAATCAGTTCAGAGTACTTTGTGAAGCCTTTCTCTCTGTACTGTTGTTGCAGTACCATAATTGGAGGCATGAAACGTTGTAAACGTTTTCTCAAGCATATCATAATCGGAGATTTTATCTCCACATAGCTTCAATTTAGAAGTAATTCTGAACATTGCAGAATTATATTCAGAAACAGACTTAAAGTCTTGGAGCCTCAGATGAGCCCAATCATATCGTGCTTGTGGCAGAGTGACCAACTTCAGGTTGTCATATCTCTCCTTTAAGCCTTTCCACAAGATGAGTGGATCCTTGACGGTGAGATATCCAATCTTCAAACCTTCATCAAGGTGATGGCGCAAGAAAATCAAGGCCTTAGCACAATCTTGGGTGGATGCTTTATCTCTATCTTTAATGGTGTCTCCAAGACCCATAGCATCTAAGTGGATTTCAGCATCCAACACCCATGTCATATAGTTCTTGCCCGAAATTTCAAGGGCAACGAACTGTCTTTTCATAATGTCAGACATAATCGAGAATCAAATTAGGAAGAGAGAAATACCTTAGTTTTTCTTGAGAACAATTCTTGAGACGGTAGAGTCTCGTGCTGATAACGTGTTATGAAATAATATAAGAACAAGTAAAATAATGCAAGAACAAGAACAATATAGAGAGAATAGGGAGAGGAGTATTCTTATCGATACTTTGGGATTGTTAGGGATTAATTACAATGGTAGAAGACCCCTTTATTTATAGGGAGGAGTAAACCCTAGTATCTTTCTAATTATAGACATTCACCTAAAATAGAAAATTTTATAACACTATAAATATTCTTTAATATTTAAAATATCTGTTTGGTATGATGGAGTTATTTTTAATGATAAATAATTTTATTTGTTGATGTTTGGTTAACGATTGAAATATATATTTTTGGATAAAATTTAATAATAATATTATAAATCCAATTGCATTTTGATGCAAATTTTAGTATCAAGGATCGATAATAATTTCTAAGTATTAGTTGTGGCTTATATGCAATTTAAAGTTAAGATAGTAAAACTGCAAGTTGAAGAAAAGAAGCCCATGCTTCTTTTGTCGAAATAAGGACAAATGGTTTCGTTCGACATTTCCTAAGAATCAATTTAGTGAAATCGTTTATTTCGTATATCAGAAAAAGGAATAATCTATGGGGGTCAGGATTGCTTTTCGATAATGAATCAGATTGTACCAATATCAACCCTTTTTCTTCCATTTATTTCTATTGCAAGGTAAAAATTCAACAATCTATTAACCAACCTCATAGAACTATTCATATGTTGTTAAATAGAAGTAAGAAATGTCAGTCGTTAATAATTTTGTCAGCAGCCAATTCTTCTCGAATAAAGCCATTCAAGGATGTAAAATATCACAGTGTAACAAAAGAATCAATTAAAAAAGATCCCATAATTCTAATTAGGAATTCATTGGGCCCTTTAGGAACATCCCTTCCAAATTCCAATTAAGAATTTTTATTCATCTTACCATTTAATAACTCGTAATCAGATCTTAGTTAGCTATTTGAAACTTGATAATTTAAAACAGACTTTTCAAGTGATTAAATTTATATATTATTTGATGGATGAAAATGGAAAATTTTTTAATCCCGATCCGTGTCGTAACATTATTTGAAATCCATTCAATTTGAATTGGTATTTTCTCCATCATAATTGATAAAGCAAAGAGAAAAGAAAGATAAAGAATAGAAAAAAGATAGAATTGAACACCCGTACATGCATCTTTTGTGCATATGGCTCTATAAGAAAATTGACCTCCCCTCCTTTCTATTGAAAAAAGAGAAAAATAGAATCTATCATACTCGGATGGGTAAATAATCAAATTGCCATCTTTTCTTTCGGAGGTCATTTTGTCCCTTTTAGAGCGGTCAAAATGGGCATGGGCTGTGAAGCCAACCCAATCCAGCTTGCTATTTGAGTGAAACTGGGTTGGAACTTTTTTACCCATTTAAAATTGAGGTTCATAAGCCCGGTCCAAGTCAGCTCGCTGGCACTTGAGGATTGACTGAGGCTGGGTCTGAATCGGTCCGTGGGCCAAAAATAATTAAATTCAAATTTAAATAATTTTAAAAAAGCAAAAATTAAAAAATTATTACCTATAATCCCCATTTTCCAACCTTAGATTGCGGATTTATCCTTCTATAACAACAAAAATTTATATTTTAGATATGCATATAGTATGACAAGATTAGTTTTTCTTTTGCTTAATTAACAATGAACTAGGAAAGTTTTAAGTGGCCAATAAAAATTTTTCCAAAAAAAATATTACTTTAACTAGCCAATGATCAATCTGGTTACTTTATTATATTATTAATTATTAAATTGCTCTTTGGCATAGAAAAATGTCAAGTTTTAATACCCAAAGAAAATTAACAACACTAGCAAATTTTATGAATTTAGAAATTTTATGAACTATAATGAAAAATCAACAAATAGTGTTAGACCTACATTAAAAAAATCTTAACATATAAACTTATTGAAGCAATTCCCGAACTTAAGAAAAGTGAAAGAAAAATTCTTATAAATTATTTATATAACATTAAAAAAAGAAGAGTTAGAGATATAGAAATTTACAATTTAGTTACGAGATTCCTTATCAAATATGAAGATTCTTGTACACTCTAAATAAACAGATGTCGCTCATATGATTAAGAGACTATGTTACAAAAAAATATCTAAAAATTTGGAGAAATATTTTTTTCAGAAAAATATTAAAGGGCCGCCCGCCCTTAGGGTTGGGTTGGGCTGGCCATTTTAAGGCACATATAGATGGAGGGGTAGCCCGCCCTAGCCCATCAAAATTTAAAAGCCCATAAGTCTTGGGCTGGGTTGGGCCTTTAATTTTTTTTAGAAAAACATATTTCCTCAAATCTTTAGATATTTTTTCGTGATATGATCTCTTGATCATATGAATGACTTCTATTTATTTAGAGTGTATAAGAATTTTGATATTTGATAAGGAATCTTGTAATTGAAATGTAAATTCTCTATATCTTTAGCTCTTTTTTTTTTAACATTACATAAAAAAATTTAGTACAGCTCCTTCACTTTCCTTAGGTTCGGGAATTGCTTCAATAAATTTATATATTAAGATTTTTTAATTTCGGTTTAACATTATTGGTCGATTTCCCATTATAGTCCATAAAATTTTTAAAATTTATACAATTTGTTAGTATTGTCAATCTTTTTGGGTATTAAAACTTGACCTTTTTCAATACTGAAGAGCAATTTAATAATTAATAATATATTAAAGTAACCAAACTAATCATTGACCGCTTAAAATATTGGCCACTTAAAACTTTCTTAATTCGTTGTTAATTAAGCAAAAGAAAAACTAATCTCGCCATACTAAATGCATATCAAAAATATAAATTCTAGTTGATATGGAAGGGCACATGAGCAATCTAAGGTTGGAAATGAGGATTATAATTAATATAATTTTTAGTTTTACTTTTTTAAATATATAAAGGGATTTTTACATATACATCCCATATAACAAACCTTATAACCACCCATGTTTAAGGATTGTGTTTATTACATTTAAGTATACCACCTTTCAATTTATGTACCAAAATTATATTTAAGGTTAATGATCAACTCATTAATTATTTGCTTGATTTGTGGAACAAAATCTTTTCAAACTATTTAATTAGAGGCTTGATTTGTGGCTATAAACTTTCCCACCCTCTTCTCTCACACAAAAAATTCCTCAAATCCAAGAATATGCCGATGAAATTGCAAGACTGAGTGGTGGCGTCCCAATTCAGATAATTGGGGATGATACAATAGTTTTTTACAGAGGAAAGGATTATGTGCAGCCCGAAATTATGTGTCCTATTGATACACTGTCTAAGAAGAGGGTCAGTTTGTTTGAGCTGATTGTTTACAGTTACCGATTAATTACTTTTCATCATGTACTTATGCATGAGTTTACTGTTGGGAAAGTCGAAAATGATTTATATAGTTCTCACGGTGAAGGATATTTTAGGTGATTGGTTAGATTCCTATGAAGAGAAAATTTTGTTGTCAATATTTTTTTAATTGTAGTATAAATGTTGTAATTTTGTAGATACTCTTAAAAATAAATACTGCTTTATACACATATAAACTGATTTGTAGTTTATTTGTAGAAATTTTATCTACAAGATATGTACAAACTGAATACATTGAATTTTAATATCCCAATTCCCATTTCAATTGTAGCATAATTGGCATTTTCGATATAATCGTAGAAGACTTGTAGTAGTTTTGGTCTTCTCAATCTACAATTTATCTATAATTTATCTACAACTTATCTACAACTTATCTATAATTTCTGGAAATATTTCTTTTTCGTATAACCTTAACTACATTTACCTACATTTGACTACGTTTTAAAAACTCACTGGAAACACTTCATATAACCTTAACTACATTTACCTACATTTGACTACATTTTAAAAACACACTGGAAACAGTTCATATAACCTTAACTACACTTGACTACATTTGACTACATCTGACTACATTTTAAAAGCTTCTTCCTTTATTGTGTTAGTTGAATAGGATTACCAAATCATAATTTCATGATTTTGTTTACTTTCATAAGATATATATATATATATATATATATATATATATATATATATATATATCTTATGTAAATCAAACACTCAAAAATCCCTTTCAAGCTTGACGTTATTTCCAAGCTTGGCAGTAGGTTCTCATTTAAGAAAGTATGAATAATTGAAGGGATTTTTACCTTAACTGAATTAACATTTATTTGGTACAAAATCAGAGATTAATTAGGAGCCATAAATAGAGGCGTTATTTTAGGCTACAAATTATTTAACATAGATTTGAGCCTTAATAAATAGTGTTATTTTAGGGTGCAACATCAGCAAAGATTTAAACTCACTAGAAACACTTCATATAATCTTAACTATATTTACCTACATTTAACTACATTTTAAAAACACACTGGAAATAACCTTAACTACATTTGACTACATTTTAAAAACTCACTGGAAATACTTAATATAACCTTAACTACATTTACCTACATTTGACTACATTTCAAAAACACACTGTGCATATAACCTTAACTACATTTACCTACATTTGACTACATTTTAAAAACTCACTGGAAACACTTCATATAACAGAAATTAAGGCTAAAATACTTGACAGAATCAAATAGCAGAAATCGGAGGCCACAACTTTGGGAAAAAAAAGTGATTCTTTCTATATATAAAAAGTATATGAATATTTATCAAATTCAACTACAATATAATTAGAGCAATAATAAATCATGTCAAGAAGGAAACAAATTTACGGGATTGAGTTTCTCCGAAAATTATTATATTTTTCTGTAAAGAACGAATTTTGGTGGAAGATTTGGGTACGATTTTCATTGAAGAATCTTTCCAAGTTCAAAGGAATCCCCTAATAGAAAAAGATGTTGAATTTATAAATTTTACCTTAACTGATTTAGTATTTATTTGGTAGAAAACTAAAGATTAATTAGAAGTCATAAAGATATGCGTTATTTAAGGGTACACTTTATTAAGAATCGTTTTTACCCTTAATTATGTATCGTTAATTTAGGATGGAAAATCTGGAAAATCAGCCATTATTCCGTGTGGTATATATTATGTTACAAAAACATGGGATATGAGGGTAATAACCAAACAAGACACAATAATGGTAATAAGGTTTGTTATATGGGATGAATATGTAAAAATCCCATATATAAATTTGAAAATAATTAATTTTTGGCCCACGGACTGGCCTAGGCCTAGCCTCAGTTAAGCCTCAAGGGTCAGTGAGCTGACTTGGACCAATCTTATAAACCACAGTTTTAAATGGGCTAAAAAACTTCCAACGCAACCTTACCCAAATAACGGATTGGGTTGGGATGAACTCACAGGTCAAGCCCATTTTAACGGCTCTATAATTTATCTAGGTTTCTATTTATAAAAATTACTAAAGCTTTTTATAAAATTTATGTAAATTTGGTCAAAGGCTACAAGTGGAATCAGTATTTTAAGAAGTGCTTTTCGGACAAGCTCTGGGACGAGGCGTAGGCGTATCAAAAATACACCAAGGCGTATTGGAAAGGCGTAAGTACCATGGGGCGTAAGCTCTAATATTTTGGGTATCACCTAGGCGTAAGCCTCAATATTTTAGGCGTTCATTTTAGCTGTAAGTCTCGAGAAGTTTTTCAAATTTAAGCAAAAATTGCTTAATAAATCTGTTTTTGGAAAAAAAACTTAAACATCCAAAAGTTAATCCATAGTAAAATATTCAAACTAAAAATCTCAAAGCCAAAGATATTTTCTAATTATTTATCCCAATTTTATAATCTTTTCTCTTTATCATTTAGTAATGAGAAACAAATACACTTTAGATTTTTATCTGCAAGAGTGCAAACTGCAAAGCAAAGAATTTTTCTTACTTGCTTCACGTTTGCATTTTCTTCTTTAAGCTTCATTTTCTTCAATTTTTTATTGATGTATTCCTTAATTCAATAATTTCAAATTAGTTTTTGAATTTAGAATTTCTTTTGGTGTCTCTCTAATTTAAATATTGTTTTGATGACATAATAGAATTTCTTATTTATATGATAATTTTATTAATTTAAATAATATAAAAAATTAAAGATTTATGAAGCTTGCGTTCTGCGACTCAGGGCTTTCGTCTCGCCTCGTGTTAGTAAAACACCTTTCTTCTTGCCTACGCCTTTATAATGTCTCTCTATTTTTACATGGTAGGGGTACGATCCGTGTATATACTATTCTTCTCAAATCTCACTTATGCAATTTTACAGGATGTGTTGTTGTTGGAATATAATTTTTTTGTTGTACATGATTCGGTAAAAAGGTATAATTTACATTCAACTCATATACAATTTGTAAATAATTATATTAGTTGTATATATTTTGTATGTTGTTTATTTACCTGACACATAAAATATATACTACAATTTATTAATGTCTTCTCTTTCGAGTTTCAATAGAAAATTCTATTCAATACCAATTTAAATCTTCACAAAATTCACTTAAAATTGAAATATAATATCTAAAAGATATTCTCAATCATTTGCAACGATACTCAAACCAAATAAATAACTATTTCGCAAAATTTAATTTTCGAATTCAAATATTCAAAAAAAATCCATGGCTGTTAATTGAGTTTAAGCTCATGTCTTCACGTTCCACACGCCTAAACAAAATCTGATTCACTAAATTTCTATTTTTTGACACTTTGTATGTTAATTACATCGAAAATTGCATGTCGAAGATTCCATTCCAAAATGATATTGTTGGGCTTCATAGTATCACAATTTAATTTATGACAGCTTTGTTTAGAGGCTGGAACCGAGGCTAGACAAAAAGTAAGGAACGAACACTTTCTTGAAAAGCAAATTCGATCTTATAATCATCTTTTTTGTTCGAAAAATGTACAGTAAAAAGAAATACTAGTCAGGTCGGCAAGGTTATAGCCCCAAAAAAGAACTTTTTATCAACAAATTATTAATTAACGTGTAAATAAGTCAAAAGAGACTAAGGCTATTTTTACGATAAAAATAATATGTGACGAAATTGAACTCCAGTCATTTCAATACCTATGAGAAGGGAGGCATGAGAAAGAGAGAAAAATAAAGCCTAAATTAGGTAAGTTTAGAGTGTAATAAATTATTTATAATATAAATGGTAAATTGTATATGCTAATTAAGTGATAACCTCTGTAAGATGGATAAATAAGTTTGTAATATAAAAATAACTAAAACTTTTTGCGGTAAAAAGTCAAAAAATAATATTTGTAATTTGAAATTATATTTGGACATGTTTACCCCTAAATCGAATAACAATTAAATTTATATGCGGTTTTAAGGATACATGATTTGATATAACACGAATAATCAAGAAAATTAGATAAACGAGTTAAAGAAAAAATAAATTACCAAAACATGGAAAACACCCAGATCAAAAGCTAAAAAAATCACGACCTACTACTCAGTAGGATTTTCCCCAAAACTTCACTAAATCACTGAACCAAAACATCATTTACAAAACTCTTTCTAAACCTAAGGACTAACTCTAATCCCGTTGTAGCAACCAACCTCTAACTATTACGATAACTTCAAGTTAACTCTAACTCGAATACTCAAAATATCTATTACAATTGCTTCTAGATAAAGCTGAAAGGTACAATATTAAACACCTACTACAATTGAACTAGAAATAAAGAAAGACACATAAAACTCTTTATGGAGCTGGTTCTTCAATCTGATTCATGTAGCTTCGGATTTGCACACTTGAATCACATGCAAACTGCTTGGAAAAAGCCTTGCTATTTTACTCTCAATTCACGTTTAACTTCTGCGTTTTGGTGCAACACCTTTAATGTAAGAACATCCTGCAATTTATAGAGTTAGTAGATGAAGAAATAATTAGAATTCTGATGCAATTCTTTCTTGGTGGAAGAGTTCTAGTTGATTTCAACTTCTAACTCCTTCTCTATCTTGGATAGTGTTCTCTTTGATTAAGGACTCCTTCTCCTTATCAATTATGCAACCTTTTCGATTAGAAGATATCAAATACACCAAGTTAATCTTATCTCCTTCACGTGCAACCCACATGCTCGAATCTGTCCGTTTTTGTACATCTAAGTGATGGACCTGGTTCATCCTGAGTTACTTTGTCAGTCTTCAAAACTAACCTTTACTTGGCCAACAAAAACATACCGCATATATCATACCATCCTAGGATAACATGAGAAGTTCATCTCACTTCCGAGCCACAAACATCTACGTACTCAACTAGTCAAGAACTTTCCGTTGATCCCATCTAGAAGAAAATCACCATACATCTCATGCTTCTCATGCCCATAGAAAATATATATCTCTAACCGAGGTAGAAGCCATCAAGAACTCTCCAAGTTCCCCTTGCACAAACCAGACCTGCCAAGATTGAGTCTTTCTAACTCGACCAAGCTACGTAAGCCATCAAAATGTAAGAGCATCACCGCGAAATACCTCTAGGAACTCATTACCCCGTACACACCCAAGGAACTAATCATATCCTTAACATATCGATCCAGCCTACTACCAAGTTATCCTATATATTCGAGTTTCTTTCTGATTTGCCTTGAACTTGATACTCCTTCTTACTATAACACCACAATTCCTCAACCTAGACTCTCTACATGAGACCCAAGCATAAATCACACCGACTAAGGCTCATAAGCTGTTGAATACCCTTTAAACGTCCCCAAAAGCACCACATTCGAAATACTTTACTCTGAAGAGCCCTCCTGCAAATTTGAATCTGTTACTTTCACCTTTCTGATGCTGATAAATAGAATCCCATAGTTGATAAATACAGGTATAGAGAGAGTGTGTGATATATTATTCAACTTTAAACTAATGTACATGATGGATTGAAAACTAAGGAAGCAGTTGCGAGGCTTTTCTTGAACTACTTGTAAGTTGTTCGCATGATCTGCTTGCAACGTACCAGTTTAATAAGAAGCTGCTGAAAATTATTTCATTGAGTTTCTTGCATGAGCTCCTTACAGATAAATTTCAATAGAGTACCAAACGAATAATCTTCAAAAAAAATTATTTACGGCAGCATAAATAGACATCTACAATATAGGTGTGGGGGGGGGGGGGGGGGGGGGAGAATTAAAAGGCCCATTCTTTAGTTACAAGGAAAAGGCTTGAAAGAAACGAACTAGAGATGCTGGAAATCAACAACTTTTTGGAAGAAAAGAGCGCTGCAAAAGCGAATTACACTTATTTCGGGGCTCCCACCTATTCAACTTGCTTTACTTGACTTATATCAAAAGCTTTAAGGAAAAGAAAAGATCGTATATTGTTTGAGAATTGCTGGAGAAATCAGTGAAAATAACTTTGCCAAATTTTAGAGAAGCTACTCGTCTATTTCGTCAATCTAGTCATTTTTTCTCATTTCACGCTCTTCCCGTTCCCTTCACAAACTTGTACAATTAACTTTGCCTACTATTTATTTTAGGGTCGTTTGGTAAGTAAAATAAGAGATAATAATATCCGAATTAGATACAGACTTTGTGAGCACATAATTTTTATCCGGTTGAAATAGCTCCTACAGAACTCTCCAAAAGCTTAGGATTTTCTTTAAATAATAATTTTTATTTAACCATGTACTAGTGTGTGTTTATTAAATGCATATTTAAAATTGTTTAAGATTTAATTGTTAAATAAGTTTGTTTTACAAATTAAAATACAAAAAAAATATTTCCGACATTTTTCAATTATTTTTGGGTTTGATTTCAACATGTTGCATTTTATTTGTGTTAATTAGGAGTTTTTGATTTTTTTAAATAAATTAGGAGTAATTAAAATAAAAGAAAAGAACAAAAAAAAAATATAATAAATGCATATATATACACAGCCACTCAGGCTGGCCACAATTGGGCTAGACCTGAGTGGCCCAAACCTGTTTCCCCTTTAAAAAAACACACAACCCAGCCCAAACCACCGACCCCTTTGATCCAGTCCACACCCAAAGACCAAACGACACTGTTTCAAAAAAAGGCTCATCGCAGCCGTCGATCATGTGCTCATCCAATGGTCACGAAAGCCCCACCAAAATGATATACATATGTCCAAACATATCTAATACAATTAGAGACCAAACCCCCTTCCTCGTACCATCTTCCCCGATTGTAACACCGCCATTGACCACCCCTTGACCACCCCATGACCACCCGCCTACCACCCTAACGCCGCAGTCGGGAATCGCCTCACGGCGATGGCAGGTCACCAAACCTCCCCAGATTTACACCACCAAATCATTACAACCTCCTCAATCCTATCATGTAGTTAGTACCCGTCGAACAAGTCCCCTCCGTCTCGAATATTCAAAATAAGGTCGTCGGAACCACCGTCTCCGGCGACCTTATTCCAATCTTCCCCAGCTTTACACCATAGGGCCACTAGAACCTCCTCTTCCCCGTCCTGCATCCCACTCCCTTCGAACACCCCCTCCCCCATCGTCTCAAATATTCGTAGAAAGGTCATTGGAAACCCTATCTCCGGCGACCCTGTTCCAAAACCCTCCAAATTTATACCTCTGAGGCAACTTGATCTCCTCTTTCCAATCATGTGTGTCACCTCTTTCGAATCTGCCTGAAACCCTTCGAATATCGATTCAAAGCCTAACCCTAAAACTCAAACCCGTCGGAACTTGGCCAAATTCCTCCTAGGCAACCCCTGGCCCTTCCTTTCCCCAACCATGCTACCCGTGACCCCTAAGCAAACGCTAGCCACTGACGAAAATTAGATCTGAGACCTCACTGGGGTCTCAGAATCATAAAAGGCCTTATCCTGAAATCCTAAGCATGTTATACATCACACCAGTGTCCTAGGAGGTTAGAAAGCCTCTACAAAGGTCAAGAACCAATGAAATGGTTTAAAATGGACATGCATAAGAAAAGCTAAGTATTCTGTATATTTGTTTCATTTCTTTAGCTTTTAGATGTTTGATTTCCTTTTAATATTGTTTGTTTGTCCACAATTTCATATGAAATGGGTTCAATAGTTATATGCCCATTTGTTTGAAGTCCCATCATTTTGATTTCTTCTGAATAATTATTGTTTGTCCACAACCTCATATGAAATGATTTCGGTACCTTTGTTTGTTTTTAGTATGAAACCCCTTCGATTCTTGAATAATTTGACAATTTGTTAATTCTCATAGTTTATGACCTTCATCCCATGATCCTCATGAGTTTTGTTCCCTGATGTTCTCACTAGTTCGATTAGCTTTTTTATGCTACTAAATGCCTGATTCTTATTTCACAATAACTTTGATCTTTAGTACTTATGCATAATTAAGCCGTTCTTTCTCAATGAACCCTTACTTGCTTCCTAATTTGTTCATGAACCAAGTGTTCACTCCTTGATATGTGCTTTTTATTTTCAAGTATTGCTGAGTACTTTGATTGAGCTATTTCTAGAAAGTTATGTGTTAATAGATATATTCATTATTCTGGTTATTTTGATCCTTTTTTTTGATAATCCGGAATAATGTTTGTGTGCTGAAAGTCTACATTAAGGCACCTGTTTTAAAACCTGGTAGTTTTGGCTGATTTTAAACTTTCATAAGCCTGTTAGCCCAAGATTAAATGTGACCCAAACTTGAGTGACCAGGGTCAATTGTAACTAAACTAGGGTCAAGGAATAGTTGAGGTTAAAAACTTCAGGTGGGTAATTTAGGAAAGAAGTAGGGGTATAAGAGGGATTTTAAACCTTAAGGAATATGATAGTAATCCTCAGAACCTTCTAGTAAGGGGGCAAAACACAATTTCTACCTCAAACTTGATGCACAAGTCAGGAAATAAAGGACCATTTAGGAAAAGTGCAAATCTGAAGTAAGGACTAAAAGAAAAATAGGAGAAAAGTTGATGCCCTACGGCTCTACTCTAAAAAAAACCACCTTAGCACATTTTAGAGGGCACGAAACTTTTCTTTTAAATTTATAAGAGAAAATACATTTAGTTCTTCATATATCCTTTGAGAAACAATCAGTGCTATTCCTTGAAGGTTTTAATTCTCTCAAAATTTGCTGAGATCCTGGTGTGGTGGTTTATTGGCTGTTGTTTTGCTTGTTACTTGCCTTCCTTTACTCATAGGCTATTATCATTTGCTGCATTACAGGTACTCCCGATGTTCATTTATATATGAAGTTCAACGTGAAATGTATTTCCAAGTGTGAAGATCTACATCTGTTGTCTCTATTTTGAATTATATCCCTATTTTCCCGTTATTTAGTTTGAATATATATGTAATGATAAGATGATCATCATGTCGTAATTAAACGTTAGACTGATTCATTTTTGTAATGATTGGACATTAGAGACTGACTTATCATGTAATAACTGGACATTCGAACCATTTTTAAGTATGTACAATTGATAGTGTTGTTAGCCAATGCATGGCTGTTCTAGGTGATTATTTCCTGATTTGATTAGAAGCAATGGATTCAGGAATGTTTAGCTTAGTAATTAGTTGAAATCCAGAACATTGTGTATTGTTTAGTTTACCCAAATCTCAATACGATTAGTAATAACTTATTTTCAGATTTATCCCATACAGTGTAGCCTGAATCACACTTGAAATTTTAAAAGTTGGATTCAGATACTCCGACTGATGAGTATTTGAATCATTTAGTTCTGATCTAATACTGAAAATCTACATGAAAATGATCGTTCGTATTTTCTTTGTGAATGTGTAGATACTCAATTTTTGTATATAATTTTGAAAAAAAGAATTGTTATTGAGATCTGGACTCTTTCGTCCAAATCAACACTGGGCCCATTTGAGAGGTCCAGTATGCACCAGGGGATTGTAACACTACGTGTTTCTGGGTTGGGCGAATAAAAAGCCCAAGCCAGTCATGAACCAGGCCCAACATCTGTTAGTCATAGCAAATACATTGTGTATCCTAGGCTAGCCCAAACCTGAATCCAGTATGTGTAATTAGTCATGAAGAGGCTAAGATGCACGTATTGTTTTCTGAAATACACAATCTATATATAAAATGATTATTGCATTTAAATGCAGCAATAATAGAGAACTTAGTATACGTTAGAATGTCCTTATGAAATAAAGTGAGCCACGTTAACACAATCAAATAACATGCGATGGCTCTTTAAATCCATTAAAACACATAGAAAATAGAAAGTGCAGTTTAGCGAATTTCACGGCGCTTCCACGAATTTCGAAGACGTAGCTGCTATAGGCGCATATTTAATAAAAATTCTTTCATAAATCCGGTTGTGCATTTATGTGACCCAAATCCCATTCTCAATGGAATTAAAATATGTCTAAAATTACGGGTGCATTTCTGTGACGTGATTCTTGACGTGTTTTAATAACATCGCAAATTTCTTAAAATATATCTTAAAAGCGGTTAATAACTTAAAATTGCATTATAGGTTTAAATAGGTATAGCAAATCATATCTCCAGCCACTTATATTGAGTTTAAGCGACTGTGCTAGAACCACAGGATCCGGGGTGCCTAACAACTTCCCTCGAGTCAACAGAATTCCTTACTCATAAATTTCTGGTTCGCAGACTCGGTAGTCGAAATTTCCTCGATTTGGGATTTAAAATAAACCGGTGACTTGGGACACCAAAAGTCAAACCTATCCCTAAGTGGCGACTCTTGAGATAAATAATTAATCCCATCTCGAATAATGTCACTGTAATTGAAAAAACTCCTATACACGTGTCATCTTTTGGGGTAACCACGTGTAAGCGAAAAAGATGGTGTGACAGCTCTGGCGACTCTGCTGGGGACCAAACATAGAATCTCTGGTTCAGGGTTCAAGAATTAGAGCTTAAAATAACTGTTATATTTGGCTTCTTCTGATTTGCTTACCTGTTCTGTGCTAAATGCCATATGTTTTACCGCTTTGATATTATCTAAACTATATATAAACTGTTACGCAACCCTTCATTTCTCACCTCCGGGGATGTGCTTACTGGTTGAGACTCCCTATTCTGTTAGTGTCTTACCCTAAAATAAGAGAGAGGCCGGAAAATTTACAAAGCCGGACGATCTCGCGGGTCTCCGGTACGTAGCCCCTCCTCGACTCGAGTTGTCCACTCGGGTACACAGTCTAGACCCTATACTGAGGTTCTCAACTTAGTATAATGAAACTTTATGCCGGATACCTAGTAGGAACATTTATTTGCATCATGCATTTTGACTTAGGGGACTCAACACAGGGTTTGGGTCCGTCTAGGACAAGTGCCTTGAAATAAAAGACCACCCTGATGCATTTTTACGTGCTACTTGCGCATTTATTTGCCTTGAATTCTTATGTTGACCAGCCTATAAACAAAGGGAATAGATGAGAAAAATAAGCAGTGCTAGGGTATCCACTTTTAAAAACCAACGCTAAAATAGCGCCGAAATGCTTCCGGATTTTTTTTTCAAAAAAAAAAAACAAAAACAAAAAACAACTAAACAAAGGCACCAAATTTTGGAGTTTTTTTTCTGCGAGTTTTGATAAATGATTTTGTCCAGGTCCAACCCCTTTTTCAATACTGTTAAGAAATGCCCAAGTTTATTTTCTTACTTTAAAATAAGTCGGATGGTGCCTTTATTGCGATAATAGCTCAATGTTGCTACAAGGGACGCCGGAAGGACAATCTTGCGCAAATGGCTACCTCTGATTTTTATTCAGACTGGTAAGCAAGAACAACCTGAAAAGCCTTCTCGCCGAAGTGTCAAAAGACCGTATTTGCAAAATCGGTCCCTGTTTTAAAATAAAATGTCAATTTTAATATTTTGAAAATACTAACTCGCCCTAATAAATGTGCAAAATGAGCACGATAATGAACAAAATTCCTTTGGAGTTGCGTCTGTGGTGGAATGACCTCTGGGAAACAGGACAGAAAAAGGTCAACGCACATCTGGGAGGCCTCACTGGCTTATTGAAAATCAACCCCAGGGGAGACATCATAAAGGCCTTAATCACTTTCTGGGACCCGGCCCACAATGTCTTTCACTTCTCGGACTTCGAGCTAACCCCGACTTTAGGGGAAATGACCGGATATATCGGGACCCATTCAATCCCTTTGAGACATCAATACTTGATCGCACCCAGAGCCCTCACTGTGCATAAATTTTTGGATGTTCTGAAAATTAGTAGAAAGATTCACAACCCTGACTTGTCGGCTGGCTTTTGCACCCTCTAGATTATAAACCAAAGATATGGACACATAGGAGGATTCAACAATCCAGAAAACCTTATCTGAAGCAAGGGTAATCGGATCAAGTGGGAGGAGCATCGATGTTTCGCGTTCATGGTGTCTCTCTTGGGTCTTTTAGTATTTTCATGAAAGGACGGGAACATCGACATACGGATAGCAGGGGTTGTTAGTACTTTGATGACTCAAGCAAAGAGTACTTTTGCTCCAATGATCCTATCTGATATCTTCCGAGCCCCTACCATTTGTAAATCAGGAGGGGATTTCTTTGAAGGCTGTAACTTGCTATTGCAAATCTGGATGATTGAGCATTTATGTCACAGGCCTTGGTTCATGAATTGTGGGCTGCCAACAAAAGGTTACATAGAAGAAGTTGACAATAGGGTGAATGGGCTTAAATTACCAGAGGGCGTCGCAGAGTGGGTGTCGCATATCCGGGTTATTTCTGCAAATCAAACACATTGGACACTCAGTTGGTTCTCCGTGAACGAAGTTGTGTATATGCCCGCAATATAACAACATTTTCTCTTAATGGGCCTTAGGAGCATCCAGCCTTATGCCCCCGCATTGGGTCTTAAGACAACTCGGAAGATGCCAGATAGTGCCAAGATATGAAGATCTCAGCATCCGGGTAGTCGAAATTGGGCCTGGTAGTCAGTTCCCCGAAGCAATGGTTCGCAAAATTTAGAATGAATGCCAATACCTAACCGCTGACACTTGTGTACAGGATCCTGCCAAAGGTGAAGTGTCACCAGGATACCACGCGTGGTACGGGAGAGAAATTGAGCACGAAAGACAACCCAAAAGGCCTCACCTTCGAAAGATTGGTTAGCAAAAGAAAGTGAATACCGTGCTACTATTGGAAGGCTGGAAAAGAAAATTCAAGAATTGCAATTCAAAAATAGCATGCAAACTGCAGCCAGCGAGGGACAAAAGAAGGTACTGGTTAAAGAAAATGAAGCCTTGCGAGCCCAGATTCAAAAAATGAAATCAACCACAGAAAATCCTCCGAGGAGTATAAAGGATGAAAAGCTCATAGAGAAACTGCGACGAAAAGTAATTGAATATGGTTTTGATCTGAATAAGGCAGAGGGTAAATTGCCTAGAGCTCGGAAGCAATTAATTAAAAGATCAGAAGAAAGGGCCCGCATACTGGAGCAGCTAAAAGAGGAAAACGACAATGAAAGCGCTGGTCTAAGACAGAGGGTTTGGAAAGAGATTTGCGGCAGTTTCAAAAACTGAATCAAGCAGTTGAGCGAACTTTAGAAGCACGGGCTGAACAAATAGGGCGTCTGCTTCAAGAAAAAAGGGTTATTAGAGAAAAGGTACAGGAAATTGCAGACTATATTACCACTAAATGCAATCACTGTGAGGACATGACAAAATTTATGTTTTTTGCCGCTCTATGACATTTGTCCGGCAAGTAATGGAAGATCTCCACTATCACTAAGGAAGTCTAGCGTGCAAACCTGCGGCAAGGCCGAATGATGCCCCGCAAGCTCCAAAAGCAATTGAAGTGTTAATGTACTCATAGATTTGTATTTTTCTGAAAAGAGTCTGTCTGTTGTCCCTTTGAGTCTGTAAGGGTATTAAGTCCTAGTCTGGTAGTTGTTTTCTGTTCTATTAGCCATTGTAATCAAAGTTTAGATCTTTATCAAAATCGAAAATCCCAAGGAATATTTTACTGCGTACTTGACCTTTTATTTTCATGAACTACGCTCGGTCTGATTCATGCAAAGTCATGATACACAGACAATCTCTATAAGATTTGACCGCATTCTTTAAAAAGCTAAAAAATAAAATAAAAACAAAAAAAACAAAAAAAAATAGGAAATAAGAGGGAAGAAACAAAAGGAAATTGAAATAAATGCCGGGATGACACATGCGACTATGGCAAGCATATAGGAACCTATTATCTGCATAGGTGCATCATGCTCAACGTATGATTTCCTGTTTTTCATCTACCTCGAACTAACTACGTTTTCTAGCATTACAGTTCAGGTGTTTAGAACAGTGGTTGATTTTGCGGTAAACTGGCTTCACATGGATACTTCACTTGGTAAAAAGGAAATACAGAGATGTCAACTGAAATGGCTCTACCCACTGTCCCTATTCCAGAAGGAAGTCCAATCACAGGAGTACCATCCTCTGAATCTGTAGCGGCCGAAGAGAACAGGATCCTGCGGCTCTGAGTCATGGAAATGTGGGATGCCTAGACCAATGGGAAAGAACCTCCAACACCATCCCTGGGTTTCCCGAGTTATTTCCAAGGTCAGGGGGTACCTCTACTATTCCTATAAGTCACCCGAGCATTCTCCTGGGGCATCCCACCATTTACACTAATTTTGTTGGGGCGCCTTTTGAAACCCACACTCCAACCAGTTCCCAACATCTTTACAGCCCCGTCGTGCGCAGCTACTACACAACATGTGGTACCGAGGCCCGTGTTTGACCTCGCAGCCTTTACATTCCAAACTCCTCACTACCAAAATGAGCCTCCCCCGTACCCTACATACAGCTGCCCTCAGCCAACCTATGAACTTACCCCTGTGCCAGCCAAAACTTCCAAAGCGCCCGAGAAGGATAAAATCACAAGGAGAATGAAGAGTCTTGAGCAAAGCCTGAAGAATATTCAGGGACTGAGCGGACAGAAAAGTGTATCTTATTAAGACCTGTGCATTTTCCCCCATGTACATCTGCCTTTGGGGTTTAAAATTTCGAAATTTGAGAAATACGACGGCCACAACGACCCCATCGCCCACCTGAAAAGGTATTGCAATCAATTACGTGGAGCCGGCGGGAAGAAAGAACTCTTGATGGCGTTCTTTGGGGAGAGTTTAGTCGGTATTGCATCCGAATGGTACATAGATCAAGTCATTACCCGATGGCACATATGGGACGACCTTTCCCGGGACTTTGTAAGACAATTCCAGTACAACATCAACATCGCCCCGGATAGGAATTCCCTAGCCAACCTGAAGAAGAAACCTGCTGAAAGCTTCAGAGAGTATGCTATTAAATGGCGAGAGCAAGCATCAAGCGTGAAGCCTCATACGGACGAAACAAAAATGGTCACCGTCTTTCTGCAAGCATAAGAGGCAGACTATTTTCAGAACATGATGTCCGCAATGGGCAAACCATTTGCAGAAGAAATAAAGATTGGGGAAATGGTGGAGAATGGCCTCAAAACAGGGAGGATTCAAAGTCAATCTGCCATAAGAGCCACCTCCTAAGCCATACAAGGAGGGGTGGGAGGAATCCCAAAGAACAAGAAAAAAGAGGAAGCATCCATGGCAGCCTCTGGGATGAGGAAACACCATACTCACAAGCATGCATTCTCTGAAAGAGCGCCTCAACATTACTATCCTCACCGAGACATGCACTCTGTCCCTCAACCCTATGTAGTTATGAACGTTCAACCCTTTCCCTAACCTCCACAGTAGAACAATAGAAATCAAGCTCCAAGGAATCAACTTCCTCATAATCATTACAATCCCCGCCCTCAGCAAAACAATTATCGTCCTAGGGAGCCACCCCAGAGGCAGAACTTCACCGCAATAGGAGAGTCCTACGTCAGCCTGTTCCCAAAGCTAGTCCATATGCGTCTCCTCCAGCCTATACCCCCAAAGGCCTAAACAGACAGAATCCAGAATCACCGTCTTACCAAAGGGGCATGCGTTGTGCCTACCACTCTGGGGAAGATAGACATGATACTGAAAATAGATGGACCTTAAAATAAGCGGTGGAGGACTTAATTGATCAAAAGAAGATAGTTCTAAGAGATGACGAAGTCCCAAATGTAACTGATAACCCATTACCGGCTCAAAACAACGGGCCGATCATTGGGATGATCTGCGAGGACAAAGAATTTGATCCCGCTATGAAAGCCATCATAGCCATCGGCGAGGTAGATAAAAAACCAAAAGTCACCCCAAAGAAAATGGAAGAAAAGAAAATGAATGAAGCCAAATGCCCTGAAGCAGAAAAGAAGGTTGAGGTTGAATCTGAGGCAACCCTTACCAAAGAAACAATACTCTACATCCTACGGGGAAAAGCAGCCCACTTTAAGCCCCCCAAAAAGGTTCGAGCTGAACAAAACCATGCATGTTCCCAAGAAGGCCTATGTGGTACGAGGATCGATTAAACCACCGGTGCTGAATGAGCTCGTGGTTATTGGTCACGTGCCAGAGAAGCCTATGACCAACCCTTCAGCCGTCCCTTAGAATTATTAGGAAACCATTGTTACATACAAAGGCAAAGAAGTCCTCGGAGAAGCCCAAAAGGGATTTCCCACAAACTAATATCTAGACATGGAAGAGGTGAACACCACTACCAAATGGCGATTTCCGCCAAATAAGCCAATGAATGCTGAGGAAGCAGAAGCTTTTTTCCAGAAAATGAAAATGCCAGAGTACGCAGTGGTAGATCAACTCCGAAGATCCCCAGAGCAGATTTATTTATTATCACTCTTGATGAAGTCTCCCGAGCATCAGCAGGTGTTGGCTAATACTCTAAACGAAACTTATGTACCGGTTGAGACCTTTGTAGAGCAACTAGAAAAAATGGCGGAGAGATTATTCTCTATCAACCAGATATCGTTAAGTAAGAATGACTTACCCCCGGAGGAGCTGCTCACAACAAGGCTTTGCACCTCACTGTCAAGTGTTAGGGATATTATGTCAAGAGAGTGATGGTCGACGGAGGTTCCGGAGTAGACATATGCCCACTATCTACCTTGCATAGAATAGAGATCGGGACAGGGAGGATCCGTCCTAACAATGTATGTGTCCGAGCCTTCGATGGAATAAAAGGGATACCATAGGTGAAATCGATTTGGTGCTCACTATTGGTCCAGTCGATTTTGAAGTAACATTCCAGGTGTTGGACATGAACACCTCCTACAACTACCTCCTAGGAAGGTCGTGGATTCATGCAACAGGGGCACTGCCCTCGACCCTACACCATATGCTAAAATTTGAGTATGAAAATCAGGACATGGTAGTTCATGGAGGGGACGAACAATCGATTTATCGGGACCCCTCTGTTCCCTGTCTAGAAGCCAAGGAAGGCAGTGAACGCATAGTCTATCAAGCTTTTGAAGTCGTTGTAGTTGATCAGCATGAAGAGTGCAAGCCGTTCCCTCGGCCTTTTCTGTCAAATGCTTCAATTATGGTAGCAAAGGAAATGACGCGCCAAGGCTTCAAGCCGAGCAAGGGACTCGGAAGCTCCATACAAGGCATGACCGATCCGGTCGCCTTGCCTTCCACAGAAAAGTTCTTTGGACTGGGATTTCATCCAACCATAGAAGATATCACCTAGGCTAATCGCAGAAGGCGCCAAGGATGGGCCTTACCACGACCCCTACCTTACCCGTACAAAACCTTTATAAAACCAAAGTACAGTGTAGGGGAGGAAGAAGAAACCTTCACAGCAGAAGAAATTGATGAGATCGGCGGGGCTAAGGGAGTTGCTCTATGAAGTAAACATGGTCCAACCGAGAGAAGGTTCAAGCACCGCTGAAATGCTGTATATGGGGCCAGATGCCAAACTTCAAAATTGGAAGGCCACAACTTTTCCGGTCAGGCAGGAGACCCGGTAGTCCCGCCTTGCTACCTCTTCCCACATCACGAGCTATTTCGGGGTGTAGCTCGGTTGTTTGCTTTCTTTTTAGCACTTTAAAATCTCAATTGTAAACCCAGTTATCTTTCATGTTCAAAGAAGTAAAATCAATATTTTGTCATTCACTTCTTCTCTGCCTTTCTCTAATTTTTGTCTCTCTCTATTTTTCAACTTCCTTTTAGTCTCAATAATGCGTCTTTAAATAAAACGACATGCTCGCGGACTTCATGCAACGAACCAAACTCATTGCATGTCTATGAAATAATGAACCAGGAACCGGAATACAATGAAGAAGAGGCTTTTAGGGAAATCGCTCAAGAGCTGGAACACTTTGAAAACAAACCTAAGCCCAACTTAAATGATAATGAAATGGTTAACCTGGGCAATCTCGATGAAATCAAAGAAACTAAAATAAACATCCACGTAAATAAAGAAATACATGATTCATTTGTTCAACTCCTGTTGGAATTCAAAGACGTATTTGCGTGGTCCTACGACGACATGCCTGGCTTAAGTATGGATTTGGTGGTTCATAAGTTGCCAACATGCCCCGAATGACCTCCAGTCCAGCAAAAGCAAAGAAAGTTCAAGCCTGATGTTAGTGATAAAATCAAAAAGGAGATTACAAAATAGTTGGAAGCGGGGGTAATCCGGGTAGTGCGATACACCACATTGCTGGCTAATGTGGTCCCGGTGCCGAAGAAGGACAGGAAAACTCGCGTGTGTGGATTTTTGAGATTTGAACAAGGCGAGTCCCAAGGATAATTTCCCTCTGCCCAACATCTGCATCCTTATCGATAATTGTGCCAAGCATGGGATTCAATCCTTTGTAGACTGCTACGCAGGGTATCACCAAGTGCTGATGGACGAGGAAGATGCTGAGAAAACCGCCTTTACCACACCTTGGGGAACATATTGTTATAGAGTTATGCCTTTTGGATTGAAAAACGCTGGGGCAACATACATGAGAGCTATGACCACCATCTTCCATGATATGATGCATCGGGAAATAGAGGTGACGTGATTATCAAATCCAAGACGCAGGGCGATCATGTAAAGGATTTGAGGAAATTCTTCGAAAGGCTCTGCAAATATAATTTGAAATTGAATCCGAAAAAATGCAGATTTGGAGTTCTGTCGGGCAAACTTTTTGGGTTCATCGTCACCCAAAGAGGCATCAAATTTGATCCAACCCAGGTCATATCCATTCGAGAGTTGCTTCCGCCAAGGAACAAAAGGGATGTGATGAGTCTATTGGGAAGATTAAATTACATCAGCCGGTTCATCGCCCAATTGACTTCAACATGTGAGCCTATATTCAAGCTACTAAAGAAATATGCAGCAGCTAAGTGGACGATCGAGTGTCAGGAAGCTTTTGATAAAATCAAACAATACTTGTCGAATCCACCAGTTTTAGTTCCGCCAGAACCAGGAAGGCCACTGTTTCTCTATATGATGGTCTTGGATGGCTCTTTCGATTGTATTCTCGAGCATCATGACGCCACGGGAAAGAGAGAGCACGCCATTTATTTTCTGAGCAGAAGGTTTACCAGCTACGAGGCCAAGTACACGTTGTTAGAGAGAACGTGTTGCGCCTTGACATGGGTAGCTTAGAAACTAAGGCATTATCTGCATGCCCATACCACGTAACTCATAACTATGCTGGATCTATTAAGGTACATATTCCAAAAACCAATTCCCACAGGGCGACTGGATAAACTGCAGATCTTACCGAGTTCGACATTGTTTATGTCACTCGTACGGCGATGAAAGCTCAAGCACTGGCAGATCATCTGGCAGAGAACCCCGTTGATGACGAGCATCAGCCTTTAAACACTTACTTCCCTGACAAAGAAGTGAACACATTGGAAATATCAACTGAGGACAACCCGTCTGGAAAATGTTTTTCGACGGAGTAGAAAACGCAAAGGGCGTAGAGATCGGGGCAATATTAATCTCACCTACATGCCAACATTATCCAGCTACAGCCAGACTTCGGTTCTTTTGTACCAATAATACGGCTGAATATGAGGCTTGCATTATGGGCATGAACATGGCTATTAACCAAGATGTTGAAGAGTTGCTAATCATGGGGAATTCCGATCTAATCCTCCGACAAGCTCAAGGAGAATGGGAGACAAGGGACATTAAGCTTCTCCCATATAGACAGCATGTCGAAGACCTCAACAAATGGTTCAGGTCGCTACAGTTCAGGTACATTCCCCGTTGCCACAATGAGTAAGCAGATGCACTTGCAACTTTGGCTTCCATGTTGCCATACCCTGGGGATGCCTACGTTGATCCTTTACAAATCCAAATCAAAGAAACACATGGGTATTGAAATGAAACCGAAGCAAAGCCTAGCCCACAGCCTTGGTATCACGACATCTTGAGATTCCTAAAAACACCGGAGTACCCTCAGCAAGCCAGCGGAGAACAAAAGAAAACCATCCGACGGCATGCGAGCAATTTCTTCTTAAGTGGTGACACTTTGTATAAAAGGACTCCAGATATTAATTTGTTGAGGTGTGTAGATGACAAAAAAGCTGGGAGAATTATGCATGAAGTACATGCAGGTGTATGTGGGCCCCACATAAATGGCTATATACTGGCAAAAAAGATACTCTGAGCTGGCTATTACTGGATGGCCATGGAAAATGACTGCTTCAGCTTTGTTCGAAGATGTCATCAATGCCAGGTGCACGGTGATCTGATTCATGCACCACCAAATGAAATGCATCCTATGTCAGCACCCTGGCCATTTGCCGCCTGGGGTATGGACGTCATTGGGCAGATCGAGCCAAAAGCCTCAAATGGGCACAGATTTATATTGGTCGCTATTGATTATTTCACAAAATGAGTTGAGGCCGTCACCCTCAAGTCTGTTACCAAGAAAGCGGTAGTGGATTTTGTGCATTCCAACATCATTTGCCGCTTTGGGATTCCTGCTGTCATCAGTACTGACAATGCAGCTAATCTAAATAGTCGGCTGATGGGAGAGGTATGTGAACAAGTCAACATAACACATAGAAACTCCACTCCCTACCGACCTAAAGCTAATGGTGCGGTTGAAGCAGCCAACAAGAACATCAAGATGATCTTAAGGAAAATGATTCAAAGCTCGAGGCAGTGGCATAAAAAGTTGACTTTCGCCCTGTTGGGATATCTTACCACAGTACGTACATCTGTAGGAGCAGTTCCCTATTTGCTGGTCTATGGAACTGAGGATGTCATACCCACAGAGGTAGAAATCCCTTTGCTCTGAGTGATTGTCGAAGAAGAAATCGAAGATAGTGAATGGGTCAAAACCCGGTTGGAGCAGTTAACCTTGATTAATAAAAAACGAATGGCCGCGGTATGCCACGGGCACTTGTACCAACAAAGAATGGCCCATGCCTACAACAAGAAAGTGCGCCCCAGAAATTTCGAAGTCGGGCAGTTTGTTTTGAGACGGGATACTTTACCATCATCAGGAAGCCAAAGGACAATTCGCTCCAAATTGGAAAGGCTCATACATCATCACGAAGATATTGCCTAGAGGAGCATTGTACTTGGTCGACATTGAAGGAGATGAGCCCGAAATAGCGGTAAATGCAGACGCTGTAAAGAGGTATTATGTTTGAACCAACTGTAGCAGTAACCCTGGTGCATTGAAATGACAAAGATTTCGCTCCCCCGCTATCCCCTCCCTCTTTGTAACACGGAAATGTTGTTCAAAAGGAAAAAGAAAAAAAAAAGAAAAAAGAAAAAAAAGAAAAAAAGAAGAAGAAAAGAAAAACAATCGAAAAAATAAAAATAAAAATAATATATAAACAAAATTAGTTTAGGACCAAGTTTCCTGAACTACGTCTGACTTGATTCCGAAAGGATATGTAGGCAGCCTCTCCCTGAGGTTCAGTCACATCAAAATAAAAACACCATTGACCCAAGAAAATAAAAAATGGGGCAGAAATGTGTTGGTTCGGTTACAAATCCGTCAGAATGGTTACAAAGTTATAGATCCCCGGGGAGCAAAACACTGTTTGTTGGGGTTCGGTACCAATCAAATTTGTGAGAGAAATAAATGAGAGAGTCTTATTGGTGAAAACCTCCAGGCACCATAAGGCGATAGCGAGAAGAGAAAAACAAAATGAAAGAGTCCGTTTAGTGAAACTCGCAAAGAGCGCTATCGGGCGACAGAAGATAAAAAATGAGAGAGGACGATTGGCGAAAAACCACAAAGGGCGCCGTCGGCCTAAAAGAGGAAATATTGCCGCCCAGGGTCTGAGTAAGTTTCTTTGATTTTCGGGAAAGTTGAAGTCAAAAGGCAGAAACAAATTTGGGCCGGGTATCCAGTCTAAGAAGCATGTCGTCACCATTTAAGGCCAACTTATATTTCCAGATAAGTTCCCTCTTTTCCTTCAAATAACATATATCTCTAAATTCATACTTCACTACTTTTTTGATGTCCTGACCTTTCCTTAAGAAAGGTATCAGGGCCGGCTTCGCAGTTTTCTCCTGGAAAGAATTAAGGGAAGGCCCAACATCGTCAAGCGCGCTTGGCCAATCCCGTTTGATCATGACAGTAAGGAAATAAAAGAAAGGAAATTCAAGATCAAAGGAGCATGACAGCGAAGCAAAATCGGAGGGGTTTTAAGCCAAATAGGATGTTGATTCTTATCAAAAGTTACAAAGGGAAGTCCAAAATCAAAAGCGGGGCAAAACTCACAACCCAAGGCCCAAGAAGCAAAGACCAATCCGAAATGAGGACCTTCTGGCCAATTAACAAAGCAGGGATTAAAAGCCAAGGATACAGTTTTTTAACATAAAGGAAGTTGAAATCAAGCGTGACAAGGTCGTGAAACCAATCACTGTTCAAACTGACAGTTTGTTTTTGTTTATAAACAAAATAGATGCAGGTACAACCTAGAAAAGAAAAAAGGAACATAGGACAAAAACAACTAAAGGATAGGCACACGGGCCAAAGATGGTGGTGCGTCAATGACAAAAGGAAAATTTCTTTTCATTTTTTCTGCAAACTCGTAAATGAGCAAGATAGCAGGAGATCCCCAATCCATAGATCCCCTTTTGTCCAGCTTGTGGGTTTCCTAGGAATTACCTAAGGATTGCCTTCTATCCCCTCCAGCATTAATCAGGAAGTTTCCCTCCACATCCCTAGCATAACATGAGGATTTTCTCCCTACACTTTCCACTCCCCAGCATAATCTAGGAGTTAACACTCCCCTACCCTTAGCATAACCTAAAGGTGGTTCCTTTCCTCCTCCATCCCCAGCACAATCAAAAGAATCTCTAAGGTCCTCCACTGCCTTTCATTTCTCCCTAGCATAATCTAGGATTTTTCAATCATCCCAGCATAACCCGTGGATTCCCCTGACATAACTCAAGATCTCCTTTCATCCCGGCATAACCCGTGGATTCCCCGGCATAACCCGTGGATTCCCGTGGAATAACCCAGGATCTCCTTCTGATCCCGGTATAACCCTCGAATCCCTCTAGCATAACAGAAGACTTATCATTCATCCCGGCATAACCCGCGGATTCCCCTAGCATAACCCAATATCTCCTTCCGTCCTGGCATAACCCGTGGATTCTCCTGACATAACTCAGGATCTCTTTTCATCCCAGTATAACCCATGGATTCCCCTAACATAACCTAGGACTTCTCATTCATCCTGGCATAACTCGTGGATTCCCCTAGCATAACCCAGGATCTCCTTTCGATCCCGTCATAACCCATGGATCCCCCTAGCATAACCTAGGACTTCTTATTCATGCCGGCATAACCCGCGGATTCCCCTAACATAAACCCAGGATCTCCTTCTATTCCCGGCATAACTCGCGGATTCCCCTAGCATAACCTAGGACTTCTCATTCAACCCAGCATAACCCATGGATTCCCCTGGCATAACCGGGGATCTCCTTCCGATCCCGGCATAACCCGCGGATCCCCCTAGCATAACCTAGGACTTCTCATTCATCCCGGCATTACCCGCGGATTCCCCTGGAGTAACCCAGGATCTCCTTCCAATCCCAGCATAACTCGCGGATCCCCCTATCATAACCAAGGACTTCTCATTCATCCCAGCATAACCCGCGGACTCCCCTGGCATAACCCAGGATCTCCTTCCATCCCGGCATAACCCGTACATCTCCCTAGCGTAACCTAGGATTTTTCATTCATCCCAGCATAACCGACGATCTCCTTCCAATCCCGGCATAACCCGCGGATTCCCCTGGCATAACCCAGGATCTCCTTCCAATCCCGGCATAACCCGCGGATCCCCCTAGCATAACGTAGGAATGTTTCATGCATCCCGGCATAACCCGTGGACCACCTGGCATAACCCAGGAATTTCTTCATAACCCAGTCTTAATAGGAACTTTTCTATCCCAGCATAACTAGTGGATATCTTTTTCCCAGCCTCACAGAGACCCCTTTTGCATTGCTATCCCGGCATAACCCATCGATTTTCGTCTTATCCCCAACAGGAACCCCTTCACTTCCCCAGCATAACCTGGTGATTTTTCCAAGGGATACACGATTCTGATTTTGATTGTTTTCAATAAAGATTAGCATAGATGTGTGTTACAAATAACTCACGAAATTTTTCAGTGAAAACTGGGGCAGAAAATTTTGTTCGTTTGTTTATGATACTGTTTGAGAAGGTTTTGCCTTAAGGCACAAGATTCGGAATGACTGAAAGCATGAGTGTCAATTCAAAACAGAAGAAATGAAAAGAGACAAAAGAAGTAAACTCAAAGTGATGAGGCGGACAAAGACACGGACTGCTCAAAACATAATCGAGGTCACAAGCTCAGCATGTCCCGCTTTATTTCAAAAATTGAAGACTAAGCCAGCAGTTGCAGCTAACGAACATCAAGATTCAGATCGGAGTCTCCCGTAGAAGATAGCCAAGACTCAAGATCAAGCTTCAAGAGACTCATAAATAGGAAGCTTGTAACCTGTAGTTGATAGGTTTAGCTAGCTTAGCGTTTGATTTTCTTTTGGTGTAATAAGGAGCTTAGCAAGCAGAGACAACAGCAACAGAAGCCAATCACAATCCCCCGGTAGTCCCAGCTACCAAAACTTCCAGAACTACACTGACCAGATTCGTTTATTGCCAAGGATATGCAGGCAACCTTTGAAGCAAGGTTGGGTCAGAAAATTTTCAAATGCTTCACATGGAGTATTCAATTGGACTAAAATCGCTTATATTTTCTCACTTATCTTTGCACGAAAACTCTTGATGTTCCCGCGCAAAGAGGGGCAGCTGTGAGCACATGATTTTTACCCGGTTGAAATGGCTCCTACAGAAATCTCCAGAAGCATAGGATTTTCTTTAAATATTAATTTTTATTTAATCATGTGCCAGTGTGTGTTTATTAAATGCATGCTTAAAATTGTTTAAGATTTAATTGTTAAATAAGTTTGTTTTACAAATTAAAATACGAAAAAAATTATTTCCGACATTTTTCAATTATTTTAGGGTTTGATTTCAACTTGTTGCATTTTATTTGTGTTAATTAGGAGTTTTTGGGTTTTTAAATAAATTAGGAGTAATTAAAATAAAATAAAGGAATAAAAGAAAAAAAATATAATAAATGCATATATATACACCGCCACTCATGCTGGCCACAGTTGGGCTAGACCTGAGTGGCCCAAACCTGTTTCCCCTTTAAAAAAAATACACAACCCAGCCCAAACCACCAACCCTTTGATCCAGTACACACCCAAAGACCAAATGACATTGCTTCAAAAAAAGGCTCATCACAGCCGTCGATCATGTGCTCATCCAATGGTCACGAAAGCCCCACCAAAATGATATACATATGTCCAAACATCTCTAATACAATTAGAGACCAAACCCCCTTCCTCGTACCATCTTCCCCAGTTGTAACACCGCCATTGACCACCCCATGACCACCTTTGACTACCCGCCTACCACCCTAATGTCGCAACTGGAAATCGCCTCACGGCGGCGGCCGGCCACCAAACCTCCCCAGATTTACACCACCAAATCATTACAACCTTCTCTATCCCATCACGTTGTTAGTTCCCGTCGAACAAATCCCCTCCGTCTCGAATATTCAAAATCTTCCCCAGCTTTACACCATAGGGCCATTAGAACCTCCCATTCCCCGTCCTGTATCTCACTCCCTTTGAACACCCCCTCCCCCATCGTCTCAAATATTCCCAGAAAGGTCATCGGAAACCCTATCTCCGGTGACCCTGTTCCAAAACCCTCCAAATTTACACCCCTAAGGGAGCTTGATCTCCTCTTTCCAACCATGTGTGTCACCTCTTTCAAATCTGCCTGAAACACTTCGAAAAGCTAAGTATTATGTATATTTGTTTCATTTCTTTAGCTTTTAGATGTTCGATTTCCTTTTAATAATAGTTTGTTTGTCCACAATTTCATATGAAATGGGTTCAGTAGTTATATGTCTATTAGTTTGAAGTCCCATCATTTTGATTTATTCTGAATAATATTGTTTTCCCACAACCTCATATGAAATGGTTTCGGTAGTTATACACATTTGTTTGTTTTTAGTATGAAACCCCTTCGTTTCTTGAATAATTTGACATCCTGTTAATTCTCATAGTTTGTGACCTTCATCCCATGATCCTCATGAGTTTTGTTCCCTGATGTTCTGACTAGTTTGATTAGCTTGTTTATGCTACTGAGTGTCTGATTCTTATTTCACAATAACTTTGATCTCCAATACTTATGCATAATTAAGCTGTTCTTTCTTGCTGAACCCTTACTTGCTTCCTAATTTGTTCATGAACCAAGTGTTCACTCCTTGTTGTGTGCTTTTTATTTTCAAGTATTGTTGTGTACTTTGATTGAGCTATTTCTGAAAATTTAAGTGTTAATAGATATATTCATTCTTCTGGTTATTTTAATCCTTTGTTTTGATAATACGGAATAATGTTTGTGTGCTGAAAGTCTACATTAAGGCACTTATTTTAAAACCTGGTAGTTTTGGCTGATTTTGAACTTTCATAAACCTGTTAGCCCAAGATTAAATGTGACCCAAACTTGAGTGACCAGGGTCAACTGTAACTAAACCAGGGTCAAGGAATAGTTGAGGTTAAAAACTTCATGTGGGTAATTTAGGAAAGGAAGTAGGGGTATAATAGGGATTTTGAACCTTAAGGAATCTGATAGTAATCCCCAGAACCTTCTAGTAAGGGGGAAAAACACAATTTCTGCCTCAAACTTGAGGCACAAGTAAGGAAATAAAGGACCACTTAGGAAAAGTGCAAATCTGAAGTAAGGACTAAAAGAAAAATAAGAGAAAAGCTGATGCCATAAGGCTCTACTATAAAAGAAACCACATGAGCACATTTTAGAGGGACTAGAACTTTTCTTTTAAATTTTAGAAGAGCAAATACATATAGTTCTTCATATATCCTTTGAGAAACAATTAGTGCTATTCCTTGAAAGTTTTAATTCTCTCAAAATTTGCTGAGATCCTGGGTGTGCTGGTTTATTGGCTGTTGTTTTGCTTGTTGCTTGCCTTCCCTTACTCATAGGCTATTGTCCTTTGCTGCATTACAGGTACACTCGATGTTCATTTATATATGAAATTCAAAGTGAAATGTATTTCCAAGTGTGAAGATCTACATCTGTTGTCTCTATTTTGAATTATATCCCCATTTCCCCTTATTTAGTTTGAATATAGATGTAATAATAAGATGATCATCATGTTGTAATTAAACGTTAGACTTATTTATTTTTGTAATAATTGGACATTAGAGGCTGACTTATCCTGTAATAACTGGACATTCGAACTATTTTTAAGTATGTACAATCGATAGTGTTGTTAGCTAATGTATGGCTGTTCTAGGTGATTATTTCCTGATTTGTTTAGAAGTAAAGGATTCAAGAATGTTTAGCTTAGTAATTATTTGAAATCCAAAACATTGTGTATTGTTTAGTTTACTCAAATCTCAATACGATTAGTAATAATTTGTTTTCAGATTTATCCCATATAGTGTAGCCTGGATCACACTTGAATTTTAAAAGTTGGATTCAGATACTCCGAATGATGAGTATGTGAATCATTTAGTTCAGATCTAATACTGAAAATCGATATGAAAATCATCGTTAGTATTTTCTTTGTGAATGTGTAAATACTCAATTTTTGTATATATTTTGAATCAAAGAATTGTTATTGAGATTTGGACTCTTTCGTCCAAATCAACACTGGGCCCATTTGAGAGGTCCAGTATGCACCAGGGGATTGTAACACTACGTGTTTCTGGGTTGGACGAATAAAAGGCCCAATCCAGTCACGAACCTTGCCCAACAGCTGTTAGTCATAACAAATACAATGTGTATCCTGGGCTGGCCCATACCTGAATCCTGTATGTGCAATTAGTCATGAATGAGGCTAAGATGCACGTATTGTTTTCTCAAATACACACTCTATACATAAAATAATTACTGCATTTAAATGCAGCAATAATAGAGAACTTAGTATACGTTAGAATGTCCTTATGAAATAAAGTGAGCCGCGTTAACACAATAAAATACCATGCGATGACTCTTTAAATCCATTAAAACACATAGAAATTAGGAAGTGCAGTTTAGCGATTTCACGGCCCTTCCACGAATTTCGAAGACGTAGCTGCTATAGGCGCGTGTTTAATAAAAATACTTTCCTAAATTCGGCTGCGCATTTATGTGACCCAAATCCCATTCTCAATGGAATTAAAATATGTCTAAAATTGCGGGTGCATTTATGTGACGTGATTCGTGACGTGTTTTAATAACATTGCAAATTTTTTAAAATATATCTTAAAAGCGGTTAATAACTTAAAATTGCATTATAGGTTTAAATAGGTATAGCAAATCATATCTCCAGCCACTTATAATGAGTTTAAGCGACCGCGGTAGAACCACGGGATCTGAGGGTGCCTAACACCTTCCCTCGGGTCAACAGAATTCCTTACTCAGAAATTTCTTGTTCGCAGACTCCAATCGGGCAGTCGAAATTTCCTCGATTTGAGATTTAAAATAAACCGGTGACTTGGGACACCAAAAATCAAACCTATCCCAAGTGGCGACTCTTGAAATAAATAATTAATCTTATCTCGAATAATGTCACTTTAATTGGAAAAACTCCTATATACGTGTCATCTTTCGGGAACCACATGTAAGCGAAAAAAGGAGGTGTGACAAACTTATTTTATTAATTTTTTAAATTTCAGATTAATAATTCCGAGATTAATTTATTTCATATTGTGGTACTATTTTATCCCACCTTAAGGATAAAATAATAATTCCAGAATTTTATTCCAGGATAAAACACTATAATAATAAAAATATCCTTTTCCAAGACTCTTCCCCAATACAAAAGTTAAGGTTAAAATCAGAAATAAAAGTTTATCACAATCTATTTTGTATAAACCAAATACATGTTTTATATTATACATTTAAACTCGTATATTTCATTTTTAGTCCAATATATCAAACATCTCTCAATTAAAATATATTCACTAATTAATAATTTCATTACTATTATAATCTCAAAATAACTTGATTTTCTATCAAACAACAATGATCGCACTAACCACCGTCAGAACTCGTCAAATTTTAAGCATAAAAATCTTTACTAATATATCAATGTGTAATATAATTTAAATCCTTACCACAACCAGCAAAAGTAATCCATTCAAAGAGGATAAATAAAAACTGGGAAAATAAATTCTCTGATTAAAAAGGTGAAATGATCTAGATGCATTCAACAAGACTAAACTTTGGCCATGGCCATGCTGTCACAATCATGCTAAAGTAGCTTTATCTTATTATTGTTGTATTATATTTCTTTCTAAATATTGGGTCCCGTAAATCTTCTACTCCATCTAACTTTGTCATGCTAATGTGATCTTGTCTCTCTTTCTCTTCATACAATGTGTGTGTATCAGTGTATATGTATTATTTGACTACTGAGGATTATCTAATGTCAAAAAATAAAGTAAACAAAGGGATAAGGGAACACATTTTAAAATACGAATCCTATTTTAATTTATTAAGAAATGTTGGATATAATAAGTGGGATACAGTGATAGAAATGTTGCATTCAACCAAATGGACGTCGTCCTCCACTCTTTTTAACTTCTTTTTGGAAACTAATGTACTGATGCAAACTGACCTTAATTCGTTAATTTTAATTGTTTGCCTTTGTTTTATTGTTATTGTCTGTTTATGATTTTTTTTTACTTTCTTAATTTGGAAGTTGCTAACTACTTCCAATCACGTTATGCTTTTTTTTTTTCCCAATCAATTGTTCAATTTAGAGAATATAAACTCCGTGGCATATTTCTTGTTTTAGACAATATGCTCCTTAGAAAAATGTGACTTATAGATAAACAAAAAAAATGTTATAATAACCCGTTTTTAGTAGCAGAGCTATTAATTCTAGAAGGGAATTAAAAAAAATAAGTAAGAATGTCAAACATGAGATTTAAATGTGGCATAAAAAAATTCTTTGAATTGCATTTTTCACTACATATAAATCTTTCCTTATGTTAAGGAAATTCAATATGCGGGTTTTTTTCCTGATTTGTACAGTATAATTTTCTGACATAGGGTAAGCCTTTTTGCGTCCACCTAAATCTTGCTTGTTTTAATTCTACTCGGAATTGGATATAATTGGAAAATATATAAATATTAATAGTGCAATTTCATTTAATAGCACGTTTTTTGTTGCTAGCAATGGAGCTACTAGTTATAGCCCAAGACTTGTACTTTTTAGGTGTGACCACAGCTTATCTTCTTTTTAATTCAAATGATTGTGGGGATTGAATGAAAGTTGAAATTCAGTTGAGAATTAAAGAGAACGTCAGTCTTCCTCTTTTGAAGACTTATTATTTGAGTGGCCAAAAGAAGAGAAACGAGGATATGCAAAAATTGTTTGTAGCTGCCCCTTTATTTGGCTCTGTGTTGCCTTAACTTACTGTCAGGTAATCATTTGCAGCAAATGTTATCTGGGAGAAACGGGTGGCTGAGGGTGGAAACATTCACCGAATGGATTTTACTTCTCCATTCGTTTCATATTGTTTGAATTAGTTTGACTCTACACAAAATTTAAGAAGAAAAAAAAAAGACTTTTGAAAGTTGTAATCTTAAAAGATTAAGGGATAAAAGATTTGTGGGGCTATATCATTTGTGTGGTTGTAAAAGATTCTCATTAAGGGCAAAAAGAGTAAAATAAAAAGTTTAAACTTGAATTATTTCCAAATTTAGAAATGTATCATTTATTTTGAAACAGACTAAAAAGGAAAATAATTTATTTAATATAAAACGGAGGAAGTATATCTTTTGACAATGGCACTGCATCTTTGTAATAGTACTTTAGTTTAACAATTCATGGATCAACTATGCCTTAATCCTAATCTAGTTGTAGTAGCTGCATGAATCTGGCACATTTCATTCATATATTCTTGTGTATAATTCACTTAAAACTAAAAGGCTTTGTTTTTATTGTATTCAGCAATTTTCTGAGGAAGAGGATTGTAAAATCAAGAGACCTCAGTTAGAGATTAGTGAGAAAAGCCAAATAGCTGCTTCAGGGAATAATTCAAAGGAGAATTCTAAGACATCAGACATTCAAAAACCGGATTATATTCATGTCAGGGCACGTCGTGGTCAAGCCACTAATAGCCACAGTTTAGCAGAAAGAGTAAGTAGATAAATGTTTATGCTAGTTTTGTGACACAGAGTGACTCGAATTTAGGACCTCATGTTAACCGTCTCATTTAAAGTTTAAACTGCTAGAAAGAGACGTTGCAGTAGCAATTGGCTTAATTTTTCTAAATGATTTTTTTGCAGGCTAGAAGGGAGAAAATCAGTAAGAAGATGAAATATTTACAAGATTTAGTCCCAGGTTGCAATAAAGTGACTGGCAAAGCCGGAATGCTAGATGAAATCATCAATTACGCTCAATCTCTACAGAAACAAGTCGAATTCCTATCAATGAAACTTGCTGCCCTAAATCCTATGCTTGATTTGAACACAGATAATTTTTTCACCAAAGATTTCCCCTCTTACATGTCCAATTTTCCCAAATTTTCAGAATATAACTTAATCCAACACCAACAAATGTTACCCCAAAGAAGGGAAAACTGTTTAATGTCATTTCCAGAAGCAACTTCTTTCCCTATTTCGGTAATTTCTTCATTCGTTTCTTCTGATTTCAACTTCTAGCAAAAAAAAAAGTTACTATGATATACATATGAAGTTTTCCTTGCACCTAAAGAGGATATGTTACTGTTATATTGCAGGTAGTACAGCAGCAGCCAAATTTTGAAACTGATTTGCAGAGCCTTTTTCAGTGTCAGCTTTAACTAGTTAAGGATGATTGATCAACAAATATTCAAGTGCAGAATGGTGTTGATTATGGTGCCTTTCCATTTTAAGTACTATTTATCTGGGATTGTTCATTGAGAAGCAGAGAAGTCATTTCACTAGCTCCTGTCCAAAAAATTCAACCTTTTAAACGGAGTCCAGAATTTTTGAAGTTAGCAACAACGTTAGTCGCCCCTCACCCTCACAAATCTCACCCTTTAAGGGAAATTCTTACATTTTACACATTTATAAGGCATCTTGTAATCTATTCATATGTATAGCTGAAGTTGCAGTAGTTGACTGATATGTAGTGGAGTAATAAAAGATTGATCTTGTAATCTTTCTTGTTCCATCGCTCAATTTATGTTTGATCAATTTAAGAACTTAAATCTTTGAGTGATCCAACTTTTGTGATTGAGACAACCCTTTGAATTATAAGGCAAAAAGCAAATATATTTGTAGTAATAATGAAACAATTAACAAGAACAACCTAAAGAAGCATCACTGTAAGCTGAGAAGGTACTACAGCAGTTTTTAACAAGTGTGGAGCAAGGAAAGAGAGGAGGATCGGTAATAGCATCATCTTCGTTCTCTAATAACCGATCCTAACTCTAATAGGAGTAGTATTCTTCTTTGAGTAGAGTCGCCATAACTACTGCTATTTCATCTGCAGCTCTTATGTCGATGGAATAAGTATTTCTTACTCTTCCCGTTCCAAGTGTTGGAAAATTGGTTACGGAGTTAGCTTGAGGCATGGTCAAGCACATTATCTTTAATAATATTTTTAGCTCACATAATAATAAATAAAATTAAAGGGTATTTCTCAGGATTCACGAGCTCTTCCAATTATCAAATTAGGAACAAAATTAACAGAAAATTTAAGAAAGAAACCTAACATATAGGAGGAGGAAGATAATTCGGAAAGTTGTGTCGAAATTTTTTTTTATCTCTCCAAAAACCATATCTATATAAGTGTAGCTCCAACGGCTACATAACGGCTAGTTTAACTTTATTAAATATAAAATAATTTACTAAATAATAACTCGGCAAAAAAAATAATATTTCAAAAAAAAAATCCAAATCAAAATGATGGGCATTCACGTTTGAGATCAAGGGCGGATCCACCTTTATGGGTGAGGGGTGGTATGGCACCCGCTCGATTGGTAAAATTATCATATATTTATGAAGTATAAAATAATATAAACTAGGTTAAATATAGGATTTTGCCACCTCATCCGTAAACTAGACAAAGGTGTCATGACTTGTAAACCTTTTTGAAAGCTTTTCTTGTATGCAAAATTCAAGGTCGAATTTATCTTAACCTTGTTTGACTTTACCTTTTCGTTGTGTTTCTTTTTTCTCCCGGTCATTTTCCTTCTTGGCTACTTCCTAATTTTCTATTTGTCATTTTTTCCCCCTCTATTCTATTACTTTATCTATGATATTTAACAAGAACATCAAAAAATGAGCCTCCAAAATTTAGAATGTTTATACTATAAATATTTCTCTTAATATCAAATCTTTTAGTTTTCTTCTTCAAAATAAAAAAACTTGGTCTTAATAATTTAGATTGAGATCAAAATTAATTTATAATTTAGATAAAAATTTGTGTTACTCTATAATTGTTAAATACAATGTAAATCTCTTTAGTAATAAATTATGATGAATATTTCGCAAGCATTAAATTTACGATTTTAAGTTTGAGATCTTGTAGTTTATCTTATTCTGTATTTACTTATGGATATAATTTTTCTATTGAAGATGTTTTTATTTTTGCTTTTCTTATTCTAATAGGTGGAGTTCCTTTATTAAAGATTTTATTTTTACTTGTGTAAATTTATTTTTAGCATACAAAATATATATATATATATATATATATATATATATATATATATATATATATACAAAAAACATATATACGAGTGCTTCTTAATGTGTGAGATGTAATTTGCATGCGATAATAGTAATATATACATCCAATGTAATTTCATAAATAAGGTCTGAAAAATTAATGTAATTTTTATATTTACAAATAAGAATACTTATTAAATTACCTAAATAAGCTAAAAAATAAATCGAACAAACATTTGGAACAATCTATATATTGATGAGCAGTGGTTGAGTGGTCCATCGCATCTTTTTTGGGTTGTCACTTGTGCCTTTTCTTCTAGATAATGCTTCCTTTTCGTTGGGGACAAATAGGGCCAGTATAAATGGGACAATCACCTAATCAACTTCCTTGCGCACATGACAAATCAACAATGTGTATTTGGTGTTATTAAACCAATAAATGTAAAATATATATTTATTAATGTGTAAATTTTTTAGTTTAATGTTTAACTGTTTGATTTGGTGTAAATATTAAATGCGCCTAAATTTTTTCCATTAGAGATGGTGACAGAACAAATCTTTGTGAAAGAATCTTTTTTCTTCTTTTTCGTTTTGTGCAAGTGCAAGACATCCATTGAACAGAGGAGCAAGTCCCAGACTGTAAAGAAAATGAAGAAAAAATAAAAATGAGAACAAGATATGCTTCAAGTGAAATGTTGCTTTGTTTTTTTTAATTCATATAGTTAACAAAACATAAGAAAGATTTAACTAGACAAAATGATTCAATGTCCTCCTTACATTTTCTTGTTCTTAATTTAATTGTAGATGCTGAAATTTAGGGGGATCGAAAATAGGGTATTAAGCTGAGATCATGAAAAATAGTACTCTTTTAGTTTTTCTCCATTCCAAACTTCCTTATTTTGATGATGCATTTGGACATAGAATTTTTCAGTTTTTTCAAAATAAAATTTGTATATTTAAAAATTAAGTAAAAAATATTATAAGTCACAATAATTAATAAATCAAAATATTTGGAAGGTATATGAAAAATTACGGTCAATAAATAAACCGATTTAACTCTCGGAATTCAAACAACTTTATGTAATTCGGATGGCAGGAGTAATAATTTTGTGGCTTTTTAAAATATATGTGTCATGTTTAATATTTATACTATTAGCGTATAAGAAATAGATTTAGAGCTTGTTAGGCCAAGTTTTTGGAAGGCCAAAAATACTTTTTTAGGGTCCGAAATATACTTTTTGATAAATTTATAATTATTTGGCCACAATAAAAAAAAAAGTATTTTTGAGCATCATCAGAAGCAGTCTATTTACTTTTGGAGAGAAGCTACATTATCTAGCTTCTTTCGAGAAGCAGAAGTAGAAAATTAATTTATTCAAGATAAAAATAACTTATGATTAATTGTATTATCCAATTATCTCTTATTAATTTAATTTTCTTCTTTTTCTTTTTGTTTCTACGATATGTTTCTTCTCTTTTATATTTTTATTCTCTTTCTCCTATTCTTGAGAGTAAATTTTAAATTTATATTAAATAATATACTTTAAGATATTTAAATTATCGTGTAAATAATAAGTAATACCAAATATTTAATATTACTATTTTGGAATAACTATATTTTATACAACAACAAAATTTGCGTTTAGAGAGAGAAGCTCTGCCTTCTCTCTAACTTTCACTGCTTCATCTTCTTCTCTACTTCCTCTGCGTAGGTAGGTTCACCTGCGCTAAGGGTGCCATGGCGAGGGGAAGAGGCCGACCTAAGAAAGTTCTGGTGCCAATCTATGCAAACAACACTATTTCCCCAAAAACTGTTAACACTGTGCTACAATCGGTTAACACTGTTCCATTGAAACCCACTGAAGATATTGTTCCATTGCCTCATGCAACTGCAGATTCGCAGCCATCTGGAGTTCCCGTGCTTCCAACAGTAGCTGATAAGGATGATACTAACTCAAAGCCTGTTACTGTTTCATCGAGTACTGTTACATTGACCCAGTCGGAGGAATCTTCTGCACAAGCTGAAACTCTGGTAACTTCTTATCCTCCGGTGGTGCAAGAAGAGATAGGTAATGTCCTCATGCAGAACCCTGAACAACCATCAGATCCAGATCCAGCTAAGGAGACTAATGCAGCACCCAAAGGTTGGGCTAATCTCTTCCAGAAGAATAGATTTGCATCAAATGGTATGGTTTTGGAGTATATCCCACCAACTATTCTCGATGGTAAGCCTGTTGGCCAGTTGATGAAAGAGGAAATGGAGGAGGAAGAGAAAAAATGGAAGAGTGCTTTAGTAATTTTTGTGTTTGGGAATGGACCAGGATTTAATGCAATGAAACGATTCATTAATCTCCACTGGTCACATGTCCCAGAACCAGAGTTATATTACCATGAGGAGGGTTACTATGTAGCCAAATTCCTGACCATAGAAGATGCCAAAGAAGTGATGTGTGCTGAGCCATATACTATTGCTAATAGACCTATGATTTTGAAACAATGGTCTGCTGAGTTTGATTTCACTGCCGAGTTTCCCAATGACATTCCTCTGTGGGTGAAGTTCCCTAACCTTCCTATGTCATGCTGGGGTATTAGGTCATTAAGTAGGATAGCCAGTGTCCTTGGTAAATCTATATTTGCTGATAAATGCACTACTAAGCAGACAAGGATTTCATTTGCACGCATGCTCATAGAGATCAATGTTTCCAAAATGTTGCCAAATGAGATTGAACTCATAGATCCAAATGGTAAGAAATTTATTCAGGAAGTGACATATGATTGGAAACCAACATACTGTGAAAGTGTCTTATGGTTGGGCACAACTGTTTGGCTGTCCCCAAACCTCCACCTATTCACAAGCCTAAAGTTGTTCAACAATGGAGACCCAAAGTGGTAAATGAAAGTGTTATGCAGCCTAAAGAACCCAAGCAGCAGACCCTACCAGAGCAATGGTGTTTCCTTCTGTAACAGCTGACCCTGTAGAAAATACTGACGTGTTCATACAGGTGGATAAAGGCAAGCAGGTCCATTCTCCAGTGTTCAATCTTACAAACTTTCCCCCATTATCCCCTGTGGTGTTGAGTAATAGATTTCAAAGCATGTCAGATAGTAAACCTGGAAACCTCCCTGACAAAGGGGGTCCTAGTTATACTCAATGAAGTTGTTAGTCTGGAATATTAGAGGTGTAAATAAGCGATATAAACAAAAGGAAGCTAGGGAATACTTTAGACAAAATAATTTTAACATTGTCGGTTTGGTAGAGACAAAGGTTAAAGAACAGAATGCAGGGAGAATAGCTAATAGTTTAGTCCCTGGCTGGAAGATGCTAGCTAACTATAGGGACTCCCCAAGAGGTAGAATCTGGATCCTTTGGGATGATCAGAAGATTAACGTCACTGGTATTCAAGAGGGAGACCAATTTCTTCATTGTAGTGTCAACACTCCTGCATGGGATTTGGTTTGCCTCCTCACTGTAGTCTATGGTTGCAATGGATTGGATCAAAGAAGGTTAATGTGGCAACAACTTCAGAATCTTGCTATTGGTATAACTGATCCTTGGCTGGTTGCAGGTGACTTCAATGCAGTGTTGTCTATTAATGATAGGCAATCATGTAACCAGGTTACCCAAGCTGAAATCCAAGATTTCACTCAATGTGTTCAAGTGGCTGAACTATCAGAATTGCCTTGGAAAGGGTCTTTCTTCACATGGTCTAATAAGCAAACTGGTTCTGCTAGAGGTTGTAGTAGATTGGATAGAACATTTGGTAATTATGAATGAATGATTAAGTGGAGTCATGTACAAACTGTATATGACCCCCCTTTAATATCTGATCCAATCCAATGGTCCTTACTGTTTATGAAGATCACAGCCTCAGGAAAACTCCCTTCAGATTTTACAATGCATGGGCTAACCACAAAGACTTTCAGTGCATTGTCAAGGAACACTGGAAAAACACTGCTCAAGATACTCTCAAGGAGGTCTGGATCAATCTCAAGGCACTCAAACCTGTTCTTAAATCTCTAAATGTTAGAGAATTTAAGAACATTACACAAAGAATTGAGGATAGCAGGGTGGAATTGGCTGACATTCAAAATCAGATGAGGCTGCAATAAACTGATGAGTTACAGACTAAAGAAAAGAATCTGATATTGAAGTTGGAGAAATGGTCAATGATAGAAGAGAGTATACTGCAACAGAAATCCAGAGCCAGATGGATTCACTTGGGAGACTCAAATAATAAATATTTTAATGCTCTACTGAAAGAAAGAAACCAATACAAAAGTATAACAGAATTGGTTACAGCAGGAGGTACCAAAATTACTAATCCAGATGCAATCAGAGTTGAGATCAAGTGTTTTTATAAATCCTTGATGGGAACATCAACTGCCTCCTTACCAGCAATTAACAGGTCCTATATGGACAATGGTCCTAAACTCACACACAACCAGATGCAACAGTTAATTGCTGATGTTACTATGGATGAAATTGTAGACAGCTTAAAGTCCATAGGTGATCATAAAGCTCCACGTATTGATGGATACAATGCTACTTTTTTCAAACAGACATGGTGTATCACTGGCAATCAGATCACTAGGGTTGTTATGGACTTCTTCCAGACCAGTAGAATGTATAAACCAGTTAACTGTGTCTCCCTCACCTTGATTCCTAAAGTTGCTAATCCACAATCAGTCAAGGAATTTCGACCAATAGCTTGCTGTTCAGTTTTGTATAAAATCATCTCCAAGATATTGGCCAATAGATTACAGAAATGCATAGCCAGTATCATCTGTGATACCCGGGCAGGCTTTATTCCTGGAAGAAGGATTGCTGACAATATTATCCTAGCACATGAACTAATTAAACATTATGCAAGGGCTCATGTATCTCCTAGATGCATGATTAAAATAGACTTACAGAAGGCATATGATTCTGTTGAGTAGGTTTTCTTACAGCAGGTGATGGAGTCTTTAAACTTCCCAAGCAAGTTTATCAGATGGATCATGGAATGTGTTCAAACAGTGAGCTATACAGTCATGGTGAATGGGAAAACTACAGAACCTTTTCAAGCAGCCAAAGGTTTGAGACAGGGTGATCCAATTTCTCCCTTTCTGTTTACTATAGTGATGGAGTGCCTCAGTAGAGCTCTTTGTGAACTTAAAAAGAATGCTGATTTCTCATTTCGTCCTGGCTGTAAGAAGTTAGGTGTTACTCATCTCAGTTTTGCAGATGATTTGTTGCTGTTTGCCAAAGGAGACTTGAAGACTGTATCCACTATGTTTAAATACCTCTCTCATTTCACTGAGGCATCCGGTATGAATGCTAATATGAACAAAAGTTCTGTCTATTTTGGTGGTGTTCCTTATGATATACAGCATCAAATTGTAGCTCATCTTGGTTATGCATATGGGGAATTACCCTTTAAATACCTGGGAGTTCCCCTATCTACCAAGAAGATGTCTTTATTACAGTGGCAACCATTGGTGAATAAAGTTACTGCCAAGATAACATCTTGGACTGCCAAGAAGTTGTCTTATGCAGGCAGAATTCAATTGATGCAAACAGTAGCTTTTTGCATACAGGCTTACTGGGCTCAAATCTTCCTTATTCCTTCCAAAATTCTAAAGCTGTTAGATGGAATATGCAGATCTTATATTTGGACAGGTACTGCCAATATATCAAAGAAGGCATATGTAGCTTGGGACAACGTTTGTCTGCCTAAATCTGCTGGAGGACTAAATATTATGAACTTGCTACTATGGAATAGAGCTGCCATTGCTAAGCTTGGGTGGGACTTGGCTCACAAGAAGGATGTACTGTGGGTTAAATGGATTCATGCTATCTACATTAAGCAACAGCAGCTTCATACCATAAAAATTCCTAACCAAGCCAGCTGGATGGTAAGGAAGATTATTGAAGCTACTGTTACATTGCACCAATCACAGCTATTGTCCCAATCAGAATGTTCTATCAAGAAGCTGTATCTTCAACAGATTGGGCAGCTGCCAAGAGTTGCGTGGAAAAATCTAACCATCCAAAACTATGCCAGACCCAAGGCAGTGTTTAATCTCTGGCTGATTCTGCAGGATAGGTTACCTACCAAGGATCGATTGAGACAGTGGAATCCAAACATGGACAGCACCTGTACACTATGCCAGCAAGACATGGAGACCAGGGATCGCCTATTCTTCTCCTGTCCCTTCACTATGCAACTGAGACATCAAACAATGATTTGGATTGGGGTAACTCAGCCTAGCTTTCAAAGTTGGGATCAATACATCCAATGGATCATAACCATGGCTAAAGGGAGGACTACTCGAGCTCATAGTATCAAAATGATCATTGCAGAAATGTGTTATAACATCTGGTTAGAGAGGAACTCAAGGTTGTTTAGGAATGTGTCAAGTTCATATGGGCACTTACTTCGAAATATTGCATACACATGTCATATTAGGAGTCCTATTAAGTTTAGCCTGCAACTCCAGCATTCTCCCTGTAATTAGAAATAGAGGCATAGTAAATAGATGTTGGCTACGTCTCTCTTTTGTGATAGTCAACTGTGTGTAGCTGGACTATAATTATGTAAAGAATTTCCTTTGGTGATTAATACAACAACTTAATTACCAAAAAAAAAAAACAACAAAATTTATATTTGTATTTTTTACTTTATATTTTATATTTTTATTAGATTCTTTTATAATAAATATTTGGATTTATCTATTTTTTTTAAATAATGCGAATCTCAAATTGTATTTCTATTGTCCTTTTTAATAATTTTATACGTAAAATACTTTTTTATAAGATTAATTAAATATAATAAGCTTCAAAAAGTACTATTAAAATAAACTGGTCAAACTGTGAAACACAAAATAAAATCAGTCGGTAAACACCATGCGTTTTCCCAATCCACTTCTCAAAAATTGAAAAACTGGAAAACCTAGGGCTTCCGAATTGGGGATTACATCAAAATTGGGATTTTAGTTCTTGCATTAAGAACAGCCAAGCAAAGTATTATACAAATCAAAGAAAAAGTTAAGGTGAGTGAAATTCAGCTATGGCGGATTCATCAGAGGGAGAGGAAGAAGGGAAACTGACAGGAGGAAGCCAGCAGCTAGTTGTAGATGATGACCTCCGGGAAATGGGTAAAAAGGCTGCTTGGAGTGTCAGCTCCTATAAACCCGGCAATGGTGTCCTTTCTCTTCGCGATGACAACCTCGATACCTATTGGCAGTAACAATTCTCTATTACCTAACTCTAGCATTCAAATTAAGTGGTGTTTACATACACTTAGTTTCACTATATTACTGTCTTCATAGTTAATTGCTGATTTTGGGCTTTTTATTTCTTGTTGTATTCAGATCAGATGGCGCACAGCCTCATCTTGTTAATGTTCAGTTTCAGAAGAAAGTTAAGCTTCAAGTAGGTTCTATCTCATATACAATTATATATTATGAAGTCTTTTATTAAAAATACTTACTCTTATCAAGTGCATTCACCGATAGTATTAAAACAGTTAAAGATTTTTTATCAAGTGTTTAAGGATATTATTTTTATTAACAATATTAAACATTTAATAAGCCTTGGTGGGCAGAAATACCTGGTAGGGGATAATAGGTACCTAGTGTTATAATCTAGGTGCGTGCAAGCTAGCCCATACACCATCATCAATAAAAAATAATTAAACATTTGAAAAGAAATTACTTATATCAGTTATGATTTAACATTCACTTTGTTTTCTTAATTTTTCTTTTTCTTATACATGAATATATGCTATGATTACTGTAGCATGAATTTCTCTTAGATTTTTATTTTACTTAACTATTGAATGCTTATACGATAAGGTTTGGTTTGGTAATTCTCCGTTAATCACTTGCGAATGGTCTTAACCTTTTTTTTCTGCTGTTAATTATTCTCAGTTAGTCGTCCTGTATGTTGATTTCAAGCTTGATGAAAGCTATACACCTGGTAAGATCTCTATCCGAGCAGGTGATGGATTTCACAACTTGAAGGTAATGGTATATTGGAACTCTGAGTTTAATTGTCTTAACTGCTGAATAGTTGTACCAGTATATTTTAGGCACTAAGGGCGTTATGTGCTTTGTTTGGTTTTTAGGAGATAAAAGCAGTGGAGCTTGTCAAGACAACTGGATGGGTCTATATATCTTTATCTGGGAGTGATCCGCGGTAAGCAATTGAAGGGTTGGCTTCATGTTTTTGGCAAGTTTTTGGTAATTCTTCTCTTTGTAGTTTCTTTGCTGATTAAGCTGCATGTTCTTCAATGGCTCTAACTCTAAGCATAGTTCAGTCCTTCGGAAATATAAAATACCTAATCTGCCTGTATTTAGCCCCTTATCTGTATTTATACAACCACTGTGAGGTAATTCAATCATTAGATTCGTTCTTGAACCATCAGATAATCAGATGGACATAAATAAAGACAAGCTATTAATTTAATAACGTAAAAAGGATTAAATAAATACATAAGAAATGAGCAAGACTTGTCTCTCATTTCTCTACAAACTTATGTATCTTTTTTCTTTTTAAACATGGATGCAAACTACCATTTCATTAAATGTTTAATCACATAAGCCATCGTTTAATAAATTAGTATATGGTTTCTGATGGTTAAGACTTAAGATCACAAAATATGGATGAGGATTAAATTACGGGCAAAACTAGATATGAATGTCTATGTTTCTTTCTTTAACATCTTCTCAATAAGTTTATTTCTTCAATATAAGTGGCTAAATGTGAGCGGAACTGACGATGGAAGATAATTCTGATTCCTTAAACAACATGAAAGTCTAATCTAAACAACACATATGAAAGTGTTTATTTGATCTAGTCCCAACAAGCAAAGATAAAAGATTTAATTATGTTTACACAAGAGACAAAATATGTTATTTGCTCTTCTTTTTTCTTTTTCTTCTATGGATTTGGGGTGTCTGTTCTGCACTGGTAGGGGACAACTTCTAATGCAAATTGTCAAAATGACCTTTAACATAATCTCCCTTTGTTTTTGAGATGACCTCCTACTGCCTTGTGGAAATATGTTTTGCAAGTGTTGAACACCATCCTCGTGCCTCGAGCCCTTGTGTTTCTATTCTCTTAAGAGTCTATGAGTTTCTGACCCATTTCTTTGAATGAAAGATACAAAGCCAACGAAGTTATCGTGCAGTTTTAGAGAAGGGAAAGGAGGAGCATGTCTGTTTGTATCACCGCAATTTCCTGGCATACCTTTGTCTGTGCATCTCAGGTTTAAATTGTTAAGAGTTCCCACTCAAAAGAAGAAGAATATCTCAATTTACTCATGTATTTAGCCTCAAAATTGTAGGATAGCCATCAACATTAAAATAATTTCAGCTGTCCTATGATGTTATGTCTTTCAGCATAAAGCTCATCGACGAACCATGTCCTAATTTATGTGACAGGGAAACCTTTGTCAACACTTTCATGCTGCAAATAGCTGTGCTCTCAAATCATCTTAATGGAAGGGACACTCATATCCGCCAGATTAAAGTCTACGGGCCAAGACCGTGCGTAATTACCCTTTGTTTTTTTTTCTTCTGTTCTTAATACAACACATCAGTCTAGTAATTGCGGAGAGAATATGATATCATGTCTTCTGCAGGAACCCTATCCCTCTTCAGCCATTTCAGTTTACTTCTACAGAGTTTATTACTTATTCTACTGTGAGATGAAGCTCAAGGGACTACGCCAAGAGGCAAGATGCCAACCATATATATTGATATCAGGTAGCAAACTTCGAAATAGACCACATCCTCCATTACCAAACCTGGGATCCTGTCCCTGGGATGACTTTGAGTAATGGGAGAATGACAACTGGGGGCCCTGCAGAACCTCATAAACCAAGGTATGATATTGATAAGTTGTAGGTCCAGAGGATGTCTATTTGGATTGTACTTTTCTAGAAAATTCCATTTACAAAATTACAAGAATATTTTGCTTCATAGAGACCCTGTGACGAATGACTATCAGTAGGGTCTTGAATTTATTGTATTTCTCCCAATACTTAATCTGTCTGCTATACCTGGAAGAGGATGATCATGGATTCGCTTGCCCTCTTCCATAAATTTTTGTTCCAAAGCATATTGGCTAACTTTTCTAACTTTTTTTTTTCTTGATTGTACCTTTCCTGATTCATGACTCTTCGTTGTAGTCTGCTGAATGAGAAAACAGAATGAATATGGAGATCCAAAATCTGGTGTATGCAGACTATTTCTTGATGTAACTAGTATCAGGAGCTCTTCATAAAAATTGATGAATGATCTTGCTATGTGGATGTTAGAACTACGACTCCCTTTGGAACTCATTGATTATAGGCTTTTTTGTGAAATTTAAATTTAAAATTAATGTAAGCTGTTATAAATTCCAAAGCCCTATTTATTAAATCGTAGGATGATCTTATGTTGGTTATGGAATTATATAGCTCGAGGCGACCATGGTAATCTGTACAAATTATGCTCCCTAGTAATTTGACCAACAGAAATATACGCTTCTAGCCCCTGTTAATCGTTACAATTATTTAAAATTGTTCCCCTCAAAATCTGAAGTAGAAGTAGAAATTTACTAAAAAAACATATAGTAAATCATATACTAGCAGTCGGAAAATTATATATTTGTAAAAGTATGTCGGTAAAGGAACCGAAATTGCATATTTCGATTGGTTGACGGTCAAATGTTTTTAATTGAACTTCATTGGATCAAAATTGAAATAGGACTAAAAGACAGATCCTCCGAGTCCTAGAATTAAAACACATGCGAATATTGATCACGATGTAAATCTTTTCACACCAATCATCTTTACTTTACTTGTTGTAACAGGTAAGTTATTTTATTTTTTATAAAAAAATTAATCGTGAATATTTTTTAGTTAACTTGATAGTGTAAAATATTTCAATGTATAGAAGTTAAACTTATCCACATTTAGGGTATGATAATTAACAAAAAGTTTAATGTTAGTAGGCTTACGAGTGACGACCTTTTGAATATTAACAATTCAGACATTCGGCCATAAACGCATAGTTTACATCACTTACTAAGACAACCTAGTTGTACGAGATAAGATTTTAAATCATACATAGCAACAATATAAAAAAAATGTTCATATAGTTTATCCTATATGAACAGTATAAATGTTATTTACCAGATCACGAATTATTGTTTATTAGTGAATTATAAGACCTGATTGTATAAATATTTTTTTTACATAATCAATAAATAAAAACTAAACTCTAACACAATATACTCCTCTAGCAAGTAATTCAATCCGTGCATAGTGAACAATCCACTTGCAACCAAGGGGTGTTGCCGGAAAAATACACTGTTTAGCTCTGTAATATTTTAGAAAATATGTATATATACTACATAATGACACCACTTAACTTCTTGGTTAGTTTATTTTTTTATATTATGACTCCCGTTAATGAAAATCCTAGCTCCGCCACTGTACACATGGGTTAATAATTAATTGCCATTCAACTTAGCATCACCCCGGAAACCAGGGCATCCAGCTTACACAATAGGATGCAGGAACTAGCAATCTCATCTCCACATGCTGACTTTTAAAAGCAGCTTTGACTATTTAGAACATAGAAAGAACAAGCAGTTCAAGAATCATATGAAGCAAACTTTAAGTGGAGAGGACATTAGTTATGACCAACAAAGTGGATGACAAAGTTCAGAAGTGGAAAACCTAACATGATGAATACACTGTAAACACATATTAACACAGGAACTTACAGAACAAGTGCTTCTATCTAAACTACTGTTACAGAAGCTGCATATTTTCTTGGTACATTACAAAATACTAACAGAAATACTAAAATCTCTCATAAACTACATTGTTTAAATCTGCCAAGAGCAAAAACTCCGTGTCATTGATCGACCCTTCCCAGACTAGCAGATGTCGTCATGTCTGTGACATTTGCTTGTCAGAAAGTATGCACATTTGTTTGCCTCTCTCCAAATGTGTCCAATATTTGCCTTGTTGGCTTCAAGCAAGAATTTGCAATCTTCAATAATAAACCTAAGAGGGTGATACTGTATCTCATCATCCTTGATAAGCTTGACAGCAAGTAGACCAGTTACCATTAATAATTCTTTATATCCCCTTTCTTTGGCTAATATTAGCCCTTGCTTGATGCTCCATAATTATGTAGTAAGGCTAGAAAAGCTGTATATTCAACTACAAAAATCCTAATTCATAAATAAGGCCATAAATAGAGAACGTCAATTCATAACATTATGAAGCAACAGAAGAACAATAAAGATTGCCGCATACAATCTGCATGAAATCATTCACATGCTGGTTTTGTGTCGAAGCTGCTCAAGCAGATTGCAAAGGCTTGAAAGGCAGAAAGTGGGTAGCGGTAATCCATGGTGAATATATCTTTTCCGATTTTTCCAAACTGTAAAATTACTTTTTCTTGTTCCTCAGCAGGTACATTGTGTGAAGGATCTACCGATGCCACTAGCTGGAAGTTTTTTACAGAAGCCACTGTAACACGACCTTTAAAATTTAGGCACCAGCACTGCAATTGTTCATGCCATCTAGGGGCCTTGTTTTTTAGCACAAGTGACTCTCGGAGAGGCAATGACACAGTTGAACTTGAAATACCAGCCGAGCTGACATCTTTAGCTAGCTCTTTTGCATCTGAAACTGAGGGAGGAGATGGCTTCTCAGAAAAAGGCTGTGGAAATGATGTTGGTGTTGGAGCAGTGCCTCCTTCTTGGATAGAAGAGAAAGGAATAGAATGCATAGCGCAATGCATTCTCCTAGGTCCTCTTGTACGGAAAACATTGAGTTCATAGGAGATGGTTGCGATACTGTAGTTGCAAGCAGGTACTGTTGGAGATACCTGCTTTGCACGGAATCTCCGACTATGTCGACAATGCTCTTGAATAGATGCATCAGTTGGGGGTTTGCTATCATATATGGTGAACTTGGTCCCAAGAAAGTTAGACCTGATCAAATTGTTACCGACACTACTATTAACAAAATGAACAAGAACTTCGACAAGTACTTTGGAAAGGTGGTTAGGAACAAGCGATTAGAAGACAGGAGTTTGATAGAACTTGCCTCAGTTTCCCAAGGTATGTATTGCGCGCTCGAGAAAAATCATCTGCAACTAATGAAATTACAAAATCTGTGCTTGTTGCCCTCCTGATCCTTCTGGCAGCCAGCAATAGCTTATCACCCTCATCCTCAGCTATCATGAAGTAAATTTCAGATGTGTAACTTGTACAAATATTTTCCAGCAAAAAATGATAGACCAGTGTCACAAAGGACCCAGTAACCTAGGTGTAAGTAATTCATCAAACTAGCATTTTGGAGGTTTACAAGATGAAAATTGCATTTTGGAGGTTTACAAGATGAAAATCGATTTATCAATCAAATATACAAGTTATATCTTCAAGCTGGCAACAAGGGACACAACCATGGAAGAGGATATCAATTTCATTAGGCAGTGTCAAAAGGAAAAGAAGAACTTTGTACGACTTACATGGAGTCAAGCCAAAGTAGAGGCGATAAACTGAGTTATCTCTGTCTCGTTTGATAAAGCAATGGATTGGGGATTCACGGGGACCAGGCTGGTTCAAAGCAAAAGCAGAAACGAAAGAGATACTTCCTTAATTTTATTTGACATTGGCTATAGGAACAAGATGCTAATTGAACAGAATAAGAATAAATTACCTGCTTCAGCGAAATGGGAAAGGTAAGTTTACCACATTCCTCAGGAGTCCTGACAATCTCTTTTGTAACTTCTCTCCATGACTTGCAAACAGATGCACAAAAGACAACCACAGTTCGAGCAGGCCAAGTTGTCTCGCTCTCTTCAACCCTGCGGATTATATCCAGAAGTAGCTCTGGTGGTAAATTTGTCCATTGCCCTTGTTCAATTTGATCAAAAGGGGCCACGTCGGGGGCTATATGCGACCGGGTTCTGTTGCGCCAGTGCCTCCCTTCCACTCCCCTCCTCGATATATTCCCTATCCCATCTTTCATCTCGCGCAGCTCATGGACAATGCTCTTGAAGGACATTTCTCTTGGATCGCATCAACAAGGCTTTCCTTCAAAAACGTGGCAAAAGATTTAGAAAAATAAAAGCAGTGGAGTTGCTGTATATAACCATCAAGTAAATACTTTTTGAATATGATAAACCTCGTTCCCTAAACCCACTACCCAGAACCTAAAAGTAACCGTTTCCCGCTTTGCTCCCCTGGTACTCGGACCCTCACCATAATCCTAACAACTAGGCTATCCTTCCCTGATCTATCTCGAGGTAATAATTATGCAAAAGAATATCACTCCCCTAGTTGTCAATAAAGTGGGTGAAAACTTAAGGGACCAGAATTCAAAGCTGAGAAGTGGACACAGTTACTCGGTATGTGTATTGGTTGGGGTAGCAGATAACCAGTAGAATAGTCAAAGTGGCGCGCAAGCTTTATACAAAAAATGAAAAAGAATTAAAAAAACCTTTTTAGCTACATATACTACATTTTCAGCTAGCAGATCTTACAATGTGGTTTAACCTCTGTTTAATTTAAAAAGACTATCTCAATGTCTTTAATAAAGAATTAAACCCAATTTTTTCTCCAATCTTTGCCCCTGCTCGTTAGGGTGGGGGTTATGGAAAATGAAAACAGATAAACGCACAAAAATCAAAACTTTAAAGTATTTCCACCATTTCTAACTTAATCCACGAATCAAATTCAAAACTTTATGAATCAAGTAACCCCAGTTCAACAATTGTGACAACAATAGTAATTCAAATCCAGGGAAAATATAATTTAAATGCTAGTTTCCTTAACAATAAACGATGAATTAAAAAAGGAACCCCCAAAATACAAAAAAGTGGGATCTCATAGGACCAAGAAGATAAATCGAGCGCAACGAGGAGAAAAAAAAAATGAAGAAAAAGGAAAACTTTTTAGAGCAATAATAAGGAGAAGGAGCAAAACCTGAGTAAATTGGTGCAATGAAGAAGAAATCAGATCATTATTTCTCTGGATCAGCTATGCATTATTTTGTGGCATTTTTGAGATTCCCATATCGCCAGAACCACCAGTGCCACCACCAAAACCGCTGTTTCCTCCGCCACCAAAAGTGTCACAAAGCACTCCTCAAATGTGATAGATACAGTTTAACGAGATATGCGTATTATGAGCAGCGTATGTTTCAAGTTTCAAGGTACGTACCGACCCACCAAATTTTTTCAAGTTGGATTTTTTGAGGAAGTTTAGGTAGGGGTGTGCATTCGAATCGGTTTATCGATAAATCGAATCGATTATCTGTTATCGAAATCGCAAAAATCAAAATCGAAAAAATCGAAACCTTATTGAAACGATAACGATAAGCATATGTACAAATCGATAATCGATAAGCAGTTATCGATAAGGGTAAAAATCGAATCGATAAGTCGAATGCACACACCCCTATCACTGTAGACACTTATAAAATGAATAATTACCTATTTGTGTAGATTAGTATAACATACAGAATGTATATATATTCCGCTACTATTTTGAAAGCGGCTATACAATATCTTTTTCCCTAATGTATACCCTTTCATTTACTCTAAGTCCCTTACCCTATTATTTCCTCTACCACATTTAAGGAATAATTATATTTAAAGAGCAAGGGAATGAAGTTCAAATTAATGGAAAATAAAATTAGTCATGATGATGTATTTTATCTTGTTTTATTTTTTTATACCAGTGGAGTGTTGGTGGCATATATTTGATTCCTTACTTAAGTTTTCTTGCATGTGCTTGTTAATACAAATTTTATGTTATAAATGGTTTCATCTTATTTTAGCTTCTTTTTATCCATATAAGTTAGGCGCGTTTATAGCGATATACTTTTCGTGAAATCCCGCAAATTTTTTTATTGGTGTAATCGATAACCGAATCGATAAGACCCCAAAATCGATAAATCGAAATAAAAAAAATCGAAACCTTATTGAAACGATATCGATAAGCATATATACAAATCGATAATCGATAAGTAATTATCGATAAGGGTCAAAATCGAATCGATAAATCGAATGCACACCCCTAAGTTTAGGGACTTCATTTTAATCCACACAATTATTATATATATATTTTTGTTCATGCTGCTTGCTTCTAGGAATGAGAAAAATATTTTGTAGTAATAGGGAAATTATTGGCTACGAGTAGCTGTGGTACCAAAAAGTGCTTTACGCGTGGTCGTGGCTAAACCAAGAAAATGGACATCAGTAGTCAATGGTCAAGCTCATGGAAAATCTACTTATATTTAGTGGGAGTTTGGACTTTGGACATAAGAGTAAAAAAAAAATTTTAAAAATTTAAAAAACGTTCAAGTGAAAATAGTATTTAAAAATTAAGATTATTTTTGAGTATGAATATTATTTTGAGTTGTTTTTGAAGTTTTGTGAGTCATTTGAACGAAAATTTTGAAAAACAGTTTTTTATAGTTTTTCAAATTTTTAAAAAATTGCAAAATTCATCTTCAAGTGAAAATTATAAATTTGATGGTCAAACACTGATTTCGAAAAAAAGTAAAATCTTATGTCCAAACGGGATCTTATATTTATGTTAAGCAAGAAGATATATGTATTTCATGCATATGAATTTTAATTTATTAGATAAATATATGGATATATATTCACATTTTCATTTGTCGTGTTTATAATTAAATTATTTCATTTAGCGTAAATAGCAAAGTAGATATTATTTTAAAATTTAGTGGCCCCAAAATTGATCTTTATTTTCATCTTTGTGTATGATGTTCATGTGTATTAAATAAGTAGCCAGAAATTAAAATACCATAATTTAAATTATACATACATACATATATATATATATATATATACATACATATATATATATATATATACATACATATATATATATATATATATGGAAATTTGAATTTCAGTGCTTCCTATTAACTTTAAATTATACCAAGTTTGTCTCAATAATGGTTTTAATATTTAGGATCTAATTTTAAAGGGAACTTGATGAATTTAACTTTTTCTTGTTTTGTAAACATTTTATGGAGGACTTTAAAAAGACTTGTAATGTGAGGAATAAAGGGGCAACCTTTGATTATCATAGTAGGAAAAGGTATGAAGATTCTTAATAAGATTTTGGCATTTGAGAAAGATCTCAATAATTTTAGAGTATGTAACATGGCAAAATCATGACTTGGTTTGAATAGCTTTATACCTTAATTTAGTAAATTTAGTGGTTTTCAATGCACATAACTGTAAAGTATGTATTATATTTGTTATGACACTTGATAAAACATCTTTTTATCAATTTTTTCTCCATATTTCTCATAATTTATATTAAAATAAAAAGTATTTAATTGAGACTAATTATTTGGATTTATTCTGAAGACCGTTCACATAATTATATTATTGTCCTCGGTGCACGTATACAAAGCAAAAATGCATAATATACTTCTTTTATATCAAGTTTATAACTTTACAATAATCAATTAATATACATTTTCTACTCAATTGTTTATAGCTTGATAATACGATTTGATGGATAAATTACTCCTACTATTTAATTTGCAGTATATATATATATATATATATATATATATATCTTGTTCACTCCAACTCCGCAAGAGGAATACCTTACAAAAGAATATTAAGTGAGATCTAAGGTTTCCTAAGCAAATATAAGGCTAAGATTTCAGAGCGGAGAAAGTAAAAATTGCATGAGGTAGTCACTTTTTAAAGTGATATTTACTTTTTATTCAGTATTTTTAATACTGAGCAAAAATAGCCACTAATCTATTAAAATTAATATAAAAATGCAGTATTACTCTTTCCTTTCCAAACAGAAATATACCATTTTCAGATCCATTCCTTATAGCTCAACTTCCCGTTCTGCAATGGCGTTCTGAGGTCCGTATGAGTGTTTTCATTATTTTCATATATGAAACCCAAATTTAGAACAGAAGAAACAAAATGCATTAATCATATAAATTTTATAAACCTGTCATTTTCTTTTGTGTCTGCTTTCAGGAGTTGAATTGCTTGGTTTCACTCATAATAACACAGGCGTGGGAGGACGTGACTTTTGATTTTCTAAAAGAAGTGACTTTTAGATTTTCTTAAACAACAGATAATTAGGAAAAATATGGTAAAAGGCCAAAAAGCTGAGGACAAAGATAATTGTGTTAAGAACATGTAGTCCTGAAGTCATAAAGTTAAAAACAAAACTTAGAGTTTCAAGTTTAAAAGTTAAGAAAATGTAGTCCTGAAGTCCTAAAGTTAAGGACATGCAGTCCTTAACTTATAGTTACAAATCCAAAAGTTAAGGACGAGCAGTCCTTAACATACAGTTACAAGTTCAAATGTATTGTCCTTAACTTTGATTTTCAAGTTCAAAAGTTAAAGACAGACAGTTCTTAACTTACAGTTACACATTCAAAAGTTAAGGACAAGCAGTCATTAACTTAGAGTTACAAGTTCAAAAGTTAAGGACATGTAGTCCTGAAGTTAAGTACAAAAGTTAAGGACATGAGCAGAAGGGTATTTTCGTCCGAACAGTTAAAGTTTATTAAAGCAATAATTAAAGACTAAAACATTTTAAACGATCACTTAAAAATAAATACATATATTATTAATGGCCATACTTGCACTGCTCCCGAGGAGAAAAGCAACAGAATCTTAGAAATCAATCCATCCCTTACATAACTTGTCGTATACACTGTGGGCTGGTTTGTTTTACCGTATTAACAAAAATAATCCCAACATAAAATTCACAACATTTGGTTAGTTGTACAATAACATAATTACGTAATACAACGTTTGGTTGGCTTTATTAAAATCTGCATACCCGCAAAAGTTATGTGGGAGTCTGTTAGCAATATATTTGGATAACAGTTAATAAAAATTAAAATAAAAAGCCTTTATAGTAAGTAATGTATTGGGAAAAATTAAGTTCATGCATATTGGATTTAATTTTAAGGTGACGTGTCATGACACATACATTGGTCAAAGAATGAGGACTAGTAAAGAATAAAAAGGCACGAATTACAACAGATACGAGCAAAGATTCAAGAGACACGATGCTCGCATCTCTTTACAGACTCAATGCTCGTACATCTTTACAGCTTCAATGCTCGTACCTCTTTGTGGTCAAAAATCAAGATAAGGGAATGAACCTAATAACAAAAGAGGGTACAGATACAGTATTTAATAGGTATTAAATACAAAAAAACGTTAGAGAATCTGTATGAAATTACAATCATTATCATTTATAACGTAGCGTTAAATGTCTTTAATTGTCTAAAATGGCCTTATTATGACAAAGGCAAAACGTATATCTTAGGGATAGATATAAAAAGGAGAAGACTGATCATTTGTAGAGACACACAACAGATCATCGGAATATACTGATTTACTTTACTTTCTTTTGTTAATCTTATTATTAGCAAAATCAATTTCCTTTATTCATTTTTTAATTATCAATAATCCGAGTTTTTCTAAAATAAAGCTTTGATTGAAATTCCACTTTTTGGTTAAAGTATGGGTGACCAACGGGTGGGCCGGGCCGGGTCCGGGTCCAATTTTTCTGACCCGTCCGGGTCCGGGCCGGTCCGGTCCGGGTTCAATTAGAGGTGGGTTGTTAACGGGCTGGGTTGATCCGGGCCGGGCCGGGCCGGGCCGGGTTTTTTTTTTTTTTGGAATTACGAATAGTATAAATATTAAGTTATATTAATACTTTGTAATAATTGAATGAACATAACAAAAGATGGGGAAAAAATTGCACTTATTGCAAGTGCTACTTTATTTCTTAAATTCAAAATTTCAAAACTAAAATGTATCATAATTAGTTTACAATTTACATCAAATGGTTTGCATTGCAATAGAAAGTTCTTCAAAATTAATATGAACCGAATGACCTTCTTCTGGAGAGTTAAATTCGGATGGGTTTCCGTGCGTTAATATATCTCCAAGTTCTTCGTCTTCCGGGCTATCAAGATCTTCCTTTCCTTGATTTCTTCGTTCAGATCTTATCCAATCTCTTAGACACACTAAGACTTCCAAAGCATTGCTTCCCAATGAGTGCCGTGTGTCTCCAAGTTGTTGTCTTGCTTGGCTAAATGCACTCTCGGATGCAACAGTGGAAATTGGGACATTCAGGACATCCCGCGCCATAGCGAAAAGAACGGGAAATTGCTTTGAATTTTCATACCACCAGCCTAACGGTGAAAATTCCTTGGTGCGAGGCTCCTTTTGCTTCTGCAAGTAAAATTGAAGTTCATCTATATTCCTGCTACTACTTTGAGTGTTAGAAAAAGTTGAAAAAATATTAAAACTATCAATGCCTTCATCATCATCTTCGACTACATTAGAAGTGCTACATTGCATAGTGGGATTTGCAGCAGTTGAAGCACGAGCATTATCACATTGAGTTGCATAATAAGTATATAGATATTGTAAATGTTCATTTACAGCATGGCCAATATCAGAAGTTAGACATACTCTAGAAGGAAGGTGACTAAACAAATAACGTATGTATGTTTGATATTGGCTGTGAAGTCTAAAGATATCTGATCTACAGGTACTTCTAGGGATACCTTTAAACATAGGATTGTATATCCTTTGAATATACGTAACAAGATAAGAGGAAGAAGCAAATTAAAAAGGTAGACAACCCAAAGCAATCATTTTCGCTAATTCCTCTCGATCCCTCATTTTATCATATTTTAGGAGACCTGCAGTAGTAGGGTTAAGTGTTGTTGCACTTCCATCCCCATTATTTCCCCATTCTATAGGATGATAATTTTGCATATGTCTAATAAGTGTGCCAGTCCCCCCTAAATTACCTCCGGTCAAATGTTTAAACGTTTCATTACAAAGTCTACACTTAACTCTATCACTATCTTCTATCTCATCAAAAAATTGCCAAACAGGACTTCTTTTTCTACGATTAGATTTAGAAGTTTTAGCGACTGGTGGTCTTCTACCCCTTGTTGCACTAGCAACTCCAACTCCAATACTACCAACATTTCCACTAGTAGGTGTAGGTGGTATCTCATCTTCTATTCCAATTTCGTTATCTTCTATTCCGAAATCTTGGTGTAATTGTTCATAATCAATATTTACATCTTGCAAATTAGGCGATGATTCAGAAACATGTGTTATTGGTTCATTATTACTATTACTACCAGAAGCTATATGACTTTTTTTACTAGTTCCACTTCCACTTTCACTCCTACCAGTAACTTTTCTACACGCTCTTTTAGCAGCATTCAACATATTGGAAAAATTAATATATAAGCTAAAATCAAATATGCAATTAAAATATTAAATAAGAGAAAGAGTTGGAGAGAGTGCACCGAATTCGACAATAAATTGAGCACTTGATTACGCAAATCCGGTGTTACCACGAACAAACGTCAAGCAAGTATTTCAATGTTGAACACTTGAACTTCAAGAATCAAGCTTCGAATGCCGATTTCCAAATAAGAAATTACGATAAATTAAATTCGGGAAAATAAAGACAATAAAATTATGAAAGTAGAATATGAATTCTTGAAAATTGAAGAGAAGAGACTGATTGATATTTGCTAATTTGAGAATTGAGAGAGAGATAGATAATTTTGAGTGAGGAAATGAAGAAGAGGGGAGGGTATTTATAGATTTTAAGAAGGGTTAATAATGTAATTTAAAAAAAACAAAAAAAAACTCAAAATTGGCCAAAAATGCAAAAAGTCCCGTTGGGCAACGGTGCTGGACCGTTGCCAACGGTCTGGTGGGCCCCATGTTTTCAGAATTTTTTTTTTTTTTTTTTTAAAAAAAAATTTTACCTTTGGGACCGGTCCGGGCCGGTCCGGGTTGACCGGTTCGCCCGGAATTTTCCTTTCCGGGCCGGTCCTCCGGGTCAATTGGACGGAATCGCCTAACGTCCTAACCCCTTTCCTCCCCCTAACCCAGCCCGCCCCCCCCCCCCCCCCCCGCTATAAACCGGTCCGGTCTGGGCCGGGTTTGACCGGGCCGGTCCGTGCCGGTCCCGGGTCAACCCGGCCCGGTTGACACCTCTAGGTTAAAGTAACTTTCGGTTATGAATTATCCTATATTATTATTCACCGTATAACAATTCTCACATTATTATTCGCCCCATAAACGATCTTTGCATAACTAGTACTACATGAAGTTTGACTCGAGTCAGAATATATAATCGGTTAACGGATCCAAGATTCGCTAAATGTTTGTGATAGTCTTAACTATCAAAATGCTTGTGAATATTTTGATGCTCAAGTGCAAAGGTGACAAAGAAACAGCTAATATTTGCATATTTATTTTCTAATCTCTTTGACTTAACGGTAAAGTTGATGCTCTGCTGGGGACTTGGTTGGTCTTACATATCTCTCATCTCTTTTTTCTTCTTAGCTTAGAGTACCTTAGTCTTATTAAATGTCTCTTTCAGTATTTGCTTACAAGTTTTGTAGTACACAGATCTCTGTTACAACCTCCTTTGCCTTCAACAAACTGAAAATCACATATTGCCTTTCTGCTATTTTCACTTATATAAACATGCCTTTCTTCCTTACATCAATGCATTGTCCATTCAAACAGTTTTTTTTAAGAGTTTCTAGCCAATGGCAAACCAAACAAGTTTCTTTCCACTTCTAGGCTTTATTGTCTTTGCATTTCTTTGGCTTAGTTGTCTACCTGCTGAGGCTGCCTTAAAGAAGTACCAATTCGACGTTAGTGTCTCCGATCAAACAACTTCTTTCCTTGTTTGTCAGCTAAAATTTATCTCACGTTGAATTGTGTGACCGCCTCAGCTATAAACACTTAAGTTGTTAGAGCGAGCACAGTTTAGTTACTGCTTAATTATATTACTATCTTAACACACCCCTCCTCATGCGTGCGTTGATTCATTTTCATGAGTCAAACACAATGATACTACGTTGAATTGTGTGATTATCGTATCTAAAAGTTTAATTTGTTAAGAGAAACCATATTTTGGTAACTTAACTATATTATGTCTCAACCTCAGGCTTTATTCATAATGGACAACTTTCCATGTTTTGCAGATTCAAGTGGCAAATGTGAGCAGATTGTGCCATGCAAAGCCAATAGTTACAGTTAATGGGAGCTTTCCAGGGCCAACCATATATGTCAGAGAAGGAGATATAGTTCAAATCAATGTTGCAAACCATGCACAATATAATATTTCCATCCACTGGTGAGAATATTATATTCACATCAAAATTTCAAAAACCCTTCCAAGTCTGTCTAGTATTTCCAGGTTCTCAATCAAACATATATATATACATGTTAATACTTGCAGGCATGGATTGAAACAATATCGTAATGGTTGGGCAGATGGACCGGCTTACATAACTCAGTGCCCTATCAAGACAGGAAATAGCTATGTGTATGACTTCAATGTAACAGGACAAAGAGGTACCTTGTGGTGGCATGCACATATTCTTTGGCTAAGGGCAACAGTATACGGCGCAATTGTTATACTTCCAAAACAAGGAACTCCTTTCCCTTTCCCTCAACCAGATAGGGAAGAAGTAATTGTGCTAGGTGAGTCTTCGTATCATAAATATATTCAAGACTTGAAATGCACTTTATTTTCAAAGTTTTCCTCTGCTAAAGCATGAATCAAAAGGCGCTGTTTTTTGTTCACTATGCTGCAGGAGAATGGTGGAATGCGGATGTTGAACAAGTGGAGAATCAAGGAAATGCATTAGGTTTGCCTCCTAATATGTCTGATGCTCATACAATCAATGGAAAGCCAGGGCCACTTTTTCCATGTTCTGAGAAATGTAAGAATAAAGAAATTGACAATGCCTTCAGTCTATCAAATTGTCTTTTTGATTCAAATGTGCTATATATGGTTTTTCGTATACTTTACTAATTTTTTTTTTTATTATTAATATTATTGTTTCATGTTCAATTGCTGGTGCTGGAATTTCTTTCTCAGATACCTATGCCATGGAAGTTGAAAAAGGAAAGACTTACCTATTGAGAATTATCAACGCTGCTCTCAATGATGAGCTATTTTTTAGCGTTGCAAATCATACCTTAACAGTGGTGGAAATCGATGCAGTCTACACAAAACCATTTCCCGCAGAGGCCATTCTGATAGCACCAGGACAGACAACAAATGTTTTGGTTCGCGCCAACCAAATTCCAGGAAGATACTTCATGGCTGCAAGGCCTTTTATGGACGCTCCAATCTCCGTCGACAACAAGACCGCCACTGCTATATTCCAATACAAAGGCGTCTCAGAAACTGTTATCCCCAAACTTCCTGACTTGCCTGCTCCTAATGACACAGAATTTGCATTGAGCTATGACAACAAGCTCAGGAGCCTAAATTCTCCAAAGTATCCAGCAAATGTCCCATTAAAAGTTGATCGAAATCTCTTCTACACCATTGGCCTAGGAATCAATGCTTGTCCCACTTGTTTAAATGGAACTCGGTTAACTGCTTCTCTAAACAACATTTCCTTTGTCATGCCACAAACTGCACTTCTTCAAGCTCATTACTTCAATATTAAGGGAGTGTACACTACTGATTTTCCAGACAAGCCACCAACTCCTTTCAATTACACAGGGGCTCCTCTTACAGCCAACCTCAAGACAACTCAAGGCACAAGACTTAGTAAAATTGCCTTCAATTCTACTGTAGAGTTAGTAATCCAAGATACCAACTTGTTAACTGTAGAATCACATCCTTTCCATCTCCATGGTTACAACTTCTTTGTCGTTGGAACTGGCATTGGAAACTTTGACCCCAAAACAGATCCAGCAAAATACAACTTGATCGATCCTCCTGAGAGAAATACTGTAGGTGTTCCAACTGGTGGTTGGACTGCTATCCGGTTCAGAGCTGATAATCCAGGTACCTAATTTTCTACTAAGTTTAAGGTTGTCAATGTTTCAACTTTCCTAATGCCTTCTGACATGTAGTTGCAATTTTCTTTTAATGAAGGGGTTTGGTTTTTCCACTGTCATTTGGAGTTGCACACTGGCTGGGGACTTAAAACAGCATTTGTGGTGGAAGATGGACCAGGATCTGATCATAATATTCTGCCTCCACCGAAGGATGTTCCACAATGCTAATTTGACAACGCATTCTTCATTTGCAGATTGATTTCATTTCACATTTACTGTTTGCTCTTATCCCTCATAATGCAACAAATGAGTGAGGCATGCACATTTGAGATTTGTTTAGGAAATGTCCACATCAAGAAAGGGAATTTCTGTCAAGTAATTACATTTGAAGCGAGGGTTGTAACAATTGTTTTCATTGAACTTGCCTGCTTTCTTCTATCATCTATTCTTGAACTGGAATGATCGAGTTAAATTGCTTTATACTCAGGGGACTATTCAACTAGTGGAAACTTGAATAGTTCTATAGCTGCAAGTTTCCTACAGCCTAAGGAAAACTAAACCAGTGAAGTTGACCTTACAATTAGTTAGAAGCGGATAGGGTTCAACTAAACCAATTGCTTTCGGTTCAAACTACATGTTAAGACCACAACTGCCTTTAGATATGGAATTTGCACCTACCATTAGTATGTGAATTCTTGAACAATCATCAATGAAGTAGACATAAAGAATTTCTAAGTAATTCTATATATCAAGTGGTCAAAATTGAAACTAAACAAACCAGCAAGATAATCAATCCCACAGCCAATACCCAACATATCCACATCTTTTCCTTTTTCTTCATCTGCTTAGCATAGAAAAGACTGTTAGTTCCTCCACTTACAAAGCTTCTAGCAGCAGCCGTATTGTGCTCAATATCATCGATCTTTTCGCCTTGTGCCTCAACAAGAACAGCCATATCAAGAAACACTTGATGAAGCTTGTCCAAACTTTTCTGAATGTTCATTACTGCCTCATATCTTTCTTGGTTCTCAAGATTCAGCTCTGTCCTTTCTTTAAATATTTCAACTTTCCCATTTCCTCCTGAAACCATTTTCTCAATCACTTCTTCTGTTGCCACCTGACCTGTTGCATTATAGTACCTTCATTTGAGACACTCTTTGTAATCCGACATGATTCTTTCCCTCAAAACCTGAAAAATACATGTGAAAAACTCAACTCTTTCTTTAGTAACCTGCCCCATCCGCCTAAGTTTAAACAAGTTAGGTCATGACTCCTTTATTTACTTGATCCAAAGCAAAATGATGGGGTCAAAACAAGTGAACATAGTGTAACCCGCGGGTCAAAATGCAACTCAAATCCAAACATAATATATCAAATTTGGAGATAGGAAATTATGCGACTTTGGAAGAACTTAAACTAATAATCTAAGAAAAATACATTAGTTTCCATATTTTTTTGAAAAACACAAACTAAAAAAGGGAAGGTTCTGTCATGTTGGGAATTGGTTATGTCCAAAGACTTCCAAGGAAAGGAGGTAACCAGAAAAAGAATCGATCACTAGGTCCCGAGCAATTCTACCTTCTTTCCACACCACTAGATCTTCAACAAGGTGGAAATTCTCGTGTATTCCGTATGTACTTGTTCCTGCGGCGCCTATCTTAACCCAGCTCATTTGACTCAAAGAAAGATTTGACAAGTGGGGTCATGACCCGTCTATTGTTTTGACTCGCCCTAATTTGACCAAGAGCGCTCATTAAAAAAAAAAACTCTACCTGAAAATCATTCATGATTTGCCTAAGCTTGAATCTCTATCCATTAGTCATGGTGATTCTTGTACGATCAACCACAGTTCCTTCAGCATACGCCACTGATAATTTGCGACTCGCCACATTTAATTTTTCAAGAGCTTCAAGTTTTGCCTTTACAATCTTGGCTTTCCTCAAAACAGCAACCACATCTGAGTCCATTCTATCCTTAGCCCGCGAAGAACTTTGGAACTATGACTTGTCTTTGTTTCTTCATTCAGGTTTTGAAGATCAATTGAGAGATTAGTAATCTCCTCAATGTCATCCTTTATTGCCTGCACTTCAAGAAAGAATTGAAACAGATTGTTTTCATCTGTGGGACTGAGTTGTAATTGGCCTTCCTCTAAATCTATCTTTCTTGTTGGGCTACAACATTATTTAGCTTCAAATCTCATACATATACATTGAGTTTCTAATGTATATCTAATGTATATTACTTATATATCATGTATATCTTATAGTTGGGCTAGTTTGTATGTTTCAGCCCATTTTGTTTTGGTTTTATTTCCGGGTTCACTTCTGGCCCGATTTGGCCCTTTTATGTAATATATACACGACCCCTTTTAGATTAAAGGGGTCAGTCGGATATTTTTCTAATTGAGAAGTCTTTCTCTTTCTCTGAAATGCTCTTTAGAAGCTTCTACCTAACCGACTCCTTTCATCTTGTTCTTCGATTTTCGTCTGAATTTCTTGATGTTATCATGGTATCAGAGCAAGGACGATGATCTGACGATACTTTTCTGTATCTTGTTATCTCAGTCGAAATCTCATTGGAAATTTTTGGGTGTTTCTAATGTACTCGGTCAATGATGATTCCGATCTAAATCGGGTGTTGATCTGAGACTTTTACCGCGATGTCTGGTTGTATCTTCACTACTCGAACGTTTTGGGTTGCTTTTCCGACGTTCTCGAGTCGATTCCGGCGAGGCTTCAGATTTTAGGATTTTTGCTGGGTTTCTGCTGTGCGGAACTGGCATTTTTCTGTTAATCGAAGGCCGATCTTCTCCGGTCGCGAAGAAGGAGGGTAAATCTATTCCTATTTTAGGTGTTATATGATTTCCATGAAGTTTTTTATACAACTTTAGTTTTTCAACATACTTGTAGAGATTATATTTTGACTTTGAACTCATTGTTCTTCACGACTACTAACATGAGTACTAATACGACTCATGTTGACCCTACCAGTCCCTTATTTGTTTACTCCTCTGATGTTCCTAGTGTTTCTCTTGTGTCCACTCCCTTCTCGGGTAGTGGTTATGGGGGTTGGAGAAGGAAAATGATGGTAGCGTTGTCTGCTAAAAATAAAATTGGCTTTGTTGATGGTACATGTCCCAGACCAGACACTAATGTGGATGAACAAAAGTTATGGGACAGATGTAATAATATGGTGATATCCTGGTTGACTGCTTCCTTATCCCCTCAAATAGCTGAGAGTGTGCAGTATTCTGATACTGGACAGAGCATATGGGCACAGCTCGCAGCTAGATATGGTACTGCTAACAGAACCAAAATTTTTGAACTAAAAAGAGAACTCTCTCATACATGTCAAGGATCTCTAGATGTAGCTTCATGTTTTAACAAACTTAAAGGTCTATGGGATGAATTAGGAACAATGTGTGCAAACAATGGACAAAGATGCATTTGTCCTGCCAGAAATGGCATAGTACAAGATGATGAGAATAAGGTGTTTCAGTTCCTTATGGGCCTTAATGAAGCATAGATGGGGGTAAGGAGTAACCTATTGATGATGCAGCCTCCTCCTACCCTTGACAGTGTCTACAATATGGTCCTTAACGATGAGAAGCAGAGACAAGTCCAGTCCCTTTCTCAGTTTAATCAAGACTCTATGTCTTTCAATGACCACACAAACAAAAATTCAACTGGTTTCAATAAGGCCACAGTGCCTAATTCTTCTCATTTCAGACAAAGAGTTAACTTTGACCAAGCTAGGGACTCTTTGTTCTGTAGATACTGTAAGAAGTATGGGCACTTAATTGATAAGTGTTACAAGATTCATGGGTATCCACAAAGTACAACATTTAACAAGGGGAGGAGACCTGTTGCTGCTCATCTAACTGTTGGTGTGGATTTCTCTTCTTCTGAAAGAAGTATGTCTGTTCCTTATGGAAATCCTCCTGAAAGTCATCAACCTGTTCCACACATGATGGCCAGAGTTCTGTGATGCCTGGGTTGAGAAGACAACATTATGAACAATTGATGACCCTGCTCCAACAAACTCAGTTAGGGACTCCACTGCCCAGTCTCCTCCTCCCATGTATGCTGCCAATTTTGCTGGTACTATGCTAACTGAGAGCCTGTTTCTGATTCCAAATTTTGCATGTTAACTCACATTAATTCTGCTATCTGGATAATAGATTCAGGGGCATCTAACCATATGACCTTTAATAAGGATTTACTCTTCAATCTCACATAACTGTACCCTATCTCGTTACTCTTCCTAATGGATATAAAGTGAAAGTGACATGCACATGATCTTTTGCATTAAATCCATTCATCACTCTTCATGATGTCCTACTTGTTCCTTGTTTCAAACACAACTTGATTTCTGTCCACAAGTTAGTAAAACAGTTGTATTGCATAGTATTGTTCACTGCAACTTCCTATTTCCTTCACTTGTTACAGGCCCCTTCTCTGAGGATGCCTCTGGATCTTGGTAAAGAAGAGGCTGGTCTGTACAAGCCTTCTTGGGTGCCATCTTCATCTTCTTATAATTGTTGTTCTTATGTTTCTGTATGTTCTTCTTCTTCTAATTCTTGTAAACCTGACTATTCTAGTCATCAAGCTGTTAGTTTGCCTTTGAATGTAAACAATTCCATGTGTAATAATAATGTTGCCACTGACATGAATTACATTTGGCATTTGCGGTTGGGTCATTTTCCTTTTGCAAACATGAAACACATTTCTGCTTTATCTTTTCCATTTGCTTCTAAACAGCCTTTTCAGTGTTCTACCTGTCCTATGGCCAGGTAAACTAGGCTTCCTTTTCCTGAAAGCACTACTAGTACATCTAAACCTTTTCAATTGATTCATGCAGATACTTGGGGCCCTTATCACACTCCCACCTCTTCTGGCTCTAGATATTTTCTCACAATAGTTGATGATTTTTCTAGGGCAACCTGGACACATTTGTTAGGGGCTAAAAGCAATGCTTTCTGCATGTTTCAATCTTTTCTCTGTATGGTTAAGACCCACTATAATGCAAATGTTCAAACTATTAGGAGTGACAATGCTTTAGAATTGGGATCTAGTATTGCTGGTGCATCCTTTTTTAGCCAACATGGCATCATACACCAAACCACTTGCCCACATACTCCTAAACAGAATAGTATTGTTGAGAGGAAACATAGAACTCTTCTTGAAACCTGTAGGTCTTTACTCTTCCAATCTGGTTTACCTACTTCTTTCTGGGGAGATTGCCTATTAGCTGCTACCTATCTTATTAACAGAATACCCTCCAGGCTCTTTCATGGTAAGACCCCTTATGAAATCTTGCATGGTAAGGCACCCACTTACTCCCATTTAAAGGCTTTTGGCTGCCTTGCCTATGCTACTGTCCCAATTCCTCAAAGGGACACGTTAAAGCCTAGGGCCATTTCATGTGTTTTCCTGGGGTATCCTTTTGCTAAAAAGGGTTATAGACTATATGATCTCAGTTCCAAAAAGTGCTTTGTGTCCAGGGATGTTATCTTTCATGAAACTTCTTTTCCTTTCAAATCTGCTTCTTCTGTCACCTCTACTCCTCCTGTTTTTCCTTCTTCTTTTCATTATGTTCCTCCTTTTGAGCATTCCCTTTCTGAGCCAGATTTCTCTATTCCCATCTCTTCCTCCCCACCTTCACCTTCTGTTCCAGTTTCTCCTTCTTCATATCCAATTTCCAGTCCTCCTTTCAACCCTGACATCTCACCTCCTGCTTTACCTTCTTCCACATCAACTGCTGTTCCCAGGAAATCTGGAAGACAGCACAATCCTCCTTCTTACCTTAAAGATTATGTTTACCACCTTCCTGCTTTCTCTGGGTCTTCTTCTTCTCCTCTGGAGACTGAACCTCTTTACTACTCTCAAGCTGCATCAGTTCCAGTATGGCAGGATGCCATGAGAAAGGAGTTTAATGCTTTGGATGCCAACTGTACCTGGGATATTGTTCCCCTTACTTCTGGTAAGAAACCCATTGGCTGCAATGGGTTTATAAAATCAAGTATAAGGCTGATGGTAGTGTTGAAAGGCACAAAGCCAGACTTGTTATTAGAGGGGATACTCAAATTGAAGGGGTTGATTTCACTGACACTTTTTCTCCTGTGGATAAAATGTCCACTGTGAAGTGTCTTATTGCAGTGGCTGTTAAGAAGCATTGGGAACTTTTCCAACTTGATGTTAACAATGCTTTCTTGCATGGTGATTTGGATGAGGAGGTTTATATGAAGCTTCCTCCAGGTTTATCTGTTTCTGTATCTTCTTCTGATTCTGTTTCCTCTCCATCTCCTCTTCTTGTCTGCAAGTTGAAAAAATCTTTATATGGGTTGAGGCAGGCATCCAGACAATGGTATGCTAAACTGTCCTCTGCCCTTTATTCCAGAGGCTATACTCATTCCCTGAATGATTATTCTCTGTTTATCAAAGGCCAGGCTGGTTGTCTGGTTATTGTAGCAGTCTATGTGGATGACATTATCATCACTGGGGATTACAATGATGAGCTATCTGCCCTGAAGCTGTTTCTGGATGATCAGTTCAAGATCAAAGACCTTGGGTCTTTGCATTATTTTCTGGGCATTGAGATGTCTGTAGTTCCTGGTGGAATGCTCCTTAATCAGCATAAATATGTTTCTGACCTGTTGCATCAGTTTGACTGTATGAATGTTTCTCCTGTTGTTTGTCCTTTGGATCTTAATGTGAAACTCCATGCTGATTCTGGTGACATTCTCTCCCCCCCGATCAATATAGGAGCATTGTTGGTAAGCTCTTATTTTTGACTCACACCAGGCCTGACATCTGCTTGGTTGTTCAGCATCTGAGTCAATATTTGAAGTGTCCCAGAGTTCCTCATATGACTGTTGCTTTCCATGTTCTCAGATATCTTAAAGGGTCTATACATTTGGGTTTATTCTATTCTGACAGTTCTGATTTATCTGTCCATGCTTATTCTGACAGTGATTGGGCTGCCTGTCCAGATACTCGTAGGTCTGTGACTGGGTTTTGTATTCTTTTGGGTGGCTGCTTGATTAGTTGGAAGTCTAAGAAACAACCTATAGTCTCTTTATCCTCCGCTGAAGCTGAGTATAGGGCTCTCAGTAAGGTAGTTGCTGAACTGTCTTGGCTTTCCCGTTTGCTCACTAACCTTGGTGTTTCTGTTTCTCTCCCCTTTTCTATTTTCTGTGACAATCAGGCTGCTATACATATTGCCAAAAATCATGTCTTTCATGAGCGGACCAAACATATCGATGTGGATTGTTATTTTGTGCGTGATTTGTTGGCTGCTGGGCTTATTACTCGGTCGCATGTCTCCACTTCTCGTCAGCTGGCTGACCTTCTCACCAAACCACTCCTTGGCACCATTCTACATCCCTTGCTGCTCAAGTTGAAGGTGGTTTCCCCCTCCAACTTGAGGGGGGTGTTGAGCTACAAGATTATTTAGCTTCAAATCACATACACATACATTGAGTTTATATCTAATGTATATTACTTGTATATCATGTATATCTTGTAGTTGGGCTAGTTTGTATGTTTCAGCCCATTTTGTTTTGGTTTTATTTTCGGGTTTACTTCTGGCCCGATTTGGCCCTTTTATGTAATATATACACGACCCCTTTTAGATTAAAGGGGTCAGCCGGATATTTTTCTAATTGAGAAGTCTTTCTCTTTCTCTGAAACGCTCTCTAGAAGCTTCTACCTAACCGACTCCTTTCATCTTGTTCTTCGATTTTCCTCTGGATTTCTTGATGTTTTCATCAACATCCAAGTTGACCTGTTTCTTCAATTCCGTATAATTTAAGAACGATTTTGTCATGAGATCGTTCATTTTCACTGCACTTTCTGAAAAAGTGAAGAAAAACCTACATTCAGTCCATAATAATGGAAGGATTTTATTTTGCAACACCATTAAATTTTATCAGGCAATACTAATTTTTACACAGTCAATGCATATATTGAATTTAAACTCGTAACAGAATTTACGTGAACAGCAGAAAATGGAAATACGGAGGAGGGAACTCTGCCTATTTTAATGCACCAAACTTTTCTTGAAGATCGCAGATTGTTATCACATTATAATTCACCAGTAACACTGAAGAACAAAGGAAACCAATAATTGAAAACAAGGAATTAAAGAAACAAATTTAAAAGGCAGTGACGAAACTGAGCAAAGTGGGGTGTAATTGAATGGCAGAGTGATTGTTGTGACCTTCAAGATGATGAAGATAATGGCCGTCCAGTTTGTTTCTCTGCGTCTTGTTGTTCAGATTGGAGTCTTAAATATTTGGAAGTTTGATATAAGAAAGTAGCCGTAACTCTTGAGTCGGTTGCGGTTAAAAGAAACCGTTAGAAGAAAAGGTGACAAAAGGGAATGGGATTTCCTTCTTTTTAATTTAATTAATCGAGGATTCAGCATATTTAGAAGGAATTTTTTTTTACACCAAAGTTGCCACCCTTAAATTGAAGTATTATTATGCATGACACATTTATAATAACAATAACGGAAAATGTTCAAATATGTTTTTGTACTATATAAATTGAGCATATTTTTCCTCCGTTAATACTTTAATATATATATATTCTTACCGTCACATAGTTAGTTCGTATATACTTTTACCCTCACATAGTTGATCCATATATGCGCTTTTCAAAATGGAATCCACCAAAATTAATTAGCTCTTCCTTTAATTATATTAAAGTGTATTACAAATACTATTTTATTTTTATTAGTACTTTTTTTCTTTACCTTTCTCTTTTCTTTCTCTTTTTTTTTTCTTCTCTTTTTTTTTATTCCTTTTTCTTTCTCCCATATCCGATTTCCTCCATTTGTTGATGCCTTCTCCATCTTTGCACCAATTTCACATGATCCTATTCCTAAAAATCAAACCTACACTACCAAAAGCTTCCTAGCGAGAAGACTCTAGTTCTTCTAAAAAGAAGGAGATGAAATTATCAAAGAAATTTTTGCGGTATGTTATTTCGTGAAGGTATGATATGTTTATTCAGATTTCAAAGGTGTTGTCCATTGTGGAGCTTCGGATTTGAAGGGAATAGGACCTTCAAAATCTGAATAACCATATTCCTACCCTCACCCAATTAACACCACTGAAAAAATTTCTCCGACAGTTTTCATCTCCTTTAAGAACCTGTGGGGTTTGTGATAGTAAAATTAGCAGGAATCATGAGTTTTGTCAAGTGAAATTGGTGACAAAAATGGAAAAAGCATCGGCAATAGAGGAACTCGGATATGGGAGAAAGTAAAAGGAAAAAAAGAGTAGAAAAGAAAAAAGAAGAAAGAAAAGAGAAAGGTAAAGGAAAAAAAGTATTAATAAAAAGAAAATAGTATTTTTAATACACTTTAACACAATTAACGAAAGAGCTAATAAGTTTGATTGGATTCTATTTTAAAAATAGAATATATGAAGCAATTGTATGATAAGGGCATATATGAGCTAAAGTATTAACGAATGATAAATGTACTCAATTTCGTATAATACAAAGGCATATTTAAATCTTTTTCGTAACAATAATAATAAAAGTCAACTCTCAAATAAGTGAAGATCAACTATACAAATGCTTCGTCTTCTTTCCTTTAAACTCGTTTTTATCTAATATCATAAGAGTTTAATTTATGTAAAACTCGAAGTTCTATTAAATCTTGATATTACCGAAGAATTCTACCAAACATAGGACAAAAAGTCAATATTCTAAGAAGACAGGTTTGATGCCTATAAACATTGTAGCTGTATTGATGTATTTTTATTACTATTATCGCTTTTCTCTACATAAATTCTTTTTCCCTTTTTGTTTTCACATAGCTTGTAGAGAATAAAAAATGAGCAACTGAGTAATAGTGGTATATATCACTCTGATTCAATCTAATGACACTACTATTGTTAACATCGAGATTAAGCAGATGAATCATGAAAGTTATAGAGAGAGAAAGTAGAGAGAAGGAGGAGTAGGTGAGAAGTCTCTGGAACTTCAGAGAAAAATTTATTCAACCGAGAAAGAGAAATGTACAAATGAAGTCCGGGGGTTCCGAAATATCTAGGGACGCTAATATATATTTAATACAATGGGTCGGGTCAAAGACCCAAAATAAATGGGTCTCGGATGGGCTCAGATATGACTCTCAAGGATTGGGCTCGGAGAGGCCCAAACCAGACATTCATCACTCCCTAATTTGTTGTATATCATTGTATACCAAAAATATAATAAATATACACTGAGTATATACACTTCATATCACGTGACATATTGTATCTCAACACCCCCCCTCAAGTTGGAGGGGGGAACCACCTGCAACTTGGTAAGCAGCGGAACCAGCAAAGTGCCCGGCAGAGGCTTGGTGAGCAAATCTGCCAGCTGACGAGAAGTAGGCACATGAAGCAACCGCAAGAAACCAGATATCAACAAGTCCCGAACAAAATGGCAATCCACCTCAATATGTTTTGTGCGTTCATGAAAAACAGGATTGCTAGCAATATGAACAGCAGCCATACTATCACAATAAACAGAAACAGGAGATGAAACAGGGACCCCAATATCACCCAACAAGCGACAGAGCCAAGTCAATTCAGCAACAACCTTGCTTAAGGCTCGGTATTCTGCCTCAGCTGAGGAAAGAGAAACAACAGGCTGTTTCTTCGATTTCCAATTGATCAAACAGCGACCCAAGAGCACACAAAACCCAGTAACAGAGCGTCTAGTATCAGGGCAGGCAGCCCAGTCACTATCAGAATACCCAGCAACAGAAAAGTCAGCATGATCAGAATAAAATAAACCCAAGGAGGGAGTGCCTTTGAGATATCGCAGAACATGCAGGGCAGCATTCATATGGGGAAGCCTGGGGGATTTGAGAATTTGACTCAGGTGCTGGACTGCATAACAGATGTCAGGTCTGGTGTGAGTCAGGAAGAGCATCTTGCCAACTAGGCTCTTGTACTGATCAGGAGAGGACAAGAGATCACCAGAATCAGCATGAAGTTTGACATTAATGTCCAAAGGAGACACAACAAGGACACATTGACATAGTCAAACTGGTGCAGCAAATCAGAGATATACTTGTGCTGATTGAGGTGCATCCCACCAGGGACAGCAGACACTTCAAGACCCAAAAAATAATGCAAGGACCCTAAATCCTTGATTTTAAACTGAACATCCAGAAATAGTTTCAGAGCAGTCAGTTCATCAATGTCATCCCCAGTTATAATGATATCATCCACATATACAGCTACCACCACAAAAGAACCAGGCTTGCCTTTGATGAATAAGGAGTAGTCATTTAAAGAATGAGTATATCCTCGGGAATAGAGAGCGGAAGACAATTTGGCATACCATTGTCTGGATGCTTGTCTCAACCCATACAAAGACTTTTTGAGTTTACAGACTAGAGGAGGAGAAGAAGAGGAGCCAGAACCAGAAGCAGAAGAAGAGACTGTCAAACTTGGAGGGAGTTTTATATAAACATCCTCATCCAAATCACCATGAAGAAAGGCATTATTGACATCAAGTTGGAAAATGGGCCAGTGATGCTTGACAGCCACAGCAATAAGGCACTTTACAGAAGTCATTTTTATCACTAGAGAAAAAGTTTCAGTAAAATCAATCCCCTCAACCTGTGTGTCACCCCTAATGACCAACCTGGCCTTATACCTTTCAACACTGCCATCTGCCTTATATTTAATTTTGTAAACCCATTTGCAACCAATGGGTTTCTTACCAGGAGGAAGAGGAACAACATCCCAAGTGTGGTTTGTGTCCAAAGCTTCAAACTCCTGTCTCATAGCAGCTTGCCAAGCTGGAACAGATGCTGCCTGAGAATAGTATAGAGGCTCAGATTCCAAAGAGGATGAAGATGAGCCAGAGAAGGCAGGGAGTTGACACACATAATCTTTAAGATAGGAAGGAGGATTATGGTGTCATTAGACTTTTTGGGAGCAGGTACAGAAGGAGGAGGATCCAAAACAGGAGGGGAAATAGCAGGACTGAGTGGAGTAGGAGAAGGCATCTGGACAGGAGTGTCAGAAGAGGGAGGAGAAAGTGGAATGGGAGAATCAGAGATATCATCATGTTCTCCAGAGAGAAGAAAAGGAAAAGAAGAAGCAGAGGGAGGAGCAGAGGGAGAGGCATGTTTAAAAGGAAAAACTGATTCATGAAATAGAACATCCCTGGAGACCAAATACTTCTTGGATGCAAAATCATAAAGCCTATAACCCTTTTTGCCAAAAGGATAACCCAGAAAAACACAGGGAATAGCTCTTGGCTTCAACTTGTCCCTTTGAGGAATGGGAACAGTGGCATAGGCCAGGCAACCAAAAACCCTCAAGTGAGCATAGGAAGGAATTTGGCCATACAAAATCTCATGAGGAGACTTGTTATTAAGCAATCTGGTTGGTATTCTGTTAAGGAGATAAGTGGCAGTCAATAAGCAGTCCCCCCAGAAGGATACTGGCAAGCCAGATTGAAAGAGCAATGCTCTACAGGCCTCAAGAAGAGTTCTATGCTTTCTCTCAACTACACCATTTTGTTGAGGGGTGTGAGGGCATGAGGTTTGATGGATTATCCCCTGACTGCTAAAGAAAGAAATGCCCTCATTGCTAGAGCCCAATTCTAAGGCATTGTCACTTCTAACAGTCTGAACCACAGCATTAAATTGGGTTATGACCATGGCTAGGAAGGACTTAAGCATAGAAAATGCATTACTCTTAGATCCCAATAAGTGTGTCCAGGTTGCCCTTGAAAAATCATCAACAATTGTAAGGAAGTATTTGCAACCAGATGAGGTTGGAGTATGATAAGGTCCCCAAGTGTCCACATGAATCAGTTGGAAAGGTTTAGAGGTTCTAATGGAGCTATCAGGGAAAGGTAGCCTGGTTTGTCTGGCCATGGGACAGACTGTACAGGGAAAGGATTGTTTGGAAGCAAAAGGAAAAGGCAGACCAGAAATGCATTTCATGTTGGCAAAAGGAATATGTGCAAGTCTTAAGTGCCAAGTGTAATTCATATCAGAAGTAAAATCATTATTACAAGTGGAACTATTTACATGAGAATGCATAGAAACAGCCTTGTGATCAGACAAAAAGTCATCATTACAAGAAGACACAGAAGGCAATGCAACAACTTGGTTATCATTACAAGAAACAGAAACAGGACAAACAGAATTAGAAAAGCAAGTAACAGATGGAGAAGGGGAAGAAGGAACCCAAGCTAGTTTATACAGCCCAGCAGCTTGTCTACCAAGATCCAGTGGCCTCCTCAGAGAAGGGTCCTGTATCATGTGTAGGAAGCAGGAATATTCAGTGAACATAACTATACAATGTAACTGTGTCACTAACTTGTGAACAGAAATCAAGTTGTGTTTGAAAGAAGGAACTAGCAGCACATTGTGAAGAGTAATGGAAGGAGTTAAGGCAAAGGAGCCAGTGCAAGTTACCTTCACTTTGTAGCCATTTGGAAGAGTAACAAGGTATGGCAAAGTTAGAGGTATATTATTAAAGAGTAGATTTTTATCATGTGTCATGTGATTAGAGGCACCTGAATCTATTATCCAGGTGACAGAATTAATGTGTGTAAGCGAGCAAAGTTTGGAATCAGAAATAGGGTTCTCAGTTAACAAAGTACCAGCAAAGTTTGCAGCATATATGGGAGGAGGAGTTTGAGCAGTGGATTCTCCCAACTTGGTCTGGTGTAACAAGTTCATCAGCTGGTCATAATCATGTTTGCTCAACCCTGGAATCACTGAGCTTTGACCATATAAGCTCGCAGCAGACTGATGGTTAGTAGAAGGATTCCCATGAGGAACAGACAACAGTCCATCAGAAATAGGAGAGTCCAGACCAGTACTCAGATGGGCAGCAGCAGGCCTCCTTCCCTTGTTGAATGTGGGACTTTGTGGATACCCATGTAGCTTGAAGCACTTATCAATTAAGTGTCCAGACTTTTTACAGTATCGACAAAATAGAGGTCCCCTAGTTTGATCAAAACTGACTCTCTGTCTAAAAGGAGGAGGGGGAACAGACACTGTGGCCTTGTTAAATCCAACAGGCTGCCTGTTTGCATGCACATTGAAAGAGACAGAGGTTGGATCAAATTGAGAAGAAGACTGAACTTGTCTTTGCTTCTCATCATTGAGGACAATATTATAGACATTGTCAAGGGAAGGAGGGGGCTGCATCATCAAGATATTACTCCTGACTCCCATATACACCTCATTCAGACCCATTAAAAACTGAAACACCTTATTATCATCACATTTCTGAATTATACCATCTTTTGCAGCACATGCACACCTTAGACCATGATTAACACACATAGAATCAAGTTCCTCCCACACACTTTTCAGTTTGTTGAAATAAGAAGCTACATTGGAGGAACCTTGAGAGGTGTGGGACATCTCTCTTTTCAGTTCATATATTTTGGTCATATTTGCAGTCCCATATCTGGTCTGGAGTTGAGAGCAGATGCTCTGTGCAGTGTCAGCATACTGCACAGATTCAGCAATTGCAGGGGAAAGGGAAGCAATCAACCAAGAGATAACCATACTGTTGCACCTATCCCACAACCTTTGTTGAGCCACATTGGTGGCAGGTCGGGTGTATGTGCCATCAACAAAGCTGATTTTATTTTTGGTCGTTAAGGAAACAAGCACTTTGCGTCTCCAGCCCCCATAACCATTACCCGAGAAGGGAGTGGGAACAAGTGATACCCCAGGGACATCAGACGAGTACACAAAAAGGGGACTAGAGGAGTCTACAGTTGGGGAGGCACCACTGTTTGTGCTAGAAGCCATAGTTAATGAACTGGCTTAAATGAATAATTTAAGTAACTTTTCAACAAAACAAATACTACCAAAACAAGTATTCAAACACAACAACCAACAAACGGACTACAGTCAGGTCAACTATTCATAAACAACACCAGATGCTCACAAGAACAGAGTCAAATAATCACATATAATATCTGAGATAAGGACAGAGTTACCCTCATTCTTCGCAACCGGAGAAGATCGGCCTTCAAAATAACAAAAACCCTAGGTATAGCTTTGAAAAAACAAACTTTACCGGAAATCTGGTCAGGAACGTCGGAAATGCACCCAAAGCGTCCACAAAGTGATAATCGAGCCACCGGAATACGGTAAAACCTCAGGTTAAACCGTCAGAAACCCTAGAAGCCGATAAGTCACCCAAAATCAACCAACCAAAATCATCACAAAATCTTTCCAGAGTATTCAGGAGAGGAAAACACACTCGGATATCACGAAGAGACACTCAGAAAGGTCTCCGATAGATTGAAATCATCTTCGACGAAACGGTCTCAGAAATCACCCCCAAACACCTCGAAACAGACTTCATCCAAGACCACGAATCACACAGAACCATGATCGGATCGTTGTCGAGGCTCTGATACCATGTTAACATCGAGATTAAGCAGATGAATCATGAAAGTTATAGAGAGAGAAAGTAGAGAGAAGGAGGAGTAGGTGAGAAGTCTCTGGAACTTCAGAGAAAAATTTATTCAACCGAGAAAGAGAAATGTACAAATAAAGTCCGGGGGTTCCGAAATATCTAGGGACCCTAATATATATTTAATATAATGGGTCGGGTCAAGGACCCAAAATAAATGGGTCTCGGATGGGCTTAGATATGACTCTCAAGGATTGGGCTCGGAGAGGCCCAAACCAGACATTCATCACTACCCAATTTGTTATATACCATTGTATACCAAAAATATAATAAATATACACTGAGTATATACACTTCATATCACGTGACATATTGTATCTCAACAACTATCATGATCATGGTCTCTTAACAACTACACTGTCTCTTAAGATTTATAGTTTAATTCCAAAATAAAGTGAGGTGAAGTAACAACTCAGTGTCCATTTGCATATGATAAACTATTCATTTCTAAGCACTAATGTAGCTAAATAAGTGAATTTTATTGGTTGGGGTATAATCAAGATCAAGTAACTACTTAAGAGTGTAACGAGATGACTATGATCTCTCTTCATTCTCAACCAGAGCTCTCAGATTTAAACCCTTAGAATGAAAATCTTTGAGTAGGGAACGCTTTACCCCCTCCCCCTTCTCCCTCCCCCCTCCAACGGACAACGCTCCATCCTGGATCAGAGGTCTCAAGTTTGAACTCTGGGAATGAAGATCTTTGAATAGGGAATGCTCACCACCCTCTCCCCTCCCCCAGCGGACAATGGGGCTGCTTATCGAGCGGTTATTTACTCTTAACGATTTGCCTTATCGGTTATCGGCTTTTAAATGTATTAATCCGCTAGCCACACTATAAGATACCAGGTAGATTGGTATTGATTTAGCTCTTATCGAGTGATTATCGATCAATTTATCGGCCTAATTTAATTTATATTGGTTTCACGCGAGTCTACACTCACAACTTACCATAGGAAGCAGAAAATATATTGTCCAAGAATGCAAAAGAGGCAATCTTTCTGGATAATGCATTGCCAATGATGAGGGTCTTTATGAATTCTTCCTTATTGCCATTCGTGTGGGAGCCCTTATTATGATCAAGCTCGGGGCTTATGTTCATATGATCAGGTGCAGGTTCTATTCAAGTGACCTCATCAGATTCATTCACATGATCAGGTGCTGGTTTTGTCCAAGTATACGTATTTAGGAATAAAGGCGTTAGAGATAGAGTACCGAAAGTGGAAGGGTTTTTAATGTTATATATATAACGGACTAACACATTATCCGTTAGAAAAATTGAATAATCCAACCTCAAAACGATAAGCCATTAATAAAAAAAATTAATTCGTTCCCATCCGTTAAACCACTAACCCGATACCAATAAGCCATTAAGCTTTGATTTTGATTCGATTTTGAACATCCCTAGCGGACAACCCTGGAGCGATATAAACTTGTATAGATTTACAGGTAATTGTGAGAACAACTAGAGTGTATAATTTGAAGAGACTATTATTTTCCAAGACATTTTCATCCTTAAAAACAACTTGAAATAAAAGAAAGAGAAATTGCTTTAACTGTGTATAGACTAGAAAAAAAGTTAGCTCTGGCTTTCTGGATGATGGTCTCTAAGCTTCTCAGCTTCAAGCTTTCTCAAAGCAGTAGAACTCAGTTTGTCTCCACTTGATTCTTCAGAGACTAGATCTACAACTTCTATCTGCAGAAAATTTTCAACATACAATTTCATAGTTGACAAAACAGAATTAACTGATAAGAAAGTCGAATAGAGTTTTCCAAAAGGAATCTGTTCTTAAGAGGCACGAGTCAGACCTTCAGCTGTGAGAGGCCTCTTTCAGTCCTCTTCCTATTAACAGACAGTCCACCAGGCAATGTCTCCTTGCTATCACAGAAGAAATTTAATTACCCAACCTTAAACTACCATTAAAGTATATTTTTTGTTGTTGAGAATTTACAACTTACTGGCACTGTCAAATATGCTATACTAAATTAGGAATTTAAAAAAATGATACTGCTAGAACAATGTTCTTAAAATTGGCTGCTAGGAAGCTCAAAAGGCGAAACTTAAATACATAATATATAGAAAGAACTTGGTAATGAGATGCCTAGATAACAATTCTGTCAATACCCCAAAGTAGACTCTCGCTTTAAGAGGATGGATGTCCACCAAATCATAACAAAAAAAAAGATCTAAATAAATAGAAGCAGAAGTAAAAATTTCTCTGTGCACCTGACAACAATGGCCTCCAAATTCTTATCAATGATTGACGGACCATAGGGATCCACAATTGGTACTGCTTCCACTACCAGCTCTGGTTTTAAAGACTGGATACATAGTTTGCACAAAGGAACATGTCATCATCATCACAATACAAGTAGGAAAAGCCTTCTGTGCGATCGGTGATGTGATATGGATTTGATGGTGCACTAGTTTTCTTTCACATCAAACTCTAGTATGCTACTGACAGTGCAAGAATCAACAATAGCATACTTAGTTTTTTCTAAGCCAAAGCCTTTTAGAAAGAAAAAGCATCGGGTGCTCCAGGCAAGATTTACTTTAAACACAAAAGATTGGACACCAGCTCAGCAAAATCAACACAGAAGGCTCTTTCCATGACATTCAAGCTCAAATAAAACATGCAAAACCAGTTAATAGAAGATTAAATGAACATAAAATTTTGAGTTTTAATTACCTTTATATAATTTTCAACGTTTTGCATTCTTAGCTCAATAGGCTCTATTAGATCAGCATACTGCCAAAGGAAGACAAATATGTAAGCACTGCAAAAAGAGCTAAGCTGGAAGAAGATAATAAAAAGTTACAACCAAAGCGAAACATTGAAACATAACGTTGTTAGAGTTGCACATCTGAAAAGATGAGATAACATAATACTTCAAAGTCAAAATCATCCTTATCAGAAAATTCAAGGTCTGGATATTGAGCATTTATGCTCATCAAATCTTCCATAGAAATATATTAATGCCGCTTCAAGGAAGCAGTTTTAACTGTTCAAATTTTTTCTTTTTTATAAGTACTGTTGTGTAGATAAATGAAAAGGTAGAAAGGAATGTTTGGCCAAGGCGGTGACAGTAACCTAGTGATGCAACCATCATGATTTGGGAAAAAATGAAGAGACGTTCCAAAAAAGTGTATCGTCTAAACAGATCCTTCATGTAAAACATCAAAGTTCTCCATGCAATATCATTTACCAAAATGATTGAATCGAGAGGATAAATTGGCACCATCGGCAATAGCGTCTTCGGTATTTACTCCAAAAGCACCAAAAATTGATAAGTAGCTTCATACTCGTATCCCCACAACAAGAAAACAATTGGAGGACTGCCAATTTCTCAAACAAAAATGAGAGAGAGAGAGAGAGAGAGAGAGAAGAGGAAAACGTCACCTTGACATTGATACATAATAAATCTTACTACGCAGTGGACTGCAAGATTGCAATGAGATTTATTGGAAAACATATAGCATTGACAATGGAGTAGTGTTAAGTCTACTTACACCACATTTTAACATGGGAAATATGAAAAGCATCATAAGAACAGAACATATGCGGATATGAGCATACTGAGTTGCACATGATGAAACATATATGTGCAATCCCATGGAAGAAGATGCAAAACCTGCCACACTTAGCTCATTACAGCATTTAGTATTATTATAATTTATCAGGACGAATCATCACGAATCTGCGAATACATTCATATTCTCTTCCTTGTATATCTTCAAATTCTGTGTATTCATAACACGCATTGCACTGACCATATAATTGAACTATAAAATCCAGTAAAGATGGACAATAAAAAGCTGGAATAAAACCTTCAGACATGGACATCAGTCAACTGCTCTCATATCTGTTTTAAGTCATGTTTTGCAAGAAAGATTTTAAGAGAACGAATCCTTTCCAACCTTCTATGGATTACCCAATATCCAAGTAATTTATTTTTATATCTCTTATATCATGCTCTATCCTATTCAATTTTGCTTGCGAAATGTCATAGAACCACATAACAAAGACCACTCAACAGTTTTCTTCATGAGATTCTAGACTATACATACTGCCTCTCATGAATGGGGGAAAATGCAATGAGTAGATAAAAGATCCCATTTTTGTTCTCGTCTGCATCTCGGCCCACTTTTTGCTTCTCAAATCTAAGTAACCTCCAAAGCACCCTATTGTTGAGTTTGTACCTTAAGGAAAGTTCTGATAGCAATTTTTAAAGCTTCCACATGTCACTGATTAAAATCTTAATAAAGGTCAATTGCCAAGAAAATTATAAAAGTAAAGTTACATTAGTTAATAAGAATACGTTTCACATCCTCCCTTTCTCCCATTTTAAATGATACAAATTCGAAATCCTTTCAAAAAATTAAGTCTTTTAACTCTCATACTTTGAACCCTGTCATTCATCTTAGATGGATGGAGCAAAACTTTGACACTTGTAACCAATAAGAAAAAAATCTGGAAAATTGCCATTAGTGCACTGTAATCCCAAGAAAAAAATCAGCATTTCAAGGAATGTGAGGCTCATGATTTGTAACAAGTACAGGAATCAAGAAACAAACTGTATACAGAGTACAAAGCATGAGAATAACCTGTTTGTTAGTCAACATTGGACCATCACAAACACCAATAACAATGCGATCCTTCGCCAATTCAGCTGCCGACTACAAAAGAAGAAGAAAACCCCATCACTTTAAGATCTTTTCCTTTTCATGAATGTGATTTATTATCTGGGACAAGGAGGGAAAAGGGTATCGAGAAAAACCTTAAGAAAAAGGCGGTGACCATCATGTAAACGATCAAAAGTACCTCCAAGTACGACTGCTGTGTAGGAATTAGGTGGGGATAAGGTGCACTTTTGGTTTGCTTCCTCCGTTATTGCCATCTGCTTCTATACTTTCTTCGAGCTTAGGACAAACTGACAAATAGATGTTGGGTATTGTAAGGATCCAAGGAAAGGGGAAAGTTCATTTCAGCAAATTGGTGAATTTATAGCCTGTTTGGCCAAGCTTCTTTTTGGCCAAAAGTCTTTTTGTTTTTTTTTTTGCCAAAAGCACTTTTGGCAAAAAATTGAGCTGTTTGGCCAAGCTTTTGGAAGAAAAAAAAATGCTTTTGAGAAGAAGCAGAAGCAGTTTTGGAGAAGCAGAAAAAAGTAGCTTCTCTCCAAAAGCACTTTTTTAAGAGGCACTTTTGAGAAAAATACACTTCGAAGCAGGTTTTTACAGCTTCGCCAAACACTAATACTGCTCAGAAGTGCTTTTCAATCTAATTAGCCAAACACAAACTGCTTCTCACCAAAAGTACTTTTGATAAAAGCACTTTTGAAAAAAAGCACTTCTCAAAATAAGCTGATTTTTGAAGCTTGGCCAAGCAGGCTATTAGTCCCCATACTATCATTTTGGCACATTGACAAACTACAACAACAAAAAACAACAATGACCTAGTAAAATCCCGCTAGTGGGGTATGAGTAGGGTAGCGTGTACATAGACCCTATCCCTAACCCGAGGAGTAGAGAGGCTGTTTCCGAAAGAACTATGTGAATTTTGATCAATATTCTAAAATATAATTTTCATCGTACTGAAAAAAGAAAAAAATATAGTACTTTTCCTATTGAATATATAAATTTTTGTTGTAAGGGGTTGATCCAATTCAATTTAGTTTCGAAGATTAGTCAAATTGACTCTAGCAAAACTTGACAACTAATTTTGGATGGAGGAAGTAAGCAAAAAGAATACCAAAATTGAAGGTGGATATAAATTCAATTAAGATGGAAAATTACATCAATTGTAATAATTAAACATGCCTAACATTCCTTGATAAATAATAAACTGAAAATAATTGTCATGATATGTTCTCTATGATAGGGAAAGTTAGGCTATTGAAAATACTTCATACGATCTCAAATATTGAGTTATTGTTTCAGCGAACTGAATCTTCATATACTTGACCTTTAAAAAGACCAAGAAGTTGTTTATTGCTTCTTTTTTTCCAAATCTATTCTTACTATTTGAATTAATGGAGAGTTAATTAAATAAAACGTGTAGGGAGAGATAAAGAATAATTTAAATAAACTCTTATAATTAAGACAACTAGTTTCTCGACACATGCGTTATTCGTGAATCACTTACTTTTTCTTTAAATAAGCCATTCACCTAGGTTTTCATCTCCTATGATGATGGGCATGACTCCTACCATATTAATAAGCTGAAAATACGAGGGGTACACAAAACCTTATCTTCAAAGAAAAGTTGCAAAAGAAGACGCTAATGGAAAGCAATGAGAATTTCCCATTTTCAGTTCATGTTCAGAATAAAGGTTCACTAAGCATATGACTATTTCAATTATAAAATCCTCATTTGTTCATTGACCTTAGCCAAATCCCATCTTTTGAGTCCATATCCTATAGTTTTCAAGCGTGTTTTTCGCATTTGTATTCTCCTCTTACCATTCCGGGGAGTTGTCAAACTTAAAATAGACTCTTGAGGTGTTTGTGATGTATCCAGCTTTAGCAAGTGTGCCACTATATTAGCTTCTCTATAGCAATGTGAGGATTCACCATGTATAGTAGCTAAATTTCTTTGGATCTTTGATATCCATTCCAATAATTTCCATGAGGGAGCCCTATTTCCAGTGAATGAACAATGACCTTGGAGCCATCTCCAAAATCCCATTGTCAACAAGTGTTAGCTGCCATTGCTTCTGCTAGATTGTTAGTACAATAAGGCAGGGAAAGTGAAAACCATAACAATAGTGTTGTGATCCCTAGAGAAAGCACATGCAGTTGTAACTTTCCATTGAGCTACTATCTGTATTAATTTTGAAAAAATATTTCTCTTATTTGAGTTAATACATTGGGAAAGAAATCAGTTTTATCTATAGTTATCCACTATAGTACAGATTTCCTTCCAATTAGAAGTTAACTTGATCTCATCAAACTCATTAGCTATTTCATATTAAAGCTGAATCATGTACAACTTTATCGGTAGAAATATCAGCTGACATATCAAGAAGCACATTTTTATCCAGATTTTCCCAAATAACAAAGGGAGGAAGAAGTTTGAAAACAAGATCTTGAAGTTGATTCCCTGAGCTCCTGCCTCACCAACACCACAATAGGTTCTTAATAATGTGATCATTATAATTCATCTCAAAAGAGTTAGTAGTAAAGTGAACCACTTAAGTAAAAAAAATATAAACCTTGCCAAATCCCCCACCACCACCGGTGGTGAAAGCCTGGATGAATGGTTTAATTTAAAACAAAAATAATAGTCTCGAGATTTGGGGATACAATATTAAGGATGAGATAGAGAGAATATCACTAACTTACAAAGGTGGATGCTGCTGGAGAAGGGAAAAAAAGGGCTTAATTCAACCGAGAAGAAAAGTCAATTGAAAAGTTACAATAGAGAGGATAGTTGGCTAACAAAGTTTGAACGTAAGATTAGATGCTTTAGGAAAATAGATTTTATTAGCAATTATCAAAAAATACAATTGTTTTCTCCTATGAGATTAGATAACGGGAAGTGACCCAATTATTCTCTATAATGAAGAAGGCTTTCTTCCTCTAATTGGTACTAATAGTTCCAACTTTCGTTATAGATTCACCAAAATCCAACATGCCCTTAATGACTAAGACAACTTTAAAATCTTTATGGGAGATTTAAAAATATATCAACTTGGAATTTTGGAAAGTATCTAAGAAGATGAATTTAACAAAGTGAGAAAGAATTCCAACTCAAATAGTCCATTGGCAGTATATCATATCTTAAATAAATACAAATTAATGAACCTTCAAGAATTTCAAGAGTTTTTAGGAAAATTCAGCACTCATGCATTTTTAAAGATCACTAATCAGAATAACCATACAACCATTTCCAAACAGCCAATTTAGGGAACAAAACTATTCCGAAAGATATATTTTAATCTTTGGAGAGTGTGTAGTATCATTCCCATCAAGCTAACGACACAGAGAGAAGATAAACACAATCCACAATGTAGAGTTACGTGAAAATCACGAACATAATCCTCAACGAGTAATAATATCTCCACTCAGTTTCAAAATAAATTGCTAATTCAGCTAACCAACATAAAGAAACTCAAACCCAAATCTTATTATGATAATTCAATCCCCTTCTCTTCTCTATAACGTAGGCTCTTGCCCAAAAGGTATGTGACAAATAATATGTTATATGATTATTCTTGATATTGATGTCATTTCATTTTGTGGGTATTTCATGTTATGCTAGAAAATCTTTTTTCTTGGATGTTTTAACATATTAAAACCTCGAATAAAAAGCAAAGGGAACTATTTCCAACTATAAATTTACGACGAAATAAACCAATTTACAAATAAATACATCTGAAACTGATCAGTGCTGTTACACTTGGATAAATCTGTAATGCAAGAATCTGTCTTTTGTCCCACCAAAATCTTTGCTAAGAAATTTTAACCCCAAGTCCTTTTTCTTCTCCACGAACATACCACACTAACCATTTAAATCATAAATAAAAGAATGGATTATGAAGCATATGTACAAGTTATATTGACAAATTGCGGCAATAACCGTATTAAACAAAGCAAAAGAGAAACATAGAAAAGTAAGTGCAAAAACCGTGAAAACTAAAACTGAATTAGATACTAGTGATCTCAATATTCTTTCGGAAAACGATTAAGGTATTCACATAAGAAAATCAGTACTATAAAATTGACAACCAACTTACATCTCGACTATGCAAGAGACAGATCGCTTAGGATTTAGCCGGAGAAATAGATGGAGGGAATATTAATGGCGCCTAAAATCTGACAAGCAAGTAGATTTGGGGGAAAATATGAGAAGAAGATGACAAATGGAAAAATATAACAATTTGGTGAAGAGGTATTCAGATGCCAGACCTGTTGCTTTATCAAAAGAAGAGTAATAAGTGAGGAAAATTGGCATGGAGTTTCTGATTTTAAAGTCAGGGGAAGCAATCAGTGCAACTGTTAGGAAGATGATGTTAGAAGACACTGCTCTGTCTCCGTTGTTGCCGAGGACCGCAAGGAGGCGGAGACGAGAGCACTACTAACTATAACAGCTAAATATCTGAGAGCATTGTACCCAACTGCGGTAAGACCATTATAGAAAGCATCAATCATATGAGAGTGGAAAGAAAGTAGAACTGTGATTTAGATTAACACTCCAATGGCTTCATGCCATGACATTAGATGTCAAAGAACGATTAACAACTTGATCTACTAAAGACAACATTAAGAAGGAAAAGAAAAGAAATTATGTTTCAAGAATAGTACCATATCCACCATTAAGTTAGAGCTTAGAAGACAACTTAATAACATTATTTCATCAGACTGTAGGTTTGAGTTGTATACCTGTATTCAACTGAGCTACCTAAACTACTTTCTCAAAGTTTGTTTTCTTCATCAAATAGCGTACTACCTTACCACTTTACTAATAAGGGAAAAGTCCTTTACCAAACTAAGAAAGTAGAATAGATAATATTTTTTTCCCTGGTTCATAAAGCTTAGAGTAGCTCTTTCAACTCCCGCCTAATCCACCAACATGCTCAAGACCAACTCAACGTAAAACAAGGCGCAACGAGCTCTAGCTCCTAGTCACTAAGAAGTGCTATCTTGTCCTCTGGGAAGTGGGAAGCAGGAATCCGCCAAATAGGTACTTTCTCTCACATAAATTTTCCCTCCCATTTCATTTCAATGATGGAAGAATGGGATTTGAACCCATGATACAATCTTCTTGCAAGTCCATTTAGCAATAGTTAGCAGTTGCTACAAGAAGTACAATAGTTTTACAGCATAAAGGGAACCCCAATACCAAAATTGTCTAAAGATCAAATATTTTAACAAATTAAAACAGAAAAAGAAAAATGGAAATGGGTAACATAGAAGTAAGCTTAGAAAACCCTACCTGGTGGTTAAACGCTATGCTGCGTTCTTCTTGTTGTTGTAGTATGAAAAAGTGAACTCTATGGCAGCTAATTCTTTAGTCTACAGGCATTTGAAGTATACTTCGAGCTCCCCAATGTATAGGAGTAGATGAAACACGCTAATTGTATTGTCGAAGCAGGGAAGGAGCGTTTGGGTCCATTTTTTTGTTTTGGATATACAGACATATAATTTAATGACTAAAACCTGACAACAGATCCGTTGTAGTCTAGGTGGTTAGGATACTCGGCTCTCACCCGAGAGACCCGGGTTCAAGTCCCGGCGACGGAATGCTCTTTTTCATTTTTCAATTTCAAAATGTTTTGCTCTCATTTTACTTTACTTCATACTCTATACTCATCTTATGAAGATACTCTTGTTCAAACTGTTACCGAGCTTCTTCGGGTTCAAAAATCAGCTTATTTTGAGAAATATTTTTTAAAAAATAATTTTTGTCAGAAACAAATTGTATTTGGTCAATTAATTCGAAAAGTATTTTTCAGCAACAATTGACAATAATTAGTGTTTAATCAAATTTTTAAAGTAATTTCAAGTGGGTTTAAACTGCATATAGATGCTAGCTTTAATAGTAATAACAAAAAATGTAGCCTGGGAGGTGTATTCAAGAATGCCAATGGAATTGAGTAGTGAGTTTTGCAAAAAATTGGACTCAAAGCAGCACAAAATTGGAGAATGTTTCCTTTTGAAATAGAGATGGACTCCACGAAGGTAATCCAGTCAATCCAGTAAGGCAATGACATTATTAATGATCGCAGTTAAGAGAAATGACCCTCCAGCATCGTTCGGGCAAAAGAATTGTATATCTCATCTAATAGCAAAGAAGGTTGCTAATCTAACCAAAGGGATCTTTTTTTGGTTGAACTAGTAGAACATTATGTTTTTGCAAAATTTCTATCTTATAATGCTCGCAATACCCTAGCAAGCTTAGGAAATCAAAATGTCCTTAGTGACACCAATTATGAAGTCATGTATTGAACGCTACTTAGAATTAATATATATTTTTTATTTGCTAAAAAAGTAATTTCAAGTGTATTTCTCTCAAAATATTTTTTCTTAAAAGTGTTTTTGGGAAAAAATTACTTTTTTTTGCTAGTCAAAAATTACTTTTATTTCTACTCAAAAATACTTTTTCTTCTAAAAACTTGACTAAAAACCTCAACTTTAGAAAAAAAATTCTTATAAATTTTTGTAAAAAATTCACTTCTGCCATGTGCATTTTGCAAATTTAAAAGAGATAATACATAATTACCCCCGGACTTGTCTAACTTTACTAATTTCACCCTTATATTTCGTTGGGGTCTTATGACCCATGAACAATTTCGAAACAATGTTCCTTTCTTAACCGGTCCAAGTATCAACAAAGAAAGTGATTTCCACGCATGAATAAAATAATTTAATAAAAATACTATAATGATATTATTAGTGATTGCTCGTACCAGCACACGCCTAATAATGTATTTGAAACTTTTATATTTGATTAAATTTGTTATTTGATATGATTTTACAGATAACAAAATGAATGCATATAAGTGACCATCAATTCGGATATAAACAACATTGTATACTAACAGTTAACAACAAAAGAGTTAAATTGGTGGTCTTATGGACATTGTTAAGGGGCCAATATATTGTCATATAAAGTGTAGGACTAATGTGTAGATACCCAAAAGAGTAACCTTAGTTAATGATGGGCTAACTAAGGTTACATACATGTAACCAAGGTTACATTCTTGTGACCTCTGACTTTCATAACTCACATGTTAAATAAGGGGGGTTATGGTTCCCACAAGAATGCAAGACACATTCTCTTCTTCCTCCCACTGAAACTAGAGAGCATTTTTGGTCTTGCATATCAAGTGGAAAACCAATCCTCATTTTTGTCTTGGATATCAAGCAAAAGGGAGATAATCTTCAAGAAGGATTAAGGATCTTCCACTTATGGATTCAGGTACGCTTCCGCTTATGTTGTTATTCCAAATAATTTGATATGAAGGCTATAGTGTTTATGTGGATATATAATCCAACAATTGGTATCAGAGCCTCCTTCATATTTGGATTATTTGGAAGTTCATGAAATCCATGTTATATATAAAGCTTCATGTTTAAATTAAGATAGAATTTTGATTATGAAATTCTAGTACCATGATATAGCATGATTTCATGAATGATATGTTCATGATAAACTTTAGTATATTGAGATCTTGTTATCTCTAAATGAAATATTGAAATTTGCATAATTTTGGTTGATGAACAACATGATTCCTTGTTTAAGTTTCTTGTTGAAAGCAACATTAAGTTGTTGGACAGAATAGTAAGATAATCGATTATCTTATCCAGATAATCGACTATCTTGATAAGTTCACCAAAATTTTGCAAAACAGTAGCATACAATAATCGATTATTGCATTTTGTTCACCAAATTTTGCAAAACAGAAGCAGAGGATAATCGATTATTCTCCTGGAATAATCGATTATCTGGAATTTCCAACAAAAAATTGGAAATTCCAGAGAGCCAAGATAATCGATTATCCTATTAGGATAATCGATTATCCTATTAGGATAATCGATTATCCTATTAGGATAATCGATTATCCTAGTTTTTCAGCAAAATTTGAGATTCTAGAAGGCCCAAATAATCGATTATCAGGCTCAGATAATCGATTATTTGGCAATAAATTGCAGAAACGTTTTATTTTCTGGCAGTTTAATGAGGACATAATGTAAGAAACGTTTTTCATAATTAAAGAAACGTTTTAAGTATTAAGTTTTCAGATTTTAATTGTACATTAATAATATGTCAATTAATATTCAGTTTTTTAATTATTAATGTTTTGTACATTAATATTCAGTTTTAAGATTAATTGTTTTTTTAGTCCATCATGCTTCAGATTTTGTATTGTCTAATTAAGATTAAAACAATTAATATTCAGATTTTACATGTCAAAACATGTAAATTTTCAGTCAAGATTCAATATATGGCTTAAAGAACTAATTAGTTTAGCATCTAATATTTTAAATTAGTCAATTGAAACATTATGTTACCAAAGTAACCTCTTTTGTGTAGATTGATTAATTTTGAAGTATAAGATGACTGTGTGTGTTAGTCTTCCATGCGTTTAACACCGGCCCAAAGGAAGGTTGTTATTTGGCAGGAATTCGAACATGCTTGTGGTGATAAATATGTGACAATTATTCGGTTTTCCATGTGAATATTAAGTCGGCCCAAAGGAAGGCTTGATATTTGACAGGAGTTTATTGTCAATATTTATTTACTACACCAAGAGTACCACTTACAAGTTGATTTTCTGTCCAAAGACTAAAATCAATGTTGTGCTAGGTATCTTGTAATGGGATTTGCCTATTTTGAATCTGTAAACTAAAGTTAAAGTTCAAGTAATTGTAAGCATGTATTAAGTTATCCTTGTTCTATTTTCAGTGAATTCTTCAGCTGCTTCAATATCTGCAAACATTAACAGCATCCCTGTGCTTAACGGCACAAACTTTAAGGAATGGAAAGAGAACATTATGATAGTTCTCGGTTGCATGGATCTAGACCTTGCACTTCGGATTGAGCAACCTGCTTCTCTTGAGGATACATCTTCTTCTGATGAAAAGAAGGAGATAGAGAAGTGGGAACACTCAAATCGCATGAGTCTAATGATCATGAAACGTGCAATTCCAGAATCATTCAGGGGCACTATGAATGATGAAAATAATGCCAAAGTTTTCCTTGAAAACCTTGAAAAGCATTTTGCACAAAACGAAAAGGCGGAAACAAGTACTCTTTTGAGTAAACTTGTTTCCATGAGGTATAAAGGCAAGGGAAACATAAGGGAGTACATTTTGGAAATGTCTTATCTTGCTTCGAAACTTAAGTCAGTCAAGCTGGAATTACCTGAGGAACTGCTTGTGTACTTAGTTTTGATCTCTCTTCCTGCACACTTTAATCAGTTTAAGGTCAGTTACAACTGCCTGAAGGAGAAATGGACTCTTAATGAGCTCATTTCACATTGTGTGCAAGAGGAGGAAAGGATAAAGCAAGATAAGACTGAGAGTGCTCATTTGGCATCCTCTTCTAAAGATAATAAGAAGAGGAAAGGTAAGGAAATTGCGGTTGCAAAGCCCCAGAAGAAGCAAAATAAGGAACCTAAGGTTGAAACTACAGAATCAGGTTACTTCTTCTGTAAGGGGACTAATCACATGAAGAAAGATTGTACGAAGTACCACGCTTGGTGTGCGAAAATAGGTACATCTCTTTCTCTTGTTTGTTCTGAAGTTAATTTAATTTCGGTACCTAAGGATACTTGGTGGGTAGATTCTGCTGCTACTACTCACATAAGTATATCTATGCAGGGTTGCCTGAACTGCCGAAAACCAAATGATGGTGAAAGATACATCTATGTGGGTGACGGCAAGAAGGTGCAAGTTAAGGCTATTGGAAAATTTAGGCTGTTGTTTAAGACTGGTTTTTATTTAGATTTGAATGAGACTTTTGTTGTACCGTCTTTTAGACAGAATTTAATTTCTGTTCCCAAATTGGACATATCCGGTTATTCATGTTCATTTGGTGACAATAAAGTTAGTCTCTTTCAAAATTCAAATCTTATCGGTACTGGTCTTTTATCAACATATGATAGCCTATATTTGGTTGATATAATAACCTCACATAATGAAACTACACATACAAGTTCAAGTGGTACCAAAAGAAAATTAACTAATGAGAATTCGTTATCACTCTGGCACAAACGTTTGGGTCACATATCCATTCAAAGAATTCAGAAACTTGTGACAGATGGAATTCTTGATTCTCTTGATTCCTCAAATTCGGATATTTGTGTTGAGTGTATCAAGGGAAAACAAACAAACAAGACGAGATTAGGTGCTAAGAGAGCTACGGATGTCTTAGAATTGATACATACGGATATTTGTGGGCCATTTCCTACACCTTGTATGAATGGTCAACAATACTTTATCACATTCATAGACGATTACTCTCGTTATGGGTACCTATATCTTATTCATGAAAAGTCCCAATCCATAGACGTGTTCAAATCATATAAGGCCGAAGTTGAAAATCAACTAAGCAAAAGGATTAAATCCGTTAGATCTGACCGTGGTGGTAAATACTATGGTAGATATGATGGTTCAGGTGAACAACGTCCAGGGCAATTTGCTAAATTCCTAGATGAGTGTGGGATCGTCCCTCAGTATACTATGCCAGGCAGTCCTACTATGAATGGTGTAGCTGAGAGACGAAATCGGACCCTTAAGGATATGGTAAGAAGTATGATTTGTCGTACTACTTTGCCAGACTCACTCTGGGGAGAAGCATTGAAAACCGCAACATATATTCTTAATAGAGTTCCAACTAAAGCTACAATCAAAACCCCATATGAACTTTGGACTGGAAATAAACCCAGTATTAAGCACTTACACATTTGGGGTTGTCCAGCTGAGGCAAGGCCTTATAGGCCAAATGAAAAGAAACTGGATGCTAAAACGGTTAGTAGCTATTTTGTTGGATACTCTGAAAAATCCAGGGGGTATAAGTTTTATGATCCCACTTCTAGAACTATTTTTGAGACGGGTAATGCTCGGTTCTTTGAGGATATTGAGTTTGGGGGGTGGGGAGATAAAGTTGTTAGAGATTTTGTCTTTGAGGAAGAACATGTGTCTTTCCCTCAAGTTGTTGATCTTGGTCAGGGTGTTCTCATTCCTGACACGGATCACACAACTCCAGTTCAAGACAATCTCGAAAATCTCCCCAATCAAGTTCCTGATATTACTAATGAAAATCAAACTCAACAACCTCAAGAAACTGAAGTGCCATTAAGGAGATCCACTAGAGAGAGGAAAAATGCAATTCCGGATGATTATGTTGTATTTCTCCAAAAACAAGAAAGTGACATTGGACTTGAGGAAGATGATCCAATCAACTTCCGTCAAGTCATTAAAGGTTCTAACTCTCAAAAGTGGATTGATTCCATGAATGATGAGATGAAGTCTATGAGCGATAACGGCGTTTGGGAGCTTGTTACATTGCCCGAAGGTATTAAACCAATTGGTTGTAAATGGATATTTAAAACCAAGAGGGATTCAGGGGGCAATGTCGTTAAGTATAAAGCTCGCCTTGTCGCAAAAGGCTACACTCAAAAGGAAGGCATTGATTATAAAGAGACTTTCTCTCCAGTTTTATTGAAAGACTCTTTCAGGACTATAATGGCACTAGTAGCACATTTTGATCTTGAACTTCATCAGATGGATGTTAAGACAGCGTTTCTCAATGGTGACATTGAGGAAACAATTTATATGGTTCAACCTGAAAACTTTGTTTCGGGAGACTAAAAGAAAAGGGTTTGCAAATTAAAGAAATCCATCTATGGGCTCAAGCAAACTTCCCGTCAATGGTATTATAAGTTTCATGAAGTCATTACATCTTTTGGTTTTGAACCGAATATTGCTGATGACTGTATATACCATAAGTTCAGTGGGAGTAAATATATTTTTCTGGTTTTATATGTCGATGACATACTGCTTGCCTGTGACGATATAGCATTATTGCATGAAACTAAGAAATTTCTTTCAAAGAAATTTGAAATGAAAGATCTTGGTGATGCCTCTTTTGTATTAGGAATTCAGATACAACGAGATCGCTCCAAAGGTGTTCTCGGTCTGTCACAAAAGGGCTATATCGATAAGGTTCTTAAAAGATTTGGCATGCAGGATTGTAAACCAGACAACACCCCTGTTGCTAAGGGAGAAAAGTTTAGTCTCAAACAGTGCCCAAATAATAATTTTGAAACTTCGAAAATGGAGAAGACACCTTATGCTTCGGCTGTAGGTAGTCTGATGTATGCTCAGGTATGTACACGACCTGATATAGCATACATTGTTGGGATGCTGGGCAGATATCTAAGCAATCCGGGAATGGACCATTGGAAGGCAGCCAAAAGGGTCATGAGGTACTTACAGAGAACAAAGGATTACATGCTTACATATCGGAAATCGGAGCAGCTTGAGATCATCGGGTACACCGATTTCGATTTTGCTGGATGTCAAGATAGTCTGAAGTCTACATCAGGCTATATTTACATGCTTGCTGGCGGTGCTATCTCTTGGAGAAGCATCAAGCAAACTCTTACGGCCACTTCCACTATGGAAGCGGAATTTATGGCATGTTATGAGGCATCCAATGAAGGATTATGGCTGCGGAATTTTGTTAGTGGACTGCGCATAGTTGACAGCATTAAAAAGCCACTTAGGCTATTATGGGACAACAGATCAGCAGTCCTTTATGCTAACAATAACAATAGTTTGACGAAAGCAAAACATATGGACGTCAAATTTTGGGTTGTTAAAGGAAGAGTACAGAATGGACAATTGTGCATAGAGCACATAAGTACAAACTCCATGATTGCGGATCCGCTTACTAAGGGATTGCCACCCAAAGTATTTCATGAGCATATTGCTTGCATGGGTGTCAAATCAGTTAAGGATTATGAATTTTAGTGGGAGTTTGTATTATACAATTATGTATTGTCCATTACATTCAGTAATTCAGTTTTAAGGTTATATCTGCAGATATTCAGTTTTAAAGTTTTTTGTACTCTTAAGGTTTATGAATGATCTCAATAAAGAGAACCAGTTGGAAATAGACATTCTATTTCAGATCACACTTTATGTTATTTCCATGCTACACACCTATACTTGATACGTGATCTATGTTGGTTCTAGTTACGCAAGAGTAACTAAGAGCTCTTAGATCCTATGCTGGTATGATTGATGGACCGGGTTGTTCATGACAATTTTATTATGATAGCAATACTGAGCTCATAAGGTTATAATGTAACATATAATGCTAAGGTTTGTACATATGTATGAGTATATCGCCCAAGTGGGAGATTGTTAGATATATGGACTTATATCTACATACATATGAACAATATATGGATTAATTGTATGTTATGTGCTATCTTTTGGTTTGGCCTAAATTGGTGGTCTTATGGACATTGTTAAGGGGGCCAATATATTATCATATAAAGTGTAGGACTAATGTGTAGATACCCAAAAGAGTAACCTTAGTTAATGATGGGCTAACTAAGGTTACATACATGTAACCAAGGTTACATTCTTGTGACCTTTGAGTTTCATAACTCACATGTTAAATAAGGGGGGTTATGGTTCCCACAAGAATGCAAGACACATTCTCTTCTTCCTCCCATTGAAATTAGAGAGCATTTTTGGTCTTGCATATCAAGTGGAAAACCAATCCTCATTTTTGTCTTGGATATCAAGCAAAAGGGAAAACTTCAAGACAATCTTCAAGAAGGATTAAGGATCTTCCACTTATGGATTCAGGTACGCTTCCGCTTATTTTGTTATTCCAAATAATTTGATATGAAGGCTATAGTGTTTATGTGGATATATAATCCAACAAAACTTCCCTTTTGTATAGTATTTATTCAAATCAGCAGAGGGGTCCCTTTGAATTAACCAATCCCTAGTGTTAAATATTTTTCTTACTAACCAGCCTGCTTAGGAGTGTGCATAGTCATTATATCAATCTCATGTAATAGCTATGTATCCATCGGATAAAAAATAATGTATATTTATCTCATTTAGCTAGTATAATAAAGGTAAGAAATTGTGCATCGCATAAATCGCATAAATCTTGAATACTTTACTGTGATTTTTCGGGAGTTTTTGTAGAAATTATCCCATGAATATTATTGTTATTTTTGTGACCTAATACTAAAAATAAATATGTAACACAAAGTACTTTTATCACTCTTATTTAAATTTTGTGAAGTAACACAAATTAAAAAATTAAATCTTTAAGAAATTTTGGAATAACGGTTGACCTGAGCCTCCTATAAAAAACATTATAACTCACAAAAGTATAGTAAAAAATGATTAACGTTAAGGTAATATTATCTTACAACGAATAACTTAATATAAAAAAATATAGGAGTTGTTATTTATTAAAACAATGACAACTCATTCACATTTTGTCTTATACTAAGATATAGCTTCAAGATTACACTAATTCGACTTTTAATACTATATGATAATCGATTTTACGATTTTTTCTTTTTGTATTTCTTTCTTCATACACATTCTTCTTATAAAATAAATTTAAATATGTTAGGAGTTTTGTCAACTTAAGAAAATAAAATTTTGTATTATAAAAATTTAATTATTTACTTTACATCAAATAAATTATTTATTTATATTTAAAATTTAGTATTAGCTCAATTCAAGTGTTGAATATTTAAATTTAATAATAATTTTTTATTTAATTGGAATTTTGTGAATAAAAAATCGAAATGACATTTTATTTTAGATTTTTATATTTGCAAAATTATTAGTGTTATTGAATTTTATTAACTCTCTCTCTACACTCGTAAATATTTTTAGTTATTTTTTCTAATGTTTGACTGTTGTTTTAATATTATTTAAAAAGAAGAACAAAAAATATTATTTAAATAGAGAGGTAGTTCACATATAATATAGAAATGTGAATTGATCGTTGGACAAATTATTCATCATTAATTGATATCATGACATATATATATATATATATCACTTATTTTGACCCCATTTAGCAATTGATTTATGATTTCAAGAAAATAGCACCTCCACTATTTCATTCACGCCATTTAATATTAACAACTTTTTTAACAAATAAATACGTTTAGCATGCACAAATTCGTTAATAAGGAAAATATTATTTTCTAAATTTTAAATTTTAAATATCAGAAAGATATAGTTATATAAGCTAATTTTAATGGACTTTGAAGTCTTAAATATTAGGAATCTTTACATAATTCGAATAAAAAAATATTTTAATAACTAAAATTTTATGTAGTTGATTTCAAAGTTCTCAAAATATTTAAATGAGTATTTTGTCTAAAGTGAAATCAATTTTCAAAGGGTAAATATGTCGAACAATATTTTTTTTATAATAAATGTGAATATTACCATAACAACCTAAATAATTTACATCCTAAGAGCATAAAGTGTAGTAGCTTGTCCCAATACAACAAGACCTAAAAAACAAAACATTTCTAAGTACAGAACTTCAACCACTACGAAAGAAAGGAAAAATCAACTCCTAACTACACAATCGTTGTATCAACACATTTTTTAGTTCTTCTAGACTTTATATATATGCTCATTCTTTATGCGAGCTCCTTCTTTATTTGGCCAACACAGAATTCCATATTTAGATTGATTTGTCTAAATATTCCTCTATCCTTAACTTGCTAAGTATGGTATACCATTGCTCCTAGGATTGTTGTTGCAATTTTCTTCCTAAATTGCTTCAAATGCCTCCTTCTAATCCACTATAGTATCTCAGGTATGGCTATGTCTGGTAATCTGATGTCACCCCAACTAGCCAGTGCATCTCTCATATTTTTCACCCAACAACAGTCCCCAACCAGATGTTCTTGTGTCTCTAAGACTACCAAGCTACACATGCAACACTCGGCATCTCTTGTGATAGGAATATGCATTTGTATCACTCTTCTGTTCGTTTGCATTTTTGTTTATTTGCTAGCCATCCGACAAATTTGTGCCTTGGTAGCATCATTCTACTCCATAACAAATTCATTTTCTAACATCTTGAAATATGCCCTAGCATTGCATTGTAATTGATAGAAATAGAATAAGCTCCATTACTAGTCAAGATATAAGTGTTTCCATTGTACCACTAAGTCATACTATGTTTTAAACCATTAATCTTCTTCCCATACCAACTACAATACGCAGGTGGATTGTAATCCCAAATGTTTCTACACGACCTCATATACACTCCATACACCCATCTTACCCACATTACTTCCTTGTTGGTCACTGGTTGCCATACCAATTTACCAACAGACGCTATATTATAAAGTTTACACCCCTTAATATTTAACCCAACATGCTTCTTTGGCATGCATATAAGTCCCATGCTACAATGGCATCTTTTTATGCTCTTTTGTGCTTCCCTATAAATATTTCCTGCATTTCATGTCTACTTATTTGAGGGAGTATAAATACAACTCCCCCAAAAATTGTATATTGCAAATAGCATTGCACTATAACTTGCAGTCTACCTGCATAGGATAACTATTTTGCATAACCTGACTGAATTCTCTTTGTAATCTTCTCCATTAGATTATGGCATTCTACTTTGCTCCACTTCTGTGATGTTAAAGGTAACCCCAGATATCTCAAGGTAATGTACCCACTGAGATGTTACTTGGGATTGTCTGCTTAATATCCTCATCCATTTCTACTAGGGAAATGTTTGATTTCTCCATGTTAGCCACCAATCCAGAAACTTCACTAAAGTGATTCACTACTTCTATCATTCTATGAATGGAATAAATATTGCCTTTGTAAAACAACATCAAGTCATCTATAAAGATTAGGTGAGTCATCTTGGTTTCCTTGCACATGGATGAAACTGAAAATTTGGGAGCTCACTCATTATTCAACCCTCTATGTAGATACTCCATAATAAGAACAAACAATAATGGAGACATAAGATCCTCCTTTCTAAGCCTTCTCTTCCCTTCAAAATATCCAAAACCTCCAACATTCACCTTTACTGTGAATGTAGTTGTGGTAACATACACCATGACCAGCTGTATGAATGGCATTGGAAAATCATAGCCTTTAAGCACTTTCTCTAAGAATTCCCATCTGACCATGTCATAAGCTTTCTTTAGGTCAATCTTTATCAAACACCTTGGAGTAGTCTTCTTGTTGTAATGCCTCAATAGGTCATGCCATATAAGTACATTATGAATGATAGATCTTCCTTCTATAAATGCTGCTTGGTTGTCAACTATAATCAGTGGAATGGCTTTCCTCGGTCTCTTACATATGATCTTACAAATGCACTTGTAGAGAACATTGCAACATGAGACAAGCCTGAATTGGCTAGTCCGCAAGGGATTCACTTTTGGTATAAGAGCTATACTAGCTGAGTTTATCTAAGTAAGTAGTTGCCCATTGTTAAGGAACTCCAACACCGCATTGATTACCTCCTCACCAACAATTGACCTTGATGTTTTATAAAGTCCACTACCATAGCCCTATGGTCCTGGACTCGTAGTTTTATTTATATTAAACAAGGCAGCCTTTACTTCTGCAACTATATATGGTCTAACCAACTGCATTTGTTGAGTAATTACTAGTATATTTTCATTCTTCATAAAACTTTAAAAGGCATGAGTCCTAAGCCTATCCTTTGTTCCTAAAAGCTCTTGATAATAGTCCACAATTATACCTGCTATCGCATCTTGGTCTGATCTCATACTTCCAAACTTGTCAGATAGTTGAATTATAGCTTATTGTAATATCTATAATTATCATCTCCCAACTTGATCCATGTATCTTTGCTCCTCTATTGAAGGAATACTTCTGCCAAGTAAGAAGATCTTTTGAACTTTTGGAACTTCTGCGATTCTTCTGCCTGCAGCCCAACATCCAATAGATTTCTATGAAGTTTTTCTTGAACTGTGGCCAAGGCTATTCTATCTGCATCAGCTACTTTAACAATATTGTTGAAATATCTTCTATTTAGCACCTTTAGTTTTTGCTTTAGAAAATTTAGTTTCTTAACCACTCTGAACATACTACATCCTACTATATCCTGCTTCTATCCCTCCCTAACTACATCAAGAAAGTTTGGATGAGTAGCCCAAACATTGCAGAATTTGAAAGCAGCTTTTACCCTCCTATGTGAGTTTGTACTTGATAGTTTGAGTGGACAATGATCACTTATCCCCTCCTCTAGATATTGTGACATATATGCTGTCATTGAATTGAGCCAAGTTGTATTGTTGAACACCCAATCAATCTTTGAAGATCCTACTATCACCATGTTTGTCATTCCAAGTATACATGCTCCCACTTCTTGGTAATTCAACCAGCTCACATTGTTCTATATACTTATGAAACTCTGCTATTTCAGCCATAGTTATATCCATGGACTCTCATATTCCTACTCACTGTATCTAAATAACTCTAGAGGCTTCTTCATTCTTCTTTTGTATTGAAAATATATACTATAGTCACCATAAAAGTGATTTGCAAACTATTGTGAGTCATCTCACATATAATTGCTTGAGCAGTCATAGAGCTAAGAGTGAATTTGAAACACTCTTGTCTCCATGCCAACTAAGTTCTCCCATTATAATGTTCCCTCAAGTTAGTTATACTCCCCCATCCACCAAATAGCTTGTTAGCCACTTGGTCAATTTTCTCAGTCTTTATTTTTGTTTCCAACATACCCTATCAAACCTATCTCTTCTTTATTACAAAGGAGTGTCACCTTATTTTGTTTGTTACGGGCATTCATACCCATAATATTCCAACATAGTATGTTATCCGTTACCCCTGGGAGGAGGTATTTTTCCTCCCACATTTTTGTCCATTTTGATGACGCTACTCTCAGTTACAACATTATTATTTGCCTCCAATGATTGAAAGTTATTACAATAGCTTTTATCTCTAGCTATTTTCCCCTGTTGTACCTGTCTTCCAGTAGCTCTCACAGCATTTATAGGAGTCACACATCCTGCATTGTCCTGCTTGGACTGAGTTGTTTGCTTTTCTGTTTCATTGTTCCCTTGCTTTTTCCTATTTTCTACCCCTACCTCCTTATCGGTAGTTTGAATCACTTGTTATGTTGTTACTTCATCCTTTGTCCTACTAGTTTTCTCTGTTGGTGTAGTATCTGCAGTTTGTCTCTTTGCTCTACAAACTTGTTCATCATGACCATATTTCTTGCACACTTTGTACAATGTTGGCTTCCAATCATACTACACTTTATGTTCCATTAACAACCCTTTTTTATTTTTGAAGAACACTGTGTCTGGCAGTTTAGTATCCATCTGAACCTCAACTAGGAGGCGTGCAAAACTCATCCCAACCTTTTCTCTGTGTGATTGTCGACCATCAATGGTCGACCAATTAAACTCCTAATATTGCTTAGGCCTTTAGGACTCCAGTACTTGGAGTCCATCCCGGACAATTTTACCCATATAGGGATAGTATAAAACTCTTCTTTAGTGAATTCCATATTTGCATGACATGCTTTCACAATAACTGGTTTGTTGTCAAAGTGATATATATCACCTTGTAACACCTCATTCTTCCCTATCACCAACTCAACCTGCACAATCATTATCCCATTTTTTAAAATTGAAACCTTATTTATACCATGTATACCCCACAACCTGCGAACATATGCATTAAGCATTGTGAACGGGGTGAGCTCCCAATACATAACACACTATTGTTGATTTCCAGTATTGAATTTCTGAACTTATGTCCTCGGCCTCAATTTCACAAACAGGTACCTTGTCATATATTTCAGGCTCTAAAAAATCAATTGTAAAGCCAACATTTGTTACCTTAGTTATATCAAAATTATCCTAGATAGATCCCCTAGTATTTAGCTCTAGTGAAGCTTCAGCTTCATCAGCGCATGATAATTTTCCACTCATAGTTCTAGAATTCAGCATGTGTGGCGCTGTCGACGATGTACCTTCATCCAATTCCCTGACCTACGGTCCTAATTGACTGGCAATTGATAAGATTTCACTTCCTAGCTCTTCGATTTACCCTTGTTCGATCCGATTACCCATGCATGGTATTGTTCCATTAATTTCTTCCTTATGGAGCCGCTTTTCTAGATTATCAACTACTTTCATCTTGTCATCTAATTACTAGGGATTTTGACATGTTTCATGCTCCTTCTTGCTTACATTTTGATTATAAATTCTTACAAAAATAGTCCCAAAAGAATCATAAGTTGTGCTTGATTGCAGGTTTGATCAACAAAGTGACGAGACGTCAAAGATCGGCTCAAAAGGAGTGAAACTGCACAAGTACCAAAGACAAGACAACTCAGGACAAGCAGGCCTAGTGCGGCCGCACTACACTTTGTGCAGTCGACACTAGGGAGATTCAGAGAGCTGGATTTGAAGGCATCAAAGCAGTGGGACCGCAGTACATATAGTGCGGTCTGCACTGAAGACACCATGACTGCACTACCATTATATGCAATCTGCGGATGCAAACTTCAGAGCGATGTCAAGCGCTAAGGTTCAAGCCTATGCGGTCCGCAGTCGTGTTTGTGCGGACGGTGCTAGACTCTTTTGTGACTGCATTCCATTTTGTGCGGTCTGCGGAGCCTTGGTTCAGAGAGTTGGTTTTTTAAAGTCAAGAGCCTAGTGCGTCCGTACACCATTTTGTATCGTCCACACTGACCCCGTAAGGGCATTTTTGTCCAGTTCTTTATCTTAGTATAAATAGAATATTTTTCCATTTTTAGGGCATCACCTATTACCAGACTTGAGCTGCGCTCGTGAGAAGGCATTTTGTAGCCATTTTGGGCACTCTCACGTAGTTTTAGTCATTAAATCATTATATTTACTTCAGTAATTTAATATTATGTCTTTCTCTTCATCTATTTATCTGATTTTCTCTTCAAGCATGAGTAGCTAAACTCATTAGCTAGGATTGTGGCTCAACCCTAGGGTAGATAATTGATGAGTGTTGCAATTTAGGGCTAGATTGGCTATGGGTGTTGGTTATTTGGGTCAATTTTATGGTTTAATTAATGAATTAATGGTTGCAAACACATGTTTGTGCTAAGTTGACTTGGGTTCTTCTTGAGAAAGAGAGCTTAAGTCTCCAAAATTTACCCAACAAGGAATTGGGATGGACTCAAGAGATTTTATAGTCCCAATTAAAGGGTTAAACCTCGATAGAGTAATTACCCGACTTGCACCCTAGTTGCTTGAGCAAAAGTTGCCTATCTAATTGGTCTTGAGAAAGTCAATTGGGCAAAATTACTCTCTTTATCAAGAGGTGTGAGAGTGGGTAACATCATGCAATTATTATAGCATAATTCCCTAATCATGTCAATCATGCCTTGGAAGCAATTACCCGTCAATTAGCCACCTAGGTTAAAGTGACTACCACAGTGACTTTTCATATGCTAGATACAACTTGGAGAAATTCTCGCTTAGCATAATTTAGTTGCAATTATAATTAGTAGTTGATAATAGTATATTATTAAAGAAAAACCCAAAAAATAATTGGAAGTGATATTTGGAACAAGTACACAAATCCACTCTAAATAGATACTCGACTCCATTTCTAGCTCCATGTGAAAATCGATCCCGACCCACAAATCAAGTAAAAGCTATTGCGACCTTTTCTTCCTACTTTTTAGTAGTGCGGAGTAGTCAGCGATCAACTTTTTGGCGCTGTCGCCTGGGAGCTAACGGTTTTGGCTTCCTATTCAGTTAGTTTTGTGTTTTGTTATTCTTTCCTTCTTTGTTACTTGTTTGTGACATTATTCAAGTACCAACATGGATTTAAACAACGCTAATAACCCTCTTGGAAAAGTGATATCGGGGGAGGAGGTAGATGATCTTAAGCAAGATGAGGTGCCTCTTGCACCTCAAGGATAATAGAGAGGCTGGAATGCCAATGCTATTTCAAATGACAATGTTCTAGACCCTCCTCTGCCACCTTTAAGAGTGGCTCCCAGAGTATTATTGAACCAAGGCTATGCAAGTGCTATTGTCCCACCCCGAATCCGAGCGGGCAACTTTCAGATAACCAATGTGATGTTAACCTTACTTGAGAAGCATGGGTACTTCATGGGCACAACAGATCAAAATGCCAACAAACATCTCAAGGGGTTCGTAGATACATGTTAGGGAAGCAAGCAGACGAATGTTTCCGAGGATGCGTGGAGATTGAGACTTTTCCTGTTATCACTCCCGGGAAAGGCATTATATTGGCTCAAGAGATTCCCCAACCATTCTATCACAACTTGGGATGAGTTGGCAGATAAGTTTATTGCCAAATTCTTCTCACCAAGTCATATGGCGGCACTTCGGGATGAAATATTAGCCTTCAAGAATGAGCCAATGGAACCTTTGCATGAAGTCTGGGAACGGTATAGGACTATGGTGAAGGAATGCCTAAATAACGATATGACCGAAGCCATGATCCAACAAACCTTTTACTAGGCATTGTCACACCTCTTTTTTTACATACACCCACGAAGGACGTAGATAAGAGAGTTTTTCCAATTAAAGGACAATCAAAATGTGATTTATTTATTCAATGATTTCAGAGTCGCCACTTGGGATAATTAATGGTGTCCCAAGTTACCGGTTTAATATCCCGAATCGAGGATGGTTTGACTCCGTAATACAGTCTGCGAGCCAGAAATCCAGGTAAGAAATTATGTTAACCCGGGGGAAGGTATTAGGCATTCTCATGTTCCATGGTTCTAGCACAGTCCTCAACTGTTATATTTGCTTAATTATCTGATTTTAATACGTTTTGAACCTATGTGCAAATTTTAACTTTTTAACCGCTTTTATTTAATTTTAAGAAGATTGCAACATTATTAAAATATGTCTTGAACCACATCACATAAATGCACCTGTAATTCACAACACATTATCTAACATTGAGATTTGTATTTGGATCACATAAATGCGCACTCGAGTTTAGGAAAGTAGATTTTGAACTAGTTGCGTGTTTTTAAATTTGCGAGGGCCATGTAATTTTCTAAATGGCATACCTTGAACCTAAATCGCAATCCAACTAACTAGCTAAGGACTAACATGATTTGAATCCAAAGAAAATTAAACTGGTCTTGAGAACTAATAAAACAATAGTGAAATGAGCAAATGGGCTACGTGAGAAGCCCTAGTGACCTGAAGGTCCAATTAACATGTACACCTGCCCACTTACCTAGAACCCAAAAGATATCCAGGCTTGAAATGAGCTAGTGGCTGGCACATCGACACAATATTGGGCCAAATCTGTAGGGTCCAATTCCGTAACCCAACTGATTCACCACACAATAGACCAGTTGCTTGACCACATATAGCATATATTAACCTGGACTACCATTTTTAGTGATTCCAAAGTTTTGGCTCAAATAAAGCCCAAATCTAACGAGGGAATGGGAGTGTTAGCATGTTGAACCTATGTGAATCTAGTTTAATGACCATATAAATTGGAACCCAAACCTGTTATGCTAATTTGTGATTCCTTAATTGATACCAACAAGTTTTATCCCTGAACTTGAATACTTAAACAATGAACAAATCAAAGATACTTATTCTTATGGAAGCTAAACAACTGACAAGCAAATCAACACATGGCTACCACGAATGCATGATTACCTAACAACCAATTTTCACTTAATGATATACCATAGCACTTCTAAACATTCCAGACCATATAATCATCACCAACAGTTGTTCGAATACAGGATCTCATATGAACAAAGTACCCAGTTTAAACAATCTTAAAGCTGAAGTCTCATATGAAGAGATATATGTTAAGATCCCCGACAGCCCCAAATTGTAACAGTTCATGGTTCAATTATAACATAAAAACCTATCTAATCCAACTGAAAACAACTAAATCACATTAAAATAGATGATTAAACATATAAACATCAGGAAAGAAGTAAAAGAACAACGCGGACTTAATGTCATGCTTCAAACTCTCATTGCATCTTAATTATGAAACTACAATCATCAGAATTCAAGGGCATGTACCTGGAGTTTTTATTAAAAAAAAAAAAAGCAATCGGAAGTAAGGTATTAGCAAAGCAATATCAGCAGAAGATCAACCACAGCAGCAAAAGCGCAAAAATAACCAAGCACAAAGACCAGTTTTGCGCCAAATTCAAACCGATTGTCAAAATGTAGCCAAACTTGAATCAAAACCTTGAAAACCGGTAGGTTCAACTCATTTTAATCTTATAATATTCAGGAATTGTTTCAGCCATGGAAAGTTTCAAAATTCAAAGAAGAAGCTCAATTGAACAATATTCTTTCAATTTTCAGCCATTTTTTAGCTTTCCTTTTTTCTAAACTCTATGAAACAGTAAAATTCATGCAGCTTTTGTATTTTTGGGCTTTCAGCTCTTTTGATTTTCAGGATTTTTCCCCTTTTAATTCTTTTTTTGTTTTCAGAATGTTCATGTCCTTTTATAGACTGAACATTAGGACAATCCTCAGAATTTGTTTTTGTCCTATAGTCCCCGATTTTATGACTTGCTTGCCAAGTTATATCTGAAATTTGCTAGCAAACCCCTACTAGAAGTTTCTGTAAACTGTTACCAAAGATTCCCTAACCTAGACTACCCAAAGTACCCCTTAGTTGACCTAAAATTACCCCTTAGCCTCAAATCGGTCAAGGATTAACCGACCCAGTGATTATACAGACCTGGGCTAAAAAATGATTCAAAGACCAAATGTCATAGTGATTCAAAACCAAAAAATAACAAAGAAGCAACTGGAGAATTCTCACAAAATTTAGAACCTAGACTAGAATACCAATTAACTCAAGATTGAACTACATTAACCCATTGATCAAACAAGATTAAACCAAATAATTTAAATGATGAATATGAACACGAAATTCATCAAGCAGGACCAAACAAAAAGATAGACTTCAGAAAAAATAAAACATGCAGTATTTCAAAACTTTGTAATTAAACCTAACCTTAATTACTAGCTAAGTGAGTTCCATTATTAAGAAAAACAAAACAAAAATGAAGAAAATCAAACCAATGAGAAGCAGAAATACCCGATTAGAGAGTCTCCAATGCTAAATTAATGCCAATGACAAATGAGAATCAATGAACAATGATGACAGCTTGGTTGGTTGGTATTGCCTTGGCCGTAATCCGGTGGGCTTTAAAATGGGCCAAAAATGATGCTAATCGATTGTTCTTAATGAGAAAAATTGATTGACATAACCTTTGGTCGAATCAAGCCTTGAAATCTACTGGAAATCAGAAAGAGGAGTATATTAGCTGTTCTCATTTCGTTTGGCATTTCAGATTTTGAATTGACACGAATGGACGAGGGTTTTGGGGTAACTAGTGGTAGCTACGATATGAGGAGGATGTGGTGATGTTTGGTGTGAATTTGAGGGTGGTTGGACAGTGGTGTCGCCGGACACGGCGGAAGGAGTCAGAACTTCTGAGCAAGATTTGGGAAGTTTGGCTAGGTTTTGAGGGGAGACGATAGTAGATTTTGAAAGAGGAGAGGGAGGGGAAGCGATGGTGTTATGTTGGTGGTCATTGGAGATCCGCCGCCGGCGAAAACGATTTCTGGTAGGCGGTGTACGGCAGAGATTGTGGGGGTTCTCTGAGAGGTGTGGGGGATGAGATAGGGGCGTTTGGACATTAATATACTCGTGGACCCCTAGTTCTAAGCCGTTGGATCAAAGATCCTCGGCGGCTGGGATTTAACAAGGGCAAAACGATGTCGTTTTGGGTTATGGGAGTTGCTGGACCGGGTCAGTGACCGGGTTTGGGATGGTAATAGGGGTTTTTAACTAGGCTGTCCCAAATATGCTTTGTTCTTTATTTTCTAAGTCAACATTAAAGCCTTTTCAATTTTCTTTTCTTTTCTTCTTTTTTTTTTCAAAATTAAACTAAAATTTACATTAAATTATAAATCCCAAATTAACCTATAAAAAATGATAATTAATCCTAAATAATAGTCATCACAAATAATTAAAATAAATTAAAAGAAAAATCACCTAAAAGCAAAGTTAAAATTAAAGGTGCAAATTAAACCATTTTTTATTTTCCCTTTTTATAAAATGATTAATTGCTAACTAATTATTTAAAAAAATGTCAAATTGAATCCTAGATCCACATGCAACACTTTTTATGTATTTTTCACTAATTAATATGCACAAACAAAAATGAAAACAATTAACAGAAAATTTATAAGATTGCAAACAACGAAAAGAAATTATTTTTGTTTTGAAATTGTGGGAGTAATTCATATAGGGAAAAAATCATATGCCCACAGCTAATCCTCTTTGTTCGGAAACACAAAGAGTTTTCGTGCAAAGATATGTGAGTGAATACGAATGATTTTTGCCCGTATGAGTACTCCGTGGGAAACATTTTTGAAAAGCTTGACCGCACCCTGCTTCGTAGGTTGCCTACATATCCTCGGCTAAAAGGAATCAGGTCAGTGTAGTTTAGGAGTGTTTGGTAGTTGGGACTACTATGGAGTTGTGGTTGCTATTGTTGCTGCTACTGCTTACTAGATCCCCTTACTACACCGCGTCAGAATAAAAAGAAGCTATGCTAAGCTATGACCTATGTATTACAAAAAAACGTATCTAAGTCTTCAAACTTGCTCTCAATCCTAGTTACCTTGTTGACCTGTATTTTTTCCTGTGAAACTCCTTGTTGCCTGGTTGGTACGTTTCCCTTTGTCCAGATGGATGCCTGATTGCTGAACTTGAATTATATTCCCTTGTTCTCCAGGTGTGCGCCTAATTACTAAAACTTGAATTGCATTCCTCTTGTTCTCCAGGTGGGCGCCTGATTGCAAAAAACTTGAATTGTATTCCCTTGTTCTCCGGTGGGCGCCTGATTACCAAACCTTGAATTGTATTCCCTTATTCTCCAAGTGGGCGCCTGATTGCCAAAACCTCGAACTGTATTCCTCTATTCTCCAGGTGGGCACCTGATTACCGAAGTTTGAATTATATTCCCTTGTTCTCATGGTGGGCGCCTAATTGCAAAAACTTGAACTATATTCCTTTGTTCTCCAAGTGCACACCTAATTACCAGAACTTGAACTATATTTTCTTGTTCTCTAGGTGGGCGCCTGATGGCCAAAAACTGAATCATATTCCCTTGTTCTCCAGGTGGGGCCTGATTGTCAAAAACTGGAGCTATGTTCCCTTGTTCTCCAGGTGGGCGTCTGATTGCCAAAACTTATTGTATTCCACTGTTCTCCAGGTGAGCGCCTGATTGCCAATACTGAATTATATTCGCTTATTCTCCAGATGGGCGCCTGATTGCCAAAAACTTGAACCATATTCCCTTGTTCTACAGGTGGGCGCCTGATTGCCAAAACTTAAATTGTATTCCCTTGTTCTCCCTTGAATCAATACCCTAGACCTTTTTACCATTAAATTATTGTTGATTTAGCATATTCTTTGTTTTAATATTATTTTGAATTAGTTAAAAAAAACCCATATTTATTGATAAAAATCTTGCATTTGGAAATTGTTTGAGGTGGTAATAACATCACCAAGAGTTGTAATCTATAGGTTAGTTTCCTGAGGATTCGACTCTGGACTTAAAATTTGAGTTACATTTGCAATGATTACTTTGTCTTTTATAAGACATAGTTGGGCGTGATCACATGTACCGAGGGAGAATCCTACGCAATCAACATTTTGAGAAGGGGCTTATATATATTATATAGAAAATGTAAGATTGGTCGACCAAGGAAAAATTTATCATTTTACTCTATCATTTTATTTTATTTTATTTTTCTATACGTATTCCTACCCAAAAAAACTCCCAACACAATTCCAGAACCCTCCACTGTTTTCATAAATCTATTTCCTTCATTTCACACTTCGAACTACTAGTCCTCTTTTAATTATATTTATCTTCTAGATGGGTCTCTCAATTTCACGTAAACTTTTCCTTAATTTTGCTATAATCTTCTCCAACTTTTGCTTGGCTGAATCACTCATTTGTCGTTGAACAACTTATTGTGTTTCCCAATGAATTGTCTTATGTGTGAAAGGCAATCCAAAGCCACCTATTGCTCTACCATCGTTCTACCCCTTCGATAGAGATTGAGTGTACGTAGGAGCTTGCAGATGTATCTAAGCTGCCTCTTCTTTCGTTTTAATTTCAGAAAATCTCATCCATTGAGATCGAGCCCGGTAAATGGTATGATCATTTATTTATTAAACATTTATATTTGTCATATGAAATTAAGTTAGCTGCCTCTTCTTATTTATATGGTTCAATCTGCTTTACTCTCGATAATTTCTATTCTTTCTAATTAATCTTTGTTGATGACTTTTGTCGTAAAAGATTAAATACAGACGATTCATAGTAGTAAGGAAGAAATAGATTTTGTTGTTAATGAGTATAAAATGCTCTATTAAATAATTGAGTAATACAACAAATTTGATCTTGTAGCATATCAAATTAAGTTAGGCAATTCAAATAGAGTTTGTGAACGACCTGTATATTCATTGATGAATTTTTGTCAACAATTAAACAAGCAAAGAAAGTAAGATACAAAGAAGAGAGGTTCCATGAACAACCACTAAATTAAGTGAAGATACACTAGACAGTTGTACATGAGTCGAGGATAAAAGAATTTGCAGAAGATGAATTTAATAGTCTTCTTATTAAGATTCAAGGCACACAAAAATATGTTTTGAGAAAAAAGGAATTCAATGAGAATTAGTATGTATGAGTTTATATGTTTTTCTTATAAATGCAGTTATATAAAAAGCAAAGTAGCATTTATGCAAGATTTTTAACTTACTTTGATTATCAATTTCTATAATGGAATGTTTGAGTTCTCCATTGATTGATTAATTTTAATTACAGTAGAAGCTAATAAAGATGCATAAAAAGTTTCAAAAATGCGCACGTTAGCTGATTTCTAATTTCTCTCGGCGCACGATAGCAAAGAGTGTCGTTGTGCCCGGAAATGGCTCGCCGCCGGAAAACTGCACCGGCTGATACTGTCCAGACTGTCACCCTTGACCATGGTGCTGCTAAAGCACGAGAACCGCTGACTTTTGGGAGCTTCCTGCCCCAGAAATTTCAAGCCGTTGAGGAGATTCATGAAGCTGAATGTGATGAAGATGCAATGCAGAGTCCGATAAACAAACCAGAAGGGAATAATAGTCAAGCTGTATGCCGACTACAATTTTCTGAGTCCAGTAAATCGGAGGTGTCCTATCCAACTGCAGCTGAGGTTGTGCAAGGAAATTGTAGTGCTCAAATGGGTAAGCCACTATCCTTTGTGCCTCACACGAACAGAGACGGTAAGAAGATCGCCAAATTAAGTGAGGATGATTTGAAGCCCAAAGTTGCGTACTGGGAAACCTCCTTAATAGGGTATGTTATTGGTGAGGCTCCTTATGAGAAAGCAATGGACAATTTTGTTATGCATGTGTGGAATTCTGTCGCTAAACCTCAGATTCATTCTGAGGGTTACTGCATTTTCCGCTTTAATTCGATTGCTGACAGAGACCAAGTTATCCAATCTGGACCTTATTCATACAGGAAAAAACCGCTGGTATTGAGACCTTGGGAGATTGATTTTTCCTTCCAGAATGACATTTTAAGCACAATCCCTGTATGGATTAGATTTCTCGGGCTACCTGTGGGGTACTGGTCTACTGATGTGTTGAGTAAGTTGGCTAGTGTTGTAGGTAATCCTCTGTATACAGATAAGTTCACAACTCATTATGAAAAAATTTCTTATGCTCGAGTGCTAGTGGAGGTTGATGCTGCTCATCCTCTTCCTGATCTGTTAGAGATTGAAACTCCATTTGGGCCTAAGGTTCAACAGATTGAATATGACTGGATGCCTCTGTTCTGTAACCATTGCCTAAAGTTTGGTCATGATTCTATTGACTATTGGTATAACACTAAACCTAAGGCTGGGAAGGAGCAAAATGAAGAGGGTAAGGCAAAGAGGCAGGAGCTCAGAGAGAAGAAGAAACCTAAAGCTGCTAAACAAGCATGGCTTGTTAAGAAAACTCAAGTACCTGATAGCCCGCAGGAGATGATCCCAGAGCAAGCTGAGCCTATCAAGACTAATGATGTAGTGGAGATCAATACCAACCAAATGATGCTTCCTCACCATGAGACTCAGCAATTCCCTATCAACCAGGAGAGGACTATAGATACTGATAGTGAACAACAGTGCAGGAAGATTGATGAATGCAATAAAGGGAAGGCAGCTGTTGATGTGTTAGATTCTGGTAGAAGAGGTAAACAGATTGACCCGTGGCCCTCTCATAATCAATATTCCTTGTTACTATGAATATAGTCACTTAGAATATGAGAGGGCTAAGCCTAGCCCATAAGCAGAAAGAGTTGAAAAACTTTCTTGCTGCTAATAAAGTAGATGTTATAGGGTGTCTTGAAACAAGATTAAAGGAACATAAAGCTAAGAAAATCCTAGGAAATATTGCTAAGGGCTGGAATGTACACTGCAATTATTCTAAGGCTGTGAATGGTAGAATTTGGCTGCTTTGGAAAAATCACATTCAGTTACAAATCTCCCTTGTGACTGGCTAGTTCATCCAATGCTTCATTGAAGACTCCATTAGTCATGTTAGGACCCATGCCAGTATCATCTATGCTCAGAATGATATTCACCTTAGAGAACAGATGTGGACAGATTTGAGGAGCATTCTTATACCCAGCCAGGACACTTGGTTATTGAGTGTTGATTTCAACAATGTGTTAAGCCCTGATGATAGAATTGGATCTCCTATCAAAAAAGCTGAAGTTAAAGGATTTAAGACTGTTATTAATGACCTGCAGCTCACTCCTCTCAGAGCTACAGGATGACATTTCATTTGGTCTAATAAACAGGGTACTGCAACCAGAGTTTATAGCAAAATTGACTGGGCACTGGGCAACTACCAATGGTTACAGCAAAATGGTCATTTAGAAGCTGATTTCATGAATCCCTCTCTGTCTGACCATTCTCCTATTCTCATCAAATGTGGATGTTTCAAACTACTACACCCTAAGCCATTCAGATTGTTTACCAATATTATGGAACTCCCTCAATTCCAATGCATATTGATGAATGTTTGGAGGCTAGAGTATACTGGATCACCGCTGCAGCAGGTTTGGAGTAAGCTCAAATGTATGAAACAACAACTTAAAGATATTAATGCATATATGTCCACATACATGCAAAAATTTGTACATGCCAGAGAGACTCTGGATATCATCCAAAACCAGATGCAAATTGTCTTTTATCACATGTGCTATCTGATGAAGAGAAAGCTGTTTTAGCAGACATTGAGAAATGGAGTGCTGTGGAGGAACAAGTTATGAGACAGAAATCCAAAGCATGTTGGATTGCAAGTGGTGATGCCAATACTAAGTATTTTCATGCCCAGTGGAAGATCAAAACTTCCCAAAGCAACATTACTTCCATATACACTGATACAGGACTAAAGCTATCTGAACCAGAAGATGTTGAGCAAGAGTTTATTAAAGTGTTCCAGTCATTGATGGGAGATTGTGAAAATGAGTTGCCTTGTGCTAACACAGCTATTATCAGAGAAGGTAAATGCTTATCAAGGATACAACAAACAATGCTGATCCAGGAGGTTACTATGGAGGAAGTCACTGAAGCTATTAAGGAGATGCCAAAGGATAAAGCACATGGAGTGGATGGCTTTCCTATGGAATTTTTTACCAGAAACTGGGATATAGTTAAAGAGGATATCTTTGCTGCTGTCAAGGATTTCTTCAGCACTTGTAGACTGCCTCCAATGATTAATACTACTGCTATAGCTCTTATTCCCAAAGATAAAACTCCAGCAACTGTGAAAGACTACAGACCTATAGCTTGCTGCACCACCTTGTACAAGATCATCTCCAAAGTCATCACTATGAGGATGAAAGTTGTGATAGGTGAACTGGTATGGCAGGCTCAATCTGCTTTCATTGAAGGTAGAAGCATTGTAGATAATATCATCCTCAGTCATGAAATCTTCAAAGGATATTCTAGGAAAGCCATATCTCCTAGATGTGTTTTGAAGGTGGACCTAAGGAAGGCCTATGACACATTGGACTGGAGGTTCCTAAAGCAAGTATTAGTTGATCTGGGGTTTTCTGCTATCTTTGTGCAATGGATAATGGCTTGTGTCACCACTGTCTCTTATTCCCTCATGCTAAATGGAGGTCTCACAAAGCCTTTCAAAGCCAAAAGGGGTATTAGACAAGGTGACCCTATGTCACCCTATTTGTTTGTTCTGGCCATGGAATATCTAAATAGGGAGCTGGGAAATTGCACAGAAATGGAGACTTTAATTTTCATCCAAAGTGCAGGAAACTAAACTGTTCCCATGTATGTTTTGATGATGATCTGCTGATGTTTTGTAGAGTTGATCTTATTTCTGTCCAAATCTTGAAGAAAGCTTTCCTCAAGTTTTCTAAAGCTTCAGGTTTGCAAGCTAATCCGGCAAAAAGTACCATATATATAGCTGGAGTCAAACAGGATACCAAGGAGGTGATTCTGGAGACCCTAGGATTTAGTGAAGGCAAATTTCCTTTCAAATATCTGGGGATTCCTCTTGACTCCAAAAAACTGTCTGTTGGACAATACTTACCTATAATTGAGAAGATTATAGCTAGAGTAACATGTTGGTCTGTCAAACTGCTCTCCTATGCTAGAAGGTGTCAACTGATAAAATCTATCATATTTGGCATTCAAACCTACTGGGCTCAAGTGTTCATTCTGCCTAAGAGAGTATTGAAAACAATTGAAAGTATTTGCAGAACCTTTCTGTAGACTGGGAGTGTTAAATTGTCCAGAAAGGCCCTAGTGGCATGGGACAGAGTCTGTAGACCCATCTCTGCTGGTGGACTAAATATTCTTGACATGACATTATGGAATAAGGCAGCAGTTAGCGAGCACCTCTGGAATTTGGCAAAGAAGAAGGATTGCTTGTGGATAAGATGGGTGCACAGCTACTATATCAAGCAGCTGGACATTGAAATAATGTCCAAACCTAAGGCAGCCTCTTGGGTAGTAAGGAAAATTCTGGACAGAAGAGATGACATTATGGGAGCTCAAGTGCTTCAAGGCAATCTGATTAGTAGACGGCAAGGTTTCTGCAAGCAAGAACAACTCCATATTCAGAAGTTATATCTAGCATTGGTTCCAACATACAGTAAGGTTACATGGAAAAATCTGATATTGCTAACACATGCTCAACCTAGGCACAGGTTCACTGTCTGGCTAGCTGCTCAACAGAGGCTACCTACAGTAGACAGACTACAGAAAATTGGTATCCTAGTTCCTGGCAATTGTGTGTTCTGTGATCAAAGTACTGAAACTTTCAAACACCTGTTCTTTGATTTTCCAGTTACAAGGGGCCTGTGGAGTAGATAATGCAATTGGTTGGGACATAACAGGACAGTGGGTGATTGGGAAGCAAAATTGCAATGGGTGTGTAGCAAGGCAAAGAGTAGAGTGGTTCTTAATAGTATAACAGCTTGTGCCTTCATCAACACAGTTGCAGTTATCTGGTGAGAGAGGAATAACATTAGATTCAACATGAAAAAATATGAAGAGTCTCAACTGTGCAGAGAGATAGCCATTTCCATCCATATCCGAGGCAGAAAGTGCAAGCGTTGGCTAGTTGGCTTGGACAAAATTAACAAGTGTCCTTAGTTTTCTTGGTTGTTATAGCTTACTAGTTGTTCCTATACTAAGATGTAACTAGATACAATGTTAGACTTTAGTATAGAAGATTGATGTAAATGAGTAGGAGTAGTCCAAGCTCTTACTAAAGCTTCAACTTGTAAATATTTTTTGATATTAATGGATAAAATGTTTTAAAAAAAAAAGATGCACAAAAGCTCTACTGGTATGTGTTCCCTTACTGGATTTTGCACCTGTGTTATATGAATAAAAATATTTATAAAATGTTTCCATGAGTTGAAATACCTCAGGACTGACATCTTCATATATTAGCAACTTCTTTTAAGGTTGTATATTGAAAATGTGAAAGAAATCTGTTGGGTTATATTAGTTATATTTCTTCTGACTATCATTAGGTTATATTCCTTTCCTTCGTGTCTCTTGCTATCCATTTTCCAATATGACCATAATTTTGAAGTTATTGTAAAAGAGTTACTTGATTCTTGTCATATTTTTTTCTAAATTGTCAATTTAAATTTGATTTTGTTCACACGAGCACATATATCTAAGTTACAGTGGACGGCACAAGCGTCACCTATATATATTATCTTTCTTTTAAGTACTTGCAAAAACCTTTTAAAACACACACACACACATATATATATATATATATATATATATAATCTTCCTTTTAAGTACGTGCAAAAACCTTTAACACATTTCATTCAGGACGCCAGTTACCAAACAGAACCAAACATACAAGGCTATTTTTCATAAAGTGAATAAGTAGACCCTAGGTCAAATAATACTGAAGAATCTCTACCGCCGACAGAAATAATAACTGTGATAACGCTGTCTGAGCCCAATGCATATGGCCTAGGCAGAAGAGCATAGAATCTAGCTGGAGCGTCGTTTGGCTGACTTCTCCCTGCCTGACCTCCACTTCTAGGACGACCTCTACCAGTCTGCCCTTCATCTCTAGGTGGTTGGGCAGCTGGTGCTGGAATTATAGGCTGCTGGCCCTGCTACCACCATGCCCCTCAGTCCGGTATAACATTGAAATAGAAACTAGAAAAATTTGGGGGACCTGAATACCCACTGGAGGAACCCTGAATAAATGGCGGGCGATAGGAACTCTCGGGAATAGCGCTGAAATAAGGGCATACTGGAGCACCCCGGGCAGGTGGTGGTGCTGCATATGGGGTCTGCTGAACTGACCCCTCCCAAACTGGCCTCTACCCCTAGATGGGTCACCTCTCAACTCTCCCAAAAATCTAGCCATGTTATCCTGTTGCATCTGCTCTCTACCCCTCTAGTGATATCCATCAATCCTGAGAGCAATCTCAACCAGGAGCTGATACTCTGTACCCATCTCTAGCTACCGGGCCATACCAGATCGAATACCAGGGTGCAACCCGCAAAAAACCTCCGCACTCTCTCTACATCCGTGGAAACTATCATGAGCGCATGGCAAGACAACTCAGAAAACCTCGCCTCATAATCAGTCACAAACCTCTGACCCTGATCAAGATGCTCAAACTGATACTGCAGCTCTTCCCTATCATAGGGTGTTATGTACCTATCCAAGAACAACTGTGCGAACAGACCCCAAGTGATGGGAGGGGAACCTGCTGACCTGCCAAGAACATATAAGTGCCATCATCTACGGGCCCTGCCCTCAAGCTGGAAAGTTGTGAAGTCGACTTCATGCGACTCCAATATCCTCATGTTGTGCAGCCTGTCCTTGCACCTGTCAATGAAGTCCTGAGCATCTTCACGACACTCACCCCCGAAGACCGGAGGGTGAAGCCTAGTCTATCTATCTAATAACTTCTGGAGATTGCCCTCCATAGCTGGCCTGGGCTGGGGTGCCACTGCAGTAACTAGCTGAGCCCTATCGATGAGTAGTGCACCCAGAGGCTTATTCACTGCAGCTGTATGTCCTCGAGCCTAAGCAGTAGGGGTTTGTGCTCCCCCTTCTTCCTGTGAGGTAGTTGGATATGCTGGAAATAAACTAACCTGAGTCATAGTATCCATAAACTGTAGCATGTGGCCTATGATCTCCTGAAATCCCAGTGTTGTCATAAAATCGGCCGGTGTAGGCTTAGCTGCGGGCACTTCACCTTGCTTCTCGATAACATGATCTCTTGCCGAATCTGCTGGTGGTGCTAGTGGGATAGCCCTGGGGCGCCCTTGTCACCTACCACGGGCCAGTGCCCTCCCCCAGCCTCTACCTCGGCTTCTAGCAGCGGGGGGAGCAGCTCTGCCCGGGTTTGGAACATTTGTTGAGCGTGTCCTCATCATTTGTGAGAGAATAAAAGGGGAAATTTTAGTACAACCACCACTGCACAATAGGAATGAATAAAGAATAATTTTTTCCTAACACCCTATAGCCTCCCGAAGAAAAATACGGACGTCTCTGTATCGATCTACAAGGCTCTATTATGTTTGCCCATGACTTGTGAGACCTACGTGAACCTAGAACTTTGATACCATGTTGTCACGACCCATTTCCAAAATAGGTCACGATGGCTCCTGACACCATTGTCAAGCAAGCCGACACGGAAAACATCATTAAGTCTCATTCTTCTTTAAAAAAATAAGTAAAGCAGATTCTCGAATTTAAGTTTAAAGTCAGAAGTGATCAATAAAGTATCGAAAATGATTATACAACCTAAAAATAAATATCTACCATGTGTGTGCCAGGATCTGGTGTCACAAGTAATAGGCATCTAGTAGAATATACAAAAGAATGTCTATATCCCACTGTCTGAGATAGAAAAGACAACAAAAGTAAGAAAAGACTCCATCCGGCTGCGGAACAGCATGGGAAGGAAGCAGCTCACCGTGGAATTCTTGGTCTATACTCAGGGGCGTGCACCAGACTGGTAGCCAGATGTACCTGCCTCAGATCTTGTACAATTAAGTATAGAAGCGTAGTATGGGTACATAAACAATATGTACCCAATAAGTATCCCGTCTAATTTTGAAGAAGTAGAGACGAGAGGTCGACTTGATACTTACTATGGTCAAATAATGTATCAAAGTGCTATACTAAGCATTGGATTCACCAATAACCAACAATTTATAACAAGAAGTATTAGTGATGTTCTTCACAATATTCCAGTTAGCGATTACGTTATTAGCAAACAATTCAAGTATGAGTTTTCACATAAAAATCATGCGCACATGATGCCGAGGGTGACAGCTCGATCCAAGAGAAAATAAAATGTGCACTACCGAGGATCGAACGGCATGAACCATAGATGCACCTATTCATACCGAGGCGATCGGCCCGATCCACAAATAATAAGCAATATCAAGTATACACACGAAGGCACATTAATATTCAATAATGTCATACAAGAGTTCAACAAGTATACATATTCGCTCTTATTCCTTTCCAGGTCTCTAGCGTATTCTAATTGATCATATTAGCAAGATAATATAGAGATGTCCTCAAATATAACATGATGTGGGACCTAAACTACCCCATACAATTAATATAATAGTAGTTACGCACGGACTCTTGTCACTTAGTGCGAACATAGCCACCGCATTTAGCAACAATTACTCAATTATTATACCTATGGGAACATCAATGTGGGTGAGGTGGTTTTTCTGATTTTGAGCGCGGTTTTGAATGTGTATTTAGAAGTTTCATGAAAAGTGGTAAGTATGAGATAGAAAAATCAGAGGATAGAGAGAGAAAAATAAAACATAGCGTATTAAGTGGCTTAAATGTAGGATATAACCAAAATTTTTAAAATTTGTTATAACCCATAAAAGGTATTTATAGGAGGTAATTTATTTAAATAGTATTTATTTTAAACAAATAGGGGTTAACCTTTGCATAGGAGGTAAAAATTCCAACTAAGTCAACCAAACAAACGCATGCCCTTTGGGCTCGTTTTTTCAAATACATTTCATAACCACAGAAAAAAGTTATATTCCGTAATATAACATATGGTATCTATAAATGACTAATTACTACTATAAGATGGTGCTTTATGAAAATTTCTCTTTGAAATTTTGCCGTTGCTTCAGGAGTCACCGTTTAAAGACTAACCATTTTTACTAGCCCACAAGGATAAACCCACCAATCGTTCCTAGATACATTGAACGTAGACATTAGCATGAGGACAATTTTAATCACAATTCACACAGTGGTATTACTATTAGAGGTGTACAAAGAAAATCAATGAATTATATCAATTTGATAATTCGAATCAAACCGAAAAAAAAAAATTCGATTATGACTTGGTTTAATTTGGTTTGGTGTTGAAAAAAAAATCCGACCATAATGATTTTTGTTTGATTTGATTTTAACTAAAGAAAGTTAAACCGAAACCAAACCAACCCGACATTACATATATAAATTTTTTAGATATATTTAATACTTCATCCGCTTCATATTAAATGAGGTAGTTTGACTCGGCACAAATTTTAACAAAAAAGAAGAAGGCTTTAGGAACTTGCGGTCTTAAAAACTTAAGGGGTAAAAAGTTTGTGGGGCCATGACATTTGTGTGGCTATAAAAGCTTCCCATTAAGGGTAAATGGGTAAAATGAAATAGTTTAAAGTTGAATTATTTCCAAATTTAGAAATGTGTCATTTTTTTGGAACATACTAAAAAGGAAAGTACCCCATATAATATGAAAGGGAGGGAGTATATAAATTTAGTTATTGTGATGTAATTTATAAATATTTCTTTAAAAATTTCATAATTTTATCTTTTAATTTATTATTTCAAGGCCGAAGTTAGAATTTTTGAATGCTCCAAATAAGTTTTATAGCCATTAATATTAGTAATTAAATAATGCTAACAAAGTCAAAACTTAAATCAAATCAATATTAATGCTAACCAATTTAATATTACGAACATGAGTGTAATGAATATCTACTTTTTGTTTTGTAATAATTTTGATAGAAATGCATAGCCTGTTTTTATTTTTCTTTAGTTGTTTAGTCATGTAATTAATACTCCCTTATTAGTCTATTTATTTTAGCATGACTTAGTACTTTTAGATTATATTTATTTTAATATTGCTTTTTAATTAGCAATATTTATATTACATAATTTTATTATCTTTATTGTTGAATATTTTAGGTAATGCCATAACACATCTCATATTTTTTTATTTATTATTTTCTCGAAAAATATTTTATATAGTTGTATCTTATTAGGATTAAAGAAATATTTTGAGCATACATTATATTTTTGTTCTACGAAAATTTTACCAGAAAAAACCCAAAAACCCGAAAAAACTCGAGTTTTATTAGTTTGGTTTGGTCTTTAAATTTAATAACCAGACATAATTAATTTAATTTGATAATTATAAACTCTGAACCAATCCGACTTATATACACATATTAACCCCAAAAATGGATGTTCCTGTCAAAGAGAATTTCCACGACACTGCACAAAAGTAGCAACATATCAACCATAACAAACCTGTACAAGAGTTAGATATCTTGGCAAAGAATAACACAATCTCGTTCAGCGAAAAGTAGATTAAACTATTGAAGTAAGATATATGGCCCTTCTATTACGTATGAGTTAGGACGAGCTCACTAGTTTTTAATTAAATTTTATATTTATATTATAAATTTATTAAATATATTTAAAAATTTAATTGCCAAGACATGTACTAAAACATGCTATGAGTTCAGTTGTAGGTTCAGAACCAATAAAGTTCAGATCCTAAGCCTGTCTCTGACTAGGCTAACTTAAGAAGTTTGTTCTTTCTTTTTTAAATTTTTTTTTAATGAAAGTAATGAATAATAAAAAGTGAATGAAAAGTACAAAGTTGCCCATGACATAGTCCTAGTGCTTTTCTTAAGTGAATGCAATGCCAATTTAAACTACTGCGATGTCATAGCAAGTTTCTGTGAGAATTAAACCCATAATGTTGAGGTTACTGATATATGATACCTTCATCTTAGCCATTGCGTCTTATCGACACCAACTCTTTTCAGTGATCAGAATGGTTATATCCAATCAACCAATTCAGCTTTTGTTAAACTTTGATCAAAGTACCCCCCGAGTTCAGTGAAAAAAGGATCTACTCCGATGAAACGTCACCAGAAATCCCCACAAGAACAACAGCCTTGCTTAAAATGATGAAATCTGTAAGTATCTCTAATTATGATATCTCGATTTGTGATGTTTGATATATGCTTCATTGTCGTATGACAGTTCAAGCAGATCCTAATATTCTTGAATACACGTATAGTAGTTCCCTTAGGTAAGTTCAATAGGCCAAAAGCAAACTGCTAACCTTTCACTGTGAAATAAGCACTTCTCTTGTGTAACTTGTCCTAAATTGAAACAGTCAGTCTGAATCTGAATCTTTTGCATCAGGTTTTCCAATTTGTAATATACTTTTGGTGTATCTATATGCCTTCTATCACCAGAAAAGAATCTATGAACCTTTGCATTCACCTCCAACCAGCTACAACCTGGTTCCTTCTGGACAGACCTAGACTTCATCAGCTCTCTCTGTTTGAGTGCATCACTTACCTTGCCTGCTTCAACATACATGTTCGAGAGAGTGACATAAACTGATGCATCACCTGGCTCATGCTCTAATATTTTACTAGCCGCCAACTCTGCCATTTCAAGGATACCGTGAAATCGGCAACCTGCAAGAAAAGGTCTCCAGACTGGAGCACTGGGTTCATTTGGCAACTTGTTTATGAATTCAAGAGCACTCTCTAAATGCCCTGATCTACTCAGCAGGTCAACCATGCAGCTATAGTGTTTCTCTTCAGGTAGAATTCCGTAATTTCTTGTCATAGACTCAAAGAATTCTCTCCCTTGTTGAACTAAACCACAATGGCTACAAGCAGAAATAACAGCAAGGAAAGTGAAACTAGTCGGTAATATCCCTTTTTCCACCATCTTTTCCAACAAGAATACAGCGTTCGTTGGATAACCATACTGTGAATAAGCTCCAATCATTGCATTAAATGTCACAACATCTGGTGTACATGTTAGACTGAAAGCCTTCTCAGCGTCCTCTAAATTGCCACATTGTGCATATGTTTCTATTAATGAGCTTGCCACATGCAGGTTTGTCCCGAACTTCCCCTTAACTACCTGAGAATGCACCTGCCTGCAGATCGCAAGAGATGGTAGTAACGAGCAGGCCTTCAGAGTAGCTGAAAATGTATATTCATCGCAAGCTATATCATTATTTAGCACCTTATGGAAGACCTCCAACGCGGCAGAAACTTCATCATTTCGAACAAGGCCAGTTATCACTGCATTCCATGATGCACAAGATGCTATACGTCCCATCTCCTCGAGCTGTTTTCTAGCACCGCTCAGTTCTGCACATTTTGAGTACATATCTATGATGGCTGTCCCAACGAATACCATTGAGATCATTCCATGTTTAATTACCTGAGCATGAAGTGCACAACCATAATCATGAGATTCTATAGAGGCTGCACATCAAAGGGCCACAGAAAAGGTGTATTCATTAGGTTCAGTATTGTTCTTTCTCATCAAACAGAATTGTGTCAATGCCTTGTTGAAGGCTTTTTGATTGTAAAGTCCAGATATAAAAGCAGTCCAAGATATAAGGTTCCTATTGGCAAGTCATAGGAACAAATTCTCGGCTTCCTCAATCATTCCAAATTTGCTGTACATTGTCAAAGCTGAATTTGCCACCGCTGTAAGAGCCATAAATTTTAGTTTTACAATTTGAGCATGCAACTGTTTTCCTTCTTTAACAGCCGTAGAAGCCCCACAAGCAGATAACAATATCGAGTAGGTATAGTGGTTTGGCAACATATCCAGATTGCCCATCTCGATGAAGAAAGCAAAGGCTTCAGATAACATTCCATTGCTTACATACCCGCAAATCATGCTATTACACAAAGCAACATCAATGCAAGACATCCTATCAAATATCATCTTACCGTTGTCTATTTGACCACATTTGGCATACATATTAACAAGGGCTGTAGCTACAAACTTGTTGAACCAAATCCCGATCTTAATTGTTAAAGCATGGTATAATTCTCCAAGCTCAAGAATTCCTTCACTGCTACAGTACCTCAACCGATCAATTATATATTGCTCATCCATATGATTGCTGGCACAATCCATCACAGACTCTCCAAATAGGTCATCAATTGCATTGGAATTTCCAAAATTCCCACCATCTGCACATTCAGTGATATGTAAATCTGCAACTGAACCCCTTGTTCTTTTAGCAATTTCATCAAGCAGTTTGCGTGCAGCGGCTAATTTGAGGGACTGGTATTCAGCCATTTTATTTGAAGAATATATAACATTTCTCCATTGGACCAGCTTTAGGTTGCCATTCACAGTGAAAGGCATGGAACAAAAGGTTGAGCTACTCATTTTGGAGCTTCCAGTTTACCGTCACCTATAAGTTCATAGGATATACACTATTTTTTAGAAATAAATTTGAGCATAACAAATGATGGGTCTTCTGCTAAATTAACATCTATTATAGGGGTACATTTTCAGCCATCCATCCATATTATTTCCTGATGTTAATAAAAAGGTAGCCCTTTGAATTAGCTTTTCATGAATTATTAGTCATTTCTCGGAAGGGAACCTTGGCGTAATCGGTAAAGTTGTTGTCCTATGACCATGAGTTAACCGGTTCAAGCCATAAAAATAGCCTCTTGCATAAATGCAGACTACGTAGAATAAATCTTTGTGGTCCGGTTCTTCACTGGATCCCGCACAGGAGCTTAGTGTATCGGACAATCCTTTTTATTAATCATTTCACAAAATAAATGGAATTAAATATCCATCAATTTTAAAAAATCTTCAAAAATTATAATTTAAATTTGAAAGAGTCAGAAAACCTCAACGAAATCTGAAAAATTGACTATCACGGAAAAAAACTGAAATTTTTTTGATTGGTAAATAGTAGGCCAAGGCGAATCAGCTGAGCGGATGGACCTGAAAATATTCCAATTTTGCTTCCTACAAAAAGCTTATAAATTTGAAAAATCTACCCCGGGGGGAAAAGAAGTGTTAGTCTGTTACATTACTTGGCCTCTAAACTACCACCAGCTCAAAACGAATTGCAGCCACATATAACTAGATCCAAAAAGTTCCTTGTAAATTCAACAGAAGAGAAACACGGAACAAGGAAAAAAAATCTTCTGCTCCCTTTATTGCAACTTTAGATTCCATTTTCAGTTCTGAAATAGTATAACTTTTCGGAGCTTTCTAGGTTGTACTAAGTTAATCAATGTCAACTTCTTGTGCCACTGTCAGAACTGAATGCTTGAACACAGTAGGTAACAGGTTAGCAGTGTCTGCAAGAACTAATCATTTCAGTAAGTTTCCAATTCAACCCTGCATTACTTCCATTAGTTTATTCACTTTTTTGACAATTAAAGAGATTTTTTTTGTGTGTGTGAAGGTGGAAAATGTGAATTGAATAGAAGGAATTTTGCTTTGAATGGAATTGTTGCTGCTGGAGCTTCAGTTATGACCCCTTCTGTAGTTGCTGAACCCTCTAAAGGTTAAGTCCATTGCCCCATCTGTAACTTGGAATTTTATGCATATCTGAGCCTGTGTGAGTTTAGTTTTTAAATTACTTAACAAATGATTGATAATATAGGTCTGGATAAACTACCATTTAAGGCAGAGGGGTACAACTATTGGACGTGGCGTGGCCACAAGATTCATTATGTTGTGGAAGGAGAAGGCTTCCCAGTAGTTTTAATTCATGGATTTGGTGCTTCAGCTTTTCACTGGAGGTAATTCAGTCCATGTGTCCGCATATGACCATTTTCCATAGATTTAGTGGTGCTAGATTGAGGTGATTACATGTAGTAACAGCTTAGTAGGGCAGTAAATTGTAATGTTGCTGCTAAAACTAAGACATATCGCTGTTGAGTCAAGCTATTGGTGCATTCTTTCTTAGAAGGAACCTACTGTTAATTGTATTCTGACCATATCGTAAAAATATCATCATTGTTGCTGCCCGAACGGGATTTTGTGAATGTTCCAGATGTTAATTGTAGTTATGGAATTGCATTCTTTATATGCTGCACATACTTTTTCTTCAGTAATATTGATGAGTGCTTTGAGGACACATACAATAAAGTTGTGATTTCTTTTGGGACTTGAGTCTTTCTTTGCATAGTACTTTCTTTAAGCTCCTGAAGTGTCGCTGTTGTTTTCTTAGGTATAACATACCAGAACTGGCTAAAACATACAAGGTTTATGCTGTGGATTTGATAGGATTTGGCTGGAGCGAGAAGGCACTAATAGACTATGATGCCTTGGTTTGGAGAGATCAGGTTGTCGACTTCTTGAAGGAGATAGTGAAAGAACCAGCAGTTTTAGTGGGGAACAGGTGAGCTTGTGCATTTAGCAACTTGTCATTTTAGTGAATTTTCTTGATGTTGGACATCCTGGTCTTGCCTTTGACCATGTACAGACTTTCTTATTGCATTTAAAAAAAAGAATTTAGGAAATATAGGTTGTAAGTTAGTTGAGTTGATCACTGTCATTTTTTAGCTAGGAATAAGGATGGATCCATCACTGACACTTAAATTTCACATACAGTGGCTATATAATTTTGGTAGTGGTGAACTTTCTCTAACATCAATTGTCTTAGTTTTCTATTTGTAGGCTGTTATTATGAACTCTTAGTTTTGCCAAAATAACAGAACATGTATATATGTGTTTTTGGTAATGCAAGAAATGTCTCAGTAGAGTGCTTCACATTTGATGCTTTTGAAATCGTTGAATCTTGTAGATTAATCTAGTAAATTTCCAAAATAAGTAAAGCAAATAACATCTTATTTGCCAAAATAGTGCATCAATTATTTAGTTTCTTGGAGTTTGAAAGTCTTAAGTTTCATTTCACTCTTATGTAGCTTGTTGCCACTGTTTAAGTTGCATATACATTGTTTAACAGTCTTGGAGGATTTACTGCTTTGGTAGCAGCAGCGTCACTCACCGATCAAGTCAAGGGAGTGTCACTACTGAATAGCGCAGGACAGTTTGGGGATGCGAGCAGTGCAGCTAAAGAAACTGAAGAAACAGCCTTACAGAAACTTATTCTAAAGCCACTAAAGGAAATCTTTCAACGTGTGTTCCTTGGATTCTTATTCTGGCAAGCCAAGCAACCAGCTCGTATTGAATCTGTTCTGAAGAGCGTATGTTCCTTTATAACTAATCCAAGTTTCTATTCTCTTTCACCATGTAAACGGATTCAAAATAATTGGATTAATTTGTACTACATATGCATAATATTTTACCTTTTTTCTTGCACAAATATGTATATAATCTCTGGAATTGAACTGACAGTCAGAATTAGTATTAACTTTCCTTGATTTCATTTTAGATAATTGAACTGACAGTCAGAATTAGTATTAACTTTCCTTGATTTCATTTTAGATACTGTACTCTCTTTAGAAATAGATAAACAAGAAAAAGCTCTCCTGGATATGGTTGTGATCCATTGATATTTAGGACCACCCAACTCACAACGTTGTTGCAGGATCCACGATCCACCACTCTGGTCATTCAAATCTTGCTCTCCCTTGTAGATTAGTTTGTCTTTCAATTAGTTTATCTACTTTTTTTTTCATGAGTCAAATAGTTCATTCTTTCACTGAAGTTTCTGGAAATTTGTTCTTAAGTTTTAAAAGCAGCAGTTAGGTTGTGGGGTAGTACTTTTTTGTTCTAGAACTCCTACAATTTTTTTAGAAAGATGAATCTAACCACCGTTAAAACTCATTTTTGGAATTGGTCAAATTGACTCTTTAAATATGAGAAATGCAATCAGATTGCGGCTGTGATTTGATAGCCTTGATGAATCCTTCTACCTGAGGCTATTCTTGACATTGCCTCCTTTGTTCTCATACTTTAGACTGGTTCAACTGTTGCAGCATGATGTCTTGAACCTCATCTGTTTGTTAGTGGCATGACATGATGCATCAGAAAGGAGGGCTGCTTATCTGCATCCAGTTGCATTTTATTTACCAAAAGCATTCATAATCTTCAGTCACAATTATTAGATAACTTACTTGCTTTATGTGCTTTTACTTGAAGGTCTACATAGATTCTTCAAATGTGGACGATTATCTCATCGATTCAATCACCAGACCCGCAGATGACCCAAATGCAGGAGAGGTTTATTACCGGTATGAATACAGCTGTCTAGGTTCTGCTTCAATTTAATAGCTGAAATAGCATTCCTTTTTATGTACGAGAAGAAACAGAATTATTTGAAATTCACCCAAATAATATGGATTACTCATCAAAAAGTTGTCTTAAGAAGAGAAATCTCAATTTTTATCAAGTTCTTGTCTCTTACATCTCTGGCATATATGACAAGGATTTCCCTCTCAGGACTTAAAACTGAAAAGTCTGAAATGATCAGGATTTTCTCAGAAAATGCTGAAAGAGTTGCATGAAATGATCAAAGTTCAAATATTATGAGAAGCTAGAAGCACTTAGCAGTCTATGTAGCAGTCTAGCCAGCCAGTTAGTAAATCATTCTCCTTATCATGGCATTGTAGCCTTATAAGACTGACTAAAGACTGCATAATTGTTTGTAACCCCATCACTGGTAGACCATAACCAGAAACAGTTTGCTTGCAAAATAAGATCATTTGCTCTAATTTTATGGAAATGATACCAATGTTATTTATCTCTTAAATTTTTGGTTGAATTCCTATTTTCTGGTTTAAGAAGCTTAACCAGTGTCCACTTCTTTGCAACCTGCAGACTGATGACAAGATTCATGTCAAACCAGAGAAAGTATACACTTGATAGTGTGTTGAGACAACTTTCTTGCCCATTGCTTTTATTATGGGGTGACCTAGACCCTTGGGTTGGTCCTGCCAAGGCCATCCGGATTAAGGAGTTCTATCCGAACACAACAGTCGTTAACCTGCAGGCAGGACATTGTCCCCACGATGAAGTTCCAGAACTAGTGAATAAAGCTCTATTGGATTGGTTGTCAACCACGGTGACACTGGCATCAGAAGTTTAACCTCATTGCTAGCTTACATATGCAGTGAGCTACACTGTAAAATAAACTGTATAGTTGTCCAACATACAATATGATTCAGATTATAGGAGATTTTGGTGACATGTGAGATAGGTTGATTCGACCTGATAATGAAGTCAGCTTGGTCCAAAGAGGTTCACATCTTCTCTTTATTGTATTTGTTTAATTGCACAGAAAGAAGAAAGTTTGGCAAAGTGAAAGAGGGAAAACACCAGAATTTGAACCCACATTGTGAATATCTTTTTGTTTCTGAAGGATATAGCATAGAAAGCTGATTTCTTATAAGACAATGGAGTAACAGTCAGAGTAAACTTCTAAAACTGCACTCGAAAATTGTTTAAATCTATGACTGCTATGATGGGAACCAAATTGAAGAAGAAACAAATAATATTCTTGTAACAATAGAAAATACAATGGCAGGCAATATAAAGCCAGGCTAAGCAACTTGTAACTGAACTGAAATATTTCAAGCAAATGCAATCTCAGGTACCCCAGTCAATTTATTTAGGTTCCTCCGAATTCCAATCCATACACCAAAGCAGATAACATAACAATGCTAGGTAATGTCTTCTCATCTGTCTAAATTTTGATGGACAAAGTTAGCTAATGCATGTATTGATGGGAGGTACCAGGTGCTTATAGAATAGTTAAGGTGCGCACAAGTTGGCTCATATGCCACTGTTACAAAAAGACTGCCAGAGTAACTAGAAGGTGCAGAAATCAGGAATGACTACTTGTAGGGGTGTCGTCCGTTGGTACGATATGGTATTTAGACATTTCGGTTCGATATTTTCGATATCCGGTTTCTTAAAATCCTATACCAATACCGTACCTAATTAAATTCGGTATGGTTCGATTTTTCTCCTTTCGGTTACGGTTTATTCGGTTCGGTAACGTCAGTTTATTCGGTTTGAATACTAACTAGTGCATAAAGCAATACACTCTAATATTCTTAATTAAAGTACTCAAAAATACAAAACTGATAATGTTTGTTGACAAAAATTTTGTCCAAAACTAGCAAATATCGACCCAAATAGAGAAAATTGTACATAAAAGAATATTTGATTATTAGAAATGTCTTGTTACTTGTTTAGAGTTAATTGATGAACTTTGAGAATAAAGGAAAATAAAATTTTAGATTTTTTTATATTTATGTTATAATTGATAATATGTATTTTGTGTTATATAATATATATTTCGGTGCGATATCGTTATTTTGGTATTTTATTTTAAAATACAAAATATCATACCTAATACTAATTCTTTTAAAAACTTAAACCAAATACCATACTAAATATCAAAATACCGTATACCAAATATTTTGGATTTTAGTACGGTAATTTTATATCTAACTACTTGTGATAGTCCAGAGCAACTCCATCTGCAAATCAGCCATGGATACTATGAGAAGATGTCCTAAAAAGCCATTATTGTTAGTGTAAAAACTCAAAAGTGCCTAATCACCAGTTAGCTTCAGTAGTCATTAGATAAACCTAATTCTATTGAGTTAATTTAAGGGTGCAAGATGCAACAAATAATTACCAACTTTTTTCAGTTTCTATTTTTCTATCTTTTTGAAAAGAGTTTCATGTCCAAAAGCCTCCTAAAATAACTGCACATCAAGTAAAAATGTCCATATTCTTCTTCTCGTTTCTACTGTTTTGGCCAAATGGCTTTTTGTTTTATTCTACCAATTTAAAGGATTGGTTGCTAATTTTCTTTTTATGTTGCATGGTTATTTTTTTCTTTCTTTTATTTTATTTCCTTACATTAGTTTTGGTGTTTGCTATTCTTTACGTAATTCAACTGATAGCTAAAATTATTTTTGTTGGCTTTTCTATGTTAGTTTTAATTAGTAAAAATTTAACCGCATCGAATATTTATACCGATTTACTTGAATTACCCATAAAAGACAACCAACGCTATTAGGAGTCCTAATTTTAATAAATAAACTATTAAAAAAAAGAAATAAAGTCATAATAACTTAATGTTAGAAAGCTTAGGTTTAAAGTCTTCGTTTCACTACATATCATTTTTTTTCTAGGTTCAGGCTCCATCCAAAGTTTTGCTTTATTCCCCTAAGCTACAACTGGTTAATTTCATACTTTTACAGGTATACTTGAACGTATAGTAAATTATTCTTTTTAAAAAAGAACAGTTAAAACATAAATTTAATTTTCTTCTCCAGATTAAGTTATTTTTAATATATAGTTGTAATTTTCATAATTAGTAACAACAAAAGTACAAAAGTCAAGAGCAATTCTGTGATTTTTTTTTATATGAGTCAGTCAACTTTTGAAAATTTATTTTTAGGATAATATCCATTTAATTTAAGAAAATTTTCTTTTTAAGGAGTAAAAAGAAAGTAAAACAACATAAAATAATATCAATTACTTGGTGTTGCCTTTTTAGGACCCAACGGAGAATATATTTAGCAAGATAATAAGTATTTTTCACGTGGAAAACACATAAGTAGTTAACTATTAATAATTATTGATAAATAATTTGATAAGTATCATTTATTTATTAACTGGGTGCAAACATCCGGTGCTAAAATGTTTTTACCGTTTTGATTTACACAAGTGATAGTTTTATAGTTATAAGTTTTCTAATGATTTAGTTAAATTAATGTAATTTGACTTTAAATTTTGTGTGCACCCACTCATTTGTAAAAAATGTTTTGTGCACCCACTCAACTAAAAAAATTATTCACTCTTTTGGGCTTTATAAAAATCTCACTCTATACGTCTCACGTTATATGATTTTCTTTTGCTTTATTATGTCTCAAAATGTTAAACAAATGATATTTTTATATAAGTTTTAAAAATTCACATATTGTTATGAAATAGAAGATTCTTACACTTCTATTTAAGGTGAATGTCTTTAATGTATCTAATTAGAGAGATTTTAGAGTTCTATTAGTGGTAGCTAAGTCTTCCTCTCCCCTATAAATAGAGGTGCCCCCTACCATTGTAAATCATCCCTTGAGACCCCTCTCAACTCAATAAGAAGAACTCTCTCTACTCTTCTCTCTATTGCTATTGTTCTTGTTCTATTGTTCTTGTCTTTTGCTTTAGTTTATAACACGTTATCAGCACGAGTCTCTAACCAATTGAAATTTTCGATTGTCTTAACTTTTGTTTGTGTAGGGTTTTGCTTCAAAGAAGGAAAAAAAAAAAAAAAGGGACAAACGAAAAAAAAAAGAAAGAAAAGAAACAGAAAGCAAGACACTGGAAGGCAAGAAGAAAAAAAAGAACGAAAAAGTTGAAAAGAAAAAGGAAAGAAAGAAAGGAAAGGAAGAAAGAAAGAAACATAGAAAATATATTTGGTATACCTTAAAGGTAAGTAATTTACTTTTCCCTTTCAAATTCTTGGAATTCTATAAATTTTATATACAAAGTTTGATTATAACTCTAATGAAGTTTGTGAGAAATTATAACCACACGAAGTGGTAAAATCTCTATGTCCTGCCATGATTAAATTCATGTATGATTGTGGACGTGATAAAGAATTCCGTCCAATTGAATTTGCTCCATTCCCTTTAGAGAATGTGGTAGCAGCTTGTGTAAAGCACATGATTTTGATCCATTCCCTGAAGTGAATGTGATAATTGTAATAGAGCCCGTAAGTATGAACACGCTCTTGATGTAATTGTGTCATATGAAAAGAAAGTTCGTTGCCCTCGAAATTTCGGGCAAGAACTATATGACATGGGTGTTGGATGATGAAATCCACTTAGATGCTATGGGTCTTGGAGACGCCATTAAAGACAGAAATAATGCATCCACCCAAAACTATACGAAGGCCTTGATTTACTTGCGCCATCACCTTGATGAAAGTTTGAAGATTGAACATCTCAACATCAAGGATTCACCCATCTTGTGGAAAGGCTTAAAGAAGAGAGATGACAAACCTGAAGTTGGTCACTCTGCCACAAGCACGATACGATAAGAATCCAAAATCAAATAGTTTATAAACTATATATTATCGTTGCGGTGAAAACGAGCACTGGTCTAAGTCTTGCCGTATACCATAAAATTTGGTTGACCTTTATTAAGCATCTCGAAAGAGTAAACGCCCTGAAACGAATTTTGTCTCTGACGACAACTTTGACTTCACCCACCTGGATGTGGCAGACTTCTTTAAGCAACCCGATGGGAAGATAGACCACCTAATCGATGATGGATCGGTGATGAAAGAAGATGGAGCTGTTTGATTTATTTGTATTAGTTAATGAATAAACTAATAGTCATTAGTATTAGCTCGTATTAGCTAGTTCATGATATGATATTTGTATTAGTTCTTCAATATGCTCAAATATCAATAAAACTTTTATTTTCCAGTGGGGGTAATCGACTAGCCTGAAAAACTAGTCGATTATCAACTATTTTCGCATTAAAGTTGAAAAACAATTGATCAACAATCGATTGTCGTTGACTAACAATCGATTGTCTTGAAACAGTGAGGTCTGGAATTTTTCAAAAATCACCCACAATCGATTGTCTATATCTAACAATCGATTGTCGTTAGGCAGTGTAATCTGGAATTTTTCAAAAATCATCCACAATCGATTGTCTATGTATAACAATCGATTGTCTATGTTCCAACAATCGATTGTGTGGGTTTAATAATCGATTGTCTTATGAAAAACGCTGAAATTTTCAAACTGCAAAGTAATTGATTATGGACAACATATCTGATTTTGTTTGTCAATTGTTAGTAGCAGATTTTGAAAATATTATGTGACACAAAAGGAATTGAACTTGCTTATTCTTATGTTCCTGTATTTCTTTTGTATGTCATACCATGGAAAGTAAATTGATCGAAGGCTCCGGAAGAGCCAATGTAACTCTGCCCAAGGGCACGACGTTAATCATAGAGAATGCTATGTTCTCCTCCAAGTCTATGAGAAACTTGTTGAGTTTTAAAGATGTACGCCGGAATGGCTACAATATTGAGACAATGGATGAAGATAATCTTGAATATCTCGTCCTCACTTTAAAGAATGTCTCCGGCCAAAAGAGGGTTATTGAGAAATTCCCGTCTTTATCTTGTGGCCTGTATTGGACAAGAATTAGTGCAATTGAGGCACATTCAACAGTAAATCTAAAGAATACTGAGTCCAATACATTTGTACTTTGGCATGATCGACTGGGTCACCCAGGATCAACCATGATGAGACGGATTATAGAAAGCTCATATGGGCATCCGTTAAAGAATTTCAAAATTCTCTCAGGTAATGAATATCCTTGCACTTCGTGTTATCAAGGCAAGCTGATTATCAGACCATCCCCAACAAAGGTTGGGACTGAGTCACCCCAGTTTCTGGAACGTATACAAGGGGACATTTGTGGACCTATTCACCCACCTAGTGGGTAGTTTAGGTATTTCATGGTCTTGATAGACGCATCCTGTAGATGGTCTAATGTGTGCTTGTTGCCATCACGCAACCTTGCGTTTGCAAAGTTAATGGATAATAGATGAGAATAATCTTGAATTCTTCATGAAAACGTGGCTGCCCATTTCGGTTTGGGTTCACGCCATTTTGCATGCAACAATACTAGTTTGTCGGCTGCCCACTTCGGTTTGGGGTCACGCCATTTTGCATGAAGCAATACTAGTTCGTCGGCTGCCCACTTCGGTTTGGGGTCACGCCATGTTGCATGCAGCAATGCTAGTTCGTCTCTGACTGACGAATTGACACAAATATTCCCCATTGCAATTGGTTTTGGGTCATGAACCCAATATATCCCATTTAAGAAGCTTTGGATGCGCAGTATAGGTGCCTGTAGCACCGCCATCCCGCACCAAAAATGGGTTAGCAAAGAAGGTTAGGAATATATGTTGAGTATGAATCGTCCTCCATTATTCGCTACCTCGAAACATTGACAGGAGATTTGTTCACTGCACTATTTGCAGACTGTCAATTTGATGAGACACTTTTCCCAAAATTAGGGGGAGAAGTCGGTGAAACCAAATGGGAAATTTTGTGGAAAAATGTATCATTATCTCATCTTGATCCACATACCTCTATTTGAAAGAAGGAGGTACAAAAGATTATCCATTTGCAAAGAATAGCAAATCAAATGCCTGACGCATTTACGGACTTGAAGAGGATAACGAAATCCCACATTCACGCGGAAAATGTTCCGATCCGTATTGAAGTCCCTATTGGACGAATATCTAGTGTCATATCCAATGAGTCAAATGCACGCCAGAAGCGTGGCAGACCATTAGGTTCCAAAAGATCGAAATCCTAGAAAGAGGAAAAAGAACGATCTAAATGACACTATGAAAGAATCACATGAGGACGCTCATGATTTTATTAATTCCGAGATTCACGAAGAATCTATTGAGCCTGAGACTCTTGAAAATACGGAATGCAAGAATGTGAGGATCTCGAACCTCAGTCTGTGGTAGTATAAAATTAATTGAGAGCTCTCGAAGAGCCAATTATTACTATGTTGGAGAAACACAATTGAGTATTGTGCTGTAGTAAGTCTCAAAGAAACTTATTCAGTTTCCAAAAGTACACGCGAAGGCGATTGATGATATTGAGACTATAAATAAAGGAAGGCTTTGATTCTCCTATTACTACAACTTGTAGCGGGGTAATTTGTATATGAAAAGCTACCCGCTTTGTTCTCCAGTTTGTACTACACAAAAGAAAGAATGCCACAATAAAGTGGATATCTATTGGTATAAAACCCATGTCATAATAAACCCGAAGTTTATTGATAAGTGCACATGTCATGGTGTAAATTTGAAGTTTACCAATATTGATAATTTATTCAGTTGGCATTCATGTTAGCCATCTCATTTTAAGTATGATGTGCAAATTCACATAGGTGAATATTAAAGAACTAGAAAGTTCTTTACGAATACTCTTGTATCACTTGTTCTCCGTAATGAACTGACCAACTAAAGAGTTCGGGTTGAAGCCCCTTGATTCTGGAAATATCAAAGGTGAATATGGGCCCATTCACCTGCCATGTATACCACATATGATGCATCTATGATATGGTTACATGCGCCATTGTTATTAACCCGCAGCCTGGCAGTGCTTGCGAGGTAAATCGCTCAGTAATCTAACTTCGAGCATAGTTTCCAGATTCTCTACTCAAGACAGTTCATCTTGATAAGTTGGTTTATATTAAAGTTGGTTTAGCAAGATAATTATTGAGTGCTTCCACTTAATAGCTAAACTGTTTCTTATGAGAACAAAGTTATATATATATATCAGTTTGATATAAGTTGTATACGAGAGTATATTCTCCCCTCACAAGTGGTTCAGGGTCAGGAACCAAATAATTTCATCTTATTATTAAGGTGCTGTGTATATTGACATAATGCACAAAGATGATTTTCCAAAGTTGAGGAAACATGTTAGCTTTACTAACATGAGGGGGAGACATGATAAACACTTGAGAAAGTGTTACATGGGATGAATTTTCATTTGTATATGTATATCCCCGAATATCATGATATGAACCTGTAGTTCATAAAAGGGAAATGCAATTGCAACATATTGCAAAACATGCTATACGCATTTGCTGACTCAAAGAAAGTAACTAAATGGAAGAGATACAATTCAAGAAGAATTGATTCCATATGAAAGACATGAAGTTTTGAACCTATAGTTCAAATGCTTGAAAGTATAAACGTCAAAGGTATGTATAGTCAGTTTTCGATATCTTATTTGTTTAGTATCACTAATGAAAACTTGATATGCAGCTAAAGTCTATTATGCGACTTATATGACTTAACTTGAAAGATTTAAGTTGCTTGAAGCATATGCAATTCTTGGTCCTGAAGTACCACATCCTAAGTGCAATTTGTGTACATATGTATCTTGCTATAACTATAAGCATGATGGCATTGAGAATGCATCTATGGAGATATTGAAGAGTTATTCCACGACATTATATGAAGATGTTCATATCTATCAAGAATGATGATTTCAAGATGATGCACAAGATTGGAATGCAAATGCTCAAGGATATAAATCGATGTACTCATTAGGGGGAGTCAATGCGCGTTGCACTCTTTTTCCCTTACAAGGTTTTGTCCCACTGGGTTTTCCTTGCAAGGTTTTTAACGAGGCAACCAATAGGCGCATATTCAAACATGTGTACTCTTTTTCCTTACTTTAATTTTTCCCATTGGGTTTTGGTTTTAAGGTTTTATGAGGCACATCATTGAATAGACATTCAAGGGGGAGTGTTATGAAATAGAAGATTCTTACACTTCTATTTAAGGTGAATGTCTTTAATGTATCTAATTAGAGAGATTTTAGAGTTCTATTAGTGGTAGCTAAGTCTTCCTCTCCCCTATAAATAGAGGTGCCCCCTACCATTGTAAATCATCCCTTGAGACCCCTCTCAACTCAATAAGAAGAACTCTCTCTACTCTTCTCTCTATTGCTATTGTTCTTGTTCTATTGTTCTTGTCTTTTGCTTTAGTTTATAACACATATTAAATTTTGATATGACGTTCTCTCTATCAAACAAGCTCTTCAATAATTATTTAATATTTTATATTACCATCGTTAATAATATATAGAATCAAATTTAATAGTTTTTAAAAATTTCATATTTTTCAAATACAGTATTGGACAAAAGAAAAATATATCATTAAAAAAAAGAAGAGAAAACAGATTTTCTCAAGAATGCAAATAACAAAGGCCATGTCCTAGGCCACTCGTCCGATTCAACTCACCTCATTTCCTTATCAAGTGTTCAGCTAAATTAAACTGAAGACTCCCTCAATCTCCTCCTTTTTACAAAAACACTCATTTTCAGGTCGAAAATCAGAAGGGAACAAAGAAGGTAGGGAAATGGGTACGCTGGGGAAAGCAATATACACAGTCGGGTTCTGGATCAGGGAAACGGGTCAAGCCATGGATCGTTTGGGCTGCCGCCTACAAGGCAACTATTACTTCCATGAACACCGTATGTCTTCGATCTGCTATCTTAATGCACCATTCATTTTTCGCCTTCTTTTAATTAAGTCCTTTTTTCACTGTATTTTTTTTAAATAGATTGTTTATGTAAGATTAAAGGTTAGTTGTTGTTACCGGTGCCTAAGGTCTGGTGTTTGCCAAGAACTTTTTTCTAGTCTAGTCAGAAAATCCCTAATTTTCCTTAACAGACAAATTGTTTACGAATAAATTGGGCTTTAATAGAGTGGAATAGCTATAGAGCATTAGCATAGTTGACCCCGACTAGTATGGGTTTGACTTATAAGACATACTCTATTTTTTACCAGTATTTGGAATAAAATGGGTCAGAATAGAGCAGAATGATTACATAGCAGTCATATAGCTGACTCCAATTTGTTTGGGATTAACAGTGGTTGATTGATTGAAATTTGTAAGTGGTTATATGGTTGAATGTTGAAAATGACATTAAACTAATTGATGAAACTGCTGAATTTAGGTTTATTCAGCTGCAGAAAGCTACAATTTGATTAGCTTTTCATTTATATGACTTAAGGGTTTGAGTGCCTTTGTAAAACTGAAAAGGACACTAGTTTTGGATTTCAGTAGTGTACTTCTGTGTCCTGACTAGATCATTAATTTGGGTACAAATGGACTGTGGAGGGATGCTTTCAAGTTTTGAATTTCAGTAATGTATTTCTGTGTGAGTTAAGTGTTGCTTTTAAAATGACAAGGAATAAAATAGTCACATTCTGATACTTAGTCTGATGAAAAAGCTACTTTTACTTTGATTTATACTTGGATGCCGCTTAAGAGTGTCTGTGCATTTAAAATAGCTGATAGAATATCAAATCTTAGAAACATGTGAAAGTTTAATTTCCAATATTTGGAGAACACTTTCAAATTTTTAATACAAGTTCCCTCAAGTTGATTTGAACAGTTTTACCATTATGACATAGCTAATTATCCCAGGAAGCTGGTTTTACCTTAGTTCAAGAAAAAAACATGTGTACCTATATTGGACGTAGAAGTATTTGCTTATCCATTACATATCTAGAGATTTATCCTGTTAGCATAACTCTGAAGACTACTTACGAAATACAAGTACTTGTGGCAAATGTATTCCTGTATCTATCTCACCCCATATGTCTATGATTGACTGGCTTCTTTGTCGATTTCCAAGCTGGAAAATCTTGAAGAACTAGATTTAAAAGATTTTGGATTTTTCATAATCCAACCTTTTTAATGAATAATAGCTTGTTTGGCCAAGCTTCTTTGTGGCGAAATTTGCTTTTTTTGTTCCAAAAGTGCTTTTGTATAAAGTTATGGTGTTTGGTCCAGCTTTTTGAAGAAAAAAGTGTTTTTGAGTAGAAACAGAAAAACGTAAGCTTTTTGAAAAGCATTTTTGAGAAAAATACACTTAGAAGCACTTTCGAGAAAAATACACTTAGAAGCACTTTCTTAAAACCTTGGTCAAATATTAATTGCCGCTCAGAAGTACTTTTCAAGTTAATTTGCCAAACAAAAATTGCTTCTCACGAAAATTACTTTTTGAGCACTTTTGAGAAAAATACTTTTCAAAATAAACTGAATTTAGAAGCTTGGCCAAACAGGCTACAAGTCACTCGGGCTAACTGCAAAAAAATTATTTTGTATACATATGTTTTCATCAAATAAAATGGAAGCTAATTGATTGGCACCTTTGGCCATCACCTTTAGGCTTGAGCATTGCTTCTTTTACTGAAAAGTTTGGTAAAACGAATGATATTTCTCTGCGGCGGTCTTATTTGTACTCATTCTCACAGTTAACAAATCTTGCCATCCGATATCTTGATTTAATTTCTTTGAGCATTATTTACAGAATAATCTTAAGATTTATTTCCTTTAGTTAAGTGTTTCTTGCCCTATTTGCCGAAGTTTTTTTTTCTTCTTATTCTAGGTTTGAACTTTTTGCTTGTCAATGTGCTCCGTGTGTACATATGCTGCAATCATGCATCCTTTAACATTTTTCATTTCGAATTCCTTGTTTCCAGTGTCAAGGCATCGAACTCTTATGAACTTGTTTGACAAAGTACCTATGGTTGCTAAAGATGCATTTGTGGCCCCAAGTGCTTCTTTAATTGGCGATGTTCATGTTGGATGTAATGCTTCTATTTGGTATGGATGTGTTCTGCGAGGTATGTTCTGCTTTCATACTATGGTAGAGTCCGTGCTTAAAAGTGTTCTTGCAAGACTTAATGGGTCGGATGATGCTGTTTTGCGTTAGGTAGAAAACTTTTTTATCTTCTTTCTTCTAGGTAAGCATTTAAATTATACCTGTTGATTATGAAACATATAGATTTTCAACAATCCGGGAGACATTGGAGTAGGGTGAGCTGAAAAATTCCTGTATTTGGAAAAAAGGTTAAATGCTTTCTTGAATGTATGAGTGAGGGGAGCCACTTAGAGTTGCATCTTTTTTATAATTCATAAGTAATGTTATTAATATTGCTCTAAGAAATTCATATTAGGATGCAGTTGCATTATGAGGTTCTCAAGCTTTGTAGTCAAAGCAACCATTTATCTTTTACCAGTTCTCACTTTTGAAGGTGGTATTTTGTTAACATGCTACATTTTACTCATAAGAGATTGTTTATTCTCTAACTTCAGTTCCGATGTTTATGTCAGACTTTTTTATGAGTAGGTGGTTTATTAGAAAAGTATCCAGTGGATGTAACCCATATACAACAACAACAACAACTACCCAGTAATGTCCCACACAGTGGGGTCTGGGGAGGGTAATGTGTAGACGAGCCTTCCCCTACCCGAAAGGGCAGAGAGGCTGTTTCCAAGCGATCACCGGCTCAGTGAAGGAAAGGAAAAACAAAAAACACAGACAAAAGAGCATTAGTAACAACACCAGCAGAAATATCGTAAATAATTATCTAGACATAAGAACCATAAATAAAATAGCATGCAATAATATCAGACGGTAACTACCATAAATAACTACCATAAGGGAGACACAATCCAATACACAATTCATCTATGGGTAGCCCTGCCCAGCCTCACCCAACCCCGTGTGAGGAGTACGAAAAACTCTAGGAGCCCCTATCCTACGACCCTAATATGGATGTAACCCATATACATCCAGAATAAATTAACTAAAATACTAACTTTGACCCTCGACCAGCCACCCTTGCTGCATCATTCAAAATCCAATATACCACCCTCAAACAAAAACAAGGATAAACTAGAACTGATCTCAATTCAATTTAATTCTCCGCTAACTCTTTGCTGTTGTTGTAGCTACATTCCTACTTTCTAAGTCCGCACACTTATTTTGCTTCCTTGCTTGCTATCCAGTATTTTCCTTATCAGTTGGTTGACTATCATCTTCCCAACCCTTTTCAATGTTCATTTTAGGTTTCTTTGGGTTTTTTTTGTTTGACATCCACAGGACACCTAATAGATTTTGAGTTCCCTAAGTTTCCGCCTTTCTAACTTCTAAATTACCTCATTACTCCCTTATTCCACTTTCAATACTTATTGTCATAGATTTCATCATCTACTTGTAATTCATTATTTGCTGTCTGTTCTCCATCATCATATTCTGACCCATTGTGCTGTGTTGCTTCTGCTTCAGTATATGGCCAATTCAGTCCCTACGCTTATTCACTATTAGCCTCCTTAATTGAAAATTATTGTCCCCATTTTCCAGAGCATCCTCCTTAAAATCCATAAATTTCCCATCTGGCAGAATGTTGTTTGTCTATGTTATACTCTGGTATCAGAGGTTCCATCTCTCACCCTCTTCTTTTTTTTTCATAGGACCAATTGCGGTGTATTCTTTTCCACCCATAAAGGAATTAGAAGAGGAAATTGGATCAATTTTTTTCGTTGCCGGTTCAAATTTGAAGTATTTAGTAACCGGTTGGCACCTTTTTCCTGCTTTTTCTTTAATCGATCCTATCCCATTGTCATCTCTGCCAAGCCCTGTTTGTGGTTGTATAATCATTCAACTCTTTGACCTTTCAGATACCACCTCTTCCTTTAACGGATTGTGGTTATTCAGCTGGCCATCATGAAATGCCATCTTAATATATGACTGCCACATAACAGTTGGTTGTCAATTGTGTGTGGGCTTGGCCATTAAACTGTTGGGCTTGAGCATCTTCTTGAAGACCTGACTTCAATTGAATTGGATTTTCTATGTCACGACAATGATCTTTCACTTAGGGCTAATTTCTTAATGCTTTTGCATGGGTCTTGTCACTACGTCATGCTTGAATTCAAAATCCAACCATCTTTATGCCGCATAATCATGTCGTGTCTCCCAATGTAATGTTACTCTCGTCCAAACTCCAAAAGTGGAGCCCCTCTAGCTACAGCACATCTCTCCACAATCTCCACCAACTCCACCTCTAAATGAATGGAGTAGCATTTCTTGTCATCAAGTACCACAACATATCATCATCAGGAAGAACTTTTTCCATATTACGACATGTTGCTTCTCGTCACCATTTTATTTCTTCTCCACCTCGCTGGAGCTTCCCGTTGCTCTACTTGGAAACGGTACCTTTCTTTTTGCGAGTGCCCCCATATCTTCAACAAATTCTAGATGTTTAGCTGATTCCATTCTTATCCTCCATACCATACATTTTAGGGTATTCTATGGTGGCTTCACTACCTGTCAACTTCAACCAAACTAAAAGCCCTTTATGGTTTATGCTTCGCCGACCTCTACTCCAAGTGCTCTATTGGCAAATGGTTTTATGTCAATCTTGGAAATTCCTCAAATTGTTGGACCATTTTGGTTCCATGCTGTTAAAGAACTCTTCTCTCACATAACTCTTGCCCTTTGAAATATAGAGAAAAAATGAGCCTTCTTGTACACCGGCCATATGTATTTTGAAAGCTGCCCTGTTATAGTGAAAAATCCTAAGAGAGCTATCATATCTCGATTGCAGGATTGAGGAAAAGATCTCTTTTATACCAAATATTAATTCCATACTCTTACACATTTGTGATTAAACTGAATCAACATGTGTTATTTGACAATATGTATATATTTGAAAAGTGTGTCCTCGCACAGGATGTGAGTTCTATGACTTTCCTGCCTTCAATATTTGCGCTCTATAGTTTGGTTATTTTTGCTCGATGTGTGGCATTGCATGCAGGTGATGTGAACAGTATTAGTATAGGAGCAGGAACCAATATCCAGGACAATTCTCTTGTTCATGTAGCTAAATCAAATATAAGTGGAAGGGTTTTGCCAACAATTATTGGCAACAATGTTACCGTAGGTGAGGACTATTTTGCAGAGAAATAACGTACATCTGCCCTGAATAGTTGCAGTAACTTTGGTGGTTAACCTTTTGACATCCAACTTAATTGAAGGTCATAGTGCTGTCTTACATGGATGTACTGTTGAAGATGAGGCATTTGTTGGTATGGGTGCAACTCTGCTTGATGGGGCAGTTGTGGAGAAAAATGCTATGGTCGCTGCTGGTGCCCTTGTCAGGCAGAATACGAGGATTCCTTGTGGAGAGGTTTGTGGCCATCTCAATTTAAGTTATTCATTTTGCTATCATCATAGATATTGCCTAGAACATGTATCTAATTTCCAATGTAAGTGTTAACCAATATATGCAATCAGAGTGTTTAAGAACTCATCAATTCATTTTGCTATCATCATAGATATTGCCTAGAACATGCATCTAATTTCCAGTGTCAGTATTAACCAATATATGCAATCAGTGTTTTTAAAAACTCATCACTTAAAGCGAAGCAATGTGAAGTGAGGGGTCATCGCTTCATCGGCGAAACCATGTGCTTCAGATAAGTGTGTGTTTCAAACAATGCACACAAAATGATCTCAATGAGAAACGGTTGCTTCTTTGAATCTTAACTTTGAGGAGTTAATTAATATCGACATTGTGGTATATTGGATGAAGAAATTAGTTATTTCACGTGAAAGTTGACTATTATAGTACTAAATTACTGTAGATTGTGCACATCACTTCTCGCTTCTCGCTTCTAGGCCCATGACTTTGTCAGATTTTTTCCTTTAAAAAATTGGATGCAGTGGGTAGTCATGAATAGTCTAACTCTCAAAGGATCTAAAAAACTGACAAGCTCCTGTTGGGATCACTTTGCACGTCATTGTTTGACACACTTCTCTAAAGCATAAGGTTTCACCCATGAAGTGACCCCTCGCTTTGCAGGTTTAAATCAGTATTGTCAAAGGCTCATCTGAGTGCGCTTAAGCCCTTAAGCTCAGGGAATGTGCTTCGCCTCGCTTAAACTGAGCTTCGGTGTAGGCAAGGCACTGTGGCGTGCTCCTCACATTGAATGAGTTCTATCTTGAATCGAGCGGTACTAAACAATAAATACAACCTGCAAATAAGTGTATTAGTTGTTAAGGAAAGCATTATGAATGAATTTGTTACTTTTTTCTTGAATTACGCTTTTTTTCTTTCCGTACGTTTTTTTTATTTTTTATTTTATTTTTTATATATGACTAAAGCCCACACTTGAATTATTTTGTGCTTAAAGCCCCAATAGATTTGGAGAGCTTTTCGCCTTTGACAACACTGGTTTATTAACACTATAGATAACCGTGGCGAATAGGCAAAGATGACTTAAGATGTAAACTGACGTAAGTTCCTAGATAAAATCCATTTTGAGTTTGTTTCAACATTCTCTGCCAGCGTTCCAGTTTGTCAGCATAGTGCACTTCCATTTCTTGGGATGGGGAACTATGGTAGACAATTGATTTACCTTTATATTGCTAATAAATGTAACTGATGTTGCTTTTTCATGAACAGGTATGGGGAGGAAATCCAGCCAGGTTCCTGAGAAAGCTCACAGAAGAAGAAATAGCTTTTATCTCGCAATCTGCTGCCAACTACACTAATTTAGCGCAGGTTCACGCTGCTGAAAATGCAAAAAGCTTTGATGCGATTGAATTTGAGAAGGTGTTGCGGAAGAAATTTGCTCGCAAAGACGAGGAGTATGACTCTATGCTGGGTGTTGATCGTCAAACACCTCCAGAGCTTATCCTACCTGATAACATCCAGGCACCAAAGGCCTCTTAACTGTGGTTCTAAGTTGATTATCCCTTGGGTTTTTGTGGTGTTAGCCTATTTCTTTTTTCTTTGGGCTGATTAAACAAGAAAACACCAAAAATTCATCTTAAATAATTAAGACCAGGCTGAAACATCAAAAGATTTAATCCTGGTTTGCCGTTCTTGCCTTTCCTGTGCCGATTCCGTCTGGCTAATCAGAGCTGACTGTTGATGAGGAACCAATGATACAGCAAAAGCATAAAGTTGTTTTTGGCTTTTAAATGTGTGTTTGGTATATGTTTTCTTCGCGGAAATTGTTTTCGATAGAAATTATTTTCCTACAATATGTTTTCTTAGTGCTGAGATTAGTACCAGTATTGGCAGAGGATAGTCTTTGGACGAATTTGTTGAGTATTACAGATTGATAATTCCGCAAAGTGTTGGTTGGAACAATTGATGTGAAAATAAAAGTTTAGATAGTAGCAAGTTAATTTTCTTTATCCTTTTGATGGAAAATATTTTGGTAGTTGAACTCCAGAGAATGACTTTCATTATACCAACTTCCAAACAACTTATTTTTCACACCCAATTCACTCAGATATGAGAAGGGCTATATGATAAGTGGCAATTGTAGATAAAGTGAAACGGATTCTACCAGACGTAAGTATTTTTACAGAAGTATTGTATGGAATTTTAACAGTCTTTTGATACAAAGGCAAGATAAAACTAACCTTATGTACTGTGCATGATAATTTTGTAACAACTCCAGATTTCGCCCCACTTATGGGTGGATTTTACATAGATGTACTCGAAAAAGGGCCCAATCCAATGGAGTTTGTCCTTTTTTTATTGAATGCTCCTTTTCTTTGCATACAGACTAGATGAAACCGGTCCTGGGAGAAGTGACGACCATTATCAAGAACCAAAAGAACTGAGTTGCGGGAGTACGTTATCGTCGGAGTGAATTTGCTAGAAGATCTGAATGTCAAAGCTCTCAGATTATTTATAAATATCAGAAGCGTGTGTTCATGCAATTAGACGCAAGCAATTTGGCAATTGTTAAGAAGCTTTAGTAGTTCGTGTTCAACTGATAGTACATGAACCTGGATACGTGTTTGTTAGGTCAAATATATATCTTTTTTTTTAATCAGGTCAAATATATACTCTGACTCCATTAGCTAATTACTCCTTACAAGGTAGGGGAATCGTAATTTTCAGTCTAGAATTTTTCTTTGATAGAATTTGCTTGGGATCGGCCGCGATGATCGATATGCATGGTACTGCTACTTCCCCATTAGTGCATCTGAATATGTCCTTTTTTTTATAGTGAGCCTAATTAATTTCTCTCTCTAACTTTCTTTCTCGGCTCAAGTTAACGTGGCTAGCAAACCTGTGCTTGGGAAGCCATGGGAGGGAGGGGAAGACCAATGCGAAATCAACAGAAGAGTGCGACTGATGAGCATCGTTCTTCAGCAACTAGGAATGCAGTGATAGAGTTGTTTGTATCTCCAAAAGCGATACAAATTGAAGAACCAGAGGGAAGACCTAAATCTAGAAACATGCAAGCTGAGGAAAATAGAGAAGAAGGAGATCTAGCTAGAAGCAAAAGGAAAATGAAGGAAGGGATAAGTACTCCAGCTGTAATGACAATTACTTCTAGTGGAGATGAGACTGGGAGACAAGAGCAAGGGACAAAAAAGAACATGAAAGGAATAGTACCATGCGATTTTTGGTACTGTAGAGAAAACTAAAGATGATGAAATGCAGAATAAAAGTAGGACTAAAGCATGGGCAAACGCGGTGGTTGGGAACAAATTGGCTATGAAGGGTATGAATATGCAATTTATGGCCCCAATTGTGCAGAATGGGGAGAAAATGGTGAAATTAGAGTCTGAAGATATAGAACAGGACACCGAGAAATGGAGAAGTGCTATAGTGATATATATGATAGGAGAATCTCCCACTATTGGAGCTATGGACAGGTTTTTGAATTCAATGGGTAAGTACTCAATGAAACCTCAGATCTACTATCATAATGAAGATTATTTCATTATATGATTTAGCAGCACTGAGGAAAGGACCACGTATTGTATGGTGGGCCACATACTATTAATAAACGGCCAATTATTATGAGGCATGGTCGGAGGACTTCAATTTACATGATGAAGTATTAAAGACAATTTCATTATAAGTTAGGTTGCCTAACTTACCCATAATTGTTGGAGTATGACTGCATTAAGTAAAATAGGAAGTGCCTTAGGTAATCCTATTTATGCTGATGCGTGTACAACTGAAGCAATTAGGATCTCATATGCTCGATTACTAGTAGAAATGGACATCACTAAACCCCTTCCAAGGCAAGTGAAACTACAGGATCCTAAAGGAAAGGTAATGGTACATGAGGTGGAGTATGATTGGGAACCGAAGTACTGTAGTAAATGTTTGAAAATAGGACATGATTATGCTGAAATCACGAAGCCAAGGCAACAATAAAGAAATATGCAGCAGAAAAAGGCTAACAAGGGCAAAACGATATGGGCAAGAACTGATAAAGAAGGAGGAAATAAGAACAAGGAAAATGATCAGATGAATGATAGTTCAGTCAATCAAAGGACTGAACTAGAATAAGGAAGAGATGAAATGCAAAATAAGTAAGCAGGCTAGATCACAGTGGAGGCAGATTAGCAGCAAGAGCAACCAAAGCTAAGCAACATGAGGGCCACAATTTTGATAAGAATAATGGATTTCAGAGTTTGATGATTGACCAAAGGAATGAAGAAACATGTACAAGTCAGAGTAGTAGTCAAGGAGAATAAGGGTGTTATCATGATCCTTATTTCATTCCAGTATGAGTGTTATAACTTGGAATGTTAGAGGGCTGAATAAAATGTACAAGCAGAAAGAAGTAAAGGAGTTTGTTAGAACAAATAATAAAGTTGTTATAGCATTAGTTGAACATAGGATCAAAGATTTGAAAGCCAATGGAATTATTAAAAACATAGCACCAGGTTGGGAATGAGTTTCTAATGTTAGAACAGGGCAGAAAGGCAGAATATGGGTAATGTGGGATCCTAGAATTTACATATTTGATCCTAGTGAATTAGATGAGTAGTTTATACATGGGAAAATTAGAGTGAAGTCAAAGCCGATTAATTTTGATTTTACAGTGATATATGGACTGCACACCATCAAAGATAGGAAAGCTATGTGGGAGAAATTGAGATAGATAAATAGAAATCAACAAGGAACTTGGCTTGCAATGGGGGACTACAATGATGTGCTATATGTTATAGATAAACAACATGGAACAGAAGTGCAGGACACAGAAGTGAAAAATTTTAAGGAGTGCATGATGGATACATGTATGAATAAACTGTAATATGTGGGAAGGGAATATAAATGGACTAATAATCACACATATAGTGGGATAGACAGGGGGCTGGTGAATGCAAATTGGATTATGACTATGCCTAGTTTGAAAATACAGGTGTTAGAGCCACTAATATCTGACTATTCACCTTTGAAGTTGATGATCACACAGATGCATACAAAGAAAAGCAGGCCTTTCAAATTTCTAAATTGTACTGCAGACCATCCTCTCTTTATTCAACAAGTTGAAATGACTTGGAAGGAGAGAAGGATAGATGGAAAGATGCAAACAGTCTGGCATAAATTAAAGAGTTAAACACAAAGCATTACAAAGGGATTGAAGAAAGAATCAAGGAGACAAGGAATGAGTTGCAAACAATACATGAAGACATGAGTAACGGAATGCAAGACACTGAGTTAATTGAGAAAGAGAAAATATTGAAGAATAATTTAGAGAAGTGGGTGATGACAGAGGAAAGTGTCTACAAGCAGAAATCAAGGGTACAATAATTGAAACTGGGAGATTCCAATTCAGGTTTTTTCTTTGCACAGATAAAACACATGAATAATACAAATGGAATCCAAATGTTAACAAATAATATGGGAAGGCAGCTAGTTCTTTATGATGAAATATAGGCAGAAATCGTTGGTTACAATAGGAAGCTACTAGGATCAAAAGATGATTCCAGTCCAGCTATTAATCCTAATGTAATCAGAATTGGAACAATTTTAAGAGATCAACAAATGCATCTGATCAGACAAGTAACTAAGGAAGAAATAGGAGAGACATTGGAATAAATTAATGATTTGAAGGCTCTGGGATATGATGGATTCAACGCTATATTTTTCAAAAAGGTATGTGGAAGTATATGAGAAGAGGTGACACAAGCTGTTGAGGAATTCTTTAATATTGTACAAATGTATAAGCCACTGTACTGCCATAACTTTGACCCCTAATGTAAAAAATCCTATAAGTAATAAAGAGTTCAGGACCATCTCATGATGTACATTGATGTACAAGGTGATTTCTAAGGTATTAACTAAAAGACTACAATGTGTAATGCATGATTTGGTTGATAATACTCAGGCTGCCTTTGCACCTGGAAGAGCTATCACTGATAATATTATTTTGAGTCATGAATTGGTTAAAGGGTATCAGAGAAAATGAGTGTCTCCTAGGTGCATAATGAAGCTAGACACGCAGAAAGCATATACTTAATAGAGTGAGAGTTTATGGAGCAAATGCTACATACTTTGGCCTTCCCAGCACAGTTTGTTAGATGGATAATGAGGTATATGAGGACAATCACATATACTATCCTGATTAATGGGGTACAAAAAAGACCCTTTGAAGTAAAAAGAGGTTTAAGACAAGGGAATCCTCTGTCCCTTTACCTGTTTGTCCTTGCAACGGAGTACCTGAAAAGAAGGCTAAAAATACTTAACAATAATCCAGATTTTAAGTACCATCTCAAGTGTGCAAAGATGCAAATCTTGCAACTTGGGTTTGCTGACGACCTTTTATTGTGTTGCAGTGGAGATTTGAAGTCAGTCCAATTATTATTCAATGGATTTCTGGAGTTTTCAAAAGTATATGGGTTGAAGATCAACAAGAATAAGAGTTCCTTATTCTGTGGAGGAGTCAGACAAGAGGACCAAGATGAGATAATGAACTTCCTGGGAATACAGAAGGAAGAATTGCCTGTGAGATATCTAGGAGTTCCACTAAGTACAAATAGAATCTCCATAACACATTGCCGACCTTTGATTGAGAAAATAGTAGGAAGAATAACATCATGGACTGCAAGATTTCTATTCTATGCTGGAAGAATACAACTTATCAAAAGTGTCCTATTTTCTGTGCAAACATGCTGGGCTAAAATATTTGTGTTGCCTCAAAATATTACAAATCTAATAGAAGCTATTTGCAGGAGTTTCCTATGGCAGGTGGGAGCAGTGTATCTAACAAAGCTCTATTGGCATGGGAGAAGATTTGCATGCCCAAGACATCAGGAGCTTTTAACATCATGAATATAGGATTGTGGAATAAAGTAGCAGTATGCAAGCATTATTGGACCTATGCAGAGAAAAGAAAAAGTTGTGGATCCAATAAATTCATAGCTATAACATTAAAGGCAGAGATATATGGGGTATTCAGTTGAAACAAGCATCATGGATGATGGGAAAGATACTGAAAGCACAGGAAATACTTGTTAAGGCATGATTCAATTATGAAGATGTTATGAAAATCAAGAAGTGCAGTATGAAGAAAATATATCACAGGTTGCATGGCATATTTGAAAAGGTGGGATGGAAAAAAGTAGTATTCCAGAATGTAGGATATCCAAGATGGACTTTCATGCTAACACTGACGGCTTATGGTAATCTATACACGAAAGATAGACTGCAGAAATGGGGTATGCATGTAGAGGTTGAATGTGTACTTTGCAGAACAGGGAAAGAGAGTGTTCAACATCTGTTTTTCGAGTGTAAATATACAAAAGCACTATGCAAAATTATGTTAGCTTGGCAAGGAGTTAGTAGGGTAATACAAGGATGAGATCAAGAGCTGATATGGCTGAAGATATAGCCAAGAAACGGAATCCAAAGTCAGAACTTTTTATGATGGTATTAGCTGCAACAGTGTATTATGTGTGGCAAGAACAAAATGCAAGAATCTTTTAGGCAAATCAAGGGAATGGGAAGCAATATGCAAGAAGATTGTGCTAGAAATTCATTGTAGAAGCAACAAATATATAGAAACATGCTGAATAGAATTAATTGACATTCATGTAATAGATAGATATATGATTTATATCAAAGGAGGGGAGAGGAACATAGAAGAGTAGGATTAAATGTATAGTTTCGTGTTACTTGTAAAATTTTTTTTCTGGTAAATAGAAAGTTTAATTACCAAAAAAAAAAGAACACGTGCTTTTTATTTTTTTGGTGAATAGGTTCATATATCTTCATCATTAATATAGTAGATGAAGTTCGAAAATTAATTTCACGAGTGATTATTGAATTAAGAGTTTTTATTATAAAACATAATTTTGTACCTAATAAATACATTAACTATCTCGACTGAAAATTTATTGATTCGATATAAAAAATTACAACTAAGTTGTCACATATGATAAAGTCAGGGGTGGATCTATAGTGATAGGTATGGATTTTCGGGAACCTAATAACTTTTGCCTAAATACTATAGTTGTAATAAGAAATCTATTAAATGTATAACAATACTTATATGCAAACCTAATTACAAAATGTATTGATGTCTCAATGGTGAGGTGTGAAATCTAGGTTTGGCTTGCTCCTTATAACCCATGATCCAAGTTCAAACTATCAGCATGTTTTGCTTTTCCCATGTCTTTTGGCACAAATTGTTATGCAAGTTTCCCTTGTCAGCTACAACTTTCACCCTCTCACATTATTTTTTAAATTAAAACAATACTCATACTAAATGACTAAACTCAAACTAAAGATGAAGAGGGGACATATTTATCCCTCTACTTTTGAAATAAGCTATATTTATTCTCCGTTACACATTTTGCATATTCTTAGCCCTCCTCTTCTACTTTGAGTTTAAAATTAACCCCCGGTTGTTGATCCACCCATCAAAATTTTAAATAATACATGGCACCCACTGATTGCTTAAAAAATAAACCCACTGATTGCTTAAAAAAATACCTACCTTTTTCGAGTTCACGATGAGAGTTGGAACTTATACAAGAAGATGCAACTTCTTAGATCTATTAAAGTGATATACCAATAAGAAGGAAGATGTAAAACATTTCGTGCTAGAAATGCTCCAAAAAATAACATCATGATTTGTCCAAGTATACAAAAAGACATTGTGAGATCTTATGCAAAAGGAACATTGAAAGCAACTATTAAAGACTTGAAAAGTGAATATTTTGGTACATTGGTTGATGAGTCTAAGGATGTCTCTCATAAAGAACAAATAACGCTTGTTTTGCGTTATATAAACAAAGAAGATAAAGTTATTGAGCGATTCCTTAGCATTGTTCATTTTAAAGATACATCTGCAAAGTTATTGAAAGAAGCAATTTTTTCTTTGATTTTGGAACATTCATTGAGTAAATCTCACATACAGGACAAGGCTATAATGTAGCTAGTAACATACATGAATAAATTAATGACCTTAAAACATTGGTTATGAATGATACTCTTTCGGCATATTGTATATATTATTTTTTCCATAAGTTACAATTGATTCTTATAGTTGTTGCAAAGAAACATTATGAGGCAGTACAAATTTTCGATAGTCTTGCAAATGTTTTGAATATTGTTGGAGGTTCTTTTAAGCTCGAGGAGATGCTTCAAGATGATCAAGCAAAAAAACAGGAGGAACTACTCGTGCGTGGTAAAGTTCATACAGGGAGCAGATTAAATCAATAACATAAATTTCAAAGGACAGGTGTTACTCGTTGAGGTTCACATTTTAAAATAGTGCATAATTTTATTAGTTTTTTCTCATCAACTGTTGATGTATTTGGAGCTTTTTCAATTGAGAGTTCAAATTATCATGAGAGATCAATGGCAAAAAGCCTAGTGGATGACATAAGATCTTATGAGTTTGTGTATATGTTGCATTTAATATTGAAAGTGTTAGCACTTACACATGATTGAATATGATTTTGCAAAAAAAGAGATCAAGATATTGGAAGTGCTATGAAGCTTGTTGGTTTCGCAAAGAGACAATTGCAAGTTATGAGAGAATCTAGATGTAATTATTTGATAAAAACCCCCTCTTCATTTGTGTCAAGCATGATATGCTCGTGGAAAGTCGAAGCTTAAGAAATCAAGCGTTACATATTCTTATCATTTGCGTATAGAGGTTTCTATGCTGTTATTGATTTGCAACTTTTGGAGCTTAACAGACGTTTTAATAAAGTGAATATTGATCTACTTATTGGTATGACTAGTTTGAGTCCAAATAATTCTCTAGCATATTATGAAAAAGACATGATTATGAAACTTGCTACACACTATCTGAATGAGTTCACTAATTCTATGTTTGAGGATCTTGGTTTTGAGCTTGACATCTTTACTAATTACGTGTGAGAAGCGAGCAATGAATTCTCTAACTTGAAAAGCATTGGAGATCTTTGAGAGACGCTAATTAAAATAAATTTGCTCATGACTTGGAGACTTATTTATTTTCTCACGAAGTTAAGTTTGATATTGCATGTCACTACTTTAACGGTATAAAGAATTTTTTCTTTGATGAAGCACATTAAAAGTGATACGCGGCGCAGAATTTGTGACGAATTTTTGAATGATTATTTAGCTTGTTATAAAGAGGATAAAGTATTTCAAAGTGTACCTAATGATGAGATCATTGTAAATATAAGTTGAATATCGATACGTGTTCCTTAGTTCGTTTATTATGATATATTGACTTGAAGTTGCGATAGGAACTAATGCACTTCAATTTCTAGATCCATCTCTGGATAAAATTATTCACTTTATCAACTATTGTAAATTAAGTTACCTTGGTAAATTTCTATACATTTTTGGAGTCCGTAATAGGGTATCCTTAGCAACAATCCTTTGCAAAGTTCCTAACTGCAAGTACGGGTGTACAAACAGAACCGAAAAATTACACCAAATCGAAAAGTCCAACCAAACCAATTATAAAACTTGATTAGTTTTGGTTTGGTATTGAGTTTTAAAACCCGAACCAAACGACATATAAATATATAATTTTCATATACTTTTAAAACTTTTTATAGAAATTTTTTTTAAAAAAAATCTAAAAATATTTGAGATTCTCCTATAAGATATAATATTTAGTTAGGTGATGTATTTTTATTAACTTTAAATAATGGGTTGTATGGCCACTTTCTTATCAAGATTAGTGAAATGCGTCAATTTCTTTGTTCTTTCATATTCATATGTCAAGATCTATAAAATTCTTATATTTTTTCGAATTTGAAGTGGTATTTTGATAATTTAAAGTTAAATAGAACATATCATTATATAGGCATCATATTGATTTTTATATTTAATTATTAAATTCAATTAATCTTGAAAGTGTATATCAACGAAAAATTATAGTCAGACAACTAAAAAATAACTATTCTATGTTTTAAAAAAAATCTCCCATAAAAATATAGATCATACGTTTACATGCCAGGGCCATTCAATGGTTTGGTGTCGGATTTTAATGATTTCTATTCACATGCCAGCCTCAACAGTCAACCCGAACCTACTATTCAGAGTAATTTTCAACGAAGCCTTATTGCTAGGTAACATGGCAAATGTGCGGGGTCAATTTTTAACTTTTACACGTAAAATTTTCTTTCGTCATGGCAAATACTAATTGCCTTGATGCAACCGTTACAACAATACCAACTGGGTTTCTTCGGCGATGGCTACGCTAGTCAAAGATCTCCATTTGCGGATAAAATATTTTTATTTATTGTATGTAAGCAAAATAACCAAATCTCCATCACTAAAACCTTAGCCAATCTTTTGGAATTTTAAAAGAAAGTCGAATACATTATAACTGTGAATGATATAAGTGTATTTTATTTTATGCTTAAAATAATAAATTACATCGAGAATATATACACAAAAGCTAGACACAACAATTCATCCATGAGATCACACCTTCTACCTATTTGACTATCTATCCGACATATAATTTTATATTTGAAATATTCTCTAACAATATTAACATTTCCCCTCAAGATGGAGCATACATGTTATATGATCCAAGCTTGCTACAAATGTGTTCTATCCGAGCTCCTCTAAGGGACTTAGTAAGAACATCTACCAACTGGTCATTTCAACCGACAAAGCTGGTGGCAATGCATCCGGACTCAATCTTCTGCCAAATAAAATGACAATCTACCTCTATATGTTTTGTTCTTTCATGGAAAATGGGATTAAAGGCAATATGAAAGGCAGCTTGATTATCACATATAAGCTTCATTTGTTTGAATTCGATACATTTCAATTTTTGGAGGAGTTATTTCAACCAAATAAGCTCGCATGTGGCAAGGGTCATAGCTCGATATTCTGCTTCTGCACTATATCTGGCAAAAACATATTTTTTTTTACTTTTCTAAGAGATTAGATTTCCCCGAATCATGATACAATACTTATAAGTAGATTGTCTATCTGACGGAGAACCTGCCCAATCAACATTAGAATATCCAACAATGTCTGCGTAACCTTTGTCTTTATATAATAGTCTTTGCCCTGGAGCTTTTTTTTATGTATGCGAATTACTGCGACCCAATGATCTTTACATAGAGCTTGGAGAAACTGACTAACCATACTTATTGCAAATGGAATATCAAGTCGTGTGATAGTAAGATAATTTAGTTTACTGACCAGTCTTCGATATCTGCCAGGGCCATTCAATGGTTCCCCCTTCCCAGGGACGAGTTTAACATTCAAATCCATATGAGTCAATAGGTTTGTAGTTTAACATGCATGTTTCCTCTAGTGTGTCCAAATCATATTTTCTTTGCGAGATAGCAATACCGGTTTTGGATTGTGCTACCTCGATTCCTAAGAAATACTTTAACTTCCCTAAGTCCTTGGTTTGAAAGTGACTGAATAGATGCTGCTTTAGTTGAGATATTCCTTCTTGATCATTTTCAGTTATGACAATGTCATCAACATAAACAACCAGATAAATATTATTTTTTGGACCATTATGTCAATAGAAAACGGAGTGATCTGCTTCACTTTGATACATCCAAAATTGTTGGACAAAAGAGCTAAATCTTCCAAACCATGCTCTCGGATATTGCTTAAGGCCATATAGTGAATGTTTCGGACGGCAATACTAAGTTTGACTCCCCCGAAGCAACAAACCCAGGAGGGTGCTCCATATATACTTCCTCAGCAAGCTCACCTTGTAATAAAGCATTCTTTATATCTAGTTGATGAAGCGACCAACAACGCATTGCTGCTAAGGAGAAAAGCAGTCAGACAAATGCAATTTTAGCAACTAGGGAGGCGTCTCAAAGTAGATTACATCCACAAAGATCAAATATTTATGTGATTTTGGATCATAGCATTTATAACCTTTCTGGTAACGAGAGTATCCAAGAAAGACACACTTAATTGACTTTAGTTGGAGTTTGTCATTTCCAGGATTGTGATCATGAACAAAGCAAGTACATCCAAACACTCTCAAAGGTAAATGATAGGGATTTTGACCTGGAAAGAGAATTGAGTGAGGACTTTGATGTTGCAACACAGAAGAAGGCATCCTATTGATTAGATAGAAAGTAGTGAGAACAACATCTCCCCAAAAACGAAGAGGAGCGTGATTTTGTATAAGTATGGTATGAGCAATTTCAATGAGATGGTGATTTTTACGTTCAGTGACTCCATTTTGTTGAGTAGTATATGCACAAGAAGCCTGATGAGTGATTCCTTGAGATGATATGAAACTAGTGAAAGGGGGGGGGGGGTGATAAATACTGTTTTGCATTGTCACTACGTAATACCCTTACTGAAAAACCAAATTAATTATTTACCTTAATGCAAAAGTTTTGAAAAATAGAAAACAATTCAACATGATTCTTCATCAGAAATACCCTTGTGCAATGGGAGAAGTCATCAATAAAGGTAACAAAATACTGAAATCCTAAACTTGAAACAACACAACTAGGACCCCAAACATCTGAATGAACAATGTAAAATATAGATGAAGCCCTATTATTGACTCTTTTAGGAAACAAAGTGCGAGTGTGTTTCCCAAGGTTACAAGATTCACATTCAAAAGAAGAAAATATGGAAAGATTAGGGATTAGTTTTTGAAGATTTCCAAGACTTGGGTAGCCTAAATGATTGTGGAGTAGATTAGCTGACACAGCGGAAGTGAAGGCAACTGGTGGTTGTGATATGGACATATAATATAGTCCATGTGACTCATATCTTGTTCCAATCGTCTTCCCCGTTCTAGAGTCCATCACAATAACAGAGTTACCAAAAGAAGTGACAGAACAATTAAGACTTTTGGTTAATTTACTAATGGAAATCAAATTGAATGGGTATTCTGGAGCAAATAAAACTGAGTTTAAAGAGATAGAGGGAAGAAGTTACACTTCTCATATTGCTTTTACTACAGTTCGTGAGTCATTAGCAAGGGTAACGGCAGAGAGGGTTAAGGAAGGAATAAGGTTTGAAAAAAGATTCTGACTACCGGAGATATGGTCAGATGCACCAGAGTCCAATATCCATGAGTAATTGGGTGAAGACCTGCTCAGATAAGAAAAAGAATTTCCAGATTTTGAGGTTCCAGATGAAAGTGATTGTTGTTTAGCCGCTTGATACTACAGGTATTCACTATAATCCACTCAAAATAAAGTAATAAAATCAGCATGTTGATCATCTTTTTCACCACCATTTTGAACCATGCGGGCTGTCTTACGATTGTTTGTACGTGATGGTCGGCCATGCAGTTTCCAACAAGTTTGTCGAGTGTGGACTGGCTTGTTGCAATAATTGCAGTATGGTCTGGTGCTTTTACCTTTTCCTCTTTGAGAGACATTTTATTCTTGTGGATTTTCATTTTGCACAGCTAATACAGATGTCTCCACTATATTAGTATCAAGTGTTTTGTTCCAATACACAATAATCTAGCTGAAACCTCAACTAATGAAGGAAATACTGAGCTTGCCAAGATCTAATCCTTTACTGGGCTGAGATCATATCGAAGTCCTTTCACTGTCAAAACCATAAAAAACTTATCTCTTTGTTGCTCCTGGGTGTTGACACTTGCAGTAAATGGCATGAGTGAGTCAAATTTATCTTTTAAGGTATCTATTTATCCTAAATAACTCGCTATATCTTGATTATTTTGCTGAAGTTGGACTAAATCTGAAACTATTTTCGATAAGGGAATGAAATGAGTCTACTGAAGTATTAAAAAAATTCTAGGTAGAGAATCCGCTTCAAGTCTTATTTGCTGTGATAAAAAAATTTGTATATTCGTTGTATAATTTTCGTATATAAAGCTTTAGCTTTAGTCCAAACTTTATAGAAAGTTTTACAAGATTGAAACAAGTTAAGTAATTTAGGATCCAAAGAGTTCCATAATAGATTATATAATTGTACATCAATTCGAGTTTACTTAGTCTTTTCACTAGTACCAATTTCACTAGCATTTTTGACTTAGTGATCCTTATATCCCTGTCCCAGGAACCACATTTCAACTGAAGAAGACCACGATGAGTAATTATTACTACCTTGTAATTTAAGAGTAGTAATAGCGGAAGGATTTGAAATTGAAGAGAAAAATGGCTTGACTTCTTCTACTGTGAATGACTCTCCTGTCTGTGAAGAATCATCTTGCTTCGACATTTTGAGATTCTAATTTAGGAAATATCAAAGAGGTAAAAATAATATGTTGCAAATAGCTTCCACTGGAATTCATAATAATCCAAAATAATAGTTTGATGTAAGGAAAAATGAATATCAATAGTGAACGTTTTGGAAAAGCAATAAAGAGGTGGGACAAAAAGCAACAAAGAGGTGAAAAAATAAAGTGGACTTGAATTATCTTTAACAAAAATCTTATCATAAACCCAACTACTCTGTTCCTATATTAAAATACAAGACATGACAACTCTTCTTCCTATCTCATTACAACTTCAATAACAACAAGAAGAACTAAAGTAGTAGAGAAATTTCTTACTGTGTTGCAAAAATGGAAAGATTGGTGCCTTTCTTTCTGAACTCAAGATTGTTAAAATACGACCTGGCCGGGAAAGGAGACTACTAATGGAGTTGGGGGTCAGAGGATAACAAGATCTGACCAAAGTAGTGACTGCCGGAAAAAGCAGCCGAAAAAAGTCTGATTCTCTACCGAGATTGTAGAGGCTCTGATACCATGTGAATGATGTAAGTGTATTTCACGTCATGCTTAAAATGATAAATTACATCGAGAATATATATTCAAAAGCTAGACACATAAGTCAACAATGCATCCCTGAGATGACGCCTTCTACCTACAATATTTGACTATCTATTCGACATACAATCTTATATTTGAAACACTCTGGGATAATATCTAAAAATAACAATAAATAAATGATACATATAATGATATGTTAGAAGTTACTGGTGTTGAAATTACGATTATCGGTTCAATTCCGCTGTGTGTTAATTTTCAGAGTAGATAACGGAGTCCAAGTCATTACAAATTTTCAAAATACTCCTTGTGAAAAAGCAAAAGAAGAAAATAAAAGAATATGAAAATAGCATAACTATCTATCCTTAAATTGAATTTATCTATATTTAATAGTTGTGGAAGATAGGATTTAGCGGGTTCATAGACATACCTAAGGTTGTTCACAGTTTGACAAAAAAATTGATCCAAACCGATTAAGTAAATCGATATTTTTTTTTGATTTGGATTGATTTTGGTTTTAAATTTTAAAAGAACAGATAGTAATATTTAGTTTGATTTTATAAAGAATCGAAAAATAACCAGACAAAACCGATAAAGTAAATACAAAATTTAATAATTATTTATATATAGTATCATATCTTTTTGTAAATAATTTCAAATATTTTATGCCTTTCAATTATTATTTGAATTTCGATTTATCCTACTTATATCTTAAAAGATTGCATAAGCCCAAAACAATATGAATCAACCAATTTTCTTCCTTCCGAGACTCTAATTCTCTAATCCTACGCACAACTTTGCTTTACCTTTTAGTTTATTGTTTGTTCATTCTTTTCAAATAAACATGTAAATTGATTTTCAGTTCTGAAAGAAATATATAAAAGCATAAAGTTAGCAAATTATTTTCAGATTGTCATCTAATATCATTTTACTATTATCGACGTATTATTAACTTGCTACGAATCGGAAAACTGAACTAATCTAAACTAAACCAACAACAATCAAATCAATGGTTTGCATTTAGTTTGGTTTGGTTTTGATTTTAAAATTTTAAAAACTAATTAAATTGGGTTGGTTTTAGTTTTGGTTTAATCAAAAACCGATCAAACCGACTTGTGAACACCCCAAATACACCGGCTTACCATGTTACATTCTAGAATTCTGTAATTATAATTTTATCCATTTATTTTCAATTTACGTATAGTTTGGTCCTTAGAGGCTTAAACTTCTACTAATTTTTATTGTAATAATAAAAAACTTTTTTACAAAAACAATAGGAGATGATGCCTCATAAATAGTAATATGATTAAAACATTTGAGAAACTTGTTAATGTTGTAACAAGTTATATTTACTTGCTTATTTGAAGGATTGAAATATACTGAAGAACAATTTAGGCACAAGCAAGAAATATAGCAAAAGCTATATAAAAGAAATTAATTAAATTAGGGAGAAAACTTGATAGGAGGATTTTTCACAACTCATAAATTCCTGAATCTCTCTATAAGAAAAAATAAGTAGTAGTACCCCTATTTATAATACAACAAATCCAAAAACCTATTCCAATATAAAATTGATAAACAAAACCTAACTAGACATGAATTAAATAAACTATTAAATTTTTGTAGGATTGTCTTGCTTGTGTTGAAGAAATCTAAGTATTCTTCTTAACCATAATGCTTATGTAGCACTACTTGTTGCAGCCATGTACTCTGCTTCAACTGTTGATAAAGCAACAACTTGTTATACCAGATCCCAAATAAAATGCATAGCCAGAAGTACTTTTTCTTTGTATTATATCACCAGCCCAATCATTGTCTGTAAATTCCACAAGACTACTATCATTAGTCTCTAAATAAAATATACCATCAGTTTACGTACCTTGTATATATCTCAAAATTCTCTTTACTGCTTGCAAGTGAGATTACCGTGGAGTCTCCATAAATCTGCTAATTAATCTAACTCTATAAGTAATATCAGGCAATGTAGAAGTCAAGTACCTTAAACTCACTACCAACTTTTTAAAATATGTAGGATCGACAAAGTTACCAATCCCATATCTAACCAACTTTAATTTTTCTTTAACAAGGTCAAAATCAGTTTGGCTTTATCCATATCAGATCTCTTTAGAATATCACCAACAAAATTTTCTGAGAGATAAATATTCCATTATCTAATTGAGATACCTCAATGCCAAGACACTAAGACATTAAATCCAGATCAGTCATCTCAAACTAGCAAATAATTGCCTCCCCAAAACACAGAAATTAATTTAGGATTATTGCCAGTAAAAATTAAATCATTCACATATAAACACACAATGAGAATATTTTCGCTAGCCTTGAATTTGATATAAAGTATGTTCATATGGACATCTCCGAAATTCATATCCAATAAAATAAGAATCAATACGAGTGTACCAAACTCTAGGTATTTATTTCAATCCATATAATGCCTTCTTCAGACTATAAACTTTATTTTCTTGACCCCTTTTGACATAACCAGCAGGCTGCTCAACATACACTTCTTCTTTAAGTACACCATTTAAGAAAGTAGATTTTACATACATTTGAAAAAATTTTCAGCAGTTATTGATAGAAAGAGAAATTATCTTACAAACAGTATCAAGAATAGCAACAGGTGCAAATACCTTGAAGTAATCAATAGTTGCCTTATGCTTGTATCCTTTAACAACTGATCTTGCCTTTAAACAATCCATTTTTTCAGTTGGTTTAAACTTGGTCTTGTGTACCCACTTGACTCCAATTGGTCTTTTTGAGGGCAGTAAAGTAATCAATTCCCATGTATTATTTTTTTCAATAGCATGAATTTCTTCATTCATTGCATGAACCCATCGGTCATCTTTAACAGCTTCCTCAAAAGTAAATGGATCACAATCTACAAATAAGGTAAAATTTACAATATCTTAATCGAAAAAATCATTATAATCGCCAACAATATAATTTTGCAAACGAGCCGGTAATTAGTGTTGTTTTTGCGGGCGACTGGACGTCTCTGCTTGAAAAGTATCTACCACATCCGCTTGATGTCTACTAGAACTTCCTTCCTCTATGACTGGAATTATTGGTTGAGACCTAGATGGTTAGGGATCCTTCTTTAAGCAATCCCAAGAAATCTGCTGATCAAAAGTAACATCTCTGCTAATAATAACTTTTCCTGTATTTGGATTAAACAACCTGTAACCCTTTATCTTATGACTATAACCAATAAAAATATATTTTTCAGCTTTATCACTCAATTTCTTTCTCAAAACATCAAGAACATGAGCATAAGTAAAACACCAAATACTTTTAGATGAGAAATATTTGTTTTCTTGCCTGTAAATACCTCTTGTGGAGTTTTTCCAAAATTTGACAGTGTAGAACACCTATTTCGTACATAAATTGCACAGGAGACAACTTCTGTCCAAAAACCTTTTTTGAGATATTTTTGGAATGCATCATAAGTTTCACCATGTCCACCACTATTCTATTTTTTCACCCACGACATTTTGCTGAGGTGTATATCTAGATGTCAATTGATGCTTAATACCATATTTTTTCAAATAATCATCACAAACAATAAATTCAGTGCCCCTATCAGTTTTTAATATTTTAATAAAACACCCACTTTGCTTCTCCACGTAAACTTTGAAGCTCTTAAAAATATCACATGCATCAGATTTATTTTTCAAAAATATACACAAGTCTTTCGGCTGAAATCATCCATGAAAGTAATAAAATACTTACTATCATCATTAGAAGAAACTTCAACATATCACATATATGAATGAATTAACTGCAATGGTTAGCTCTCCAAGCCTTGCCTTTCCGAGAAGGTTCTCTGTACTTCTTTTCCAAAATACACGATCACACTTCTTGTCAGGAAAATCAATAGAAGGCAAACCATCAAACAAATTCTTTCTTGCAAGAAATTTCAAACTCCCAAAATTCAAATGCCCAGGAAGTAGATGCCACAACCAAGTATCATCATAAAATTAAAGCAAGGTAAACTATCACTATTGAGATAAAGAGGCCACAAACGACTATTGTTCATGTTAAATTTTATAATCAGTCCAAATTTATCATCACTGATTGTGCCAATCCTATACTTAAAACGCAAATCCTACCAATATAAAGGAAAATATTTTATTTATAAATCTGTAAATGATCTCTACACTTATTTATTTCCTTCACTATTTCGGGTGTGTCTTGAGTTAGAGACATCTCATATGTCACCAATTCACCTTTTAAATCATCAAGTGTAAAAGTGCTAATATCTTTGGCGGCCTTAAGAACCACCTTCTTTGTGTGAAATTTTATATTCAAGGACTGCAATATTTTCCTACCACTATAACTTTATCTAGTACTTCTCCATTGGTCCTTATATGTTAACAATATTAGTAATTCTTGTAATGAATTCTTTAATGGACTCTGTTGGTTTCATGGTTTCATGGTTTCATTTGGGCCAACTCGTACTGTCTCCATAGCTCTTGCAATTTGACTTTCTTTACTTCGGCAAAACCTCAATGTGAATTTACCAAGATTCTCCAAGCCTCCTTAGTTGATTTTGTATGCAAATATTTGTTAGATATACGTAATTCAACTTTGCTTGTGAGATATAACGTGCCTTATAATCCAATTGTCTATTTTTCTCTAACTACTTAGCTGCATCACCTGTTAATGTTGTATCTTCTGGGGGTTCATCAAATTCTGTTTCAACAATGAACCATAATCCAACAATATTGACAAAACATTTTATATATCGATGAAAATTTTCAAAACTATTTTTGCTATCAAATTTGAAAACTTGGCAATCATGTAAATATGGAGTATTCATAATTTTCTTAGGAACTCCACCGACTCCGACAGAATCTCACACAAACTCGGATACCAATTTGAAGGATTGGCATACTCTGAAGAACAATTAAGGCACAAGCAAGAAATTTAGTAAAAGCTATATAGAAGAAATTTATTAAACTAGAGCGAGAACTTGGTAGGAGGGTTTTTCACAAGTCATAAACTCTTGAATTTCTGTACAAGAAAAAACAAGTAATAGCACCCTATTTATTACAATACAAAACCAAAAACCTATTCCAATATAAAATTGGTAAACAAAACCTAACTAGACATGAACTAAACAAATTACCAAATATCAAATCCTAGACAACTTAAAAATACTTATTAGACTTGGTTTAGTTTCCAATCATACTCAACTTATGCTATGCTTATTTTAATGTTTATTTAGGTTAAATTTATTAACTTTAATTCGTGTAAAAGATTGTAACTTTCGCAAAAATTCTTTATGTTTTTAAAAGCCGTCTTGTAATTCCTTTTAAAGGATAAAGAGATATAAGGTGTTAAGAAAATATATGATTTTTATCCAAGGAGTGACTTACAGGTGAAGATGCATGTAAGTGTAAATAGCTGAAAATCTTGACGATTAAGGTTCAAATATTTGTACAAAAATACAATGGTTAATCTTTTTTATCTGCATAAGTCTTCGTGACTAAAATTAGTTAATATTTGTACTGATAAAAGATATAACATATTTAGTAAATAATTAAGGTACATGAAAACTAATTCGAAACACCGCCACGTCATGATCTTTAACCATGATTTAGTCTCACCACAGTCCTTAATAATAGCAATAAATCATGCTCCACAATTGTGGGGATCGTGACTCTCCTTAATTAGTTAAGGGATTACATATGAATATGTTGAGTTGTCCCACGTCGGAGGGATTTGAGGTTCTTGGTCTCCTTATATGACTTAGGCAATTCTCACCTCATAAGCTAGCTTTTGGGGTTGAGTTAGGCCCAAGGTTTATTCCATAAGAATATTTGCCAAAGCTAAAGTTGGTGTTGGACGACATAGTACAGTCCAACTGAACCATTTCCAGAGGATAATGTTTTTGGTTAGTTTCAGAGTTTCAACTGTTAAGACCAACTAACTTAACTGGTGAGGTTAGAAAAGTATCTCAAACAAACAAGTTTAGTGTAATATTTATTTGCTCCTTTAATTTTCACGGAAGTTGCATTTTAATTACCCAACGTGGCAAATCTTGTTGAGAAGTGGCAACCTCTGTGGAGCCAATATTTTAACTTTTCATCACCTTTTGATTGATAATTTACATAATAGTAACAGATAATGTTAATTAAGCTCAGCATGATAATATGAACAATAAACAATATTTACTCGCTAATTAAAGTCTGTTAACTTGCACTAATAACTAAAATTTTCTTGTATAGAGTAAAAATCTAACACTGGAGCTTGTGGCACCACGTAGAAGCTTCTGGACACGTGGCTAAATCTATAGCAATTTTGACATCGACAAGTGGTGTTTGGTCGGCGACGGTTACGCTAGTCAAATTTCAAATACCTCCATTTTGCTAGTAAATAGATTTTGTATTTATTGTACGTAAGCTCGAATAAGTAATCAAATAATATTTGCATCTTTAAAATCTTTCAATTTATCCCTTTGGTCAAAAATGTTGAATGCATAACATCATAAAATACAAGTTATGCAAATAGAAATTTAAACCACATTAATATTTTGTGTATATTGTTATTTTTTTATTGCTCAAATTAGTAAACAAAGTCCGCATTACCTTTTAGGTAAAGCATACAGTAGATTCAGTTATTAAATCTGTCCGTGTGTGTTATATAGAGTAGAGAACTCGTAACCTAAAATTGAAAATATATATTACCATGGTTGTATACGTAATTCTACCTCTACTATAGGGTCGACTATACTTGTATTATTCAGCTCTAAAATTTTGGATTGGAGTTCATACTTTGTCAAAATAAATTCATTTTTTCTTCTAAATAGTGACTTAATTAAATGTTGTGATTTTTGACATTGATCGATGGGTAGTGAATAGTGGTGACTCAATATGAACAATGTTCAGTAAGCACGAGACATGCATAAAATAATTGTCTACATTCAAAAAATTCTTTTTATTCTTTCTAATTTTAATGATCATGATATACGTTTTCCAAACACTTACATTTATCTTCAAATTTTTCTCCACGTTTTTTTCCTTTCCAATTTTAACAGATTGCATTTGTAATCTACTTAATTTTTTGTCTATTTGAAAGCAAATAGTTTCATTATCCTTTTTTTAATATATAAAGTTCTTTTGAACGATCAAATTAAGTACTTTAACTCTAAACTTTGTCCAAGAAAAGTATCGCATAATTGTTTGAGTATATATAACTTATACAAGGAGGTTTTGAATTGACAGCTTAAGTATAAATGAGGTTTTAAAAAGTATGAATAAAGGACGACATTAGTGGAATTCAAATAAGAAGAAACATAAGAGCGCAACTTCCCTTTATATATATATATATATATAATATATATATATATATATATATATATATATATATATATATATATATATATATATATATATATATATATATATATATATATATATATATATATATATAAAGATGAAATATAATTGTAATTAATTTCACGTATCCTATGCTACTTAGATTTTAGCATAAGCTAGTGTTACTTCCTCATCATCTAAGGTGTAACATTCGGACAGCTACGCTTAACTACACGAGTCCAGATAAGGAAAAGATTTAAGCGACATAATCGACCTATTAAATTCTAAAGATAAGATATCACATATTTAGAAACTAAAAACTTATCGGTTTCTAAATAAATTAATCTATGTTTACTTCAACGTAAAGGCCGATGTCCAATTGTCCATCATAACAAATTGATTTCAAGAAGTAGCTTATTTTTGTTGAAAAGGAAAGAAAGTAGGTGATATTTTATCAGTAATTAAGAAACGAAATCCAGATGTTAATTTTTTGTGCAATAAAAATGGTAGGAAGGGCCAGAGGACTATTATCTAGGGTTATCAAGTTTGATTATTAATAATAAAATACAATGACATAAAAACTTTAATGAGTTAACATAATTTATTTCTAATGAATTTTTTTTAAAAAAAATAGAAAATCAGTTAACACAAGGTATTAAATTTAACACTTTGGCGCCACTTGCACCGCTTATTTTGTAACCGACGAAGCCAAAAACATTGACACGACGTCGTGCTATCTGGATTTTGTTTCCCATGCAATTTACTACTAATATTTTGCATATTTTATTGCATTGCCTAACGCCTATATAAGAGAAGGAGAACACTCGAAAACTCATCAACAAAACACAAGAAATAATCTTCTCTTACCTTATTTTCTTAAGTTCAAGATGACTCCCAATGTTGTTGGACGTGTAAATAAGGGAGCCACTGGTTTGACCAAGGCAGCAAGTTTGTCTAGCCGTGCCTATGTGACATTCTTGGCAGGGAACGGGGACTACGTAAAAGGTGTGGTTGGTTTGGCTAAAGGGTTGAGGAAGGTGAAATCTGCTTACCCTCTTGTGGTGGCAGTTTTACCTGATGTCCCGGACGAACACCACCACATACTCATCAACCAGGGCTGCGTCGTCCGGGAGATCGAGCCGGTTTATCTTCCTGAGAACCAGACACAGTTTGCTATGGCTTATTATGTTATCAACTACTCTAAACTCCGCATCTGGGAGGTATAACAAGCTTCCTTTTAAGTTTTAGATCTGTGTTTAACATTTGTGCGCTAGCTGTATATATACAATTCTTTTACACCATCAATTTTAGATTATCTACAGTCAGGAGCGTATGTAAAACTTGTTGCAAGCGGCATTACATTTAAAGAAGAGATCAAATAGCCTATTTACTTATTATTTATTTTTCCCATAATTAAACTATTAGATAAGGTGTTATTCCGTTGGTTATAGAATAATTTTGTTTGTAGGAGATCAGGAGTTCAAATTCTGCTCAACCTACTTTTTTTGTTAGACAAACTAAGCTTCAAAATTTGCCAAAAAATAGTTCCTAAGGAAGATCAAGACTCTACTAGAGTCTAGACAGAGAGGAAATGAGGCAGGCACTACACCACTAGACCAAGAAGAGAATTGTGTTAATTAGTGTCATTCCTGTGCTATATATACGTATTTGATAAAGTTTTCATATTATTTGTAAGATATTTTGGTATAAAATTTAACAGAAACGGCATCACATGACATCGCTTTGTTATACATAAATCCGCTCCTGTCTACAATAATATATATGTAACTGTCTGTACTTTGTAGTAATAATAATAGTAATAACCTAACATATACAGTAAATAGCCTGCCTCTAGAGGCGGACAAAATGCTATAATCAACGGGCTCTATGTATTGAACTCAATAATTGTTACACGGAGAATGGAGTTATATGTAAAAGTAACTAAAATATTATGAATATAAATATCTGAACTTACAATTGCAAAAAGCCATTTGTTTCAATTGCGAGAAGATGAAAGTTGAACTTTTCAAGTTTAAACGATGGATCCACTTTGCTTGCTATAACCAATTAAAATGCAAATATTTTAAGTTCTTAACTAAGTAAGACTATCAGTATACAAGTTATATTTTTTGGATTTAAGTTATATATATATATATATATATATATATATATATATATATATATATATATATATATATATATATATATATATATATATATATATATATATATATATATATATATATATTGACAGTATTCAAAGCGGTGTACAAATGTTATTATTACGACATTTTAAAATGTCAATATGACCGACTCTTACTGCAGGTTAATTACACCTTTTGTGATACCTATCTATAAAACAAGAATGATTTAGTGCTAATTGCTGAATGGAGTATTATTTTTATGTTGAGTAAATGCAGTTTGTGGAGTATAGCAAGATGATATACTTGGATGGAGATATCCAGGTGTTTGAGAACATAGACCACCTTTTTGACTTGCCAGATGCCTATTTCTATGCCGTGATGGACTGTTTCTGTGAGAAGTCTTGGAGCAATAGCCCACAGTATAATATCGGGTACTGCCAACATTGCCCAGATAAGGTCCAGTGGGCTGAAGAGTTAGGCCCAAAGCCCAATCTCTACTTCAACGCGGATATGTTCGTGTTTTAGCCCAGTCTCCCTACTTACGATGACCTTTTGAAGATCCTTAAAGTTACCACTCCTACATCTTTTGCTGAACAGGTAACATTAATCTTGGCCTTTTCTTCTTGTTATTTTATCTCTGTCCAAATCCAATGAGTTTATACACACCCTGTTTAATTTTCTTAGCCGGTATACATAGACTGTATACTGATTATATATGGTTATACTTATATATACATGGATCAGTACATGTATTTTACATCATCCGTGTATTTTAATTAGTTATAGCAAGTTCCTTTATATGCTTCTTAGAAAAATTTACCTGTAATTGCCTATTAAGAGATATGATTGTGTACTATTGGTGCATAGAACTTAAACTCATGTCAAAATGACTAAAGTTGGCTTTTGTTTTGGTGACACTTTTGTAGGATTTCTTGAACATGTTCTTCAGGGACATTTACAAGCCAATTCCAAATATTTACAACTTGGTTTTGGCCATGCTGTGGCGCCATCCAGAGAATGTAGAGCTTGATAAGGTGAATGTTGTTCATTATTGCGCAGCAGGGTCCAAGCCATGGAGATACACAGGAGAGGAAGAGAACATGGAGAGAGAAGACATCAAAATGCTGGTGAAAAAATGGAGGGATATATACAATGATGAGTCACTGGATTACATGAATGCTACTGTCACTAACAAATTCATGCCAGTGCTTCCGGAAGGCGGCGTTGTTCGCTACGTAACTGCCCCCTCTGCTGCTTAGTAAAAGTAGAAACGACATGACTTATACACTTCTGAATGACCGAAAAAACAACAGAGATATTTGATTTTTCGTTATTGAGGTGTATAGGGTCTATAGAAAGTAAGTTATATATGGCACTATATAGAACGGTTTCTGGCTTTGTTCACTTTGCTTAGAAGAGACTATGCATTTAGACAGGAGAACGTGCTATTTTATGTTTTCCTTGAATTTGTATCCACTATGAATATTGGAAGAATACTTAAATGAACTACATATTATATTTACTGATCCTGGGATCTGGTTCAATTGCTGTCTTGATTGAGTTTAAACGTGTATCTTTGTTTGCTGTCCTGCCGTATAGACTTATTCAAAACAATGCGTGATGTTTCCCTAGGCATAGGTGTCTACCAAAACTTAGTACAAATAGAACCAAATAAGATGTAGAATGTACATCTATTAAGAAAGAGCGGAGGCCAAAATAAAACTATATATTCTTATATTTTTTTGGGTGAAAGAATTTTTTTATTGATCCATATTACAAATTTGTAACTATACTATAACTATAAGCTATTCTACTTTAGCTTATCTCTATGCACCCCTACTAGGCAGGTTTGCTTTATAGTATACTATTTATACAAGAGATTTATCCATTCCTTTTCGTTCTTATTTTTTTCATTGTCAACTATCAGTGTATTCTGTGCTTGCTGTCATCTTTGATGCTTTGCCACATTTTTTTTGATATTGGCATTGTTTGGTTCCATAAAGCTTCATTTCTTGCTTTCTATATTCCATACATGACTGCTACTATGATGGAAGTCACAAATCCTCTGCATATTCTTCCTTTGATACTTCTTTCTATCTTCGTCCATATGTTGTGCTGATCTAAATGATTGATCTTTAAACCCAGCCATTTGCATAATTCCTCCACACTTTTTGAAAATTGGCACTCCATAAGTGCTGGATTGTTCCATCATACATACTACATAGAAAACATGTCTTCTCCTAGCTTACACCTATCATGTGTAGTCGATCCCTTGCAAGCAATCTGTGTCTCATAATCAACCACCCTATGAAGTAGTGTTTTGGCACATTCAATCTGTTCCATGTCCATCTAGCATATGACCATTTAGGTGTTTCTCCTCTTCTCCATTTGTATTCATCTTTTACTGTGTATAGTTTATTCATTCCTTTCCAGCCTTGTTGTTCAAATCCAGTTTCAAATCTATCTTTAATGTCACATATCTTCTTCCAGTACCATGTACAATCCTTTGGCGCTTCATATTGCCACCAATCCTTCCCTTTTATATAAATGAGATTCACCCATATGACCCACAAAGTGTCACTCCTTTGTTCAATATTTCATACATACTTAGCTGCTTCATTCCATGCCACACATTCTTGTACTCCTAGAACCCCTCTTTTTTTGGTCTGCAAATAGTATCCCATGCTACCAAATAAGTTTGTTGGTAATAACTTTCCCATCCCATAGATAATTTATGCATATTGTTACTATTGCTTTCATTAATTTCTTTGGCATTATGAAGATAGATGCCCGGTAGGTGTGCAGATACAACAACAAAAACAATAACAACCCAGTATAATCTCACTTAGTGGGGTGTGAGGAGGGTAGTGTGCACGCAGACCTTACCCCTACACTTGGGTAGAGAGGCTGTTTCCAAATAGACCCCCGGCATCCTTCCCTCCAAGAACTTTCCACCTTGCTCTTGGGGAGACTCAAACTCACAACCTGTCGGTTGGAAGTGGGTGTTGCTTACCATCAGAACAACTCCTCTTGTCTAGGTGTGCAGATACAGTAGCATAGCATTCACCAGCCGAGTTCTCCTTGAATATGATAGGTTTCTACACCTCCATCCCTTAATTTGTATTAGGATCTTGTCTATTAGTTTTTCACAATCAACTGCATTCATTTTCTTTGGAGATATAGGTACTCTTAAGTAATTGAATGGTAGCTTACCTCTCTTGTACCCGATCATCTCACTTATATCTTCAATTTCCTTTATGTTTATATTTGCACAGATGATGTTTGACTTCTCTGCATTAAATGTCATCCCTGAAGCATTTGAGAAGGTCATGAGGCCCCTTAACATGAGCATTACAGAAGCATACTCCCATTGCTAAATAATATCATGTCATCTGCAAAATATAAGTGTGTCAGCTTTAGTCCTTTGCATTTGGTATGAAATCTAAACTCCTTCTACTGAGCTACATGCCCCATACTCTTGTAAAATACTCCATACAAATCACAAACAAAAGGGGTGATACTGGAACCCCTTGCCTAAGCCCTCTCTTCCTTTTATACTTCCATAACATCCTCCATTCAAGTTGATATTATAACTGGTTGTAGATATGCATTCCATAATCCATCCTATAAACCTTCCAGAGAAGTTCAGTGCATGTAACATCTCACCTACAAACTTCCATTCAATAGAATCATAAGCTTTCTTCAAATCCGCCCTAATCAAGCAGCTTTTTGTAGTATTCTTGTTATATAGTCTGACTAGGTCTTGACATATCAAAATATTCAGCACTATTATCCTTCTTGCCATAAATGCATTCCGATTTTGTGAAATTATATATGGTAGCACCTTCTTCAATCTATTACATAGCATCTTAGATATGATTTTGTATACCATATTACAATATGTTATAGGTCTGTAGTCTCCTACTGTTGCAACATGATAGGATTTAGGTATGAGTGTTATTACTGTACTATTTATAGCTCTTAGCATTTTCCCAAATTGAAAGAACTCCAATACTGCCTCAGTGATATCCTCACCAACAATAGATCAGCTATCTTTAAAAAAATTAGCTTCCATACCCATCTGGTCCTGGTGCTTTTGTTCCATCTATGCCCCACAATGCCTCTTTCACCTCTTTCTGACTAAATCTCTTGGTCATTTGTGCTCTTTGCTCTTCTGGACTATTGGTCCTTATTGTACTATTGTTCTTGCTACATGGTTTCTGTTCTTATGATCTGTGCTCAGTAAATTTATGTAGAACTCCTTAAAAGCATCAACAACTCTCTCTGTTGTTTGAACTGTATCCCAAGGATGTTTTGAATGGTGAAAACTCTAGTTGTTGCTCTTTTTGCCTTGATCACAAAGAGGAAATACCTAGTATTCATGTCTGCATATTTGGGCCATTGCACCTTACTTCTTCTAGGTACTTTACTTTTGCCTCTTTTCAGTGTATATACTCAGTCAGTTTCTTCTCTTCTGCTTTGTTCGCTACATAACCACACCCTCTGCTGCTTAGTAAAAATAGAAAACAACACAGATGTTTGATTCTTCCTTTTCCCTATTATTGAGGTGTATAGGGTCTATAAAAAGTAAGTTATATATAGCACGGTTTTGGCATTGTTCTCTTTGCTTAGAAGAGACTATGTATTCAGATAGGAGAACGTGCTATTTTAAGTTGTTCTTGAATTTGTATTCACTATGAATATTGGAAGAATACATAAATGAACTACATATTATATTACTATATTGTTATCTAGTTGATTATGTTACAGTTAACGGAAACTGAGTATCAGCAAATGACATTTCCATAATCCTACAATGGGCAGAAATAGCAAATGAACATTTCTAAGCAAAGTTGAGAAGAATTTTTGCGCGGAAATTATAAGCTTTGTATGGTTAATTAGTTGCTATATGAATGATCAATGTTAGTGTTTACTTTCTCACTAGAATCAGTTTTCCTCAAGAACCCAGAATCGAATCACATATAGGAGAAAGCTGACACAAATGGCAGCAGTGCCAAGAACGATAATAAGCCGAATCCACAAGTGGGATATAAATGCCTTCAGGACTACTGCATCCCACAACCAAAACCAGAAAACGGAGAAAGAGAATCCTAGCAAAGCACCTACGGCTACTTGGCTGGTTGTGTGAAGCCGTTGTGAAACCCGTAGCCATGACTGCACAAACAGAAGCAACGAGCATATCAATTTATGGCTACAACAGTTACAACTAAACTAAGGTTTCGTGTAGAAACTCGGTTGACAGAAGGTAGAAGCCAGCTGCTCTGCAAGCGTGTGAAAATAATTTGACAAAAACAAACTAAATAAAGGTTCAGCTGTACACTTACAAAGTAGGAGCCAATTGCAAAGATAAGTGCGCTAATGACTGCGGTGATTCTATTTAACCCAAAATATTCTATCACTGTGACAAATAAAAAAGAAAAGATGTATCAGAGATTGGGTATGGAGAGTTTTAATGCCATAGCTGCACACAAATTTATTAAATAAGAGAAGGAAACTTGAACTGTCAAACAAGGCGCAAGCTCCCTGTGTCCTTCTAGTGATCTTATTCATCAAATAAGAACCACCTTATTGTTCTAAGGTATATCTGAGGCGATATAAATTCAATCTGAATCTATGACATTAGAAGAGCACTCGTGAACATGAACATTTGTAGCAAACAAGTTAATCAAGTTCAGAAGTCATCTTAATGTATCATGATAACATTAATTTGAAGGGCTGCTTGTACAGGCACAGTACTATCTGGACATGCTAATGAGTCTTATTCAATGTCAATAAGAGTCATAAAGTTTAAGTATGTGCAACACAATCACATACAACTATCACATGAAGGGAAGAAAGAGTGCAAATTCAGCATTGTGTCTCACTTTTTAAGGCCAAATTAGGATTATAATTTGCTAGGTTAAAAGCTTGTAGACTGCCTGGAAACCTTAGTATCTTACTCACCTTACATTATTAACATAGAGTTCCCTGTCAAGCCGTTTGCCTTGTGCATCTTCGACACTCTTTACAAGAGTTTCAGTGTATTACTAGAGAAACTTTAAGCATGCATGTAGATCGATAACAGATGATCAGAAGATTTTGAGCACTATTTTGTTGTAGCTTAGCTCTTCAGGCTTTAGTACTGGTATGTACTGCAAGAGATATTGAACTTTACGGCAGATTTATCTATAGATTCAATCATGATTGAATAGTTCCCACCTAAGTTGCTCTGACATGGCAGTTTAGGAGCAGGAAAATAGCTTACCTTATCTAGAAAATCAATCCTTTACGTATCTACAATTACGAGCTATACGTAAATATCTCATAATTTAGAGATATTTTTATGTTTTTATTTTTTTGAATTATTTTTAGGTAGATCCCCGCACCCGTACCCGTACTAGGATCCGTATCGCGGAATCTTATCATTTACATCTCGAAGAATCCGACCTCTAGATCTCGCCCGTGTCGGACACCCGCACCCGTGTCGGACACCCGCACCCGTGTCCGAGCAACTTAGGTTCCCACTTGCATCTAACTATTGCCTAAAAACCTATGTAATGATCTATAACCGTTGATGAGTCCTTTTCTAGACGCAATTCACATTCTATTATATCCATGATCAAAGGAGAGAAGCCGTACAGATCAGTTAATTGATTGCTTAAAATCTTCTAGGAAGTTATGACACAGAATATGTGATAGATATGAAGAATATCTAAAATCAAGTATAATCTTTCCATCTAAGCAATTGGCTAAGAAAATTACTTGAGACAATACAGAATGTCGCTGTATAGATGATAGACTGTGCATGAGAAGATGGCATTCCAGGGTCTGATCTTAGCGTAGAAACGGGTCGCTCTTGGTTCAGTATTCTCTTCAGTACAGTTGAGAGCCAGGCATTCAGAACAGAACCAGAAGCAGCCCAAAGTGCTTCTGCGTCATGCCTCCAAAGGAAGATTATACCAAAAACTGCAGCCACCAGCCACTTACTCTGCATTTTAAGGTAATTATGAAATTAGAACGCTTTACATATCATTGATTTATAATTCAATTTCCAGAAAGCATGATGTTCAAATGATAGAGTTAAATTTGAAAGTCTTTTACACGACATTACAGGAAAGATCACAGCTTCATGGAAGGTATTCTTTCATTAAGCACATATAGAGGGTCAGAGAATATTAGATAGCACCCTCGATGACTTGAAATTACAAGCTTAGCATTAGCTGAAATTATGTGCGAGTTTGTAGGACCAAAACCCAACCAAACAACAAAATGGTAAACCAGTAGTTGTCTACTCCCTAGGATGCAGGCAGATTCTATTTAAAAGATTCAAATTTTATGTTATCACGAGAATAGATACATTATAATTTTCTCAAGTTCAGTTATTCAAAAACTTAATGAGTAGCTCGTGTTGAGAATCAGGGGCTTGTAATAAAATGAACAACAATATGGTTGCAGATGCAGGACTCTATCAGGGTAATTTTACAAGGTCTTCTAATTTTTTACAACTCCAGATGTTAAAGCAAAATTCAGCATCAAACATGCTCCATAAGGCCATACTACCTCCAGTTCAGCTTAAACTTTCCGCGGCCAAGCAAAATTAGATGAATAATGAGAACTTACTACTTTGTAGCCTGGGTAACTAAACATTAAACTAAAATTAATTTTTTTGTTGCTAAATGTAAGGCAATTTATTAGAGCTAGTAGCAAGTAGGTACTACAAAACACATCAACTTCTACATAAGACTTCAACTCTTTCCTGTAACATATCAGGTAAATCTAGGTATAATCCACACTATTCTCTATCAGACTATAGCTTTATCTTAGAAACATTTAATTCAAACACTTACCCGCTACAAATGCCAAGAATTCACCTCAATTGAATGTTCAAATTAAAGAACAATCTTTCCCTCTTTTTTCTTCAAAATTAACATCGTACAGACAAAATAAATCAAGAAACGGTACGAACGGTTAAAATGGTAAGAAAGTAAACCAACCAACTTATTGAGAGTGGCGTTGAGTCCACCAGTAGCAGAAATTGAGGACCCATCAATGAAAGCTTCTTGTTCAAAACTTCCAATTTTTACCCCCACTCCATCATCACCTACACTGGCTTGACTTCTAACTAAATCCGACATATTGAGATATGGGTATTTTTTATCACGGGATAAGAAAGTGAATTTACTCTGGAAATTCAATTTAGAAGTGGAAAATGATTTGGGTTTAGGAAACTGAATTAAGGGTGAAAAAATAAGGGTAGTTATGGTAGACATTTCTGAGGATTTTGTGTTGTATATTTTTTTAGTTGAAAGCAGAGCCCCACTGGCAGAGCTGTAATGGGACGAGTTCTCAACTTACATGAAGAAAATACAAGGTTTTGAGAATTTAAGTGGTAGAAGGAAAAAAAAAAAGAAGAAGAAATTAATAACAAGTGGCAATCGTTAGTTCGTCAAATAAATGGAATCCCATTTTGTTGGTACGATTCTAGAATTTGGCGCACAGCACTCATGATAATTGAGGAAGCTAGCAGCTTATGCTGGAAAATGGGCGCACACTTTATTTTTTATGTAATCTTCTTCGTTTATAAATATTTATTATAATTATATTATTTTATAAAATATCAAAAATTAAATATTTATGAGGTTTACGCCCTTCGCTGAGATATATGTAAAACGCTTCGTTGAAACATATATAAAATACATTGCGTTACACCTAGCCTTTTAAAATACACTACCTAAGAGAGAAGTTAATACCCATAAAAGATATGTAATATAGTTCTCTTTGACTTTCCTCCCTAGTTAGACTACATTAGGAAATAATATAATTATTGCAAGTAATCTCATTAATGACTGTATTTGGAGGTCATTAATGTTAATCATAAGTACAGACTTTTGGTCTTACACAGTCTTCTCTTCTTCTATTCCTATTTAAATGTTGCTCATAAAAATATTAATCATTGGGATTCTCGAGTTTTTATTCATAACTACTCTTTTAGATTTTTAAATTTTTTAAATAAGAAAAAATAAAATGAGGAAAACTAAAAGAGAAGAAATCTGAGAAGAAAGCGGTTTTTTGGGAAAATTTCATATTAAAATAACTGGACTATCTCCTTTTTAATTTTATAACTCATATTTCAATTTACAACTGAGTAGCCCAAAAATTAGAGGCTCATATCCGAAAAAAGGGGCGTTATTTCTGTTTTTTGGGAGTAAGAAGCGGAATTTTCTAGATTTTCTCTTATTCTTTCCAATCTTCTTCCCCAAATACTTCAAAAACGAGATCTTGCGATCAATGCAGCTCCAAAAATCCTAGAATTTCTTCTTCATCTCGAACTAACAGCAAATCAAACACGAAAAGTAAAGTTTTTTTGCTGCAAATCAGCGTAACTTTCATTTTTGCTGCAATTTTGATTTCAACTTTCTGTTTGATGGAGATTTTTCCAGTTTACGTTCTTCATAGTGGTGAATGGGAAGAAAATAAGTTTATCAATTTCGTCAGCGATTGTGTAATAATCGAGTCGACATTCAACTAAAATAATTTAGTTGCAACTATTTCGGAACATATTAGGATCGATAGTGAGCTAAACATAATAGAGATTAACTTTCTCCCAAATGTTGATTTGCCACCGATCCTGATTTACAGCGATACAGGTGCTAAGGTGTATATCGAATTAAAGAAGAAAAACTTGAATTTCACTGAATATCCCTTGTTTGTGACAATGAAAGAGATTTATGATAATCGTTTGGTTGCTACAAGTTCTAGTTGTGTGGTTGATACAAGTTCCAGCTGTTTGGTTGCTACAAGTTCAAATTGTAGAGATGTATCCACAATTGATAGCACTGAGATTGATAATATCGAATTTATTGAAAACACGAAATTTAATGAAAACACGGGTAAAATAGATGATATATTGAGTGAATTTGTTGAGGAAGATCAAGTTTATAAGGATAAAGAAACAGTTGTCAGTGTGATGAAGAACTTGGCTATACGTGAGAGGTTCCAATTCAAGGTGAAGAGATCAAGCGCAACAAGGTATGTAAATAATTGTATATTCTTTTATATATATATGTATAAATATGTATAAAGTAGTATATATTTGTATATAGGTATTAAATTAGTATATATGTAGTTATATTTTTGTATACAAATGTATTTTGAAGTTGAATGATCTTTAATCCTTAACATTTTCAAGGCAAACATATTCAAAGTGAGAAGTTACAATAATAATCACACATGCGGCTATGGTGAAAGATACTTAACATAACGTCAAGCTACTTTGGGTGTAACTGCTAGTATTGTCAAGGACAAATATGTTAATCTAAAAAAAGTTTACACCACAAATGATATAATAGGAGGACATACAAAAGCAACACGGTATTGAAGTGAGCTACATGAAAGCATGGAGAGCTAAAGAGATAGCAATGGCAATGATAAGAGTGAGTCCGAGTGATTTATAATGGGTGTTGCCGAAGTATTTTTATATGTTGGAGCAACAAATCCAGGAATGCTTACAAAGTTGCACAAATCAGAAGATGGATGCTTTATTTATGCATATGTTTTGCGATATGCATTTATCAAGGGTTGGGAGCATTGCATGCCGATAATAGTTGTTGACGGAAGTTTCCTTAAAATAGCATTTAAGGGTACCATATTGACTACTTGCACACAGGATGGAGCTGGTGAGTTGACTGCATTTACCTTGTTTCTGCAATTTGTATAATGTTGTAGTTTCATGTATAAAGTGTATATGGTTTCACAACTACTGTTTTTATAAAATTTGCAGTTGGTATAAAGTTATATAATTGTGTATAAGATTTATATAATTGTCTGAATCCTAATATCTATTTTGTATAAACAGGAAAAATCCTTCCACTTGCATATGCAATTGTAGATTCAGAGAATAAAAAATCTTGAGAGTAGTTCTTTGTCCAGATAAAGGGTACTTTTGGAGTTAGGGAAGGGGTATGTATAGTTTCAGATAGAAATGAAAGTATCTTCAATGCCATAAAAGTTGTGTACCCAGAAGTACCACATTGTATTTGTATGTTTCACTTGTGGCAGAATGTAAAACACACATTCAAGAAACATCACAAACAATTGAAGGATATCTTTTTTGCGTTGGTTAGAGCTTAAACAATTGAGAAGTTTGAGTATATGACAGAGATATGAAAAATTGATCCGAGAATACAACCTTACTTGTTCGAAATTGGCTACGAAAGGTGGTTTAAGGCATATTCCAAAATGAAAAGGTCGATGGTAATGACTTCCAATATTGCAGAGTCAAACAAAGATGCTAGAGTGTTACTAGTAATGTGATTGCTGGAGTACATGACAAATTTGCTACAACAGTAGAACAACAAAAGTAGAAAAAGTGCAACGAAGACATCTACAGAGCTTGGCAAAAAGTACAACAAACTCCTTTCGGGAAAATCTGATTGCATCGGAGCAAATGACGGTAAAATAATTCAAATATAATGATGTTTGGCACTGCTGACTTGCATTTTAGTGATTGTATAAGGATGTGTAGCTCTGTATAATAGTGTATAATGTTCTTTAACGTTTTTTTTAAAAAAACTTTTACATGTGAGGCCTGCTACGGAGCAGTTATATACTGTGTTTGAAGGGATAAGGCGAAACATAGTGTGCCTTGAAGAGAGAACATGCAGTTGCAGAAAGTTTCAAATGGATGAACTTTCATGTCTGGATGCTTGGGCGATTTTGAAGAACCAGTAGCTGGAACCTGGCAAGTATTGCTCTTTTTACTACAAGAAGGATAAACTCCTTAGAACTTATGAATTTTCAATGAATACGATGCCATATGAGAGTTTATGGGTAATCCTAGGTTATAGAAGATGTGGTCCTACCACCTAAAGGGAGAAGGAATGCAGGAAGGCCAAGAAAGGAAAGACTCAAACTTGCTTCAGAAAAAGAGTCTAAGAGGGCATTTTCATGTTCTGTGTGTGGACAAGATGGTCAAAATAGAAAAACATGTAGGAATCGACCAAAATAAATAGTTGGAAACATAACACTTCCTATTACAATTGTTGTCATGTTGAGTAGTTAAGTTTCACAAATAATAAAGTTACAAATGTTGAGCAGCTAAGTTTTACAAGCAATTGACATGTTTCATTATATATGTTTTGATTATCCAATAATAGTGTCTTGCTGTTTTTAATGGTACTAAATATATTGATAGATTGTAGAAATACAAAACGGAACTGCTAATAATCAATGGTATTATATGTATACGGAGGTATAAATGAGAGTATAAGTTTGTATAAATTTGTATACCTATGTATATTATTGTATACATATGTATAAACCCTGCTACATTAACAAAACTACAACCAAAATGAAAATACATACTTTGTTAAAGGAAAAAAACAACTGAAATATTCATTAAAATGTAATTCATTCACAGCTACAATGTGTAATGACTACCACAAATTACACAAAAATAAAAACCTCTATAATATCCTTTAAGGTTATCTCACAAGTAGCAGAATAGTATTGAGACAAAACCAGGAACAACTCATGATACATAAAAAAATACAGTAAAATGGAAAAAATAGAACTACTTTCTCGGTCGCCCCCTTTTCCTCTTCCTAAAAAGTCTCCCTGTGATTTCATCACCACTAATTGCATCGGACTGTTGTTTTTTCCTTCCATAATCCCAAAATAGAAATCCTCACCTGGTGTGAAGTGTCTTAATTTCAAAATTATCTTTTCGAATTTCCTTACCAAGGATGAAATACTCAGCAAAGCCAGCAACAAAAGCACCACAATCACTGTAATTAAAAAAATCATATTCAAATAAGTACACTAATTGTAAAATAGTAAAACAGTTGAGATTAACCTATCATTTGATCTGTTGGGGAACATTATTAACCAGATTAATCAGCAAAGCATCAAAATGGGATTTATCAGTATATGCACCATTGTTCCAATCAATTCCCTTCTCCTCGACATAAAAATCAGAACTCTTCAAGAAGTAAGGTATCAGAATTGCATAAGGTAATACAACATCCAAAGCAAGTCTATCATTAATAGCTCCACGGTTAGATTCATAGATGTGGATGCACCTATCTATGAACATAAACAACCCCAAAACCCAATGTCCCAATTTTGCTCTTCTGCGTTTCACATAGATACGGAATAAGAAGTGGTCAACAGTGTGCCACAGAACATTTGCATCACAATAATATCCTATAATGTATTCTTCTATCTCATGCCCTTCAGGAATGACTAAAGGATCTTGATTCACTTTGAAATCTTTATACAGGCAGTTGATTTTGTTACCAAAGGCAAAGTCGGTTGTAGAAAACCACATGGCAACACTCGGCCCATATTCTCTCCTCTTCCTCAAATAATAAAATAGGACATCCAAGTGCTGAGACAAAAAAAATATAACAACCATCACTACCTGATTTTTTAAATATAGAAATTTATACACTATTATACAAAGATATACATATTTATACACTGTTATACAATCTTATACAATCTTATACTGTAATTATACAAAGTTATGTATATACTATGGGGGTCTCAAACAATAAAGATATGCAATAAATAAAAAAGGCATTAGAACAGAAATTATTAAATACTGTGTCAATGAAAGGTCGACCACAATATGCAAGTGAGTGGAACCAATCCTTCGTGGTCACATTACACGAGCCAAAAGTAAAACCTTCTGCAAGCTTATTTTCTTCATCGAGATATGTATTTTTTGTACTTCAAATGACAAAAAAATAAAAAGTAATCAGAACTACATTCATTGACAAGTATAAAATCAGAACATGAAAGATTAAAGAAAGTGAAGATACATTCCGCGTAACCAACCCATTATCAACAAACGTGTAAAACCCTTTAGCCAATAGCAACAATGGATGAAAATCATCAATTTCGATCGTGAAAGGATGCTTGATATCAAAAATGAGCTTGGGCGCCGATCCTGATGCCCCTGAATCAAAAACTTGCAAATATGGATAGTTGGCATATTTTCCAGGTATTTTCTGTCGAACTGATTGTTCAGGAGAAATGTAATCATCTTCTATGTCTATGATGGATTGTTTGTGAAGCACAATTTGGTACATCTATATTGCAACTAAATCTTCATCGGCAATGTCATCCCAAAATGTGTCACCCTTGACATCAGCTGTTGTACCTTAGACAGAGAAAATAAATAATAAAAAACTTTTAACATGAAGAAAAGAAAAATCAGACAAAAAAGATAAAATACAAAACAAATACCATGATCAACACCATCAGTAACTCTCTCGTCAGCTAGCACGCTATCTTGATTCACTTGATTAACAAAGTTAGGAACAACTTCATAATGATAGCCACCAAATTTGCCGAGACCAAATGTATTGTCATCGGACATGCGCTGATGAATCTAATAAAAAACAATAGAAAGAGAAGGCATGTTGAGTGTTGATTCAGAGAAGGCATATTTGTTGAGTGATTTGATTTTATCATTAAACAATTACCTTAGAATCAGTAACATCCTTTTTCGTTTGCTTGGTTTCCTTCATATTCAGAAAACTGAACATTTTTTCAAAGGAAGAAACTACATAATTGTTGAGTATCATCATTGTATCAGTCAACTACAAGAAAAAAAACAACAAAAGCAAATCAACAACCATGTTTATAACCAAAAAACCATGTATATACAATAAGTACTTATAAACTACAGAAAAGCTAAAGGTCCAGTATCTTTCCAACAACAGTCCTTAACTTCTCAACTTCAGTATTCAATAGATCAATGCGCACCAAAGGATCATAACTCGGGTTAGTCTGTCGATCTATATTCTGAGGAAAATGTCATTTATATTGTTGCTCTGTATTCTAAGGATAAGGTCATTTAGACTGTTGCTCCATTTTTAAGGACAAGGTGGAGATGGAGCGACAAAATCATCAGTGTGAAAGGCAGGCACCACAGGTACCTCCCCTGATGCAACATCAACATTTACTTCAAAAAACGTGTTAATGTTCAAAGTTGACATCTCTTCACGAGTAGGAAAAATGTCCCTATAGTTCAACTACAAGAAGAAAAACTAGATTATAATAGTAGAAAAAGGAAATTGTGACATATTCATAAATATACATACAGAAAAACTAAAATCATATTTGAAGAAGTATTATGATACAAAATGTTTACCTTGTCCATACTACACATGATCACCCTGCCAGTCAAATCCGCATATGTTAGAGTTTTAGTCACTTTCTAATTAAGAATGCGTGGCATATTTGTGCCAACGTGAACAGCTAGATTCTTGTCAACCATAGAGCAACATTCAAAAAATAATATCTATAAATTGCTCTTGCACTTGTGACATCAGATTCTAGGATGATTATGGGGTATTCTGTACTTGTTTCTAAAAATTATTTTATTTATTTTTGTAAGGATTATTTTCTACTATCTGAATTGAAGGAACATTTCTGTTTTTAAAAATTTTAAGATAAGAATTTAATTAAGTATTGTTACTTGACAGCGGTGTCCGTCACTATCACGACCCTTAGTGGATTTTGGGTCATGACAACATGGTATCAGAGAACTAGGTTCCCTTAGGTCTCATGAGTCATGAGCAAGTCTAGTAGAGTCTCGCGGATCAGTGCGGATACGTCTATTCTTATCTTCGAGAGACTACAAGTTTGTTAGGTGTACTTTCCTTCTTAATTTCCTCATCATGCAATTTGATTCTTTGAGGCTTATGCCTTTACTTTCTTCCTATTAAATTTTATGTGATGCGAAGCGCTTGTTATATATCGAGAATTTGAGAATTTTAATGGTACTACAGAAGTGGTGCGAAGTGTTTCTCCTGGTATAGCTAATTAGGCTATTGTCATCCCTTTGCAGAAGGTTGTCTTGTCATTTCAGTTTAGTAACAGTATTCCCCAAAGCTTTGAGTCTATGCGCAGAGTTCTACGATTGCTCATGATCGGTTGTCACACAGTATGGGCGTGTTGGTAAAGTTCTTGTCTATATGTTGGTGTAGTGAAATTTTGGAAGGGAGTTCTCTCGGTGCATGATTTAGAGATTCGGTGTTTCATTTTCGACGGGGAGAAAGCAATTAGTCTACGAATGTCTAGATTTGGATAACAGGACTTTGTGTTTTCAAGTGTGGTGAAATTTTCATCTACGACGTGGTATCTTCATCCTCGATCTAATATGTTAAGTTCGCCGGTGTTATGGTCTTCTGTGATTCGCATTTGGGGTAAGATATTGTGAAATAATATTAGAGAACTGATTGATAAATATCGTGGGGTGCAGTGGATTATGATTAAATCGGGTTTTCTAATATTGAAAGTTCGATAACAATGATATTCAGAAAGGTTTGATGTTAGTAGCGATTTATGGGTTTAAGTGCTATGAAGATAGATTTTATTAAGCCAACAACGAAGAAGCAAAGGATGGGGAGTGTCAGGCGGTGGTTAAAATTTCTAGAAGGCCAAATATAAGAAGCAAAGGTCGACTAGTCGATTAAAGAGGTGAGTTCCGCCAAAGTGGGAGAGTGGTGGAGTTGCATATGGGCTTTGTGTTAGGATGACTATGCACCTTAAGGAGAGCTTGGAATGACTTGGGAATTTTAGTGATTGATTATTAGGTTCTACAAATCGAATCTGAAATATGGGCTATTACGCGGCAGGAGAATTAATATAATGGAACGGAGCTACTTGAAATGAAGAAGGATACAACCTAACTCTGAATTGGAAGAATGTTTTCGCATATTTAATTGATGTCCATGATGAGTGAATGGACTGGTGTAGCTAGAGAGTGAGCTCAGATTCATGATGGATCATTGATGTTGTAGTGATTGTACCCTATGCAGCGACGTTGGAAGATGTCAGAGAGTGATTTCCACAGGGGGTTATTCCCTGTGAGCATATAAGCGGTCGCATGGTTGGCAAAGCTTAGCGAAGAATTCTATAGGTTATGCATGGAAGAGATTGGTCGTGCGAAGGTGGTTGATGATTTGGAGTATAAAAAGGGGTTTTACAGAAAGATTTCGAGAATTTTTGCGGTTGATTGCGCTTGGTCATGTCAATAAGAGATAAGGAATCCTGGTGAATTTCCGAGTTGTGTAATAGTGACTTCAAGCTAAGTGGGAGAGTCCCACTACCGATGATTGAGTGGCATGGTTAACTACTTGCGAGGTTTTTGGTTATTAGCATATTAAAGGGTTATTTCAACTATGGAAAGAACATAAGTGACAATTAGAGCAAAGGAATTGTTAAAAGTGTGCTATGGTTGGCCTTATTAGCTCATGCTCAGACTTGGGGAAAGATTCATGATTTATGTAGAGGTGATCTACAAGGAAAGTGATTCTGCCGATGCTTTGTCGAGAGGGTATTCTTGTACTAGAAGAATCATGAAGTTGATTATATTCGGGGCCAAGTCAGAACGGGTGGCTCTAAAAAAGGTCCTAGTGGATTCAAAGGGGCAAAGTGTGGTGCCTAATGATTGCAAGCCTATAGCAATGGTTAAGAATCAATATTTTATAGCAGCTTATGAGAAGAGGCCCAGAATGTTCTATGATGTTTTGACCTGCAGTGTAGCAATTAAGTGGTATGAAATGGTTCGTGGGATTTGAGACAGTAGGGTCTCGTAATTCACGGTTACTGGGGATGAGTGCGGATGGAGTGTGTCATGTGTTGAATAGAGTTATTTTTTCTGAGGCAATCAAGGATAAATTGGAAGGAGATAGACTAGTTAACCATAGTTATGGTGGTAGTAATCATTTCCTTCAGCAAATTATGCAAGTGATTTGTGGCGGTACATGCGAGGCCTGCCGGCCGCTGTAGTTCATGTTATTCAAGAGTATTATACTGTTATGGACTATTACGTGTAGGCGGATCCTGAAAGGGTTATGATTGTTTAGACCACTACTTAGAGATTTGCATATTCTATGGTTATGAAAATTCACTGGTGTGTTGCTATAGTTCTCCTAAAGTGAGCTAAGTGAAAGGTTTTTATATGATGAAGTGTTAATCTATTAGTGGTTCCGAAGTTATGATGAAAATCGTGTTCTATCATGTATAGGCATGTTGGGTGCAGTAAATGGTATGGAATTTGAGGTGAGGATCAAGGTTGCAGTTCGATGTTGGCGAGGGTGTCACGAGCTCAGATGAGCATGAAGGGAGTTTCGATGTTTAAAGTAAGTTGGTATTGTCTTCAGCGTCACTTGAGATCAGTGTTTTGTGAAAAAGGCTATGCATCCTGGTTTAGAATTCTTGATATCTTTTTTGCTTTAGTACGGCCAGTGGTTTGAATTTACAAGCTTGTTATCTACTAAGTAAGGTTGTGGGAGCATGCCCCACGGGAAGGTTGTATAAATATGGGATGTAGTCACTTGATTGGTTGAAGAGTTTAACCAAGTATGAAGTTTGTTGTGATATTGTTGATTTGGGAATTGATGCATGGAGAGCACTTAATTTATTGAGTTGTGGACTGTGGATTATTACTTCGGTTATGATGGTTGTTCATATGTGTTATGAGAAAAAGGGGAGCTATTATGGATTATTAGCCTATTTCATTGCGATTGGGATCAGCTTGAGGTCAGTGGATAGATTTAAATATCAATATGGGCTCTATATCAGGCCTGATGTGTTCATTTCAGTAATGCACTCCTTATAGAAGAGTATCAGGGTGTTATTTCATCGTTAATTATTTCATGTATTGATGCATTGTGCCATGGGAGTTATGAGACAGCTTGGTTAATTGCTTATGTGTTGAGTTTCCGCATAGAGATAATGTTATCTTAGCAAAATGGCTCTTGAGATTCAGATCGTATATCGCACCTCAGTTGTGCTTGAGTTTTGTAGCTTATAGCGCTATAAGCTCCCTCAAGGATGGTATTATGCACTTAGCGTGCTTGTGACCGATATTCGGTATTTTGTTGTAATGAGAAATTTAGCTCGATGTGCATCTCCTTAGATGAGTGTTATATATGGATTGGGTGGCATGCCGTCGTTGGTATGTTATTTGGATTAGGTTGCACGCCGCAACAATGTGATGTTGAATACAGTTTTCATACTTCATCTTATGTGTGTTGTTTTTCCCATTTTCTGATGAAAGTTCATATTATTTGCGCGAGTCGAGTAGTTCCTTCTAGAGGTCGTTTCCCTTTGTATCCCGTTTGAATTGGTGGCCTATTGGCATGTTGTGGCATCATATGAGACCTTTTGATCATGTCCGGGGTGGGTTATTTCCTAAGCAGTTCGTACTGGGTGAGACAAGATCATTGGATTTAGGATCAATGCAATCTAGTTATATGAAGTATATTAAGGAGCAAAGACCATTATTTGGTTCAGAGTGAGGTAAGGGTTCTTGTTAGGAGTATAGACCCAATGATTTATTGATTCGGCAATCGATTATGAATTTCTACACATCTCTTCCGTCATGGCGGTGTTGTAAGAGTTAGAGTAAGACCTATGTAGGTCATGAGGTACAATGAGAGCATTAGATTCATAGAATTTTGATTTATTTGATCAGAAAATGTTATTGTGGTCTTGTGAGTAGAGTGGTGTAAGTTGTAAATTCAGCTAAGGTTTGCAGTCATGTTTTGGTGCTGCGTGTAGTTATTGATATTGTGAGCGTATGTTGGAACATGCCTGGCAAAGAATTTCGGATGTTGGAATTGGGCTCTAAGACTTATTTGCTTAAATGAAAAATGATAACTTCAGATTTATCGAGCAAGGGTGCCCAGCATAGTTGTGGTAGCATGGGTAGGTGCTTGAGGTATTAAACAGTGATTTCGGACAACCCCATCACAGTTCTTAGCACATCCGAGGACGAACATATGTTTACGTGGGAGAGTAACGATCCGATCGGTCATTTTGAGCTCTAGCATGCCGTTCAGCAGTTTGAGGCCATGAGTAGCTACATTTTAGGTATTATGACTTGTGCACATGGTCGAAATTAAATTTCGGAAAGTTTGGAGTTGAATTGAAAAGAGAATTCTTATATTTGAAGCTTTAAGTTGAAAGAATTAACTAGGATTGAATTTTTTAGTAAACGACCCCGAAATCGGGATTCGAGGGTTCCATAAAGTTCATATGATAATTTCGGACTTGGGCGTATGCCCGAATCGAGTTTTCAATGACCCGGGAATGTTTTGGCTCCTATTGTGGAAGTTAGCATTTTGCAAGAAATTTCATTAGTTTGAATTGAAGTGCATTTCAGTTTTATCGATGTCTGTTTGGGATTCCGAATCTGGGAGTAGCTTCGTAAGCTGATTTTGGTGTTTGGAGCGTGATTGGAAGATAATTCGGAGGTTCGCAGATCATTTTGGAGTCATTTGGCTAAAGATAGAAATTGAAGGTTTTTGAGAAGTTTGACCGGAAGTGGACTTTTTGATATCGGGATCGGAATCCGATTCCGAAAGTTGGAGTAGGTCCGTAATGTATATGAGTTGCGTGCAAAATTTGAATTCAATCAGACGTGATTTGATAGGTTTATTGAAAGTAGAAGTTTAAAATTCTAAGCTTCATAAAGCAAGGATTGGAGGTCGATTCATTATTTTAGGTGTTGTTTGATATTATTTGAGGCCTCGAGCAAGTTCGTAATGTATTTTGGGACTGGTTGGTATGATTGGTTGCGGTCCCAGGAGCCTCGGGTGGATTCTGGATGGTTAACAAATCGAAAATGAAATTTTGTAAAAGGCTGAAGTTGCTGGTTACTGGTGTGACCACACCTACAAGACTAGGGCCGCAGGTGCGGAGTCGCAGAAGTAGCCTTCGTGCCGCAGAAGCGGATATAGACGGCTAGGCTAGGACCGTATATGCGGTCATTTTGCCGCAGATGCAAGACCGCATTGTGCGGAGGAAGAAACACAGATATGGAGGTTGAAGGCTTGGAGGAAACCGCATGAGTGGTAGAGGGGCCGCACCCAGAACCACAGTAGCGGTTGTGTGACCGCAGGTGCGGAACTGCTGGAGGGAGTAAGGTTCTTTAAAAATCAGGGGTCTTGGCCATTTTCCTCCATCATACTCTTGTTTGGGTGATTTTTGGAGAGCTTCAAGAGAGGGATTTCTTCATCAAGCATGAGGTAATTTAATTTCACCCCTTGTGAGTTAAATACATGGTTTTGTTACGGATTATTGAGCATGAAAATTGGTATAAACTTGGGGTTTGAAAGAAAACCTAGAAAATTGATATTCTTGGAATTGGACCACGAGTTTGGGTATGAAATTTAGAGTAAATTATATATTTGAGTTCACGGGGTTATGGGTAAATTTAATCTTCGAAAATTTTTGGAACCCGGGCACGTGGGCCTGGGCGTTTTTGTCAACTTTTCGATCAGGGTTAGGAATTTTATGAATTGGATTGTAAGGAGTAATTGATCATATATTAATCGATTTTCATAATTATTGGCTAGTTTTGGAGCGTTGTGAATCAATTTGAGTCTTCAGAAGAGCGGGGAATGCTGGTTATGGATCTTTGGAGCGAGGGGAGTCTCCTTTCTAACCTTGTAAGAGGGAATTGTCCCCATAGGTGAAATAATTGAATAAGTGCTCCAAGTTATGAGGTTACGCATGCACGAGGTGACGAAAGTCCGTGTATAACTACTATTATGTTTAGGCCTGGGTAGTTTAGGACTCAAAAACATGTTATACTTGGATTATTTGCAATCACATTGACAGTTTAAATTGCTTAAATCACATCGAATTAGCAAATGAATTTCTAAAAAGATTAAACTGAATACTCTTAAATTCTTAAAGGAGAATTGGTTTTTGTTGGATAAATTGTTTCCTGACGACTTCTTGATTGACTGTGTGTGTGTTTAAATTCTGGAATTGGTCGAACGCCTCGGTAGATTAAATAAATACGTTTATGGTTTGGCCGTTCGACCCTCTGGCAGTGCACAATTTAAATATTGTTGGATCGGGCCGTGCGACCTCGGCATGGTTTGCGCATGCTTTTATTGCTTGCCTTGAAACTTATTGAATTTGTCATTGTTTCTTCCCGACTTAAAAATATATTTATAAATGATGAAAAGGAATTTGAAAATTTCCTATAAAAGAAAAATTATTTACTTTCTTTAACATGTTGAATTAATGTTATGTTTATAAAAATCCACGGTTTAATATATTATTGATATAACATTATTGGGCCATTAGTAAGTGTCGAAGTCGACCTCTCGTCTTTACTTCTTCGAGATTAGACATGATACTCATTGGGCATACATTATTTTCGTACTCATACTACTCTTCTGTTCATCTTTGTTGCACAGGCACATGCGTCTTTAGTGGCATAGTGGGCATAAAAGCATGGTTGATATGGAGACTTAGGTGAGCTGCACTTCCCTAGGTGATCCGCTGCTAGCATAGTCTTTTTCAGATTATTGTATTTATTTTCTATCCAATATTGTATTGCGCGGTTGTAGTATTAAATTATTTCTTAGAAATTGCTCATGCACTTATGACATCGGGTTCTAGGATGATTATGGGGTATTCTATACTTGTTTCTAAATATTCTTTTATTTATTTTCATAAGGATTATCTTTAACTATCTGAATTGGAGGAAAATTTCTATTTTTAAATTTATCAAGATAAGAATTTAATTAAGTATTTTGGTTGTCTTGCGTGATAGTGGTATCCGGCGCCATCACAACCCTTAGTGGATTTTGAATCGTGACAACATTATTTAAAAGAGACTACCGATGTGGGCTTATTTTATGGCAATGATTGCAATACCGATCTTGTGGGTAATGTCAATGCGGGGTATTTATTAGAAACAACTAAGTTTGATCTCAAACATACTATGTGTTTACATATGGAGGCACTACCATATCTTGGCGATCGACTAAGCAATCAACCACGGCCTATTCCATCTAATCATGCTGAGATAATTGCTATTCGTGAAGAAAGTCGAGAATATTTATGGTTGAAGTATAATACATCTTATTCAAGAAAAATGTGGTTTGAAGTGTTACAAACTACCCATAATTTTGTATGAAGACAATACAACATGTATAGCCTAATTGAAGGGAGGATTCATAAAAGGAGCTAAGCAAATTTCACTAAAGTTATTTTCTTACATGATCTTTAAAAGAATAGAGATATCAATGTGCAACAGATTCGTTCAAGTGATACATGACTGATTTATTCACCAAATCTATACCGACGTCAACCTTCAAGAAACTAGTGTACAATATTGGAATGTGAATGATATGTGAATTGATACTCTCATCAGGGAGAATTAATATGTGTCGTACTCTTTTTCTCTTACAAAGTTTTGTCCCACTAGATTTTCCATGCAAGATTTTTAACGAGGCAACCAAAAGACATATTTCTAAACATGTGTACTCTTTTTCCTTTATAGATTTTTTTTTTTTGCCATAGGATTTTTTCCTAGTAAAGTTTTAACAAGGCATATTATATATGGATATCCAAGGGGGAGTGTTATAAGAAAAATCAAATTATGGTGAATGCTCCGTGATCTTCTCAAATGGTTAATAACATATTCAATGACATATTTATGTGCTTAATGATATATTTAGTGACATATTTTTCTTCACTTTTCATGCTTATACAAAAGCCTTGTAATAAATAGAAAAATACACATAATTGAAGAAAAAAAATATCTTCCTTCTCTATCTTCATTTTTTGTTCATATTCACTAAGTCACTTTTATTTACTTGTTTCATATTGTTACTCTAAGTTATGTTTCATACCAATTTCGATTACTAGAGGTGGATTCTAGTGAAATCTATAAAATTGTTATGAAATAATATAAAAGATAAGAACAATAACTCAAGAACAAGAGCAAATAGAGAGAAGAGTAGAGAGAGTTCTTCTTATTGATACTTAGAGAATGTTAGGAGTTGTTTACAATGGTAGAAGACCCCTTTATTTATAGGGAGGAGGATGATTTATCTACCAAGAATAGAACTCTAGAATCTCTCTAATTATAGACATTCACCTTAAATAGGAGATTTCATAACACTCCCCCTTGAATGTCTATTCAACAATGTGCCTCGTTAAAACCTTAAAACCAAAACCCAATGGGAAAAATTAAAGAAAGGAAAAAGAGTACACATGTTTGAATATGCGCCTATTGGTTGCCTCGTTAAAAACCTTGCAAGGAAAACCCAGTGGGACAAAACCTTGTAAGGGAAAAAGAGTGCAACGCGCATTAACTCCCCCTAATGAGTACATCAATTTATATCCTTGAGCATTTGCATTCCAATCTTGTGCATCATCTTCAAAACGATCTTTGATAGAGATTTGATAAATAAATCAACCATATTGACTTAAATAATATTCCGCACCTTGAAATCATCATTCTTGATAGATATGAACATCTTCATATAATGTCGTGGAATAACTCTTCAATATCTCCATAGATGCATTCTTAATGCCATCATGCTTATAGTTATAGCAAGATACATATGTACACAAATTGTACTTAGGATGTGGTACTTCAGGACCACGAATTGCATATGCTTCAAGCAACATAAATCTTTCAAGTTAAGTCATATAAGCCATATAATAGACTTTAGATGCATATCAAGTTTTCCATGTCATGCTAGACAAATAAGATATCGAAAACTGACTATACATACCTTTGATTTTATACTTTCAAGCATTTGAACTATAGGTTCAAAGCTACATGTCTTTCATATGGAATCAATTCTTCTTGAATTGTATCTCTTCCATTTAGTTACTTTCTTTGGTCAGCAAATGCGTATAGCATGCTTTGCAATATGTTGCAATTGAATTATCCCTTTTATGAACTTCAGGTTCATATCATGATATTCGGGGATATACATATACAAATGATAATTCATCCCATGTAACCTTTTCTCAAGTGTTTATCATGTCTCCCCCTCATGTTAGTAAAGCTAACTTGTTTCCTCAACTTTGGGAAATCATCTTTGTGCATTATCATGTCAATATAAACGGCACATTAATAATAAGATGAAATTATTTGGTTCCTGACCCTGAACCACTTGTGAGGGGAGAATATACTCTCGTATACAACTTATATCAAACGGATATATATAACTTTGTTCTCATAAGAAACAGTTTAGCTATTAAGTGGAAGCACTTAATAATTATCTTGCTAAACCAACTTTGATATAAACCAACTTATCAAGATGAACTGTCTTGAGTAGAGAATCTGGAAATTATGCTCGAAGTTAGATTACTGAGCGATTTACCTCGCAAGCACCGGCCAGGCTGCGGGTCAATAACAATTGCGCATGTAACCATATCATAGATGCATCATATGTGGTATACATGGCAGGTGAATGGGCCCATATTCACCTTTGATATTTCCAGAATTTATGGGCATCAACCCGAATTCTTTAGTTGGTCAGTTCATTAATGAGAACAAGTGATACAAGAGAATTCGTAAAGAACTTTCTAGTTCTTTAATATTCACCTATGTGAATTTGCACATCATACTTAAAATGAGATGGCTAACACGAATGTCAACTGAATAAATTATCAATATTGGTAAACTTCAAATTTACACCATGACATGTGCACTTGTTAATAAACTTCAGGTTTATTATGACATGGGTTTTTATACCAATAGATATCCACTTTATTGTGGCATTATTTCGTTTGTGTAGTACAAACTGGAGAACAAAGCGGGTAGCTTTTCATATACAAATTACCCCGCTACAAGTTGTAGTAGTAGGAGATATCAAAGCCTTCCTTTATTTATAGTCTCAATATAATCAATCGCTCTCGCGTGTACTTTGGAAACTGAATAAGTTTCTTTGAGACTTACTACAGCACAATACTCAATTGTGTTTCTCCAACATAGTAATAATTGGCTCTTCTAGAGCTCTCAATTAATTTTGTACTACCACAGATTCATCAACATCCATGTGGTGAATATCTTTCTTAAAGAGAAAGTTATACCATTATGGTCATGTCAAACTTATATGCAAGATATGTTTCTTGCATTATCGTTGTCCTTTAATAGTCATATTTCCAAAATACTTTGGCGTACAATAGGTACGTGACCAACGATCATTCATGCCATATATCATCTCAAACCTCCTTCTAGGGGTGAGTGTGGTATCATCTCAAACCTCCATCTAGGGGTGAGTGTGGTATATTTAATACCAATTTCATCTTCATATTCTTCCAATAATGAATATGTATTCGTGAATCAAATGTTGTCACATTCACTTCGAGGATATGTGATTTTGCTATCCTTTTCAAATCTATAAATGCGTCAGGCATTTGATTTGCTATTCTTTGCAAATGGATAATCTTTTGTGCCTCTTTCTCACAAATAGAGGTGTGTGGATCAAGATGAGATAATGATGCATTTTTCCACAAAATTTCCCGTTTGGTTTCACCAACTTCTCCCCCTAATTTTGGGAAAAGTGTCTCATCAAATCGACAGTCTGCAAATCGTGCAGTAAACAAGTCGCCTGTCAATGTTTCGAGGTAGCGAATGATGGAGGGCGATTCAAACCCAACATATATTCCTAACCTTCTTTGCGGACCCATTTTGGTGCGGGATGGCGGTGCAATAGGCACATATACTGCGCATCCAAAAATCCTTAAATGGGATATATTGGGTCCATGACCCAAAACCAATTGCAACGGGGAATATTTGTGTCAATTCGTCAGTCAGAGACGAACTAGCATTGCTGTATGCAAAATGGCGTGTCCCCAAACCGAAGTGGGCAGCCGACGAACTAGTATTGCTGCATGCAAAATGGCGTGAACCCAAACCAAAGTGGGCAGCCGACAAACTAGCATTGCTGCATGCAAAATGGCGTGAACCCAAACCAAAGTGGGCAGCCGACAAACTAGCATTGCTGCATGCAAAATGGCGTGAACCCAAACCAAAGTGGGCAGCTGACAAACTAGCATTGCTGCATGCAAAATGACGTGAACCCAAACCGAAATGGGCAGCCTCGTTTTCATGAAGAATTCAAGATTATTCTCATCTATTGTCTCAATATGATATCCATTTTGAATGATATCTTTAAAACTCAACAAGTTCCTTTTTGACTTGGAGGAGAACATTGCATTCTCTAAAATGGATTCTCAAAACTCAACAAGTTCCTTTTTAGACTTGGAGGAGAATATTGCATTCTCTAAGATAAACGTCATGCCTTTGGGCAGAGTTACAGTTGCTCTTCCGGAGCCTTCAATCAATTTACTTCCCATGGTTTCACATATAAAAGAAATACACGAACATATGAATAAATAAGTTCAATTCGTTTGTGTCACATAATGTTTTCAAAATCTACAGCTAACAGTTGACTAACGAAATCAGATATGTTATCCATAATTGATTACTTTGCAGTTTGAAAATTTTCAGCGTTTTTATAAGACAATCGATTATTAAACACACACAATCGATTGTTTGAACATAGACAATCGATTGTTAAACACACACAATCGATTATTTGTTATTTTTGAAAAACTTCAGATCACACTGTCTTAAGACAATCGATTGTTATGCATAGACAATCGATTGTTGGCTATTTTTGAAAAATTCCAGAGCACACTGTTTCAAGACAATCGATTGTTAGACAAGGACAATCGATTGTGGATGATTTTTGAAAATTTTCCAGACCTCACTGTTTCAAGACAATCGATTGTTAGTCAACGACAATCGATTGTGGATGATTTTTGAAAATTTCCAGACCTCACTGTTTCAAGACAATCGATTGTTAGTCAACGACAATCGATTGTTTATCAATTGTTTTTCAACTTTAATGCGAAAATAGTTGATAATCGACTAGTTTTTCAGGCTAGTCGATTACCCCAACTGGAAAATAAAAGTTTTATTGATATTTGAGCATATTGAAGATATTCTAAAGAACTACTGCTAACATTGCATCATGAACTAACTAATCCGAGCTAATACTAATGACTACTAGTTTATTCACTAACTAATACAAATAAGTAGAACAAAATCAAATAACTCCATCTTCTTTCATCACGGATCCATCGCCGATTAGGTGATCTATTTTCCCCTCGGGTTGCTCAAAGAAGTTTGCCACATCCAGGTGGGTGATGTCCTCATCGTCGTCATAGACAAAATTTGTTTCAGGGCCTTTTCTCTTTCGAGATGCTTGATAAAGGTCAACCAAGTGTCTTGGTATACGGCAAATCTTTGACCAGTGCCCTTTCCCACCGCAACGATAACATATCGTTTCTGAACCATTTTCCTTAGGATCTTCATGACCCCGTTTCTGCTTTCGGTGGTTATCTCTCTTCGGGGGGTGACGGACTTCTTTGGAATTTCTTCCTTGTCTACGTCCCTGACTATGACCCCGTTTACGACCATGACCATGGTCCTTTTCATGTTTGGCATAATGAGAGTGCACCTTATCTGCTTCAGGCAGTGGTGTAGACCCAGTGGGTCGATTTTCATGATTTCTCATGAGCAGGTCATTATTTCGCTCAGCCACTAGTAGAAGAGAAATCAGTTCAGAGTACTTTGTCAAGCCTTTCTCTCTGTACTGTTGTTGCAGTACTATATTGGAGGCATGAAACGTTGTAAACGTTTTCTCAAGCATATCATAATCGGAGATATTATCCCCGCATAGCTTCAATTTGGAAGTAATTCTGAACATAGCAGAATTATATTCAGAAACGGACTTAAAGTCCTGGAGCCTCAGATGAGCCCAATCATATCGTGCTTGTGGCAGAGTGACCAACTTCAGGTTGTCATATCTCTCCTTTAAGCCGTTCCACAAGACGAGTGGATCCTTGACGGTGAGATATTCAATCTTCAAACCTTCATCAAGGTGGTGGCGCAAGAAAATCAAGGCCTTCGCACATTCTTGGGTGGATGCTTTTTCTCTATCTTTGATGGTGTCTCCGAGACCCATAACATCTAAGTGGATTTCAGCATCCAACACCCATGTCATATAGTTCTTGCCCGAAATTTCAAGGGCAACGAACTTTCTTTTCGTAATGTCAGACATAATCGAAAATTAAATTAGGAAGAGGGAAATACCTTAGATTTCTCGAGAATGGTTCTTGAGACGGTAGAGTCTCGTGCTGATAACGTGTTATGAAATAATATAAAAGACAAGAACAATAACTCAAGAACAAGAGCAAATAGAGAGAAGAGTAGAGAGAGTTCTTCTTATTGATACTTAGAGAATGTTAGGAGTTGTTTACAATGGTAGAAGAACCCTTTATTTATATGGAGGAGGATGATTTATCTACCAAGAATAGAACTCTAGAATCTCTCTAATTATAGACATTCACCTTAAATAGGAGATTTCATAACAAAAATTATATTATTTTTAGCTTAAACTATATATACACGTTGTCGCTGCCGACAATATATTCTAGGTTATAGCTTCTTAAGAACGAGGAGGAAAGTGATAGGCCTAATTTCCCCCTTTGCCATCTCTTCCTCTACCAATCTTCCATATTCTTGAAATACGCTTTCTACAATTGCTTCTCCAAAATGGTGAGCTATCATTGATTCTTGGATTGCCCTAACTGTCATAGCCACCATTCTGCCATAGCTCATACCATTCCCAACAATATTCTTCTCTACCTCAAATATTTCAAGTCTGTCCACTTGAAAACACCCATCTCTCTTTACTATTTCTCCTATTTCTTCCTTACATGGTGCATAAAAATGTACTTCATATGAGTCAAGCTTTTCCTTCTCCACTTCTCCCTATAAAGCAACAAAAAATATTAGATTAAAATAAGGAATAAAAATTATGTCCGCACTTTTTTAAGATCTTTTCACACAGATTAAGGAATTCATATTTTAGCATTAATTAGCAATAGAATTGATCGTATTAACCTTTATTATCTCACATAAACACTTCTAACACGCATTCCAACACTATTTACTTCAAGAATAATGTAGAAAAAAAAAATTAAAAAAAATAATTAATTCATTCTTAAAATCTAAAAAGATCACTTATTTTGGACTACAAAAAAATTACTTATTTTAGATCGGAAGAAGTAATACGTCTTAAATTTTATTTTTTTGTACAGTAAATATTATAGAATAAAGTGAGTGGCGCATAAGTAGTTACTACAATCTTTGCAGTTTAGTAAGTCGTTCATTTTTCTAATGGAACATCCAATTTGTGTCATCATTTCTCTCTAAACAAACATGACCAAGTGGAACATTTTATATATACTTTAGCGATGCATATTAATTGATGATTACTTACCTTAGCAATTAAATTTGTTAATGACCTAGAGAGGATTTTCCAGAAGAAAGCATTTCCTCTGTCAGCATGATGAAGACCTTCTCTTCCCAATAAAATCAGCACCATTTTTCCACCACTAACCAGCTCTTCCGATCTTGAACGGAGGAACAATGAGAAATCCTCCTGGAATTGTTCAAAATAAGCTTCGGAAACCTGAGGTGAACTGTTCTCTGGTATGTATATGTTGGCTTTGTTCATGGACCTCCCATCTTCATCATAAATTCCTGGAGGAATCTAAAAGAAAAATAAAATAATTTATACAATTTTTAGAATTTAACTCCTATATTCGCTAATAATGTTAAAAAAATTGACGCTATCAGGTCATTTAAAATTTAATTATAAGTAATTGACACATACCAAAAGTAAATTTAGAACTTGTAGTCTTAAATATATAAAATGATATATTTCTGTGATTATAACAGCATGTTAGTAAAGATAAAATTAGAAGTTTAATTCTTTTTGAAACATACTCTCTTGTGTGAATCTATTTCTTTTTTGGTCCGTTCCAAAAAGAATGACTCACTTCTAAAATTGATAACAATTTAGCTTATTAAATTTACAATTCTATCCTTAATGAGAAGTTTTTATAACCATACAAATATTGTGACCCTTTTTTGGCTTGTTTAGGATAAAAAATTTAAATTTTTTTTATTTTTTATTAAACTCTGTGCCTAGTCAAACAAATTTACATAAATTAGAACGTAGAGAGGGAGTACTAAAAAGGAAAAATATCATATAAAATGGAGCAAACGGTTAAGTTCTAGGTTTAATCAACAAAAAATGAGAAGAGCACACATAGATTAGTTGGAGAAAATCAATTATAAAAACTAACCCTTGAAAGCCAGTGTAAGCTATAGGAGGAATAGATGAAATGCAAGCAATGGTCTGGAAAAATTCTTCCATAAAATGAGCCAGGATAAGCAGCTATGTATATATTTGAAGGACCTATTTCATCGTCCTGCCCGTGACTTCTTTTAGCCTTTAACTGGTGCCGAAATTCAGGTAATGCTTGAAAAATGGCGTTGAAGTCATTGGTGGGAAGGTCATTTAGGAAAACTCGAAACTCGATCGGTGCCGCCGGTTGAAAGAGCTTGTTATTCCGGCTTGTCGTCCTTTGGACAGTTTCAATGATTTCTTTAATATTTGACAAGGTGTTTGGTCCTGAGGAACAACCTAAGTCAGCTATGCCTATGCTCTTAGGCTTTGTTGTCAGACAAACTTCTTCTACAGTCTCTAGAATTACTTGCTTCACCATATCAGATGCCTTCTTCTGCAAATTAAATATATTAGTAATACAATAATTAAAACGTTCGTTAATGAAATACTACTATACTGAATTTCTAGCTAGCATGCATATATAAGAGAGACCTGAAGTGAAGAATTTCTGGAATAGCTAGTTTCACCAGCTCCTCCTGTCATGTGAAAGACTTTCTCAACATCCATGGTGTGGTGCTACTTTTGTTTGGCTTTGAACTCAATTTGTTTGACGTCCCCTTTTAAAGACAATTGCCAAGAGGAACAGTTTGTTCCTCTTTTCTTTTTTCTCCTTTTCTTCTTTCATTGCGATAGATCCAAGCATGAAAATGGTCATATATGTCCCTTTACTAGTCAAAATAAGCTATATTTGTCCTCCGTTATACTATTTGGTCATATATGTCCCTACCGTTCACATCTCCGGTCATATACGTCCCTCTGACGTTAATTTTTTCAAAAAAAAATTAAAAAGCCACGTGTGAGAGTCCTATTGGTTAAACTAAACCCACTCTCCCTTTTCTTTAAATTAAAACGAAAATATTTGTAAAAAATGTAAAAACTTGTAAAAAATGAGGGAAAATTTGTAAAAACTAGGAATCGTTTTTTTATTTTTTATTTTAAAAAATGAAAATATTATATTAAAAACAAAATATTATATTAAAAACAAAAAAATTATTTAAAATGATTTTTTAATGAAAAAGAAATAAAAATTGTTTAAACTAATTGTTTATTTTTTAAAATATTTTAAAAATATGAACAGAGCATCTCCAAATGAATCGGAATGATAAGGAATACATTCTTCTTCTTTTTTGTTACATGAAATAATTTTGTTAAATAATTTTTTGAAAAATAAAAATATTTTGTTAAACAATTTTCATTTCTGTTTTTACAAAAAGAAATTCAGTTTATTTTCAAATTTGAAAATATTTCGAAATGTGTTTTTTGTTTTTTAAATTTTTTTTTTTTTGCATTTTTGAAAGAATTTTGTTTTGTAAAAAGTGAAAACACAAATTTGTAAAAACAGAAAAAAAATTAATATAATATTTTCGTCTTTTAAATTCTGAAATAATAATAAAAGTTCCCAGTTTTTACAAATTTTCCCCCATTTTTTACAAGCTTTTTACATTTTTTACAAATATTTTCGTTTTAATATAAAGAAAAAAGGGGAGTGGGTTTAGTTTGACCAATAGGACTCTGACATGTGGCTTTTTAATTTTTTTTTAAAATTAACTCAGAGGGACATATATGACCACAGACGTGAGGGTAGAGACATACTAAATAGTATAACGAAGGACAAATATAATTTATTTTGACTAGCAGAGGGCCATATATAACCCTTTTCCGATTATTTTATCAAGTATTTACTAGCTATGCATACCATCATATATTTAGATAATTTTACCTACCAAAGATTAGGTAGATGACCGGTAATAAATTAATCATCAAGCATTTTGATATTCATTGTATTTACATTTTGTAGGAGTAAGTGATGGCCACTGGAAATTAATAAGAGATTAATTTAATGTTCATACTGTACATTCCGATTACATGATTCATTGTTAAACTTTTGAAGATGAAATGAGGGAGGACCACTCACTAATTAGATATTTATTTAATCGGGATACCAATGATTTTAGTAAAGTTGGGAGACTAGCACCATCAAGGCCATGATGGTACTTTCGCATGAAGTGACCAACATTATAAAAAAACCAAACTGTCTACCACTGTCCCATACTTATTTCTATTCTTCTCAGCTCTCCCTCTCCACAAATTTTGGGCTCCAATCAGATGTACTTGCGTGCCACTTCATGGAATCGGAACTTTTGCCTTTTAGTTCACGGCTAAATAATACTCCCTCCGCTTCAGAAAAGATTATTTTCTTAGTTTCAGAAAAATTGGCATATTCTTATATTATTTAATATATAATTTTTATAATCATATAAATATTATAACAATAATAAATTAGTTTTAAAAAAAATTTCTTAGTTAAACTTGTACCAAATTAAACTAAAACAAACAAATCGAAAGGGAAAGAGCACTCTACAATGTAAAAAGTAAACGATATTATTTAAAAGCACTTTACTTTTTCCACAAGCTTAGTCAAGCATCATAACTCTCTGATATAAGCACCTTTGTTCGAAAAAAATAAAACATGTTTAGTTTCTCAAAAGTTTGGCCAAGGTAAATATTAATCACCTAATTCCACAAATGCCCGATGTTCGGACAGAGAAATAAATATAATAATATTATGGACATGAGACGAGAACTTGCAACTTAATGGTTCACAGCTCATTTTTTTTACCATTAGGTCATATTCTAGGATGTTATGCTATGCATTTTTTCAATTGGGTGTAACATGGAAGTGAATAAAAGTTAGGGTATCTGAGCTTAATTATAAGTTAGTTAAATTGGTTTATAAGCATTTTTAGTTTATTTATATATTTGTTAAATATCTAAAATATTTATAATTCAAGTGCTTATAAGCTAAAATTAACAATAAGACATAAGTTAGTTATTCCCAACTTATATTTTAACTTATAAACACTTTTAATTTGAGCAATACTTTTATTATTTTACCCTTGATAATATTTTTCTAATTCACAAAATACCTTTCCTAAAATAAAATTTAGTACTGTATCTTTATTCCGTATTTTCTGTTTCTCATTTGTATACGAAGATATTTTTAAATTTTAATTTTTTAACTAATTGTATTTGATGTGTGAGATCCCATGTTTTTTCTTTCTCTTTTCTTACGTAATATACGTAATATGGCGTGGTTATATTAGGTATATATGATTGGATATAACATCACACTGGTCACATGCTATGTTTTGGAGTCAAGCAAGTTGTGAAATAAAGGTCGGAAAAAGTTATTGTAAATTTCTCTAATAAATTTTTTAAATTTTGGGTCAAATGTATCATATCATTTCTCCTAATATATAAAGAGTTATGAGACACACAACCTATCTAATCGAAAGTCTACAAGTCTAGTTTTTTAACAAAAAAAACTCACATCAAACGGACATTGGAGTAAAACGTTATGACTGTTTTACCCCGGACTGTCCAGGCTGAAACTAGGTCGAAAATTGGGTCGGGTCAAACAAGTGGTATAAATTAGTAAACTCGACTTTGAAGCCCTCAAAACATTTCATTTCAGTCCCAAAACAGTGAGCAAGCTAAAGAGAGGGTTCCATGATGTTCTTGAGTGATTAAGGTGCATTTTAACGGTTTCTACCGTTAAAATTTTCCCCCGTGCATAGAAACGCAATCTCTACGCTATGCAACCATTTCCCCCTTCTATTAGCTGTGTTTTGGAGCTATTCTTGGAAGATATGAATATGTTGTTCTTGCTGGTTCTTCAGGATTTATACTTGGTTTGCCAAGGTAATCATCTGGGGATTCTTTTATGATCGTTTTTATAAAGTTGTACGGACGTTTCGTCAAGTTAGGGTCATATGGAAAATCTGTCGATTTAAACTCAATTAGGAATTATTTATTGGTGCATATAAGCTACATATATATAGTGTTTGTGAAGCTTAGGACGTAAGGAACAACTTTCGTGAAGGAATTACAAGCATTCAGACGTTTGTTGGAAAGGTTTGTTAAGGCTAAGCTCTGTCCTTCCTTAGCACAAATTCTGGGAAATTCCTAAGACGTCAAATGTGATAATTTACTATTCTATTGCTAGAAAGACCTTCTGTGAAAGGCATTGGGATCATAGCTGAACTATTTTCATGATGCTATTAGGTTGATGTTTCACTCATTCGGTTAAATAGGGTATTCAACATCTATATATGTTATTTTGTCGGCTTTCTTAACTATTTGTCTTTATATATGAATTTTTATTCGCTTTTGCGTACTGTGACTAAAAAAAATAAAGGCATTTAGTATTTGCGATCAGTCATTCTTCCTTGTTAAACTGTATTTTAATATCTCCGAAGTGACACGTCGATTTCCAGTAATCTCGAATATAAATTTTTATTTAAACTACTAAAACACTTGGTTTTTTAAATACTTTCTTTTATTAAATATCAAGAAATCAGGTATAAGGAATAAGTGAAGCACCTTAAGCTTTTTATGAACGTCTTTAGAGTTAAGTTAGCTTTCTAAAAGTCGAGTTAAGTTTTCAAGCTTATTTAAAAGAAAAGAAGATATATGAGGTTCCACGAGACAATTGTATGCGATACGAAGGTCATTATGAGATCATGAAAATAAGAGTACCTATTAGCCAAGATTGGCTAAGTTCGTGTTATGGCCTATTATGTGCATCCAAAGTTCAAAGTTCATGCCATTATCGGAGGTAAGCGGCTTATTTACCCGAAAAACTATAAATTGTACAGATGGCCACATGCTGGCAATATGATACCGGTTAGCTACCAGAGGAGACCGCCACTTCTAGCCTTTGGTTGGGTATGTCATGCATTTGCATCAATATATATGTATTCACGGCATACGATTACACGAGCATGCCGTGCATATTTGATTACTATGAGGTCAGATGTCGTCCATGTAGGCTATCAGAGTTTTAGTGTCAGGTGGTATCTCTATTTTTTTTACATCAGCTATGTATGATTCTACTTTCTGCCTTACATACCAGTACATTTTTATTCATACCGATGTCCCGTTGCCTAGGGACACTGCATTTTTGTTTGTGCGTGTAGGTCGAGGTTGGGATTCTAATAGACCCCTCTGCTAGGATTTCAAGGTTCAGCTGTGAGTTAGTAAGCTCCACCTCTTCCTAGAGCTTTCATAGGATGGTTATTATTGTTGTACCGTTTGGATGTAGTCGGGGCCTTGTCTCGACAGTGCTTATGGCACTCTTAGAGGCTATTGTGGACATAGTATTCTGGGTTTCTTTTTGCAGCTTCCAGTCTGCAGTCCATAGGCTTGGCATGTATATATATGTGTGTATAGGCATGTATGTATCCAATCGCGGCCTTATCGGCCAGCTAGTACTTTATTATTTGGCTCGTCTACTTTTAGTTATATAGCTTATTATTATTTAGGTCATAGCCATAATGGTCCAGGCTTAGTATTTCAGATGTTGTGCTGCCCGATCTATTGGGCCCCTAGTTTAGTTAGCAAGTATGTTTAGTGGCTAACTCGGTCAAATACAGTATCGAGGGCCAATCGTTCTTTCCCTAGTTTGGGGGAACTTGGTACTAGAGCAGGTCGTATCCCAGGGAGTCCACAAGCCATGTCTAGTAGAGTCTTGCTAATGGATGTGTTGTGCATCATACTTATAATCTGGTGGTTATGAGGCATTTAGGAATGGTTACATTTCTTTCAATTAATAGATCGTGCTATAGAGCGAAGTTATAAGATCATATGAAGTCTAAATTGTGCTTTTTGTTTCTTATCTAACAGGCTACCTATGCTCATGAGATGGCACAACGAGAGATAGGTATGGATCTTGGAGAAGGTACCAGTCGTTCCCCACTGGGTCAGAGGGATAGATTTCACTTAGAAGCACACAGTCAGTCTCCAGTACCCCCTAGTTTCAGCTTCCCCAGCACTTCTTTGAGCCTAGGGAGATGCAGTACACCTAGCCTCACCAGTTCCATTAGTACCTGAGGCAGCTAGAGATATAGGACCTCCAGCACCTGCTATTCCCCGATCAGAGACTGAGGAGTAGGGGATGAGAGAGGCAGTTCAGTTTCTGACTAGGATGGTTTCGATTCATGAGCGACAGCTAGACGCGGGAGCAAATGTCTGTTCGGATAGGAAGTTCTACAGTACGAGAGATTCTTCACTTGGCCCCTCCATTATTTACAGGATCCAGTTCCACTGAGGATCCCCAGGACATTATAGACCAGATGTATAGAGTATTGAGGGTTATCCATGCCTCCGGCACCGAGGCTGTGGAGTTAGCTTCTTTTGGACTACGTGATGTAGTCGTCCTATGGTATGAGGTATGGGAGAGATCTAGAGGACCTGATGCTCTGCCAGCAGAGTGGGAGGACTTCTCTGAGGCATTTTTAGCCCATTATATTCCATGGGAGGTTCGGGAGGTAACTTGAAGCATAGGGATATGAGTGTGAAAGATTATAGCCATAAGTTTAATTCTTTGGCGAGGTATGCACCAGATATCGTATACACCATGGGGTCTAGAGTTCATCATTATATGGATGGTTTGAAGGATCATCTGATTAGAGATTGTACGGTAGCATCCCTATCACATGATGTAGATATTTCCCGCATACAGGCTTTCGCTCAGTCTACAGAGGACCTTTCCCGTCAGATTCGTGATACTCGTAGAGATAGGGAGTAGAGTAAGAGGGCTCGTACTATTGGGTCTTATAGGGAGCCACGGGGTGAATTTAGGCCCCCACTCCATCGATATGCACCTTGGTCAGCATGTAGTTTCCCACCACAGATGCAGGGCCAACGGATTGATCGATATATTCAGCCAGGACCGTGGCAGAGCTCAGACCAGCCTGAGGGTCGTCGACAAGAGCGTTCCTCAGAAATGAGACAGCTTACTCCTCCATGTACTCATTGCAGTAAGCTACACACCAGGCAGTGTAGACAAGGTTTAAGTGCATGTTATAATTGTGGGCAAACAGTACATTTTACTAGTCGGTGCCCGGGATTAGGCAGAGGTGCACCAGCTCAGCTTACAGGATCCACAGCAACCTCTTCGCCCTCAATCTGTGCTCCCCAACCAGGTTCATAGACTACTCAGGGCCGTGGAAGTGGGAGAGGTAGAGGAGACATCATAGGTTCTAGCGTTGGCCAAAACCGCTTTTATGCACTCACAGGCTGACTAAATTTAGAGGCATCCACAAATGTTGTCACAAGTATATTGACAATACATTCTCATGCCATTTATGCATTGGTAGATCCAGGCTCTACATTTTCATATATTACTCCATTTACTGCTGGTAAGCTTGACATGAGATTTGAGTTGTTGCCACAGTCAATTGAGGTGTCTACGCCAGTTGGCGACTCTATTGTAGCTAATTATATCTATCGAGGTTGTACAGTGTTAGTTAATGACCGTCCAACATCTGTTGATTTAGTTGAATTGGTTATGCTAGACTTTGATGTCATTATGGGTATGGATTGGTTGGCAACTTGTTATGCTAATATTGATAGTCTTGCAAAGTTGGTCCGATTTCATTTTCCTGGTGAGCTTGTCCTTGAATGGAAAGGTAATGCAGCCACGCCCAATGGTAAGTTTATTTCATACCTTAGGGCTCGGAATTTTATTGCTAAAGGCTGAATATACCATTTGGTTCATGTCAGAGATATAGATAAGGAGCCAGCAACTCTTCAAGCGATTCTTATTGTGAATGAATTCCCGACGGTATTCCTTGACGAGCTTCCAGGAATTCCCCCTAAAAAGGAAATCGATTTCGCTATAGATCTGGTTCCTGATACGCAACCTATATCCATCCCTCCCTAAAGAATAGCTCCTGCAAAACGAAGGGAATTGAAGGAACAACTTAAGGAATTGCTCAATAAAGGCTTTATTAGGCCAAGTAAATCCCCATGGAATGCTCCGGTGCTCTTTGTTCGAAAGAAAGATGGCTCCTTGCGGATGTGTATTGACTACATGCAACTAAATAAAGTCACTATCAAGAATAAGTATCCTCTTCCACGGGTTGACGACTTGTTCGACCAATTACAAGGTGCCAAATTCTTTTCGAAGATCGACTTGCGATCCGGTTATCATCAGCTATGAGTCAGGGATATTGTTACCCCAAAAACAGCATTTAGGACGAGGTATGGCCATTTTCAATTCCTTGTCATGTCTTTCGGGCTTACAAATGCCCCAACAGCCTTTATGGATCTTATGAACACAGTATTCAAACAATTCTTGGATGAATTTGTGATTGTTTTTATTGACGACATCCTGATATTTTCACGATCAGAAGCCGAGCATGCAAACCACTTAGGAGTTGTATTGCAGACTCTCCAGGACTACATGTTATATGCTAAATTCTCTAAATATGAATTTTGGCTAACTTCTGTATCTTTTCTTGGTCATGTTATACCGGCGATGGTATCAAGGTTGATGGCCAAAATATTGAAGCTGTGATGACTTGACCGAGGCCCTTGAATCCGACAGAGGTTCGTAGCTTTTTAGGCTCGGCAGGATATTACCAAAGGTTTGTGGAGGGATTTTCCTCTATCTCTGCACCATTGATGAAACCGACCCATAAGAGAGCTAAGTTTTAGTGGACTGAGGCATGTGAACAAAGTTTTCAGGAGCTAAAGAAAAGGCTTACGACGTCACCTATCTTGACTCTTTCGGATGGCACCGAGGATTATGTTATATATTGTGATGCCTTGAGAATTTTCCTGGGGTGTGTTCTTATGCAGCATGGTAAGGTTATCGCGTACGCCTCCAGACAGTTGTAGAAACATGAATAGAACTATCCTATGCATGATCTTGAGTTAGCCGCAGTTGTCTTCGCCCTAAAGATTTGGCGGCATTATCTATATGGGGTTCATATTGATGTTTTCACCGACCACCAGAGCCGTCAATAATTGTTTAAATAGAGGGAGCTAAACCCACAACAAAGAAGATGGCCAGAATTACTAAAGGACTATGATGTTGATATTTTATATCATCCCGGCAAAGCTAATATTGTTGTTGATGCCCTTAGCCGGAAGTCCATTGGCAGTCTAAGCCATGTTAAATCTGATAAGGTTATGACGACCAAATATCTATACCATCTAGCTAATTTGCAGGTGTGTTTGGTAGACGCAGAGGGTGGATGCATTCTCGTTCATTATACAGCACAATCTTCTTTTGTTACTAAAATGAAAGAGCAACAACACGAGGATCCTAAGATTATCAAACTGAGAGAAAATATTCCACAATAGCGACAACCTTTATTTAAGCTAGCAGGAGATAAACTCCTTAGATACTAGGGCCGCTTATGTGTACCGACAGTCAGAGATCTTCACGCCAAGATTCTTTCATAGGCCCATTAATCTAGATATGCAGTTCACCTCGGAGCGACAAAGATATATCGAGATCTTCGACAGATCTATTGGTGGAATGGAATGAAAAAAGATATTGCGGAGATGGTAGCCTAATGTCCCAACTGGAAGCAAGTTAAAGCTGACATCAGAGGCCTAACTCAGTATATTGAAATTCCATTATGGAAATGGGACATGATAAATATGGACTTCATCACTGGTTTTCCTCGCACTCCACGTAGGTATGATTCTATTTGGGTGATTATTGATAGGCTTACAAAATCTGCTCATTTCCTACTAGTCAGGATGATATATTCAGTCGAGGATTATGCCAAGCTTTACATTCGAGAGATTGTTCGCCTTCACGGAGTACCATTATCTATTATCTCTGATCGAGAGGCTCAATTTACAGCACTGTATTGGAAACCTTTTCAGAAGGGTCTAGGCACGCAGGTAAATCTTAGCACTTCTTATCATCCGCAAACTGATAGACAGGCATACCGTACTATTTAGACAATTGAGGATATGTTACGTGCCTGTGTGCTTGATTTTAAAGGAAGTTGGGATGATCATCTACCTCTTATCAACTTCCAAACTAGTATTCAGATGGCCCCTTACGAAGCACTATATGGACAGAAGTATAGGTCGCCGACCGGTTGGTTTGAGGTCGGGGAAGCAGAGTTGCTTGGTCCTAATTTAGTCAAGCAAGCAATGGAAAAGATAAAACTTATTAGAGACCGGCTACGTACTGCACAAAGTCGGTAGAAGTCTTATGCAGATGTTCAACGAAGAGACTTAGAGTTTGATATAGAATATTGAGTTTTCCTGAAAGTATCGCCTATGAAAGGTGTCGTGCAATTTGGAAAGAAGGGGAAGCTCATCCCCAGATATGTTGGACCGTATAAGATTATTCGGATGATTGGTAGGGTGGTGTACGAGCTTGACTTGCCTTTAGAATTGGAACAAGTCCATCCTGCGTTTTATGTATCTATGTTGCAGAAGTGCATTGGAGATCCTTCACGTATTATGCCCATTGAGGATATTTGCATTGCTGAGGACTTATCTTATGCATATGTACTATTAGCTATTTTAGATCGGCAGGTAAGAAAGCTTCGAACTAAAGAAGTGGCTTCCGTGAAAGTGTTATGGCGAAATAAAAACATCAAGGAAATGACCTGGGAAGCTAAGGAGGAAATGAAGAAGAAGTACCCCTACCTATTTACGACCCAAGGTGAGTCGCATTTAAATAATTGGCAATTATTTCTTTACAACTTAATTGGATTTTGAATGACTTGAAAGTGCAATTTAAATTTCTTATTGCGAGATATCTATACGAAGCCTAGTAGTTGGAATCTTCAGAATTTGATTTATGCTTTGTAAATGAAACAAATATATCCTCACAAATAACGTATTAGTGGAAAAGAAATGAAACCAAGGAATTGACTTGACCCATTCGCGGACGAATGTTCTTAAGGAGGGGAGACTGTGAGATCCCATTTTTTTTCCCTCTTCTCTTACGTAGTATACGTAACGTGTCATGGTTATATTAGGTATATATGATTGGGTATAACATCACACTGGTCACATGTTATGTTTTGGAGTCAAGAAAGTTGTGAAATAAAGGTCAGCAAAAGTTATTGTAAATTTCTCAAATAAACTTTTCTAAATTTTGGGTCAAATGTATCAGATCATTTCTCCAAATATATAAAGAGTTATGAGACCCACAACCTATTGAATCGAAGGTCTACGAGTCTAGTTTTTAACCAAAAATACACACATCAAACGGAAATTGGAGTAAAAAGTTGTGACTGTTTTACCCCGGACTGTCCAGGCTGAAATCGGGTCACGAACCGGGTCGGGTCAAACAACAGGTATAAGTCGGAAAACTCGACTTTCAAGCCCTTAAAACATTTCATTTCAGTCCCAAAACAGTGAGCAAGCTGAATCGAGTGTTCCATGGTGTTCTTGAGTGATTAAGGTGCATTTTTAACGATTTCAACCGTTAAAATTTGCCCTCGTTCCTAGAAACACAATCTCTACTCTTTGCAATCGGTTCCCCCTTCTATTAGCTGTGTTTGGAGCTATTCTAGGAAGATAGGAGTCTATTGTGCTTGCTGGTTCTTCAGGCTTTATGCTTGGCTTGCCAAGGTAATCATCTGGGAACTCTTTTATAATCATTTTTACAAAGTTTTAAGGACGTTTCGTCAAGTTAGGTCATATGGAAAATCTGCCAATTTAAACTCAATTATCAATTGTTTATAGGTGTGTATATGATGCATATATATATATATATATATATATATATATATATATATATATATATATGTATATATATATATAGTGTTTGCGAAGCTAGGAACTACAGCATTCAGCCGTTCGTTGGAAGGTATGCTAAGGCTAAGCTCCATCCTTCCTTTTAGCACGAATTCTGGGAAATTCCTAAGAAGTCAACTGTGATATTTTACTATTGTATTGCTAGAAAGACCTTCTGTGGTTAGGCATTGGGATCATAACTGAAGTATTTTCATGATGCTATTAGGTTGTTGTTCCACTCATTCGATTAAATAAGGTATTCGACATCTATAGATGTCATTTTGACGGCTTTCTTAACTATATATCTATATATATGAATTCTTATTCATCTTTGGGTTGTGTGACTAAAAACAATAAAGGCATTTAATATTTGTGATCAGTGTTTCTTCCTTGTTAAAGTGTATTTTAAAATCTTTGAGGTGACACGTCGAATTCCAGTAATCTCGAATATAAATTTTATTTAAACTACTAAAACACTTAATTTTTTTTGAAATACTTTCTTTTATTAAATATCAAGAAATCAGGTATAAGGACTAAGTGAAGCACCTTAAGCTTTTTATGAACATCTTCTGAGTTATGTTAGTCGACTTAAGTTTTCAAGCTTATTCAAAATAAAAGAAAACATATGAGGTTCCACGAGACAACTATATGCGATACGAAGGTGATTATGAGATCATGAGAATAAGAGTACCTATGAGCCAAGATTGGCTAAGTTTTTGTTATGGCCCATTATGTGCATTCAAAGTTCATACCATTCATGGCATATTATGCATGGACTTTGAGCTATAATCGGAGGTAAGGGGCCTATTTGCTCGAAAAACTGTATATTGTACAGATGGCCACATGTTGGCAATATGATACCGGTTAGCTACCAGAAGAGACCGTCACTGCTAGCATTTGGTTGGGTATTTCATGCATTTGCATCAATATATATGTATTCACGACATACGATTACACAAGCATACCATGCATATTTGATTACTATGAAGTCAGATGTCATCCATGGAGGCTATCAAAGTTTCAGTGTCAAGTGGTATCTCTATTATTTTTTTTTACATCAGCTATGTATGATTCTACTTTTTGCCTTACATAACAGTACATTTTTACTCGCACTGATGTCCCGTTTCCTGGGGACACTGCATTTTGTTTCGTGCGTGCAGGTCCAGTAGGGACTCTAATCGACCCCTCCGCTAGGATTTCAAGGTTCAGCTGTGAGTTAGTAGGCTCCACCTCTTACTAATGCTTTTATAGGATGGTTACTTTTGTTGTATAGTTTTGGTATAGTCGGGACCTTGTCTCTAAAGTTCTTTTGATACTCTTAGAGGCTATTGTGGATGTAGTATTTTGGGTTTCTTTTTTCAGCTTCCAGTCTCCAGCCCATAGGCTTGGCATGTATATATATGTGTGTAGGCATGTATGTCTCCAATCGTGGACTCATCTTCTAGCTAGTACTTTATTGTTTTGGCTCGTCTACTTTTGGTTGTATGGCTTATTGTTATTCAAGTCATGACCTTAATGGTCCAGGCTTAGTATTTCAGATGTTGTGCTGCCCGATCGGTTGGGCCCCCAGTTTAGTTAGCTAGTATTTTTTGTGGCTAACTCGGTCAAATACAATATCGAGGGCCAGTCGTGCCTCCCCTAATTTGGGGCATGACATGATGACGCTCAACTTTAGTCCTAAACAGATAAGTGGTCACCACACATATAATTTGGTCTAAGAGTCTGGAGTTGAATCCACAGAGAATTAAGTTTTAGCTACAACTATTCACTATTATTAAGAATACAAGCTCGAATAATTCCTAAGTTATAAATATAAAGTTTCTTATGCCTAACTAATTAATTAACAATTTAAAGAAATGAATTAACAAGTAAAGATACTAAGGCATAGAGATAAGATTAAGGAGACCTAGAGTTATATTTTTTCCAATTATGGGAATCCTTCCCGCCACGTCTCCTATAATTTTGCCTAAGTATTCTCTACTGATCGTGAGCACTTCAGGTATCATAATTCTCTTACTACCCTAATTTTCTAGACATATTCTCTTGAACAACTAACTGGCAGAAGTTCTGCGCTCACTAAAATCACACCAAGGTTCGTTATTTTTAATCTCACCTTTAAACTCTTCGTATTGATTTCACACATATGTTAGGAGTGACGTTGTTCAACAACTATCTAAATATATATCTTTTTTCAAACGATACATGATGAATGTGCACAGCCAATTGAGGGCTCTTCAATCAACATCAACAAACACGTGTTGGACAAGTAGAGAAATCACATGCCTCAATTATATAAAAAAAATATAACAAGAATTTATCTTACAAAAGGTTCTATGAAAACCCTCAATAACAAATTAAATTTGGCTACTCTAGTAATGCTAATGTTGGCTCAAGTTTAGGTGAAGTTTTGAAGAATGACAAATGAACTCACCATGGACCATGTTCATTGTTGGAGACACACTATTTATCAACCTATACATGTGAGTTGCATGTGAAGAAGATAAGTCTCAAGGATCAAGCAGCAATATCTTCTGAACTGATCGAAAAGGTTTCATATTGAATAAGGAGAGGAAGTCTCCTTCTAGGAAGATAACACTATCCGGATAAATCATAGAATTGGAGTTTGCATTGTTCAAGGACTCAACTTCGATGGAAGATCAACAACTGAGTCTCAATCAAGCTCGAATTACTAACTCATTAAATAACTGTGATTGTTCTCTTTACAGGCATTGCATAAACACAGAAGTGAAACTAAATTGAGAGCAAAAAGGCAAGTCAATTTTGCAAGGAATTTATGTGAGATTTGAGTGTGTATTCCTAAAGCTACTTGAACGAGATAGAAGAACCAGCTGCATTGTGTTTATTCTTATTTTAGTTGTAGTAGGTGGTTTAAAGTTGTACCTTTCCAGCTTTCATAGAAGCAGTTGCATTAGGTACTTTAAGTATTCAAGTTAGAGTTAACTTGAGAGTGTCGTAATAGTTAAGGTTGTGTGCCACACTGGGACTAAAGTTAATCCTTAGGTTTACAAAAAGTTTTTGTAAATGTTGTTTTGGCTCAGCGATTTAAGTGGATGTTTGAGAAAATCCTACAGTGTAGTAGGTCGCGGTTCTTTTACCTTTTGAGACAGGTGTTTTCCACGTAAAAATCTTTATGTTCTTCATTTTTTGTACTTTTAATTCCGCAACAGTAGTAGTTAGAACACCTAGAAGGACCAGGTTCTTCTAGATCGACAAATTGGGTATCACACAAATCATCCCCCCCCCATGTGTGGTATTGACGTTAAGAACATCAATTGGTATCAGAGCAAGTTATCGTTGAAGAGGCTAGCACCTTAGCAAAATATCAACATGAGTGCACCAGCTGGGAACTGGGAAGGGCAATCTATTGCCAAACCTCCACTTTTTAATGGACAATACTATTCTTGGTGGAAAAACAGGATGAGAGATCATATCATTGTAGAGGACTATGAACTCTGGGACATAGTCACTGATGGCCCCTTGGCAACGACAAAAAAGAATGAGGAAAGAGTTGAAGTACCTAAGACAAGAGCTGACTGCACTACTGAAGACCTAAAAATGTGGGAGAAAAATGCTAAGGCCAAGAAATGGCTTGTGTGTGGACTAGGTCCAGATGAGTACAGTAGGATCCTAAGCTGTAATACTACTAAGGAGATATGGGACACTTTGCAAGTGTCCCATGAAGGAACACCTCAAGTGAAAAGATCAAGAGGAACATTGCTGTATTCTCAATATGAGAAGTTTACTATGAAAGAAGCAGAAACTATCCAAGAGATGTAACTAGGTTCACTACACTGACAAATGAATTTACGTCTCTTAGAAGGGTCATTCTTGAAGAAGATAAGGTTGAGAAAATTCTGACAAGGGTTCTTCCAGTCACATGGGAAAGCAAAATCACTACCATTTAGGAATCCAAGAATATTGCTACTCTTATATTAGATGAACTGATTGAAAATCTTACTGCTTATGAAATGAGAAGGCAACCCATGAAGATGGATACACCCAAGAAGGAGAGAAGCTTAGCTCTCAGAATTGCTGAAGGTTCAGATCTGGAAGATAATTAGATAGCTATGATCACTAGAGATTTCAAAAAGTACATGATGAGAGGAAATGGTTCTTCAAGAAGTAAAGCCTTAGATAAGTCAAGATCTCCTGAAAACCAGACCAATGAGGGTTGCTAGAAGTGTGGTAAAACTGATAACATGATCAAAAACTGCCCTCAATATGAAATTGAGTGGAAGAAAGAGAGGGCTGAATGAAGGAACAGGAAGAAGGAACAGGTTCAACCAAAAAGGAACAAAGGTTCAACAAAGGCTATGGTTGCTGCGTAGGGAGAAACCTCAGATGAAGACTTAAAAGATGAAGCTGTAGAAGAGCAAGCATTGATGGCCATTGGAAAATCAGATGTTGAACAAGAGCTAAGTATTCTTCATCACAAAGACAAGATCAATTTTTGTCTCAAGAAAGGTTGGCTGAGCTATGACTAGACTTCATTGATGAGTCTGAGATAATTAACAATGAAAAGGAATTTCCATCTAGGGATTGTGTGATCCTAAAAGCAAAATGCAAGAGTCTAGAGTCTAGGACTAATGAGAGTGATAACGCAAATGCTGAGTTGAAGAACCAGGTTCTTGAACTTGATAACAGTGTCCTAGAACTTAGGTTTGAAAACTTAAAACTTAAACTAGGAATAGGAAAGAAGAAAGTTGATCGCACACATCTCACTCTAGAAGAAAATTTGGGAAAAATGAAAGATGAATTGTATAAGAAATATGAATTCATCAAAGTCCTAAAGGAAGATCTAGAAAAGGTGAAACATGAACCAGACAAAACTTGCAAGTGGAACAAAACTTCTGATGCACACTTTTGGCTGCAAGAGCATCATAGTAGCAACAAAAGAGGGCTTGGCTTTGGGACTCAAACACCAAAGTGGGACCCTAAAAGCAAGTACCTCACACATTCTTGAAAATAAAATCTGCACACATTGTGGCAAGACTAGCCATTACAAGAGTGAGTGTAATGCTAAAGAAAATGTAAGTTGAAAGAACAAAGCTTTTCTTCAAGAGAAAAGTAAGCTGCCTGGGTGGGCAAGAAGGAATCTGATTCATCCTTTTGCATATAGAAAGGGACACAAACTTGTTTGGGTTCCTAAGACTAACCCCTGATTTCTTTTTGCAGGTCCAAGTGAAAGGAAGTATCCAAATAAGGTATATGGATAGTGGCTGCTCAAAACATATGATTTGGAGCAATGACCCATTTCTTTAACTTGAGGACTTAAAAGGAGGCAATGTATCCTTTGGGAATGGAAAGAAAGGTGAGATTATTGGGTTTTTAAAGGTAGGTAAGACAGACTCTCACTCCATTGAGAATGTCTACTTAATAGATGGCTTGAAATAGATCCTGATCAGTATGTCACAGCCGTGTGACAGAGGAAACCTTGTGGCTTTTACCTCGTCCAAATGCTTTATGATTAACCTTATCACTGACAAGATTATTTTGCAGGGAAAGAGAGTTAACAATATTTACATTGTAGATTTGTCCACTCTCTTAGAAAATGAACTAACTTGTCTATGTGTGCTGGATAACAATCCCCTCCTATGACACAAAAGACTTGGTCATGCAAGTCTAAATCAGCTAAACAAACTAGTCTCTAAGGACTTGGTGAAAGGATTACCCAAAATCAAGTTTAAGAAAGATAAAGTTTGTGAGGCATGTGCAAGAAGGAAGCATATAAGATCATCCTTCAAAAGCAAGAAAATGGTAAGTACAACTATGTCGTTAGAACTGGTCCTTATGGATCTATGTGGTCCAATGCGAACCATGAGCATAGGTGGAAAGAAATAGGTAATGGTGCTTGTTGATGATTACTCTAGATTTACTTGGGTTCTATTTCTAACTTCCAAAGATGAAGTATTGACATGTTTACTGCATTTGTTAGAAAAACTCAGAAACAATTAGGAAATCAACTAGCATCCATTAGCTCGGACCATGGAACTGAATTTGAAAATTCCAAGTTTATAGAATTATGTGATAAAAATGGTATAGATCATAATTTCTCTGCTCCTAGGACTCCTCAACAAAATGGAGTAGTTGAAAGGAAGAATATGACTCCTGAGGGCATGGCTAGAACCATGCTTCTTTCTAATAAATTGCCCACAGCTTTTGGGCAGAGGCTGTAAAGATTTCATGCTACATAATCAATAGATACATGACTAGACCTTTAGTAGAGAAAACTCCCTATGAGTTACTTAAAAGGAGAAAATCAAACATATCTCATCTTAGGGCATTTGGTTACAAGTGCTGCGTGCACAATAATGGAAAGGACTCCCTAGGTAAGTATGATTCCAAAAGTGATGAGGGAATATTCTTAGGATATTCTTCACAGAGCAAAGCAAATAAAGTATTTAATAAAAGAACTCTATGTGCAGAAGAAAGTGTACATGTTGTATTTGATGAAACTAACATTTTTCTGAGAGATAGGAACATGAAGATGAAGATATGGACTAGTAAAGGAATTGATCGATTCCCAGCACAAATCAAAGTGGCATCAAAATAAGGAACAAGTGATGGAACGCGTCTTTTTAATAAGGCAACCTGACAGGGGGAACTAATCAAGGAGAAATTGAATCAAACCCTCAAAAGGAACTTGTTCAAGAACCTGTTCTTCAGCAACAGAACATGGGAGAGATATCTAGCAGAAATCAGTTGGCTGTGAAACCTCACAAGTATCAAAGTTCTCATATCACTGAGAACATTATCACTGATCCAATATCTGGAGTCAAAACTAGATAACAACTGAAGAATCTGTGTGCTTTTGATACTTTTCGATCTCTTATTAAACTTAAAAATAATACTGAAGATTTGTAGGACGCAAATTGGGTGAATGCAATGTGGGACGAATTCAACCAGTTTGAAAGAAGTAATGTTTGACATCTAGTTCCAAGACCCAAGGACAGATAAGTCATTAGCACAAACTGGGTCTTCAGGAACAAACTTGATAAACACGGAACAGGCTGGTGGTTCAAGGATACAACTAAGAGGAAGGCATTGACTATGATGAGACATTTGCTCCAGTTGCAAGACTAGAGGCAGTTAGACTCCTCATAGCCTTTGCAGCACATATAGAATTCACTCTCCATCAGATGGATGTCAAAAGTGCTTTCCTGGTGGTTGCCTAAAGGAAGAAGTGTTTGTGAAACAACCCATAGGGTTTGAAAGCAAGAAATGTCCTGAGCATGTGTACAAGTTAGACAAGGCTCTATATGGGCTCAAGCGGGCCCCAAGAGCTTGGTGTGAACGGCTATCTAAATTTCTACTGGAGCATGGTTACAAAAGAGGTAAAATTGACAGCACATTGTTCTTAATGGAAAAAGGTAAAGACATTTTTGTTGTGCAAATATATGTTAATGACATAATATTTGGGGCTACCACTAATAAGTTGAGTAAGGACATTGCAAAACTAATGGGGAGTGAGTTTGAAATGAGCATGATTGGTGAGATTAATTTCTTTTTAGGCTTGTAGATCAAAGAAATTCCAAATGGAACCATGATCCATCAGCAAAAGTATACAAAAGAATTAATCAAAAAGTTTAAAATGGAGGATTCTAAAGAAATAGACACACCTATTACAACTGCCACTAAAATAGATGTTGACAAACCTGATTCATCAGTTGATCAAAAGTTGTATAGGGGTATGATTGGCTCACTTTTGTATCTTACTGCCAGCAGACCTGACATTGTTTTTAGTGTAGGACTTTGTGCTCATTATAAGGCAAATCCAAAAGAGTCTCACTTGACTGTTGTCAAAAGGATACTAAAATATCTGAAATGCACCATTGATATGTGTCTTTGGTATCCAAAAGGTAGTAATTTCAATCTAGTAGGATATGTTGATACTGATTATGCAGGTTTCCTAGTGGATTGAAAGAGCACCTCAAGTATGGCACACTTCCTAGATTCATGTCTTGTGTCATGGGCCACCAAAAAGAAAAATTCAGTGGCCTTATCTACTGCTGAAGCTGAGTATGTTGTTACTACTTCTTGTTGTGGTCAATTGCTGGATTAAACAACACATGGTAGATTTTGGAATTGAAGTGGGATGTATGCCAATATTCTATGATAACACTAGTGCTATAAGTATGATAAAGAATCCTGTTCATCATAAACGGACCAAGCACATAGGTGTTAGACACCACTTCTTAAGAGATAAGTATGAGAAATGATTGATTTCAATAGAATTTTGTGCTACTGATAAAAAATAGCTGACATCTTCACTGAAGCACTAAGTAGAGAAAACATTAAAAGGAACTGGTTGGAACTAGGGATGACTAAGATCACCTAAAAGGTCTAGTTCAGAATGTAAAATGAAAAAAATAAAAAAATAAAAAACCAATTTGGTTAGGAGTTCTGATTTTGTGTAAATGTCTAGATAAATTCTTACTTTGTCTCATACTTTAATCAGTATACACCTATGACATGTGTCTATATGACTCAATGATCTCTTACAAAGTTTTTTTCTATTATGACATTTGAGGCATGTTCAAGAGAGTTCTACTTGAAGAACCTGGTTTATCAGTATACGCTCATGAGAAAGTTCAAGTATGTTTTCAATACTTTGCACGATTAGAAAGATTAATTTTACAATCATGAGCAGAAGTCCTACTTTCATCAAACTCCCAAAAGATTTATCCGTTGAGCATTGAACCAGTTTTGTTCTCCTAAAACTCTAAAAAGGGGATTTTTGCATAAAATCTAGCGATACCTAATAATCACTAAAGAGATTGGAAATCTACTTTGATTAGACTCCTGATTGACTCCTGAAAAAGCTGTTGTTACCTAAATTAATAGTAATCACCTCTAAATACTGACCACACCCTTCTTCATTATTTCATAACCATAAAAAACCCCTCTCCACTTCTGATCATCTCTTTTCTCTCCAAACATCCCAAATCTTCTCCAGAAATTCACCATGACTAACCCCTAAGATAATCAAGGTACTCCCCCACCAGTATCCCCTTCTAATACGACTTCATCTAATCCTCCTAGTGTTTCTCCAAAACCTAGATTTCGCAGACAGAAAATGTTGGCTAAGAAAACTGTGGCTTCTAGGTCTCTAAGAAAATCCATAGATGAGAAATTGCAGGCTAGCCAAAAGAAGGAAAGTCATGTTCGAGAATCTAACTCCAGCTCGAAGTCTGAAGCTTTTATTTCTATCAGCGAAGGTAAAGAATATGGGTCTTCTGACACTGACAAAAATCAAGAAACCCCTGGTGAGGTAAAAACTTATTTGGTATTTTCTGATGTTGTTGAAAATGTAGAAAATAGGTTAGTTTTGGTTGGTTCTGTAAAAGATGTAACGTGGGCTGAGTCAAGTAAGAGGAGATGAAAAAGAAAGAAAAGGTTCTTGCTATATGTGGAGGGGTTGAAGAGAGTGGCAACAAGTCAAGGGGAAGTGGATCTGGGGAGGCTGCTAAAGGGCTTGTTCATCTGAGCAAACAACAAGATAAGCTCGGTTCATCTATTGAGGAAACTTTAGCTGATATTCTGAAAAAAGTTGGAGCTAGTTATGATCCAAAGAAGCGCAAGGCTTCCGCACAAATGACTCCAACTACTTCTAAGTCAACAAAGAAAAACAAAAGTGTCATCTCCAAAGCTTACTTTCCCTTTAGTACCAAAGGGAAGAGCTACTAAAAGCAGGGTCAAACAAAGTGAAGCAGAATTACAAAAGGCTCTGGAAGAAAGTAGGAAAAAGAAGAGGGGGAGGGAAAAACAAAGGTTGTTGAAAGTTCTAAGGTTGTAGAAGAGGAAGAGGAGGAGATGGAACTGGTCCATAAAAAACGAGGAACAACTGTGAAGGTTGCTACATCCAAACCAAAAGGTTCCAAGACTTCTTCCAAGAAGTCTTCCTCTAAGCCTGTATCTGCTAAACCCTCTTTAGCCAAAAGAACTAGATCTGCAGCAAAAAGAAAGAAAGAAAATATTATTGAAGAAGAAGAAGAAGAAAAATGGAGTGGAGAAGAAGAAGAGGAGGAATCTGAAAAGGAGGAAGGTAGGTTTGCCGTCTTTGGCAGAAGAAAGATTTTGAAAGGAAGATTGTTGAAAGACCTGGATGAGCCAGGAATGAGAAAACTGGTGGATGCTCTAGCTGCATAAAGGTGGAAGGACATGGTCTTTAAAATGGATGGAAACCTGGCTAGGAAGGAATTGATTGAGTTTACGGCCAATGCCATAGTGAAGAATGGAGTTGTCACTAGCATAGTGAAATGAGTAAATGTGAGGTTTGATTCATCCAAATTGGGTGAGATTCTGGACATACCCAGTGTGGGATATGATGATTATACTAGGTAGAGGTGGCCTTGTCTAGATTCTCTCCCTACTGCTCTCCAAATCACCAAAAAAAAATTTGGTACTGCAAGTGCTGAAGATGTGCCTTAAGCCAGATTTGCAGAAAAGTGATATGAAGGCTGAGCACAAGGTCCTATTTGAATTTGCTAACAAATGTCTGCTGCCTAGATAGGAAAGGAGGTACACTGCCAACTATATGGACCTGGTTCATATGGATGTCTTGTGAGAGGAATACAAATAAATTGGCCTTCCTTCATTGTCAAATTGCTGGATAGGGTCATTAATGGCTCCAAAGCTCATGCCACTCCATATGGGTTACTATTGACAACTATTCAGGAAAGGCTAAATGTGCCTTTGAAGAAATGGGAGGTGACATCAAGCAAGGAACATTTTGGTATCATGACTCTTATGGCTTGTGACTATCCAGTAAATGCTACCCCAGTTGAACCTAGTTCTTCTTTGAAGACTCCTATGAACAGCAAAGTTAGGGCTTTGGTTCAAGAATGTGGAACTAAGGATGCTGAAAATGCTAGGCTACAGGCTCGTTTGCTGAATTGGAAACTAAGCGAGATGGCCTTAGAGCTGAGCTAGCAAAGGAAAAGGAGAAGAGTGATGGGATGCTTTAGAATATGCTCAACATTCTCCAAACCCATCCCTCTAGTTCCTCAAAGCCTTAGGATGTCCAGTTTGTTTCTCCTGCACCCATCTAGAACCCCCCGGTGACCCAGATTCGGGAATTTTTCTATTTTTGTTGCTCATGTTTGGAAGTTTTTCTTTCTTCTTGTGGTTTGTTGGTGGAAACATATCCTTATCAATGAAAATGGCTTTTCTTTTGTTCTATGAAGAGTCTGGTCTTAATAGTTAATTTTGTTTATTGATTATTGATTAATTGAACCATGTTTTCACTTGCAGTTGCCCCAGTGATCATGAGTAATTATTTAATTCTGGAATTCACATTGTATATGCAACTTTTCGATAATGCCAAAAGGGGGAAGAGATATTGTGCTTTACTCTTTATTTTGAATAATGTGATATTTATAACCAAATTAAACCTGGTCCTTAATGATAAGTTAAAATTCTAAGTTAAAGTGTTGATGGTTAAGCTGAGTTCGTACAGGTTGTTTGAGAAGTAAAAGCAAAGAGTTTGTCATTATAAAAAAGGGAGAATTTGTTGGCCCAAGTTCTGGTGAAGTTTTGAAGAATGAAAAATGAACTCGGCATGGACCATGTTTATCATGAGAGACACAATGTTATCAACCTATACATGTGAGTTGCACGTGAAGAAGATAAGTCTCAAGGATCAAGCATCAATATCTTCTGAATTGATCGAAAAGGTTTCATATTGAATAAGGAGAGGAAGTCTCCTTCTAGGAAGATAACACTATCCGGATAAAGCATAGAATTGGAGTTTGCATTGTTCAAGGACTCAACTTCGATGGAAGATCAACAACTGGGTCTCAATCAAGCTCGAATTACTAACTCATTAAATAACTGTAATTGTTCTCTTTACAGGCATTGCACAAATGCAAAAGTGAAACTAAATTGAGAGCAAAAAGGCAAGGCATTTTTGCAAGCAATTTATGTAAAATTTGAGTGTGCATTCCTAATGCTACTTGAAGAAGATAGAAGAACCAGCTCCATTGTGTTTATTCTTATTCTAGTTCAATTGTTTTAAGTGGTTTAAAGTTGTACTTTTTCAGCTTCCATAGAAGCAGTTATATTAGGTACTTTGAGTATTCAAGTTAGAGTTAACTTGAAAGTGTCGCAACAGCTGAGGTTGTGTGCCACACTGGGATTAGAGTTAATCCTTAGGTTTACAAAGAGTTTTTGTGAATGTTGTTTTGGCTCAGTAATTTTAGTGGATGTTTGGGAAAATCCTACTAAGTAGTAGGTCGTAGTTTTTTCACCTTTTGAGCCAGGTGTTTTCCACGTAAAAATCTCTACGTTCTTTATTTTCTGTACTTTTAATTCTGCAACAGTAGTAGTTAGAACACCTAGAAGGACCATGTTCTTCTAGATCGATAAATTGGGTACCACACAAATCACCTCTCCTTCTTGTGTGGTATTGACTAAAGAACATCAGCTAACAACCACATTAATCATTGAAATCATTAAACTACAGATTAAGGAAGAACAAAAGAAACTCTTTTGATTCCTTGCTTCCAAGTGTTCTCGTAGACTTCTTGCCTCTCCAATAATGTCTTCACTCTAAAAAACAAATAGGTCTAGAAATTCTTTTATACATGTTAGGGGTGTCTAGGGTTGAAACTACCAAGTCATGGGCGAAATAGGAAAAGTTTCCCGCTTCAGAGATTTCAATCGCGCATGGCATAAAGTCGGGCACCCAACTCTGTTTAGCGTTGTCTTTTGTGTTTTGAAAGCCAAAAACCACACTCCTCTAAATTCTACCATTTTAGCCTCAAATTATGCACAATCTTTCTATATCGCCTTTGATAGACTCCTACACAAATAAATACCAAAATTAAGCTCGAGCCACATATATTCACGCTAAAGTTAACAAGATCAAAGCATAATACAAGGCAATTTATACGCAAAAATATGAATTTTTAGCTTAACATCATCATCCCACACTTAAGTTCTTGCTCGTCCTCAAGTAACCTAACACTTTGCTAACCTAATAACACCATACAAAATATCATATAATGAAGGAACATTTAGCAAATTCAACATACTACACCTATGATCATGGTTTGATACTAAATATTAAGCCATTTTATACGCATTCATGCACTTTCTAACTTTCACCTGCTGAAATATAATGAATAATTCAGCCTACTCACAACCATCCAACCTCATTGCCTGGTTTGTTGTCAATAAGAACTCTCCACTTTCACACTCACCCTAACAAAAAGAGTTTAACAAAGTTACTTATCTACTGTAGAACAATGTTCCCTACTAAAGAACAAGAGAGTGTGTAGTTCACACATTCAAATCAAGAGTTTTAAATATAATTCAAGGACATTATGATCGCTCACTCTCAGAAAAAAATTCACGTGCATTCAAGGTAGTATTTTATGCTTAGCCGTAGTGTATGTCTCTAGGTTTTTATGGGTTGTAATGTAAGCTAAGAGACAAGTTAGACAAGTAAGATATATTTTGGATATAGTAACTAGCCTTCATAAGTAATTTAATACACTAAATTTAACTTTCAAATACATATTCTTCATGACCAACTCAAGCAATGCCACTGATCCATATATAATTTGGTCTTTTTATTTTAAGCACAACTATTCATTCACTATCCTGGATTGAGATGAATAGGAGGTGTACTTTCTTCTCTTTTTTTTTTTTGGTCTTTTTATTTTCTTTGCTTTATTTTGTTTCTTATTCAACACTCTCCATAAATATAGGTTGTCTGGCTGATGATCTTCCAAAAATATACATACCCCTTTTGGCCTTTATATTACTTCAGAAGATATCGCAATTCTCACCTTTCGCTTCTAACGACTTAGGTGATTTCGGAGGTAAACATTCAACAACCTTTAATTAAGAGCAAAATGGACTCGACTTGCAATGTGGGTGTCAAAGAAAAGGTGTAAAGGCTCAAATTGGCTATTTAAGAATAATTTTATTTATAGTAGCGTAACAACTCAATGGGTAATCAAAGAAATGCCTATGTCCTCTCTTAGACTCACAAAGCTCAGTTATTTCGCTTTCACTAACACACGGGACAAGCTCTAGACTAATACATAATAAAGACAATATAATCAAAAACTCACATCACACAATGATCATGACTCTATTCGGGACGATTCCACTCCATCTCTCAAGTTTAATCAAGTAATAACAAAGTCAAGAAGTATTAAGCAATACAACACTGCATGAACAATGAGTCAAGTAACTGAGAGAAGCGTCACGTACATGCTATTATCTTTCACGGCATAAATTTTCATCAAAACATGTTAGGAAGGTAATTTGCATGTTAAGGCCTAACTATGCTAGTATCAAAAGGCACATAGGAGCACTCAAGTCTTCTTCCTTCAATCTTATTCTAAAAATTAAAAATATTCAATTCAAGTTACATCCCTTGAAAAAGAACCGACTCCCAAAGAAAAATCAATGGAGATTTATCTAGCTACGATTAACTAAAAATAGAAGGGAGATTAGTATCTACCTATGACTAACTAAGTATAAAAATATATATATATTTTTTTAGATTTTTTCATTGAACCTTAACCCCCAAGAAAGCTGTTCACAAGATCCATCATTAGGAAAAGTCCTCTTTTTTTCCTTTTATGTTTTTAGATTAGTTTTTCTATTTAAACTAACACAATAAAAATATCATCAAGAATCACCCATACAATCTCCTAACCCCCCCCCCCCCTTCCCTCCACCATAAAATTGTGTATTATCCCGAATGTACACCATAAATAATACGAGGATGAAAAAACTCCTTGGTAGGTCAAATGCCGAAGTATTAGTAGCTCATGGGATGTTTCGACTTCTTCCAAGCTTGGTCCTTTATGCGAGTACACCATACTTACTTTCAACCATCTGGTTTGCTTTTGATTCCTTCCAGTGGCTTTGTTTCTCATGCTCATACACTTACAAAATAAAAAATAAAACATAACAACACTATAAAAATAATACATTAAGAAAAATAAAAGAACACAGTAAAGTTGAGCTGCCTACAAACAAGCACCTAATTTAATGTCGCGGCAGAACGTGAATTAGTTTCTGCCTCTACTTCAAACTTATGAATTGGATCCTACATTTCAATTATATTCTATGATCATGCTCTTGGGGTTAAATTATTGTAAGCCAAAAATTAAATAATTCTTTATGTACTTTTTGGCTTTAAGCTAATGAGTATCACGTTGCCTAGATGGTCTTGAAAATTTTAAAATATATGGCTTGTCTACCTCTTGTCTTCTTTCTACGCTCGTAAGGATTTATTCTCATTTCACCATCCGAACATAGTGTAGAGAAGTTTTTGGAACGAGGTCCAACACGCTCATATATATGAACTTCGAGATGTTAAATATCCTCTACACCAATCACAATAGAGTCTACTAAATATTTTACCTCAATGTCCTCAATTGACTCTAGTATCACACCCTCAACATTGGCGTACTCAAATTCTAGTTGCCTAGGGTTTTGGTGTTCTATTCTGACTTTCTCCATTAGAGTGTCACTAGTGACTCTAATTCACTTTTTTTTTGCTACTATCCACCTTATTGACTTGTCGAATATTTAAAGCTTCCACCATTTGACTCACTTGAGCCTTCAAGTTATGAATAATTGTCTTTTGTTATTGTATCTTAATTGTGTCTTATTAGTTTTGTTCCAAAAGGCATATTAATACATCCTTAATCTTTTATAGGTTAGCATACATATGTTCTTTGTTCTAGTAGCTACACAAGTAAAAGTAGAACCATCATTATAAATTATTGAGGGAAGATAAAAAATATAAGTACAATCATAAAAGTGATCATCTTGATCACCACAAATATCATACGCATTTCACACGTGAGACTGAGTTGATGCACATAACTCGTTCTCCGAAATATATTGATAATTTTGGTACGGGTAATTTTCTCCACAATATGCATTAGGAAGATCGAAAGTACAATTACCAACATCAAAGCTCTCATAATTCGAATATGCCATATCTCTCAAATAAAAAACAATAAAAGTTAAAACTTAATACTAAGCAATATTTATAGCTATAACTACATTATTAGTTCCTCAACAACGGTATGAAAATTTGACCATGCCAACTCCAGTCTTAAACATTCTTTGGACCTTCTATGGGTGGTTTTGGAATGGACGGATCTGGATTTGGAACGCGTCGCCGCAGTACTGCTACCAAGGGTGAAGATCTACGTTACGACATGACATTAGAATTTTCAGCGGCTATCTTTGGAGCAGAAAAAGAATTCGAGCTTTCACATCTTGAAACTTGTGAAGTTTGTGCTGGAACTGGAGCAAAAGTAGGCTCCAAAATGAGGATATGTTCAACCTGTGGTGGCCGAGGTCAAGTTATGAGGACTGAACAAACACCTTTTGGCATGTTTTCTCAGGTTTCTGTTTGCCCAAACTGTGGTGGGGATGGTGAAATGATTTCTGAATCTTGTCGTAAATGCTCTGGCGAGGGGCGGATACGAGTGAAGAAAGATATAAAAGTCAAGATACCTCCTGGAGTGAGCAAGGGCAGTATCCTCAGAGTTGCTGGTGAGGGTGATGCAGGTCCTAGGGGGGCCCCGCCTGGAGATTTTTTTGTTTATCTTGATATTGAAGAGATACCTGAGATCCAAAGAGATGGCATAAATCTTATTTCAACAGTTTCAGTTGGTTATCTAGATGCTATACTTGGGGCTGTTGTTAAGGTTAAAATAGTGGAAGGGATGACCGATCTCCAGATTCCTCCAGGCACTCAACCTGGTGATGTGCTTTTCTTGGCAAGAAAAGGTGCGCCGAAGCTGAATAGGCCATCAATACGTGGTGATCATTTGTTCACGATTAAAGTTAGCATACCAAAACGCATCAGTGTGAAGGAACGTGAATTACTTGAAGAACTTGAATCCCTAAATAAGGCATCGAGCATTCGTACAAAACCTCGACCAACGGTTCGGCCAACTGCTAAAACTACAGAAACTCCAGTAGATTCAGATTCAAGTACAGCAAAAACCGATGAGTCATCGGAAGATCAAGATGATCCATTGAAGAAGTTAACGGATTTTGCTGGGTCTGTCGTGAATGGAGCACTAAAGTGGTTAAGAGACAACCTGTAATCCTCATTTTATGGGATACTGCTTCATACAATCCTCTTGATACAGCAGTGCCATTGAATTTTATGATCCTCAGAATGGCCTCTATAGGATCTTGCGGCGCTTTATATCTTAGAATAACTTTTTGTTGATTCTGCCGAGAAATTGAATCCAGCCACCCTATTTTTTTTAGGAAACCTGATTCTTCGCCATTGTAAATTCTGGCAATACTTCTCCTCCACCTCAAACAGGTCCATGAGTTGGATTCTAACAACTAAATTGTAATGTAAGAAATTTTGTATGTCACAAGCATTTACCAGAAACGAAGAAACGTCGGAGCATTTTGGATTTCCTGGTATCTTAACGGAGGTAGATTGCTATTTGCTTCTATCGTTGTCCTTTTAAAAATGATATGTCGCGGGCAACACAAGTACACAACACTCATCAATCCGAGGAGGGAAACACGAAATTCATCTGATGTTTGCAATTGTTCAAAAATATTTGTATTTATTTATAATGCTAGTACTTCACAGGACATGAATATGAAATACCGATAATTATCTTTGCAGATCATTCACGTCATAACTTTGTATTACGATGCCCAAGCCGTATAAGGAGACCAAGGACCTCAAATCCCTCCGATATGGGACAACTCAACACCCCCCTCACGCCCCAGATCTGTGGAGGGTGGACAACATAAATGGGGGCCCAACATCGACAACAATAATTGGGATGGGTCTGGCTCTGATATCATGAAAAGAATGGACATTAAGTCTAATTCAACCCCAAAAGCTAGCTTATGAGGTGAGAATTGCCCAAGCCATATAAGGAGACCAAGGACCTCAAATCCCTCCGATGTGGGACAACTCAACAAATAAGAAAAGCAGTCATTACAAATATAATTGGGTCTAAAAGTTCGGAGTCGAATCTCACAGAGAACTAAGGTTTAGCTATCATTGTTCACTATCACCAAGAAAACAAGCTTGAACCTCCTAAATTATAAATATAAAGATTTTTATGTCTAACTAATTAACTAACAAATTAAAGGAATGAATTGAAAACTAAAGATACTAAGGTTTGGAGACAAGATTAAGGAGGCAAAGAGTTATGATTTTTCAATTGAAGGAATCCTTCCCACTACGTCATCGCCTAAGTATTCTCTACTGATAATGAGCACTTCAGGTACCGTAATTCTCTTTCAAGCAACTACCACAGTTTACTAGATATATTCTCTCGAACTAAGCTAGCTGGCACTAGTTCATCGCTCACTAAGATCACACCAATATTGTATTTCTAATTCCACCTTTAAATCCTCCGTATTAATTTTTCACAAAAGTTAGGAGTGATGTTGTTCAACAACTACCTAAATATGTATCATTTTTCAAGAAATACATAATGAATAGGTATCGTCAATTGAGAGCTCTTCAATCAATAACAGCAAAAACGTAATTGAACAAGTAGGTATATCATGGCTTAATTATATAAAAAATATATAACAAGAATTTATCCTACAAAAGATTCCATTAAAATCATACATAACAAATTTATCTACTCGTACTCATGATAAATTCACGTTAATCAGTGAAAGTACTAAACTACAGATTAAGAAAAAATGGAAGAGAACTCTTGTGATTCCTTGTTTACAGGTGTTCCTTTGGTATTCTTGCCTCTCCAATAATATTTCCACTCTAAAAAAAAGGTTCATATATATATATATATATATATATATATATATATATTGCAGGGGTATAGTATTGAAACTACTAAGTTCTGGGCAAAATTGGAAAAGTTTTCCGCTTCGGTGTTTTGAATCGCGCCTGGCATGAAGCTGGGCGCCCAATCCTGTGCAGTGCTGTTTTATGCGTTTAGAATTATTTGGCTCAAACCTCTGAGGTCAAAAATCATACTCCTCTACATTCTCCCATCTTAGCCTCAAATTAGGCATAATCCTTCCATATCACCTCTGACAGATTCCTACACAAATAAATACAAAATTAAGCTCGAGTCAGAAATATTCATGCTAAAATTAACAAGATCAGGCATAATGCAAAGCAATTTATATGCGAAACATGAATTTTTAGCCTAACGTCGATATTTTAGTCATTTAAAGAACAATTTATCTATACTTTTTATACCAAACAAATTAACTAATTATCATCAGTTCAACAAATTTATTATGTTTATTCATACGATCAGTTTCAACACTTACAAATACTTTTAAGCACTTCAAGATGATCATCTATTTTCAATCAACTAATTCACACCGGCTCTAATAATTTTTTCTATTTCTACCGTCTGCATTCCACTGTTCAACTCAATGCATCTGAATAAGCTATGAGCCCTTTCACTCCAAAAGCGTGTACTAAATTTTTTACTGAAATTAGCAAGGTGTTATCCCCAAAGGATGTCTTGGCGGATATTCATATTTTTATAATTTTAGCAAAATCTCCCCGGCCCTTTTTTACTTGAACGTCGTCGCTTTTTAATATTTAAAGCTTGAAATTATGTTTGATGGTGGAAGATAAAAGTTAACACTCAATTATTGTTAAAATCATTTGATGTTGATAATTTGTGCTTAAAATTTTAGTTCCGACACAGATTTTGGTGATTTTGTGAAAATCTCAAAACTTCATTATTGGAACTTAGTAAGTGTTGTAGAACACAAAATGAATCTTTTTGATTTGGTGTTATTCAACTAAGTTGATGATTATAGATTGTTTGTGATTGTATTTGGAAGCTTTATTTGAAATTTGAGATTACTTGGAGTAGATTTTTGAGTTGTTTGATCGAAATTAAAACTGCAAATTCGAAGAATACTTCAGTAAAATAACTCAAAAAAATATATCAATACAATATACTTCGATGAATAGCTGAACAGAGGTTAGTGGAGGGCGGAGCTTGGAGTAGTTATGGGGAAGCGGACGCCATGTGGACAGTGACGGCGAACTTGGTTAGGGGGGCTGCACGGGACGTGCTCGGGGTAACTAAGGGATATTCAGGCAGACATCAGAGTGAGTGGTGGTGGAACGGGGTAGTCAAAGGAAAAGTGGAGGTGAAGAAGGCGGCGTTCGCTAGGTTGGCAGGGAGCACGAGCGAGGAGGAGCGGAGAGCGAACAGGTTGGTTGAGAAGAGAAGCTAAGATGGCAGTCACGGAAGCTAAAAACGCGGCGTTCGGTCACATGTACGAGGAACTAGGGGAGAGGGTAAGAAGTTATTCCGATTGGCTAAAGCAAGGGAAAGGAAGGCCCGTGATCTAGACCGAGTTAGGTGTATCAAGTCCGAGGATGGTAGAGTTCTGACGGGGGAATCGCAAATCAAACAGAGGTGGCAGGCGTACTTTCGGGATCTTCTTAACGAGGAGAGGATAGGAGCATAGAGCTAGGGGAGTTGGGGCATTCAGAGCGTCATAGAGACCTTGGGTACTGCAGGCGCATTAGGGTGGAGGAGGTCTTAGGGGCGTTGCGTAGGATGAGTAGGGGTCGAGCGACTGGGCCTGACGAGATCCCGGTGGAGTTCTGGAAGTGCATGGGTAGAGCTGGAGGGGAATGGCTCTCTAGGCTGTTCAATGCGATCTTCAGGACTAAAAGGATGCCGGATGAGTGGAGGTGGAGTACAGTGGTGCCCTTGTACAAGAACAAAGGGGATATCCAGTGCTGCAACAACTATAGGGGCATCAAATTGATAAGTCACACGATGAAGGTTTGGGAGAGGGTGATTGAGGCGCGGGTGAAGGAGGCGACAACTATATCTGAGAACCAGTTCGGTTTCATGCCGGGTCGCTCTACCACAGAGGCGATTCACCTAGTCAGGCAGATGGCGGAACAATTCAGGGATAAGAAGAAGGACCTTCATATGGTGCTTATCGACTTGGAGAAGGCGTATGACAAGGTCCCAAGGGAGGTGCTTGGAGGCGAAGAGTGTTCCAGAAGCCTATATCAGAGTAATCAAGGACATGTACAATGGAGCTAAGACTAGGGTTAGGACGGTAGGGGGCGAATCAGACCATTTCCCTGTGGTAATGGGGCTCCATCAAGGATCGGCGCTGAGCCCCCTATTGTTCGCCTTAATGATGGATGCTCTAACCCGACATATCCAAGGGGATGTGCCTTGGTGTATGCTCTTTGCTGATGATGTAATATTGATAGACGAGACGAGGGCCGGTGTTAGTGAAAGGTTGGAGATATGGAGACAGACCCTCGAGTCTAAGGGTTTCAAAATAAGCAGATCTAAGACAAAAAATGTGGAGTGCAAGTTTGGCGACGGGCCGAGTGGTTATCAGGCCATCGCCAAGAGGGACAGTGTTAGATACCTTGGGTCTGTGATTCAGGGGGGCGGAGAGATTGACGGGGACGTCACCCATCGGATTGGAGCGGGGTGGTCAAAGTGGAGGCTCGCTTCAGGGGTCCTGTGTGACAAGAAAATTCCACACAAACTCAAGGGGAAATTCTACAGAGCCGTGGTTAGGCCTGCGATGTTATATGGGGCGGAGTGCTGGCCCGTGAAGAACTCGCATGTTCAGAGAATGAAGGTTGCGGAGATGAGGATGCTTAGGTGGATGTGTGGGCACACTAGGCTGGATAAGATCAAGAATGAAGTTATTCGACAGAAGGTAGGGGTGGCCCCGGTGGACGAGAAGATGCGAGAAGCGCGACTGAGGTGGTTCGGGCATGTTCGGAGGAGGGCCCTCGATGCCCCGGTGAGGAGCTGCGAGCGGCTGGAGATTGTTGGTGGTCGGCGAGGGAGAGGGAGGCCTAAGAAGCATTGGGGAGAGGTGATTAGGCAGGACATGACCAGATTGCAGGTTACCGAGGGCATGACCCTTGATAGGGGCGTTTGGAGGTCTAGAATCAGGATTGTAAGCTAGGGGCTCCTAGAGTCCTCGTTCGCATCTCTCGGGGTTGGGTGTGGGATAGTAGGGTTACCCATAGGTGATTAGTGTTTTTGCTTATGTCTCCATATGGTTGTTAATATGGTAGTTACTGTTTGTTATTATTGCATTATTGCATGCTACTGTATTTATGTTGCTTATGTTTTCATGAGTACTTACATTATTATTGCAGGAGTACCTATGCTTTATTATTTTGTTTTGTTTTGCTTGTGTTTCTAATTTTACCTTTGTTTTCGTAATGCAGCTTTCCCTCCTTTTATCCTACACGCTGAGGGTCGTTTGGAAACAGCCTCTCTGCCCTTACGGACAGGGGTAAGGCTCGTCTACATATTACCCTCCCCATACCCCACCTGGTGGGATAACTGGGTAGTTGTTGTTGTTGTTGTTGTTGAATAGCTGAACAGATTGGTGCAAAAATTACAGCATCAACTCTATCACCCAGTAGAGAAATCTCTAAAGAGCAAAAGTATTACAATTCGATAGACTTTAATGGACAACTTAATAGATAGATAAAACAATAACGGCATCAATTCTATCAGATTGATCGAGAAATCCTGAAGAACGATAATACAATTCAATAGATTTCGATGAACAATTTTAATCCGGTAAAAAACCCTCGAAGAATTTGTGCACTTCCGGGATCAATTTTTAGAACTGCCAATTTTGAGACATTCCACCAGAAAACTACCCAAAAAATCCCTTTTATGTCATCATCCAAATTTTTGAATGTCAAATGACGCTAAGTGACAATTAATAGGCAGATACGTGGCCCGAGTTAAAGTAAATAGGCATCCAACAATTACATTACTTTTAAGTTGCAATCAAATACTGATTTTGACTTAAAATAATTGAAGCAAAACCATAGTTGGGGAATGGTGGTGCCCCCACCCCAAACCAACAACGAACGGTGTCCTTGTTAGAATTTCTTTCTTCTTGGCAATGATTTAAAACATATTCGTATATACTATCATTATTTAAGTACTGTCACTTGTTAACCTTGAAAATCATGTAACTAGTCAAGTGGCAGCAAGATATATTAAAAATATACTTTGCGCTAATATTATTCATTAAAAATAAATTATAAATAATTAACTTTTTAAAATAGATCAAATATCGATAAAAATCATATTATCCACTTAAAAGGTGGACACTAAATGGGGTTCCTCAAGTTTTGAAAATAGAAATTTTTTAAAAATTAACCATATTCAAGAAGTCATGAATAATATAGATATTCATATTATCCGTTTGTTAACTCATTTTTAATATGTATTAAATATAAATCGGATCGAATATTTTATTCATTTTTACATTATTAATTTTTGACTTGCCTATATCCAATCCGACTTGTTTATTTATCACTATAAATGTAACTATGCTCTCCAACATCTAAAAAAAATTTTAAAAAAAAAAACAAAGAAGAAGAAGATAGCCCAAGAGGCGGGCAGTTGGTATCCATTTGTTTTCCTTACGATGGTTCACTTAAGGGTGTACTGCGTAACGGTTCCGAACCGGAATCGGATCGGAATCGTGGCCTTGCCGGTTCCGGCGGCCCGGTTTCGGCGGTTCCAGTTTTACCGGTTCCAGGGAACCGTGGCGGGACGGTTCTACCCGTTGGAACCGCTAGAACCGGAACCGCCAGAACCGGAACCGGCTCGCGGTTCTGGACCGGTTCTGGCGGTTCCAAACGGTTCTGGCGGTTCCAACGGTCATTTTTTTTTAAAAATAATTTCAGCAACGGCTCTTTGCAAAAGGTAGCTGTTTGAAAGTTTAAAAAATAGCCATTTTGCCCCCAAACTTTAATTTAACCCCAAACTTTATATAATTACACTATTTCTCATTTCTCAACTATAAATACCTCCTCATTCTTTCATTTTTATTCACCAATTCATCAATATCTCTCAATCTCTCTCAAGCTCTCTTTCAATCTTTCTAGTGCAAGTGCTTAATTTATTGTTGCAAATTCGTGAAAAATTGTGAAGTTGTTGAATTGAAGTTTTCAAGTGTTCAAGTTCAAACGATTTTCAATTTTCAAGAAGTTGTTCGTCAATCCGGCAAACTCATTTCAACTCTTACGTGCTAATAGTAATTTTTTGGGTTTTTAGTTTGCTTAATTCTAACTATTATGGCATTTTCGTTGAAAAAATGTTCGGTAAAGGAAAAACTAAAACCGGTGAAAGTAGTGGCCAAAATACTACCCCTCCCCCGGCTCCCCGACCTAGAAAAGATAAGCAAGTTGAAAGTAGTAGCCAACCTAGATTTCCTAATGAACCCTTCGAAATCCTTGATAGTGATCACCCTTGTTTTCAATTTAGCGATATTGATTTTCTACATGATGTAGCAGTAGGTGATAGAATAGACAATGATATTATGAATGCTCTTTATCCTAATGCACCTATCTTAGAGGGAAATAATAGACGATGATATTATGAATGCTCTTTATCCTAATGCACCTATCTTAGAGGGAAATGAGGATGATGATGATGATGAAAGCCAAGCTCCAGTAGATTTAGATGATACACCTACTAGTCTTGCTCATAACTTAGGTAATGAACCGGCATACCCACTTGTACAAACTCCCACTTTTAGTAGACAACCTCCTAAACGTACAGAAACATCATTAGTTTGGCAATTTTTTATTCAACTAAGAGAACAAGATAAGGCTAAGTGTAAATCTTGTGGGAAATTACTTGTTCATAGGTATACTGGAGATCGTAGCGGCACGGATAGTTTACTTAAGCATATAAAATTACACCCTTGCGATAAAGCTAGATTTTTGCAATTGAAAGCGCAACAAGAGGGGAGGACAAGTGTTGATTCTACAGTTAACCCAAGTACAGGTTCAAATCTAGTTCAACCAGGAATAAACACAATCACCGGATGTATTTTATATTACGATCCAAATAAGGATCGTGAAGAATTAGCGAAAATGATTACTGTTATGTGTTTGCCTTATTCTTTTACTTCTAATCCTGCATGGATTCATTATATTAGAAGAGTATTTAATCCTACTTATAAAGGTTGGCCTCGCGCAACAGTTAAGGCCGATATTTATAAATACAAGCATGAATATAAACAATATTTGCGCTATTTATTTACTCATATAAGTAATCGTATTTCAATTACAACTGATATTGGTAGAAGTGGAAATGACTGTGATTATCTAACTGTAACAAGTCATTGGATAGACGAAGACTGGACAATGCAAAAACGCATAATTGCATATAGAATAATTAATTCACGGCACACGGGTAGGTTTATTGCTAACACTGTTTCAGATGTATGCAGATATTTTTGCTTTAGTGATAAAATAATGTCAATTTCTATGGATAATGCTTCTAGCAACACTAGTGCAATAGGCATGCTAACAAAAACACTTAATCCTGCATTTACTAATATTTTTCATGTTAGATGTATTTGTCATATTTATCATTTAATTGTTGGTGATGGTATGCGAATATTAAACATAGAAATTGAAAAGGTGAAAATGACTCTTAATTGGCCATTTTATTCAAACCGTAGAAGTAGACTTAGAGAATATTTTAAAAAATGTGACGAATATAGCCTTAGGCAAAGAAAGGTTCCTAAACCTTGCTCGACTAGGTGGAATTACATGTACGAAAGTTTAGTAGTAGCGTATGAATATAGAAACCCAATTAACGCTATGTATAATTCTCGGGATTGTGGTGAGGATGATGATGAAATGCTAACTACCCAAGATTGGACTAATGTTAAATTTCTTTTAGATTTTTTAGAACATTTTCATGTGGCTACAAATGCCTTTTCTGGAAATATTATCCGACTATTTCTAACTGTTTAGTTTATATTGCCGCACATGCTAATTTGTTTGTTGATTTTAGCGAGGGAGGGGACATTTATGAACTTGCAATAAATGAAATGAAAAAAAAGTTTAAAAAATATTTTTTTCCAATCCCTCCTATTTTTGGTGTATCTGCTATGTTAAATCCAACTATGAAATTATGAGGTCCTCACTTTTGGTATTCTACAATTTATCGATCTTTAGATCTTTCAAAAGTAGAAATTGCTACGCTAGCTTATGCGAAAGCATCAATTAAAGTTAATGCTCAAACTGTTTATAATGCTTATAAACAGGCGTTAGAGCAGGCTAGGCCAAATATTCCAACCCCTACTTCGTCTACATCACAATCGTCTAAAAGAGCTGCTGGCTTAACAGCTCTTAAATCGTGGACGGAGTTCAGGGGTACTCAAGGTGATAATTTAGATGAAATTTCCCATCTAAATGAGCTTCAAGTTTATTTTTCACAGGGACTAGAAAAGGAGAATCCAGACTGCTCTTTCGACCTTTTGGAATGGTGGAAGACAAGGGAAAAGCATTTTCCCGTTCTTGCAAGGATGGCTCGGGATGTTCTGTCGATTCAAGCGTCAACTCTTACATCGGAGAGCGCTTTTAGTCAAGCAAGACTACAAATAGGTGATCACAGAGCGTCGATGCGGGAGAGCTTGGAAAAATCAGTGCTTTTTCGAGATTGGGTCACGCAGAAAGAAGGAACTTTGGCCTAGCAGAATCACAACCAGAAATAGATGAGGCGTATGAAGAAATGATAGCAGAACTTGCTCAGGAAGCAACTTCACCCGGAAGTGGTGATGAACAAGCTTCATTTCCACCACCGCCAACACAACCACCTCCCAACCTTGACGGTTTTATGAGATTTGTTAGAAATAATGCATAAATTATGATGTAACTTGTACATTGGCACGTCTTCTTTTAAATTTTTTTCCTTTTAATGGTGGTATTAGTACCATGTTGTGTTCATTCCATTGGGGGAAGGAAGACTAAGAAAGATATGCCATTTTGGTCAATAAATATGCTCTTTATCATATCCTTGAATATCTTTTGTCTCAATATTTCTTTGTCTTTACTTCGATATCAATCCTTGAATATTTATATAACATACAATATATAACATACCACACAATATACTAATGACAACATTCTTTTATCAATATATACTACTTATATACAATTTATACTAATTACTAACTACAACACAATATACACTACTTATATACAATATATAATACTTAAATACAATATATACTACTTGTATACAAAATGTACACTACTTATACACAATATATATTAATTACCAAACACAATATACACTACTAATAACATAGTAGTACATCATATAAAATATATTTTACAATATACTAATGATACTATATAAGATATTGATTCTAAAAAAAAAAATTCAGAACCGCCGGAACCGTCAGAACCGCCAGAACCGGAACCGCATGATACCTGGAACCGTCACGGGCCGGTTCCACCTTCAGAACCACCAAAATCGGAACCGCAGACCCAAATAAACCCAGAACCTGAACCGAATACAGCCTTAGGTTCACTTGCGTAAGTCTAGTGTTATTCTGTCCGTCCTTAAAAATCTAGCACGTAACAAGCCCTTTCGACTGTTCACCCTTTTTTGTAGGATAGTTGTGATTCCTTCAACCATATTAAAAATTCTTAGGCTTAGTGCTAAAAATGAGGAATCTCTGCCGTAAAAAACTTTTTACCCATTCTTATAATAACGCTATTCAGTTGGAATTCCAAGTAACGAATGTATGAACTAAAAAGGTGGCGCAATAAAGTTGGTCTCCTCACCGATGAGAGCGGAAGGTTACAAATTACTGTAAAGAAAATTAGTGGTATCTCAAAAGGTTATGTCCATTTTGGTTGAATATATTTTCTTCTTTAAAATATTATTTATATTTATTAATTATTTAGTAAATTATTTTACATTTAGTAGAGGCAAACTAACTGTTGGAGCGACGCCTATAGTCTTTCAAAAAACTAAAGACACATTTTCTAAAATAACTTTATGAATCATCTTTTTCCTTCTATAGATTGGATTTCTTGCTTGAATTTTCGACTAATTCTATTCTCGGTTTAATAACCGAAGGAACTTATTGAAGCATGAGGGATGCGCTCAATTATATTCATTATTGTTTAGATAAAATAACAATAACAACAACAACAACTCAGTATAGTCCCACAAAGTGGGGTCTGGGGAGGGTAATATGTAGACGAGCCTTACCTCTACCCCTAAAGGGCAGAGAGGTTGTTTCCAATCGACCCTCGGCTCAGTGAAGGAAAGGAAAAACAAAACAAAAACAAAAACAAAAACAAAAGAGCATTAGTAACTCCAGTAAAAATAGCATAAATAATTATCTAAACATAAGAACCATAAGAACCATAAATAAAATAGCATCCAATAATATCATACAGTAACTACCGTAAATAACTACCCTAATGGAGACACAATCCAAAACACAAATCATATATGGATAGCTCTGCCTAGCCTCACCAACCCCGGGTGAGGAGTACGAAAAACTCTTGGGCCATATCCTACAACTCTGATACTAGACCTCCAGATTTTCCTCTTAAGGGTCATGTCCTCGGAAACCCGCATTCTAGTCATGTCATGCCTAATTACCTCTCCCCAATACCTCTTAGGCCTCCCTCTGCCTCGCCGAACGCCGACAATCGCCAGCCGCTCACAACTCCTCACCGGGGCATCGGGACTTCTCCTCCGCACATGCCCGAACCACCTCACCCTTGCTTCTCGCATCTTCTCATCCACCGAGGTCACCCCCACCTTCTCTCGAATAACTTCATTCTTAATCTTGTCTAACCCGGTGAGCCCGCACATCCACCTGAGCATCCTCATCTCCGCAACCTTCATTCTCTGAACATGAGAGTTCTTCACTGGCCAGCACTCCGCCCCATACAACATTGCAGGTCTAACCACAGCTCTATTAAATTTCCCCTTGAGTTTCTGTGGACTTTCTTGTCACACAAGACTCCTGATGCAAGCCTCCACTTTGACCACCCCGCTCCTATACGATGAGTGACGTCCCCGTCAATCTCTTCGTCCCCCTGAATCACTGACCCAAGATATTTGACACTGGCCCTCTTGGCGATAACCTGAGATCCAATCATCACGTCCCTACCCACTTCGCTCGGCTCGGCGCTAATCTTGCACTCCAGGTATTCTGTCTTAGATCTGCTTATTTTGAAACCCTTAGACTCGAGAGTCTGTCTCCATATCTCTAGCCTCTCAATAACACTGACCCTCATCATTAATGTTTAGACAAAATAACATTAAGAACAATATCCTTAACATGTCGCAAACTTTGATAAATCCTATTCTCCGGAATCAAATATTTTTCCAACAATAACTAGCTAGTGTTTTCTGGGTAACCACTAGCGAATAGATAATACATTCAAAGTAGAAAACAAGATAAGTCTCCTCTCGTTTTTGCTTTTGAGTCTGTCAAATCATAGCCAGGAAACTTGCTAGTAGATAAATTATGGCCCGGTTCAGAATTCAGCATACGTCTGGACGCGGGTGAATTAAGCTAATCCAGAATAGGAAACATATTGCAACTCTGAGCTGTGCACAAAGCCATAAAAGAGAAGTTTTTTGGTCACGAAAAGGGGATGAGCTAGCTAGCATTTTGGTTCCCTGGCTTTTCCTCTGAGAGATAAGTATCAACTGTGGAGTACTTTTGGACATGAATTTTTTTATTTTATTTTTTAAAATTTTGAATTTCACTAAAATTTGAATTGAAGATGAAGTTATTGTTTGATTATAATTTTTGCAATATATTTGAATATCTTTTATTTCAAAACCATGAAACATAATTTACACCCCACAACTAGTAAAAATATCAAATCCATCCCAATTTGATTATCCTACTTGAAATAAACAATCAAAATGTTATTGTTTAACTGTTACCGTATTCTGCTTTAATGCAATACACAAAAGATGCAAAATCCATATCATATTTTCTCATATTCTACCATCAGTCGCCAAAGATGTATCTCCCAAAGATGAAAAATTGATGGGATCATTTTATAAATTTTAAAAATATAGGGTAAATTACTAAAACTAAAAACTAGCAATTTTTCATTTTCAATTGAAAAACTGGTGATAACCATTTTTTCAAATTTAAAATGAATTTTCAAATGAAAAAAATAAAGAATGGTAAGAATAGAATAACATTTATATGTCCAAACGGGCTCGTTATTTCTTGATTTCTCAGATTGGATAATGAAGATGAGAAATTTTATGTTGTGTCTCATACAACTGATATTAGTTATATAAAACTCTTTTTTATTTCTTTAATTTGTGGACCTCAATCTTACATTTCTGGATTCACAGAAATCTAAATTTATAAAATTGTGAGACAAAAAAATTATTTCATACAATTAAGATCAGTTATATGAGACACACAATAAAATTTTCCTAATTAGATGGAGACTAAAAAGCTACCTTTTGTGACTTAGTGCATGAGCAGAGCAATTGACATTATTCTAATATAAACTTGTTGCATGCATCACATCATATGAAGGCTCTTTCTCTAAGGTCATGAATAAATTTTTTGTAGGCAACATATTTTAAATTATTTCTAAATTTTGCTTAGATTATTAGTATTTTTTCGAATTATGTTCGGTTTTAATTACTCCATTAACTTGACCTTTTGAGTGACATTACCCTCCTAGATGCTGATGTGGTAAAAAGTATGAGTGCACTTACCTATCATGTGGAATTTTCCTGTCTATATGGTATTTTTTTAAAATAAAATATTATTTTATCTTTTTATGAATATTACTTTTTAGATATATTTTTTCGAATACAATTTATAATAAAATTTGGATAGAATACATTATTTAGGCTCAATATTTTATTTGGCCAAAAATAATAAAGTTATAGATAATGTTTTTTGAATTTTATCTAAAAATAAAGATTTAAAAAATTAAAAAAAATAGCCAATACAACTAAAAAGTTGTAAAATAATACATAGTTAAAATAAATAGTCATTGCAATAAAAGAAGAAATAAAAAGAGTGTACAATTGCAAGAAATTACAAGTGCAATGGTACGTTTTTTTTATTTCATCTTTTGATGCAATAACTATTTATTTCAAATATGTACGTTTACTTTTTTAGGTAAAATCGTAAAATAAAAATTTAGAGCACCGCAATTTAGAGCTATATAAAAAATTATTGCCAAAATAATTAATTTTAAATTATATTTTTTTAATAAATATTTAGATGCCTTGACTATTTATTTCAACTGTATAAATCTTTATTTTCAGATCAAATTCAAAAAAAGATTAACTAAAACTTTATTATTTTTGGCCTAATAAAAATATTTATCCTAAATAATGTAGTTCTATCCAAGTTTTATTATAAATTATTTTAAAAATTTTTATCTAAAAAGTAATATTTTTAAAAAGGTAAAAGATATTTTATTTTTCAAAAAATGCCACATAGATAGAAAATTCACGTGGTGTCCGCCCACACTTTTTGCCACATCAACTTTTAGGGGGTAATAACTCTCAAAAGGTCAAATTAAGAGGGTAATTAAGCCCGAATATAATTCGAAAAATACTAATAATTTTAACCAAATTTAGAGAAGGTCTAAGGTATTTTGTCATTCTTTGTGCTAGTTCATAATGCAGTAGTCCATTTTTACAACCCTACGGGCTATGGCCACCTACAATCCATGATTACAAGGGCACATTTGTAGACAGTATTACGGGATACATGAAGCTATGTCTTTAGGTAAAATTAAATATTTTATTTATATATTTTTTAAAAATGATATAATATTAACTTTAGATACCCACACTCCAAGAGAGTTGAATGATGAACTTGGTTGAATATTGAATAATTTACCAAGAGAAATAAGGATCAATTCTCACTTAATATATTTTTTTCTCTTTTCTCTTTAGTAGTAAACTCATGTACTAAAAATTCTATATTCATCTTTACCCATGAGTAAAGTTTTTAGAAGTGATGATTATACAATTTAGTAGTAAAAAAAATATATAGATCACGACCCAAATCTCCCTCCATAAGACGTCATGACGGCACTTAGTCTCTAAGACTAGGTAAGGTTAATACTTGTAGAATAATTGAAATAACAATAGAAATAACTGATAACCTTAACAACAACAGGTATATATATAGATAAAGCTGAAAAACTAACGCTCGGCATATAGAAGTAAAACCAACAATTTTAATATAAACGATCCCCCGGTAGTCACAAGTCACAAGCTCTAAGGAAGTGTTCTGACCGTCTCTACACATCAATGTCTAGGAAAAAAATGAAGAAAAAACAACATAAAAGGATAAAGGGGGACTCCAAGGTCTGCGGACGCTGGTAGATATACCTTGAAGTCTTCGAAGCCGCAACAAGTATGCTCAACTAGTAGCGGGGCTGGTGAGAGGTACTTAGGTCAGTACACAAAACATATGCATAAGAGTAGCATGAGTACACCAAAACGATACTGACTAAGCGTCAACCCTAACCTCCGTAGAGCAGTGACGAAGTCATGTCAAGGCCTTATTGAAATATAACAATTTAAGGCAGAAGATATAACAGGATAATAAAAGGGTGAAAAATCTAACGAGAAGGAATTTCAGAAAGGTATCAACACAGCACGTAGTGATTAGTTCCACGCAAAGATCCTACATCTTTTCAGGGGTCGTTTCCTCCTTATCATTGCGGTAGGGTTGGATGGAAAGGGTAATTGAATGTGCAGACCATTCATATATAGATATGGCCTATGGAAAGATTGTAAATGTGATCAGTAATTGTTTATTCATTGTTATCACTGAGTTTATAGCTGCTGATGCATGTTACTCTCCAACTGGTTTTTTCGATATATTCTCAAAGTTGTCATTTTGAATCTCCAAAATTTTTCGATATATTCTCAAAGGTTTATTAGGAGTAGATAACTAATAAACCTATCCGATAACTAATAAACCTATTTGACCGTTAACCACATACATGTGACATTGACAAAGATGATGTGGAGCAAATCACGAAAATTATGCACGTCATTACAATAGTTTTGATTTAAAAAATTTATAAAAAAATACAAATAAAAAATAAAGGAAATAAACCCGTCCATTTCCAGCATACCCCATAAAAGAGCTGAACAACGAATATGAGTACTTCACCTTTCAAAACTAAAACAATTTTGGCAGACACCTAAGGATTTTAGCAACTCAAAAAAAGAAAACAAGTACCATCATCGTCCCAGAAATAGTGCAAAATACAGGGATGGTTGATATTGCGAAGAAGATGTTGAACCGCCACCTAGGATTGAATTTCAGATAGTGTTGCCCGTGGTGATGGGATTTTGCGGCAGTGTCGACGAGGCGAATAGAGGAGTCTTCGCCAGCGGTGAGGGTAGTGAATGAATCGTCACCGGAGAAGTCGAAGGCGGAATCAGTAGCATTTTTCTTGGAGTTGGATTCAGGTCGGTTTGAAAGAGACCGAGTCCAGTCAGCAATACGACCAAGCTTGTCGGAGTGGGAAAAAGAAGCGAATGGGGCATTAGAGATTTGGTTTGGCACGGAGATGGAGGAATCTAATGGACCCCATCCATCGGCATTGAATGGAATGATAGCAGAAATGAATGGAGGTGGGTGAACGGAGAAGAAGGGAGATTAATTTTTTAAATTCCATTTAAAAATTTAAAGATTAATTTTTTAATAATATAGGACCCATAAATCCACATGTCATATAATAAAGACCAAACATGTGACATGGCATTCTTGTCAGAGCGATTGGTGAATACGTCAACAGAAAGTGTTCACTAATATTCATTCCGTCAAGTTGAAGTGTTCAAATGGAAACAATGTAAGTTCATGTATCGGCTTTAATTCGGTACAAGTTTAAGTGGGAAAAAAGTCATTACACCTTAATTTGTAAGGACTTTGCACAATGATACGGAACTCAAATATTTAATGTAATTATTAGAAACAGACTCGATTGGATAATAACTTGTCAAAAATAACTGCAAAATTTATTTCCTTTTCTTCTGATGCCGGGTAATTCAACGTATAATTTTAAACTGGGTTATTGTTACGTTAGATAGTTTAAACACGATGAGCTACTGTTTTCTAGCTTTAGCACAATGAATGACTGCTCAGTTGCTTTCTTTTCAGTTCTTTTTCGTTTCCTTTCACTTTAAATGAGTTGACTTCCTTTGGATAAGAGTCCAACTTAAATATAATTTTTATACAAATTCTATATAATATGACTTTTGTATATTTATATTTTATTTATACATAGTAAAAAATAAATTTTATATAACTTATCTACTATTTTTCATACATTATTTCTACCCAGTTATATACAACTATAATATCAACAAACAACAACAACTACCCAGTATAGTCCCACAGAGTGGGTCTGGGGAGGGTAATATATAGACGGGCCTTACCCTACCCGAAAGGGAAGTGAGATTGTTTCCAATCGACCCTCGGCTCAGTGAAGGAAAGGAAAACAAAAACAAAAACAACAGAGCATTAGTAACTCCAGCAGAAATAACGTAAATAGTTATCTAAACATAAGAACCATAAATAAATTAGCATGCAATAATATCATACAGTAACTACCATAAATAACTACCATAAGGGAGACACAATCCAATACACAAATCATCTATGTATAGCCCTGCCAAGCCTCACCCAACCCCGGGTGAGGAGTACAAAAAACTCTAGGAGCCCCTATCCTACAACCTTGATACTAAACCTTCAGACTTTCCTATCAAGGGCCATGTCCTCGGAAACCCGCATTCTAGCCATTTCATTCCTAATCACCTCTCTCCAAATCCTCTTAGGCCTCCCTCTGCCTCGTCGTACGCCAACCATCGTCAGCCGCTCACAACTTCTCACCGGGGCATCAGGACTTCTCCTCCGCACATGCCCGAACCACCTCAACCTCGCTTCTTGCATCTTCTCATCCACCGGGGTCACACCCACCTTATCTCGAATAACTTCATTCTTAATCTTATCTAACCTGGTGAGACCGCACATCCACCTGAGCATCCTCATCTCCGCAACCTTCATTCTCTGAACATGAGAGTTCTTCACTGGCCAGCACTCCGCCCCATACAACATGCCAGGTCTAACCACAGCTCTATAAAATTTCCCCTTGAGTTTCTGTGGAACTTTCTTGTCACACAGGACTCCTGATGCAAGCCTCCACTTTAACCACCCCGCTCCTATACGATGAGTGACATCCCCGTCAATCTCTCCGTCCCCCTGAATTACCGACCCAAGATATGTGACATTGTCCCTCTTGGCGATGACTTGAGATCCAATCATCGCGTCCCTGCCTACTTTGCTCGGCTCGGCGCTAAACTCGTACTCCAGGTATTCTGTCTTAGATCTGCTTATTTTGAAACCCTTAGACTCGAGAGTCTATCTCCATACCTCTAACCTCTCAATAACACCGACCCACGTCTCGTCTATCAAGACCGTGTCATCAACAAATAGCGTACACCAAGGCGCATCCCCTTGAATATGTCGGGTTAGAGAATCCATCACCAAGGCAAACAAGAGAGGGCTAACGGTCGATCCTTGATGGAGCCCTATAACCACTGGGAAATGGCCTGAGTCGCCACCCACCGTCCTAACCCTAGTCTTAGCTCCACCGTACATGTCCTTAATTACTCTGATGTAGGCTTCCGGCACGCTCTTCGCCTCCGAGCACCTCCACAGCACCTTTCTTGGGACCTTGTCATACGCCTTTTCCAAGTCGATAAGCACCATGTGCAGGTCCTTCTTCTTATCCATGAACTGCTCCACCAGCCTCCTGACAAGGTGGATAGCTTCTGTAGTGGAGCGACCCGGCATGAAACCGAAATGGTTCACAGATATAGATGTCATCTCCCTCACCCTCGCCTTGGTCACCCGCTCCCAGACCTTCATGGTGTGACTTATTAATTTGATACCCATATAGTTGTTGCAGCACTGGATGTCCCCTTTGTTCTTGTACAAGGGCACCACTGTACTCCACTCCTCCAGCATCCTTTTGGACCTGAAGATCGCATTGAACAACCTGGAGAGCCACTCTACTCCTGACCTACTAATGCATTTCCAGAACTCCATCGGGATCTCGTCAGGCCCGTCGCTCGACCCCTACTCATCCTACGCAAAGCCCCCGTGACCTATTCCGCCCTAATGCGCCTGCAGTACCCAAGGTCTCTATGTTGCTCTGAATTCCCCAACTCCACTAGCTCTCTGTGAAGATCCCCTCCTCGTTAAGTTAGTCACGAAAGTAGGCCTTCCACCTCTGCTTGACTTGAGACTCCCCCATCATAACTCTACCATCCTTGCCCTTGATGCACCTAACTTGGTTAAGATCACGCGCCTTCTTTTCCCTTGCTTTAGCTAACCGGAATAGCTTCTTGTCCCCGCTGTTCTCCCCTAATTCCTCGTACATACGACCAAATTTCGCGTTTTTAGCTTCCGTAACCGCCAGCTTTGCTTCTTTCCTCGCCACCTTGTAGGTATCCCTGTTCGCTCTCCATTCTTCCTCGCTTGTGCTCCCTGCCAACTTAGCAAACATCGCCTTCTTCACCTCCACTTTTCCTTCGACTACATCGTTCCACCACCAGTCACCCTGATGTCTGCCTGAATAGCCCTTTGCTTCCCCGAGCACATCCCGTGCTACCTCCCTAACCAAGTTCGTTGTCTCTGACCATATAGCACCCGCTTCCCCAGAACTTCTCCAAGCTCCGCCCTCAGCTAACCTCATCTCCAACTCCTATGCTTTCTCCTTAGTCAAAACACCCCATCTAATCCGCGGTTGACCCCAAGCACCCCTCCTCTTCCTCTTCACCCAGAGACCGACATCCATCATAAGGGGTCTATGAAGAGTCGAAAGGGACTCTCCCAGAATAACCTTGCAGTCCTTGCACATACCCTTATCGCTCCTTCTGAGGAGGAGGTAATCAATTTGAGTCCTTGCCGCCGAACTCTTGAAGGTGATCAAATGCTCCTCCCTCTTCTAAAATGTCGAGTTAGCAATCAGAAGCTCGGAAGCCCTTGAAAAATCAAGTAGTGACGTGCCTCCTCCATTCCTATCCCCAAATCCGAAGCCACCGTGCACCTCACTATAACCACCAGCATCAGCCCCAATATGGCCATTAAAGTCCCCTCCAATAACTAACTTCTCAGATTGGGGAATACTACTCACCATATCATCCAAGCCCTCCCAAAAGCGCCTCTTAACCTCCTCGTCTAAGCCCTCTTGCGGCGCATAAGCGCTGATGACGTTGAGGACGCAACCCCAAATAACCAACTTAATAGACATTAACCTATCATTCGCTCGCCTAACCTCGACCACGGACTCTCTTAGATCCCTATCTACCAAGATGCCCACTCCATTCTTACCTCTCACGACCCTAGAATACCACAGCTTAAACCCGTATGCATTCCTCGCCTTCGACCGTTTCCACCTAGTCTCCTGGACACAGGCTATGTTAACCATCCTCTTTTGAAGAACCTTCGCCAACTCAATGGACTTACCCGTCAGAGTGCCTATGTTCCACGACCCAATCTTTAATCTACGAGCGTCCTCTACCCTCTTCCCACCCTTACCTCCTGCCCTACCCGCAGGACCACTCCCTGCCCCCCTACTCACCCTCCCCCACCGCTCCCACCCCCCGAGACATGACCTTATACTATTATCCCCCGCCGAGGCCACTATCCCGCCAACCAACTATGGAGAGTAGTGACGCATACACGCACTATTGCGGAATACGCAAAAAGATGCAAACTAGATAGCAACAGATTAAACCTCACACGGAATGCTAGCTGGAATATGTAAAAAGCTGTACAAAGTAAATAAGAGAACGGGAGGTACCAACTCCCGGTGGAAAAACCTGAACGTAGGCTTTGATGCGCCCGAGGTCAACTGCTACCAACTCTTGCACGTCCCATCTGGTGTTGCTTAGCTCTTCATCCCAAACACCGCAAACTGGCCTCGCCTCCACGACTAGTATGTGGGGCAAGTTTTCCGCTGCGTCTTGCCGAAAATCTGGACGGGAGTCGCCGGAAGTACTGTAGCTTGTCAGAAATCCTCGCCGGTAAAATAAGGCACCTGTCCAAGAAAACAGAACACACCCACACACACCCACAAAAAGCAAAAGAGCGAATAGGAAGAAAAGAAAGAGAAAAAAGCGAGTAAAAAATCAATAATAATCAATTAAATGGTTACCGACGAAGTGAGTGAGTGATTTTCTTTAGGGCTTTGAAATGAGGCGCACCAACTATGTGTCGGGTCAACAAATCTAACTTCAACTTCGGCAAGTAAATACCAAAACATTTCTGTTTTTTTGATGCCTCAACATCGAACAGAAACGAAAAAGAGATTAAAAGAAAAACTGATTTTTCTCCTGAAGAGTTTGAGATTAAAGTGTTTTAAGGAAGGGGGATGTTACTAAAGAATCTACCAATCTTTATATTAAAAAAGGCTCAACACTGAAAAAAGAGGAAGGAAGGGGAGCTTTGGCCTAACGGATAAAAGTGCTATCAATTGATAGGTCACGAGTTCAAATTGTAAAAATATAGCTAAGATTGTACAAAATTAAATATTTATAAAACTTAAATATAATTTTTATACAATATGTCTTTTGTATATTTTGTATCTGATTTATACATAGTAAAAATAAAATTCATACAACTAATTATATATTATACTATTTATCTACAACTTTGCTACATTATTTCTACCCAGTTATATACAACTATAATATCATACAACTTAAATATAATTTTTAAGCAATATTGTTCAACTATCAAAATAATATTTAAATAAATATATATTATATATAAACAACATAATACATTTTTTCTATATTTACTACAATTTTGTAAGTATAATGTATGTCATGTCTTCTTCTTCTTCTTCTTTGAGTTCTTTGAGTTTCAATTTGAAAATCAGCCAAAATCAAGTCTAATCTTCATTAATACACCCTCAAAATTGACGTATAACTCTCACCCTCAAAATTGAGGTATAAACTCTCAACAAAATTCTCAATTGTTTGCAGCAACACTCAAATCCAAACAAATAATGATTTTTAAAAACTATAATTCGAATTCAAAGCTTTTTAATGGTCGTCAATGGTGGAATTGCTGCTCTCTTACTAGAATTAGGGCTGATCTTCGAAAGTGTTTTCTTCTTCATTGAAAGTTAAGCAAGTAACATGCGTTAATAGGTTGATGAAGGATATTTGTAAACCTTTTTCAATAGTTTAAGGGCATTTTAAATTTTTTTTCGTAAAACTTGAATAGAGAGGATAATAAAGTTTGAAAAATTGTATAAAAATGTAAAAATTCCTTTTACTTTCTAAAGAAAAGGGCCGCTAGGTCCAAACTGTTTACAGCTCCTAACCAATATACTGCTAGTATTATGTAGTACTATATATTAATCAAAAAATCAATAATCCTAGGTTGCAATCTTAGTACAATGTAAAGACAGTTCATGATCACATGTAATCCATTACTTAACTAGAATCTTCATTTTATTTTGTTTTCCATAACTTCTTAATGAAAATATCCAAACGAAAAAATGCTTAAAATATCCCTCAGTTCATAATCCGAATTCTTTCCCCTTCTAAAATCATTTATTGGAACTAGAATTGTAGGGTAACTCAATAACGAGAACCCCTCCAAAAAGTGGCATATGCCACTGAATGCAGCACGCACACGGTATTCTTAGTAAAAGGCGAAAGAATAGTTAGCTTTGTGCTCACTGCGCGGCTGCATGAGTTTTAATAAAGCCAATGCTTCCCTTTTTATATTGGAACAAAGTTTGGATTTATTTTTTATTTTCGATGTGATAGGCGCGTCACTCTCTTTCCCTTAAGGCTTGAAAGTATGTTTCTGTCCTTTTCTTCTTCTTGTTCAAAATAAAAAAAAACTTATGCGGTTCTGCATGATTTCTAATCTAATATACTATTCAGTTACTAGTTGATTGTGAAGAATTATATGCTCACAATCTCTCTGGAGCTAGACCCTATCTAATTACTATATGATCAAACATATCAAACATTTTCCTGCTACACTACTTACAATTAACTCAATCTAACTAGGAAAATTCTTTAGCCTTTCTAATTCTTTTTGCCATTTGGATTCGCTCTACTCTCTGATGTGATATTCTAATACAGTGTCTTTAATCATCCGAGTGCAAGCAATCATCTTTCCTTAGGTGTGGTAGACCATTGCTGCAAATAGAAACACTAGCATATCATCTCTAACCTTACTGGCAGCCCTCCTTGTTATCCAGACATTCTCCTCATCTCAGCTTCCAATGTGATGCCTTTCTCCTATCCACTACAATAATGTAGCCCATATAGTTCTGGAGTAATCACATGCAAACATAATATGTTCCATTGTCTCCTCCATATTCTTTCCACATAGTACACAGTCACGTGTTGCTGATATCCCCATCTCCTTAGTCGATCAACTGTGGCTAATCTTCGATGTATGTCAAGACCCAAACTCGGTCGTGATGGCGCCCAATCCTAAAGCTAGGCAAGCCTGACCAACAGTCGCTCTCAATACAAAAATAAATCTCAAAACCGACCATTTAAGAAGAATATAGTAATTTTAGAATAATAATCCAATATTTATAGCAAGATAATACGGAAAGATATGAAATCTGATAAAACACTCCCATAATATCTGGGGTCACGAGTCTAGAGCCTCTAAAACAATCTGGATAACAATATCTGAATAAAAACATATAAGTTTGGAAATGTATATATAATAAAAATATACTGAAATAGAAAGAGTAGCCAGGTCCTGCGAACGTCAAGCAACTACCTTCAACAACTCTGAACAATCTGTGGAGACAACAACTGAATCACCTAAGCCTCTGGTGTACCTGAATCTGCAGGTGCAGGGAGTAGGGGTGAGTACTATCGACTCGGTGAGTAATAAGCATATGAAATGTCTGAAGGTAAGAAATCCACGAAATGCCACAAGCAAAGCTACAACTATAGTTCGACACCTTAACTACGAACTAACAGCAACGCAATATCAGATATATTAGTCAAGTATCATGCAAAGATGCAATGCAATGCACATGAATCAGCTGCGGCGTATAGTCCGATCCATTTAACATCGACGACGCTCACTGTGGGTGTGTACAGACTCTGGATGGGCTCCTACAGCCCAAGAGCAATATCATCATATCACTGCTGCGGCGTGCAGCCCGGCCCATACTCAGTCCACATTATATCTATAAGTCACATAACAAATTCAATCTAATTCCCACTTTCTAATTATTAAGATGAATACAATTTAGTTATTTAATTTCAAGAAAAGTGACTTAGCATTTAATAACAGTGATTAAGCACATGACTGAGATTAATGATTATACAAATCATGTTATCACAAAGATATTCATCCTAGACGGATGCTACATATCGGCACAAGGCCCCAAACATGGCAATAGGCCCACATATATTCACAATAGGGTGCGTATCAACAGCCAATAATTATATTTAGCTCTCGGGATGGATCAAGTCACAATCCCCTATCACATACAATCTTGAATCTGCCATAGGGTGCAAGTCACACCCTAACATAGCGTCACGGTGTGATAAACCGGAGTTTCAAACCCTCAAGCCATCATCGATATAAACTACTCACCTCTAACCGGTCGTAGACGGGTCCGCAATGCCTTTTCCTTTTGAATCTCCTTCTACGCACATCCGAATCTAGTCAAAATCACAATGAATACATTATTATAGGTTAAAAATACATAAACTAATTGAAATTACTCGAAAAATACTAAAAATTACAAAGTTGGTAAAACCCGAACCCTGGGCCCACTTCTCAAAAAATTCCAAAAATCATATCATCGGATTCCTCGTCTCGCCACGAGTCCGTACGTATAAAGTTTACTAAAAAACGGAGATCAAATCCTCAAAATTCGTTTCCAAAAACTAAGCCTTAGTTCTTCACAATTTCAATATATTTTCATGGAATTGAAGGTTGATTCTTCATAAGAATGGTGGTTTTAAGTCAAGAGACTTACTTCTAATCAATACGCGTTGAAAACACACTTCAAATCGCTCAAAATGCTCCCTTGGTTGCTTAACAATGGTGGAAAATAGGTTTGGTTCGCGGATGAATTAACCCTTAAAACATTCTGTCCCCCCAGTTATCCTTCTATGCGATCGCATCTACACCACTTCCATCGCATAGGCCAAAATCAGAACCCCTAAAATTTCTCTTATGGGATCGCATGACAAGCTCTGTGATCGCAAAACACAGTCTGCCCCTTCTATGCGATCGCGCTCCCCCTCTTGCGAACGCACATGCCAACTTCCCAGACCTATGCGATCGCACACCCTCTTACGCGATCGCATAGAACAAAATTTGACCCCTTCCAAAGCCTCATATGCGATCGCATAGGGCAACGCCTCTACAACACACCAACTATTTTTCTGCAATAAATCTTAAGTCCAAACTTCCCGTTTAACCATCTGAAACTACCTCGAGGACCTCGGGACCTCAACCAAAAGCACAGATACATCCTATTACGTCATACAAACTTGCTCGTTGCATGAAAATACTATCATAAATATCAAAATCATAAATTACCACGGATTCAAGCCTAAGTTAAACTAAAACTTCCGAAACTTGCATTTGATCCAAACCCAACTTAAACACCTCCGAATGACCTGAAAATTTGCACGCATATCCAAAATCCCCTAGCAGAGCTGCTGAAACTCTCGGAATTCCACTTTGACCCCCAGATCAAAATATCACCTATCAACCGGACTTCGCCAAAATTCAAACTTAGCAGATTCAAGCCTAATTCTACACTGGACCTCCAAATCCAATTCCGATTGCGCTCCTAAGTCATAAATCATCACCCAAAACTAGTCGAATCATCGGAAACCCATTCCGGGCACTCTAACTTATAAGTCAATATTCGGTTGACTTTTCCAAACTAATCTTCCCATAAAGAGACTAATTGTCTCATTTCTAACTGAACTCAATCCTAATTACTTCAAATTCTCTAAACACATATATTGAAACATTTAAAAGCATAAAACGAGGAAAATGGGGCGGTAACTCACGTGACGACGGTTCGGGTCGTTACATCCTCCCCAACTTAATCAAACGCTCGTCCTCGAGCGGGTCAAGAAACATACCTGGAGAATCAAACAAGTGAGGACATTTGCTCTGCATCTCCTACTAGGTCTCACAAGTGGCTTCCTCCCCGGGCCGGCCTCTCCATTACACTTTCACTGAAGCTATGTCCTTAGATCTCAACTTTCGAACTTGACGGCGTAAAATGGCCACCGGCTCCACATCATAGGTCAAGTCTTCATCCAACTGAATCGTGCTGAAGTCTAATACATGGGATGAGTCCCCAATGTACTTTCGCAGCATAGAAACATGAAACACCGGATGAATTCCCGACAAGCTGGGTGGCAACGCAAGCATATAGGCCACCTTCCCAATCCTTCTAAGTATCTCAAAGGGTCTAATGAACCGTTGACTAAGCTTTCCCTTCTTTCCAATCCTCATAACTCCCTTCATAGGCAAAACTTTCAACAAGACCTTCTCGCCAACCGCATAAGATACATCTCGGACCTTCCGGTCTGCATAACTCTTCTGGCGCGACTGAGCTCTATTTATCCCAAGAACCTCCAAAATCAATAGCACAGGCACGCAACATGTCCTCCAATATCTGGATAGTGCGCTCGGATTGTCCGTCCGTCTGCGAATGAAATGTTGTGCTCAACTGTACCTGTGTGCCCAACTCCCAATGAAACGTCCTCCAGAACTAGGAAGTAAACATGGTACCCCTATCTGATACAGAGGAAACAGGGACCCCATGCAACCGTACAATCTCCTGGATGAAAATCTCTGCTAACTTCTCCACATAATAGGTAGTGAATACTGGAATGAAGTGCGCGGACTTGTTCAGCCTATCCATAATCACCCAAATTAAATCAAACTTATTCGAGGTATGAGGAAGACCATTCACGAGATCCATAGTAATATTCTCCCATTTCCACCCCGGAATATCCATTCGCTGGAGTACACCACCGGGTCTCTGGTGTTTATATTTGACCTGCTGACAGTTGAGACACCAAGCCACATAATTCACAATATCCCTTTTCATCCCCCTCCCCCAATAATGCTGTCTCAAATCCTAGTACATCTTCGCGACACCTGGATGAATTGAATACCGTGAGCTATGGGCCTCCTCTAATATCAACTCCTAGAGACCATCCACATTGGGCACGCAAATCCGGCCTTGCATCCTCAACACACCATCATCACCAATGGTCACCTCTCTGGCATCATCATACTGGACCTTGTCCTTCAAGACAAGTAAATGCGGGTCATCATACTAGTGCTCTCTGATTCGGTCGCACAAAGAAGATCGGGAAACCACACTAGCCAACACCCGGCTGGGATCGAAAATATCTAACCTTACCATCTGATTGGCCAAGGCCTGAACATCAACCGTAAGGGGCCTCTTCCCTACTGGAATATACGCCAGACTACCCATGCTAATAGCCTTCTGCCTCAAGACATCGGCCACTACATTGGTCTTTCCGGGATGATACAAAATGGTAATGTCATAGTCTTTGAGTAACGCAAGCCATCTCCGCTGTCTCAAATTAAGATCCTTCTGCTTAAACAAGTGCTAAAGACTGCGATGGTCCGTATATACCTAACAATATACACCATATAGATAATGCCTCCAAATCTTCAAGGCATGAATAATTGCAGCCAACTCTAAGTCATGAACAGAGTAGTTCTTCTCGTGGGGCTTTAGCTTACGAGAAGCATAAGCAATAACTCTACCCTCATACATCAACACACAACCGATACCAACCCTCAGAACATCACAATACACCATGTAAGAACCTGAAGCTGATGGCAGCACTAATACCAAAGTTGTGGTCAAAGCCGACTTGAGATTTTGGAAGCTCTCCTCGCATTCATCCGGCCACACAAATGGAGCATTCTTTTGCGTCAACTTCGTCAAAGGCGAAGCAATAGATGAAAAGCCCCGAATGAATCTGCGGTAATAACCCGCTAAACCAAGGAAGATTGAATATCTTCATATTACTATAATCATACCGGGTAAATATGAAAGGTTACCAATTTTTTTTTTATTTGTACTAAAAATATATAAGCATGGTTATGGAATCACATGCCATAGTAAATTAAATATTTACTGAAATAAATATTAGTTGGCACGACCGGTTGGTCATTCCGGTTCAATTATGATGCGAAAAATTGATTGATAATTCACATTGGCATATATTGAAGATATAGAAGATTCTTCAAGAATTCTCTTGTGCTGCTTATTCTCATGATATACCAGTCAAGGTTGGGATTGAATTTCTTAAAATCTTGAACGAATAAAAGGTGATATATACACACACACACACACACACACACATATATATATATATATATGGGCCCAGTCACCTGCCATGTGGACTGTTTTCTATTATATGATTTTAAAAGATGCATTTATTGTATATTCACATGTGCGTTTGTTTGCAACTTGTAATTTGAATTTTGCAAGGTTGATTGCTCAAATTACTAGAGTACAGTTCCAGAATATAAATTATGATGATTTATCTTGATAATGCTGGTTTAAATCAAAGTTGGTTTAGAAGAAGTTGTATGCCTCCAATTATAACTAAATCATTGATTATGACAACAGAACTCCCAAATAGAAATTTGGTATGAGCTATACTATTTAATATATAATAGCACTTGTATGCATCTAACCAACAAGTTATGATAATTGGTTCAGGGTCAGGAACCAAATAATTTTCATCTTGAAATATGATTGTGCTATATGAATTAATTATGCTACAAAAACAAAGATGGTTTCCCAAAAAAGGTTGGGAAATGTGTTTGTGATTCCAACATTAAGGGAAGAAAAAGGGCAGCTGAAAAAGTGATACTTGGAATGAATTATTATGAATATATACCTCGTACAAGAAAATGTGAACATGAAGTTCAAGTGATAATTCATTTTCAAAAATATTGTCAGGCGCATTTGCTGACCCAAACTAAATGTCATATTTCAATTGTTAATACTCCAAATAGAATGAAGTCTATGATGACATAGTCTATGGAACGCATGAAGTGAAATAGACTAATCGGTTCCAAAGATAAAACTCCTTGAAGAAGGAGAGAAGCAAATGATAAAGATGATCATATTAAGGAGGCAAGTGCTCTGTAAGAGCACCATGGCATAACACTTTATACGACCTCATGAAAGAGGATTAGGTACCTGAAATTAATGAGATCTCGATAAGTTATGTCTTTATTGTGTGATGATGGAACCGATGTAAAATGATCATCGATAATATTGTTGATATAATGTAACGCTCAATATTATGAATATTGACGAGGATCTTGAGCTCAAATCTGTCATAGAATTTGGACAGATAAATGATTGGTCAATAAAAAATACGAAATTAAGATTGACTTCACTTGAAAATCGTGAAGTTTTAGACTGATAGTCCCAACACCTGAAAGTATAAAGCCAGTGGAGTGACACAAGATTTTATGTAATTATCCTAGTATTGATTATATGGAAACATATTCCCTTGTGGTAGGTACAATTGCTTTCAGATTTTAGTCTGGCAATACTTGATAAATTTGATATGCGTATATAAAAATCGTTTAAGGATTTAAACAGTTCTAAAGCATATTATGGTTCCCAAGAAATTCATTAAATAAAGCTTTAGCAAACCCTTATGTGGATTAGAGCAAGCATGGCGTGCATGATTCATTTTTGTGTCTGTTGCAATTGGTGCACTATGTATATTTCTAGAACCATGAGTATAACAATATGCTAGCGAGATCTATTTTTATTCCTATACGAAGATATTGGAATACTATTAGTACTATACTGTAAAAATAATCCTTGATATAGATTTATTTATTCTAACAAATATTGTCAAAGTTTTGTTGGTTATGCAAATGCAGACAGTTTCCTGAAGTTCGTTCTTTAAATACTCTATTTGCATGTGAGAGTACTGCTATATTATTATTTTATAAGGCAGTTAATTGTTGATACTTATTCAAGTCATGACAAGATAAGTAACTAATAAAGCAAGGGGCTCAACACACAATAGACATATGACTTGACTTTGAAGAGAAGATTCCAATAATACTGAAGATAATGTTATTTGCTTATATCAATTGAAAGAAGGTCTATCGAATGAGACAAAACATATTCACCAAAGTTCTTCAACAAATTTGTTCAAGTGATAAAGTGATGTTTTCATCAGGTGGAGGCAATACGCGCTGTATTCTTTTTCCCTTAGCTAAGATTTTATTCCACTGGATTTTTTCTGGCAAGGTTTTTAATGAGGTAGAAAATAATGCATATTACAAGATATGTGTACTCTTTTTCCTCCACTAAGATTTTTTCCCACAAGATTTTTCTTTTTCTTTGTAAGGTTTTAACGAGGCATATTATCTATAGACATCCAAGGGGGGGAACATTATTTTTGTAGTGGATATCTATAGCTCCTAAAGAAGCTACTCCCACTACTCTTCTTCATTAAGTAGATAACTCCCACTACTTCTCACCATTATATTTGTAACTTTCGCACCTCCATGATCTCAATAGTTAATACCATGTTTATGATATCCTTTGTATACCTCAATGTCATCCTATAAATAGAGGGTTTGGGCATTATATTATAGAATTATACACACTTGAATACATGGAAGAAATAAGATTCTCTCCTCTTTCTCTCTACATTGTTGTCTATTTTATTGTTTTATATTATTACTAGCTAAGTTTTGTAATATATAATATATTAGTCAAGTATTTAAATTCTTACTGAACATATATTTACTTATAAAATTTTTAACAAGATATTCAAAAAATATTTGAGTAACAAAAAATCTGACAAAACCAAACTAATCCAAACAAATATAGTTGATTTGGTTTGATTTTTAAAAAAAAAACGAACTGATACGATCCATGTACACCCCGATTAAGTCTTCCAGCAACGAGCCAATCTTCCACTTCGGTTAAAATAGGGCTTCCTTAACAAATTCCAACAAACTCAACAAAACAGAAAAGGAAGACAAACAAACAGAATTGAATGATTAACTTTGTTGTGGCACCAAACCAATCTGTTATGATCACGTACTATCATCTGATATGAGTTACATATCATATTAGATACTTTAATTACGTCGTTAACATGGTATAAGAAAATCTAACTGGACAATAGTGATTAGAAAGTTACTTGATTCGAACGTACAATACTGTGGTTCGAATTATTACCTTTCGATAACTAAGTTCTTATAATGATGACAAAAAAATACTGCTAGCCACTATGTATGGTGTAGTATTTTGACCTGAACGTTTAAAGATTTTGATTGTGCAGGTCTGGATAAGATTGAAGATGGTGCAAAGGGGAGTTCGAGGGCCACAGGCCCACAGGTGGTGCTGATTATGAGATCATTTTGAGAAAGTTGTGAGGATAGTGCGTAGTGGACCTCCATAAGCAGAACGAAAGAAAAACTGAAAGAAAAGAAGCAAGAGAAAAAGCTAGTAGATGTATACTGTGATATACAACCAATAATAGCAACAACAATTGTCTACCTTGTTCTTGCCAATCTCTTCCAAACCTCTATCTATTTTTCTTCTCCTAGAGGTACTTTGTGACGACTCATAGGGGTCATTACTTGTTTTCTACTATTCTATACTTCCGAGGCCTTGAATAACCCCATTTAGGGTTGCCACGATTTGCATGCGCAATCCGGGCACGTAGCCGAAAAGCTCAAATATAAATTCTGTGAGGAAAAAAATGCAAAATTTTGATATTAAATTGAATAACTTTGATTTTGGTTAATATTTCGGATAAACGGATCCGGACTCGTGATTAAGTACTTTGTGTAAAGTTTGGTTAAAAACGGACGTCGTTTGACGTGTTTCGAACATAAAATGAAAATTTTGATGTTTTATGAAAACTTGAAAGGAATTATGAATTTTAAGGCTTAACTCGATGTATATGATATTATTTTGGGGATTTGATCGCACGAATAAGTCTGTAGGATATTTTTAAGGTTGTGTGTATGTTTGGTTTGGAGCCCCGAGGGCTCGGGTGAGTTTTGGATAGGTGTTGGATTGCATTCCTGCATTTTGGAAAATCTGGCATTTTGCTTCTGTGATCTTCGCATTTGCGAAGATAAGCCTCGCAATTGCGAGCTCGCTGCGAGCTTTGAGTCGCAAATGCGAAGCCTTGGACCAGGGCATAGGATCGCAAATGCGATCCATTATCTTGCAAATGCGAACAAGGGAATTCTTGCATTGATCGCAAATGTGATCCTTGTGCTCGCAAATGCGAGTTTAGGCATATCGCAAATGCGATCTTAAGTTCGCAAATGCAAAAACTGGCAAATTAGTAAGGGTTCGTAAATGCGAACCCAGCTTCGCATTTTTCACATTTGGTCGGGGTTCGCAATTGCGACATTAGAGGCCCAGCAATTTTTATACTTCGTAGAGCGTTAGATCGGGTTGAAATAAAAATTGTGAAGGTATATGAGATAAGTAAATCTATGGAGCATTGGCTCAAGTAATAATGTGAACTATGAGATGAAAGTGGAAGTAAGAGAAAGAGTTAATGATATTTTCCCTTGCCGGGGCGTTGTTGATTATTGAATATCTTCCCTTGCCGGGACGTTGAGATTATTGATGTTGTACCCTTTCCGGGCATTTAAATTGCTTGTTTGTGTTCCCTTGTCGGGACTTTCATTATTATTTATTTCTACCCTTGCCGTTACTTGTGATTGTTGATTGGGTGAGGAAGAGTGTTAAAGCACGAAGGGTGATGCTGTGCCGTATGATGTACCATTTCGTGCTGATATTTATTGACTATATATTGGGGGAGTGGAGAGTAAAAGCACAAAGGGTGATGTCGTGCACATGATTTGCTGATACGATTGATTTGGTAAGGATGAGAGTAAAAGCACGAAGGTACTTGTTGATCTTTGTTCCTTATTGTTGTATGAGTTATGTTTTCCTTCATAATAGTCAATTTTTACTTGAAACTGTTATCTTCTCATAACATGCTTCCCCTCCCGTATTGGTTACTTGTCTGGTATTTCGATTATGCTGTATATTTATAATTACACAGGTTTATGTGGTAGTCCAGTCTAGTATCGTCACTACTTTGTCGGAGTTAGGCTAGATACTTACCAGCACATTGGGTTGGTTGTGCTGATACTACACTCTGTGCTATTTTTGCACAGATCCAGGTTTCGAGCAGCAGCAGCAGTAGTGTGGAAGCAGACTTTCAGTCCAGCGAGACCCAAGGTAGCCATGCAGACGTCTGCAGGCCCGGCGTCTCCTCTATCCTTTATTTTGTCTGTTATCTCATTGTATTCAAGACAAACAGTTTATGTTCTCTTTAGATGTTTGTATTTAATATTCTTAGCAGCTCGTGAGTACTGTGGCACTAGTTTTGGTAGAGGCTTTCGTTGATCTTTCCGCATTTTTGTTCAGTTTTTATAATATCAAGACTTCCGCTTAATTATTTGAATTTTGTTGCTTTTGTGTTACTGCCGTTAATTGTTGAAATGGATTGATTATTAATGGAAAAGAAATTAAAATTTGGCTAGTCTAGCTCCTATTAGTAGGCGCTATCATGACTCCTGAAGGTAGGAAATTCGGGTAATACTTCTACATGAATAGTTAGTTTTTCCTTCTTCTAGCCTTTAGCTTGGTCTCTTTTCATTCCTAACAACTATCAACTCTTCATCAGCATCACTATCATCTTCTTCTGGTACAATATCAAAATCTGAATCACTATTACTCTCCAGATCTGAAATAGCACCATCAAGGCCTGTAACATTACCTTCTACAACCTCTTCCCTCCCTACACCATTTAAATTATCAGTAATATCTTCCCTTATGATATTTTATACTTCAATACCACACAAGAGGAAGGGGAGTGATTTGTGTGGTGACCAATTTTTCGCTTTAACTGATTATGGAAGGACCTGATTTTTTTTTATGTGTTTCAACTACTACTGTTGCAGAATAATAAATGTAAAAAGTAAAGAACATAAGTGTTTTTACATGTATAATACCTGGTTCAACTCAAAAGGGAAAAAATCATGACCTACCACTTAGTAGAACTTTTTCCAACACTTCACTAAATCACTGAATTAAAACAGCATTTATAAAAATCTTTGTAAACCTAAGGGTTACTTCTAATCTAGTGCTTGCAACCAGAAGTAAAGAAAATACCTACTACAATTGAACTAGAAGTAAAGAAAAACACATAAAACTCTTTATGGAGCTAGTTTTTCAGTTTGGTTCGTGTAACTTCAGGTTTGCACACTTGAATCACACGCGAACTGCTTGCAAAAAACTTGATATTTTTCTTCCAATTCACATTTGACTTCTGCATTTTTGTGCAACACATGTAATGTGATAACATCCTTCAATTTATTAGAGTTAGTAGATGAAGAAATAACTAGAGTTCTGATGCAACTCTTCCTTGATGGGTCAGTTCTAGTTGATTTCAACTTCTAACTCATTTCATATATTGGATAGTGTTCTCTTTGATTAAGGAATCCTTCTCCTTATCAATTATGCAACCTTTTCGATCAGGAGATATTAAATACACCAAGTTAAAGCTTATCTCCATCACGTGCATCCCACATGTTAGAATCTGCCCGTTTTATGAACCTGAGGGATGGACCATTGGGATGGAGTTGGTTCATGCATGAGTTCCTTTATCAGTCTTCAAAACTGACCTCTACTTGGGCCAACACCTTACTTTAGTTTTAGTAGCAACATCTTCTCTCATTTCAGTTTCAGCAGCAACATCTTCCACACTTCATTTTCAGCTGAAATACCTTCTCTCTCTTCTATGTTTGTTTCCCCAGATGCACCATTCACTTTAGTTACACCTATTTCTGGACAACTAATAAGTCCTGTAGGTTTTACATCATCTACTAACTCAGAGTCTAGAACAATATGCTGAATATACAAATGTATCTCATCTCCGTTTTTTAGGTTACACACAATATTAAATAATTGTGCATCACTATCCACATAGATAAAATTCTTAGTTTTTGGATCTTGGTAATAGAAGTCATCCACTATAGCACATTCCATTTTTTAGTGTAATATAATAGTTTTGGAATTGAAAAGTGATTTTTATCAATATCAGCTATTAACACCTCCTGTTCCTCACATATTTGAGTTATGGGCAAGGTTAAAGTTACCACCATGGTGAAAATTAACAGCAATAAAGTTATATCACTATTTTTAATATTCGCAATTTTCTTTAAAACCCCATAATTGTGGTACCAAATTAGTCTTAACTTGCATGGAAGCGCACTACTAAAATGACTACAATACAAAACACTAAAAAGACATACTGTTTCACCACTTCAATCATGAGTATCAAGCAACACTTCAACAAGTCAACACTTCTCCCCCCGATGATAGTTCTTCAGGCACAGAAGGTAAATCGAATAAATATTAACATATAGAACTAATTACTACTGAATGTCGAATGAAAACAAAGCAGAATCAATGGACATACATTACTTTGGACGGATTTTACTAGAGTCAAATTTGGGACTTAGGGTGTTTTTTGGTTGTTTGGCATTAGGAATGTGTAAAAATGAGAGGGTTATTAGGAAGAGGGTACTTATATTTGGTTTTACCCGGTAAGAAAGTCTATGTGTCATTGTCAAAAAATGTGAAATTTTTTTTTGGTTACATTATCTAAGCTGATAGCACATAATAACACGCGTGAATTTTTTTATAAGCTCAAGTCGGATGTGTTAAACTGGTGCAGAAAAGGTATAGTAAAAGTGTTCTGGTGGAAAATGGCTTAATTTAGATATTCAAATGAAATTTCGTTGATAATTAAAGTGTTTATCTATGTATTCTGCAAAATTTGATAGTCTCTAGATGAACTATTCGAGTTCAACCTAAAGTATATGTTAGGGATAGTAATGGAGATGAAACCAGAGGCGGAGTATTCTATTTCTTCAAAGATAATTAATAATTTGTACATATTAAATGAACTTTTAAAGATAAATATATACTTTGGATCAAAGCTACTAGTTCTGCCAAACATGCGTCCGTAGCTCTACCTCCGCCCATGGGTGAAATGAGAAAGACAGTCAATTCTTTTGCACTAGTACGTTGAATTATACGACAATTTCAAAACCTAATGTTGCTCTATTTCATACATCCTCCGTTTAATTAGTTTGAATCTTTTCGGATTGACTTATTTTTGATGTGAACTTGGACATAAATTTTTAGTTTTCTTTTTGAAATAAATGTTACATACTTAGAAACTACGTAATAAGTATTATAAGTTACAATAATTAATAATTTAAAATATTTTAAAACTATTTGTATAAAATATGATCAAAGAAAATCTTATTTGACTCCCCAAATAGTAATATATTCATTCTTTTTTAAATGAAGGGAGTATTAATTTAAATCTGATCAATTCTAAAGTAGAAGTAACTGTCATTTAATCGAGGAAAAATAAAAATAGAGATAACTTTTAGTTCAATACAAATTATTTTGAAGTTGGAATTTGATTATAGAAGAAAATAAATTTAAGAATGTTGAAGTTATTATTTGCGAAGTTGGAATTTGATTATACTCCCTCTGTTTACTTTTACTTGGTACTTTTTGATTTTTCACGTCTCTTAAAAAATAATAAATGAAAAACATAATTTACCATGATACCCATATTAGTTGATGCATATTTTATTGGGTTTGAGAAAATAATTTGAAATGAGTAATAAATACTGTGGGTATAATATGAATTTTTTTGTCTTCTCTTAATATGTGTAAACTATCAAGTAAAAATAAAAATCTATTTTTAGTATATATGCCAAATAAAAATGAACTAAGTGAGTAAAATTTTATATATTAAGTAAATACTTGAAGTAATAGTTTGACAATATATTTGAAATGAAGTATTTCGAATCTTCAATATTTGTGCACGAATTTTTTAATGAGAGAAAGACAGGAGTACCTATAAAAGTAAAATTATTTACCCTGCTCTACCCATAAAAGAATTCTATCCACTAAATAATTACAATCTCCTACGTATTTAATAAATAAACGGGAATATCAAAATAACTACACACACTTAATGCCCTACCCACAAAAACCTAAAAGCTGCTCAAAATCTCAGAAAATAAGCGCACAAAATTGAGATCTCCACCGATATTCCCTAATTTTAAGATCGCTAACTATGAAAAGACAGACCGAAGATGTTGACTCCCATCTTGTTTTCGAATTTTGATTTTGCTGTTGTTTTGTGATTTTGATTTCCCTGTTGTTTTCGGATTTTGATTTCGCTGGCAGAGCATGGTTTTGATTCGCTGACATCAACACTGTTGGACATAAAAGGGATTATAACTTCAGAATCATGAAAAATATACCAATTTTTCTGTAGCATAATGGAGAACAGGATGATAATAATAATTTCATAAATTTTCATGTTGATGAAATTCTAATAAAGACCTATTGAAAATTTGAATAACTTCTCAGAGAAATTGCAAAGCAACTGCAAAAGTACAGTGACACAATAGTTATTATGTTCTTGCTCAAGGATATCCACCAATTACAATTTGCAGCGATATGAATATTAGTGTTTACATGAAATTGAAAAAATCTAGTGTAGGGATGGCAACACTTTCCCTATGTGTGTCATTTGCTAAAAACACTATAGCTGCAAGCTCCAATTTCGATGTTGCTCCAATTTCATCAGAAATTACGCAATTTGAAAGCAATGATATGATTAGTACATTTGATGTGCAAAAAGGAGATGACGCCATTTTACAACTTGATGATGAAAACATCATAACTGATCAATTTCGTCAAAATATTGAAAAAGGACAAATTTATAAAGACAAGAACCTACTGGCTCTTGTTATGAAACAGTATGCCGTTAGAGAAAAATGTCAATATCGAGTTAATAAATCATGCCTAAGAAAGTTCGTCTGCATGTTTTCAAGTAAAACAACTATGCGATACCTACATAGTATATAAGTATGCTAAATCAGTATACTATGCGAGTATGAAATTGTATTGTTTGATCTGTGTTTTTTATCAGTGATATTGGTATAGTATATAAGTATGCTATGTTAGTATATTATACGAGTATATAATTGTATTGGTTTGTCTTTGTTATTATCAGTAACACGTAATACCAATATAGTATATATGTATGCTAAATCAGTATACTGTGTGAGTATAGAATTGTAATGCTTTGTCTATGTTTTTTATCAGCAAAATATCATACTGATACAGTATATAAGTATACCAACAGAGTATACTATGTGACTATATAATTGTACATATTTTTGTGTATGTTTTTTATCAACAAAACATTATAAATAACTGTATTTGTATTATAAACAGGTATATCTTTGAATGCGTGGATGAAAGATGCACTTGGAGATTTAAAGCATCAAGCCTGGTAGCATCAAATCTTTTCAAAGTGACGGATTTCAATTATGTCCACAGTTGTTTAACTGATAAGAGATTTTGTTCACAAAAGCAAGCTGTCTCAGCTTTTGTTGCAGATGCAGTACAAGATAAGCTTGTTGACCCGAAAATCATATATACACCGACAGATGTCCAGAGAGACATCCAAAAAGCATATAGTATGGACTTAAGCTACATGCAAGTGTGGAGATCAAAAGAAAAAGCAATGAAATTATTGAGAGAAATCCCAAGTGAGTCATAGAAGAAAGTGCCAACATATCATTATATGTTAGAGTACGCTAACCCAGGATAAGTGACACGACTACACACTGAAGGATATGGGAGCTTCTTGTATGCATTAATAGCTATATATGCATCGATTTGCGGAAGGGTCTATTGTAGGCCAACAGTTGTAGTTGATGGAAGTTTTTAAAAGTCAACATATAGAGAGACCATACTCATGGCATCCACAACGCAGAGGTAAGAATATAATCCAATTACATTCAGTTAAAGAAACAAAAAAGATTTTCAAATATTATATGATACTTGTATGGTATACAAGTATACCAATAAAGTATATAATTATTTTGCTACATATCTGCACATACCTATGACTATACTACTATATGAAATACTAAATTAATATTGTGTGTACAATCCATTTACATTCAGTTAAAGAAATAAAAAAGATTTTTAAATATTATATAATACCAGTATAGTATACAAGTATACCAACAGAGTATATAGTTTTTTTCTACACACCTCCACCTACCTATGACTATACCACTATATGAAATGCTAAATTAATATAGTGTGTTGTAATTGATATTTTGTTCTTTGGGTTTACAAGACAAATTATACCCTCTCATATGCCATTGTTGATTTGGAAAATGATGCATCATGGGAGTAGTTCTTCGTGCAGTTCAGAGAAACCTATGGACAAAGAGAGGGAATGTGCATTGTATCAGACAAGCATGATGGTATATGGAGAGAAATTTCAATTGTCTATACAGAAGTTCCTCATTGTGCATGTATGTTCCATTTGTGGAAAAACAAAAAGACAATCTTCAGGAAGAGCTAAAAACAAATCAAAGAAGTATGCTTTGCATTAGCAAGAGCATACATTGTTGTAGAATTCAATAGGCATATGGAAGAGTTAGAAGCAATTCATAGTAGAGTAAAAACATACTTGATGGATATTGGATATGATAAATGGTCCTGGGCGCATTCCAAGGCAGATAGAACTATGACCATGACATCGAATAATATGGAATCAGTAAATGCAGCAAATAAGCATGCAAGAGAGCTCCCAGTTATGAATTTGCTTGACTTTATGACAACATCGATTCAAAAATGAAATTACACCAATCGGAAGGATGCAGTAGAATCATTTATGAAGATTGGTGCAAAGTATGAAAAATATTATTAGATAATACTATCTTGTCACAGACGATGACGGTATGCATTTTTAAAGTCATAAAAACACTACATGTACTGTAGTTTTACTTTTTTACCTTAGTGACTTCACTAAACAACTGAATATTATTATTTGAAAAATAATATTACTTCATATAGCTAATGATTTTTATTAATTAAAATTATACTAGGTGTTTCTATTAACTGAATTCTTACATTTAGTAATTGATGGCCAAACAAGAAATGTGGTGCGCCTACATGAAAAAAACTGCACTTTGGGAGGTTTCAGCTAGACGATATTCCATGTCCACATTCAATGGCAGTTAAACAAAAATTCCATATGGATTCATACAAGTATTGCTCGGATTACTACAACATAGAGTACTTGTTGAAAACATGTGAGATACCAGTAAATCCTTTGCCTGATGAAACAATGTGGCAAATTCCAGAACATGTCTCTTCGCAGGTGGTACTGCCACCAAAAGAAAAAATCAAACCAGGAAGACCCAAAAAGAAGAGAGGCATAGGAGGCTGGGAAGGAAATACAGTTACATGTTCACTATGCGGGAGAAAAAGACACAACCAGAGAACATGCCGAAATATTCTAAAGAGAGATTGATATAATGCTCAATAGAATTATAGCATTTGAATTGCAAAGAAATAAAATGCATTTCTTACACTAGACATATATTTGGTATGATGATTCTTTGCCAAATTACTTTTTGGAAACAAATTTATATGGCTACTTGTGTTTTCAATAAGAAGCTGTTTATTTTCTAGTTTAGTATTTAAAAGTGGGATGCATTTAAATCTAGTTGCTGCAGGAAAAAAAATGCTAAAATATAAATGTGATACCTAAGTAGTATATATGTATACCTTATTGGTATATATGTATATCTTATTGGTATTAAAATATGTGCAGAAATAGAAGTGGTGCCGCAAATGCAACATTTGTACATACATCTTTTACAAAATGGGTACGCTTCGCATCTCATATATGTATTGAAGTATATCAAGTTGGAAGCCATTTACATGCGGTTATTGTACATCATCATGTACATAAATATAAGCTGATACACAAATGGTATATTTGTATACCTCACTAGTATATAACGATAGCACTAATATTGCTAAAACAAAATGTGCGCAGAAATACAAATGGTGCACCAAATACAACATGACACCCACAATGCGCACGCTTTGCAACTCATGTGAGTACTTACATCTAGTTGTTGTAGGAAAAAGGTACTCAAATATAACATGACACCCAGATGATATATCAGTAACCTAATTGGTATATAGTTCTACTGCACTAATATACCTGAACCAAAATCTTTGCAGAATACAACTGGTGGAACAATGCAAATTATGCACAGTTTTTCTTAGGTTCAGCTACAACTAACAACTACTCTCAATAAAATTCCAAGACCAGTTCACTTTCTAAAAATATTTCTTCTCATTCAAATAAATGCTCGCCCTGTTCTTCAACAAAATAACAACATAGTTCCTCTTTTGAAGATCGTAACTCCCTTAAAAATACACCACAAAAAATAACTTCTGCTTATGTATCACAACGAACTAATAATGCTTCTCCTACTACAAATGAAAGTAGTAGTAGGAACTAACAGTGCTACTGTAACAACCATGTTCTACAGTAATAGCTTGACTTCAAGTGCTGACAAAATTCTGTCTCCGAAAGACACTCCTAATAAACCAACAACTTTATAGAAGAAACTTAAGAAAAGTCTAATAAAACAAACTGAAGTTACATTCCAACATTAAAACAGTTATAGAAATATATTGTACTATTACAATTATAATCCTAGAAAATATTTTTAAAAGCTAGCATTTTACAGTATAATAATGCAAAATACCATACTTCATCAAAAGTCATTAAAATCCTGCAAAGTTTCATGCTACGATTAACTAAAACCAAAAAGAGACCTATACTACTTCTTGTGTTTCTTTCCACGAGTCTTTTTAGGTTCTACTAGAGCCTCAGATTCACTTGATTTGCCATGCAATTACTTGTTCCTCCAATAATGCCACAACAGTATACTAAACCTAGCTCGAAGAACATCCACATCAAAATTGGCAACAAGGATTAGAAGATCTTCAATAATATACTCAGCAAACCATGTAACATATACTCCACAATCTCTGAAATACAATATATAATATAAAAATCAATTAGAAGTGCAAATGTTAATATGAATGAGAAAAAAAAAAGTAACTACTCTTACGAATTTTGCTGTGTTAGTAGATTTTTAATCACTTCAATCTCAAAAAGATTAGTCAACTCCTTTCCTATGTGCACACCATTTTGTACTACAACGTCACTTAATTGGTTATAAAATTCAATGCTAACTAGAAATAGGGGGATCAACATAGCATATGCCTCCGCCACCTTTTGAATAGCTTTTTTGTGCTTTCAACTACGTAGCTGTCATGACCCTAGTTTGCCCTCCGTGAACATGTCGTGACAACACCTAGTCCCTACAACTAGGTAAGCCTAACAATGCGGAAAAAAATAATCAACAAAAATTATAACTCAAAACCTAAATGCATCAAAATGAAACGCGGAATGTAAAATACCACTCGACACATACAACTCAATAATGCAGAACTCTACAATATCACCCCAAAACAAGAAAACTCACGGGAACACAAGCTAGAAGAATACAATAAGTGCTCTGTTGGACAATACGCTTTACGCTAGAGGGGGGGTGAATAGCGTTTTAAAAATATTAAGCGTTTTAGTGCGGAATTTAAAAACTTTGCAGAAATTAAAACAAGTGCAGTAGAATAAACTTACACAATGATGTATCCTGGTTGGCCACAAACGTGGTTAGTCCAGTCCCCGAGAGACTCTCTCGAGATTTCCACTAAACTTGTCAAGCTTACGGGTGCTTAACAAACCGTTACAGCTGAGGACACAAGCCTCACCCAGGTGCTCGGGGATCACAATCCCAAAGACTTCAATTGCTCGGGGATACCAATCCCAAAGACTTCAATTGCTCGGGGATAACAATCCCAAAGACTTCAACTGCTCGGGGATAACAATCCCAAAGACTTCAACTGCTCGGGGATAACAATCCCAAAGACTTCAACTGCTCGGGGATAACAATCCCAAAGACTTCAACTGCTCGGGGATAACAATCCCAAAGACTTCAACCGAGGAATCACAAGTTCCTCAACAAACGAGAATCGCAATTCTCTTACAAACACAAAACACACTCACTTTACAAAGCACTCCTTAATGAGTAGATATAAGTAGAAATAGTACGCTCAAGATCACAACAACTTAGCTCAATAGAATGGCTCTTCAAAAAGCTTTATGGATGAATGGAAAATGATGATCAATGTAAGAAAGCTTTTAGCAATGAAAATACTCAAAGTGTATATGTTGTTGTTGTGAAAACACTGAGTTGAAGCTGTATTTATAGGTGAAAAACTCAGTCTTACCGTTGTCTAATTGCCAATTAAGGATTGCTGAAATTACTCAGTGACAATCGATTGTCAAGACTAAACAATCGATTGTTTGCCTATCAGATTAAAAATTCAATCCCAGATTTTACGTCAACAATCGATTACTTCAAATCAATAATCGATTATTTATAACGTTAAGAAATCCTTTCCAATTTTTGGCATAAAACATCGATTGTCCGGAAATCAACAATCGATTATTTTAACAACGTTCAGAAAATCTTTTCCAGATTTTAAGCAAAACATCGATTGTTAAATATCAACAATCGATTACCTGAAGGTAATTGAAAATATATGACAACGGTCAGCTTCAACAATCGATTATCAAATGGAATAATCGATTATTAATTAATTTCAAAACTCTCTGTCTCATATATAATCGATTATCAAAAGCCACAATCGATTATCATCTTATTTAAAATCACTGGGAGACATTTTTCTCATTCTAATCGATTACCATTAGTTCATAATCGATTTTTATGAGTTTTGAAAACTTTGCCTCAGTTAACAATCGATTATCATAAGTACACAATCGATTGTTATGCAGTTTGCAAAAACCTGATGTTAACTGACTTACTCACAATCGATTATCATTAATTCACAATCGATTGTCATGCAGTCTTGGCTTAGAGATACTCGATTATCATAAGTACATAATCGATTATCTTAGCCCAGATTTTTGAGGCATGCTTGGAAAACATTTTAACAAATGTAAATATGCGTAGTTTAAAATCATTTGACACTTAATTTAAATATGCATGATTTTGGAAAAATAATTTTAGTAGAGAAGCCATGTTATGAGCCAAGTTGAGGAATCAAGATCACAATTAATATTGACTCAATTATAACATTTCTAAACTTTGTCTTGAGCTTCTTGTAATGCATCCATTTTGTGCTTGTCCTTGAGTACTGCTATATATCGCTTTTTGCTTTGTTTGACATTCATCAAAACCTACAAAAGAACACACGTTTAGTATATTGCATTTGAAACGTGTTTCCAACAATTTCCCCCTTTTTGATAATGGCAAACATAAGCGGGATATATGCAATAATTATTTTAATAATCCAAGACAAGTGTAAAGTATGCAATTTGATGTTCCCCCTCAATTCATGTTCCCCCTCACTTTAAGCATGAATGAAGTTGAGAGTGATATAGCATACTTCTTGATATCCCGTTTCTTCCCCCTTTTGCCATTAGCAAAAATATATACAAGGGAAGAATATGCAAAAAAAACATATGAAATAAACAAAAGTTTATTTATTGGAAAATAACATTACATGGGTGGAGCCAAACACAATAAAACGAACAACAACTAACCAACCAAGGAAAAACAAATCAAAAACAACAATTTCACATCATCAAAAACAACAATTTCATCATTCATCACCCCCATCCCCTTCATCATCATTGGGAGGCGCTTGATATGGCACCACCTGAGCATAGGCATAATGCACGTGATCAAAGTAACAAATGGACCTCACGGGTTAATTGAGTAATTTGGTCAGAGATAGTCCGGAGGGTAGGCTCCTGAGGAGGATGAGCACGACGGGCTTGTCGATTTTGAGGAGGAGCGGGAGCATGATCACCATCATGATGAAAGGAAGACTCCGAAATTTCCCAGATTTTGGTGCTCTTTTTGAGAGGACCATTAGCAATATTGACCCCGGAAGCTTCAAGAAATTTCATTATTAAGAGGGCATAGGGGAGAGGTATGTCATCTCTGGTGGCATTGAACATATGAGATTGAATAAGCTTGCACCAATTGATTTTAACACCGGTGATAATGGCATGAAGAAATTTGCCATCCTCTTGGGAAATGGTGGTGTGATTGAGTTTACGGGGTTTGAGAACACGAGTGATGAAATAGAGAATGAAACGATAATTCGGGTCCATACCCTTTATGGTGGGACGACGGGAAGAAGACTCATCATAGGCGACTCCGGCTTGGCGGAAGAGATTAGCTTCATCAATCATGTCCCCGGCATCATTTATGTACTGGTAGATGTCTTCACCATCATGCGTAATGCCGGCAATGAGGTGGAGGTTATCTTCAGAAATTAGAATGGAAATGCCGTTAACATTGGTAACGAGTTCACCCTCATCATCTTTGTGAAGGTTGGAGTAAAAAGCTTCAACCAAAGTAATGTTGTAGTAGGGGTGAGTAAGGAGTAGGAAATTGAAAAGTTGGCACTCTCTTAGCATATTCGCGGCTGGAATGAATGGTGCAACAAGAGCGTTTGTTGAAAAGCGAGGAGGGAGAATAAGGCGTTTCTCAAATTTGGTTAAGAAACGGGTGAGCTCTTCATCGGATTCAAAGAATAGAACCGATCCATCTTGATATAGATGGCGAGAAGAAGAAGCACCTTGTTTGGAACGAGCACGTTTGGAGTTGCGGCTTGACATTTTTGAAAAAGATGTGCTAGGATTTTTCAAAGATAACAAGATAATTTGATGCTTGGGAGGCTTGAGTGAGTATACAAGAGCATATGTGCAGCCTATATAGAGAAGGAATGAATCTTACACTTATTTGAAAAGATTTGAAGAGATTTGAAGAGCTTTGAAGTCTGAAACGGTAAAAATAAATTCACTGACCGTTCAATAATCGATTGTTTGAATAGAATAATCGATTGTCATTAATGAAAATGATCTGACACATCGATTACACGCCAGAACGGTAAAAAAAAATTTGAAAAAGATAGTCGATTGTCAAACTTGGTAATCGATTGTTTTTCATATTTATGACCTGACAGGAATCGACTGTAGAGCCAAAACGGTAACATAAGTTTAAAACAGATAATCGATTGTCAATATATAGTAATCGATTATTTCACTCACAGAGAGTTTGGATTTTGGCAAATAATCGATTGGCAGAACAAATAATCGATTGTTTGGAAGGGGGATGCTAAAATGATGAGACTTAATTCTATCAAGCAATGTAAACATTCAACAAGATTTCATGACAAAAAAAATTGAATCAACAAATAATCGATTATTGATACTGATAATCGATTGTAAGCATAAATAATCGATTATGATCGATTTTTCTTGTATCAAGATAATTTATACTTTCCTCTTACCTTTTCGGGGATACCTGCAAAATAGAATTAAACATCTCCGACGCTCAAGTTAGAAATTATGTAAGAAATAAAATGCAATGCATGACTTAGATCAACGTGGAGTCAAGGATCCCGAGTTCACTACGAATTCGGAAGAAGGACTCTTTATCTAAGGGCTTTGTAAAGATGTCTGCCAATTGGCTTTTTGTTTCAACAAATTCAATTTCGACATCGCCTTTTAGAACGTGATCTCTAATAAAATGATGTCTAATTTCAATGTGTTTTGTTCGCGAGTGAAGAATGGGGTTCTTCGTCAAGCATATGGCACTAGTGTTGTCACATCTAAGAGGAATGTGGTCAAGACGTAGGCCATAGTCCAAGAGTTGTTGTTTCATCCATAGGATTTGAGCGCAACAACTCCCCGCGGCTACATATTCAGCCTCGGTTGTGGACAACGCAACACTAACTTGCTTCTTACTAAACCAAGAAACTAAAGCGCTACCGAGCAAGTGGCAAGTGCCGCTAGTGCTCTTGCGGTCCAATTTGCATCCAGCAAAATCGGAGTCGGAATAGCCAATAAGTTGGCATGAAGAACCTTTGGGGTACCATAGACCCATATTGGTAGTACCGACAAGATACCTTAGAATCCGCTTTACCGCAGTAAGGTGAGACTCTTTCGGACATGATTGATAACGGGCACAGACGCACACGCTAAACATAATGTCCGGACGACTAGCAGTAAGATAAAGAAGAGAGCCAATCATACCTCGGTACTTTTTGATGTCGACTTCCTTACCTTTTTCATCTTTGTCGAGATGATCGGATGTGCTCATGGGAGTTGCCATTTCCTTTGCATTGTTCATATCAAAACGTTTAAGCAGTTCTTTGCAATACTTGCTTTGACAAATGAATGTACCTTCCTTCATTTGTTTTACTTGTAATCCCAAAAAGAATTGTAACTCACCCATCATGGACATCTCAAATTCGCTAGTCATTAAGTTTGAAAATTCCGACCGATCCGATGCCAATAATTTGTCCTTTATTGTTGTCACCGAATACAACGCTTCCTCCTTCTTTGTGCTCTAGTTGAAGGAATTTGGATTCGTCTCCTGTCATGTGTCTGGAGCATCCACTGTCAAGGTACCATAGTACACTTGATCCCTTCAAGCACACCTACAAAGCAAATTAATATTCTTTAGGTACCCATACCATTTTGGGTCCTTGGGGGTTAGGCAAATAACGACCATAATAATATGAAGAATCTCTATGCTTTGTAAAACACATAGGTGCAATATGACCTATACGATTGCAGTAATGACATACTACGTTCGGGTTGTGTTGATGCCTAGGTTGAGCCAACAAAGTTCTAGGCGAATGAAAAAGATTAACACTAGACATATTGTTCCCATTTCTAGTATAATATCTAGATGGTCTAAAGTCATTAGTGCTAGACTTGTTGAAGGACCTAGTGTCATGTCTAGGTGGTCTAAGCTCGTTCCTAGAGTTATTTCTTGGTTGCCGAAAATTACTATTTGTAGGCTTGTTTGCAAGAATCCTAGATTCGGATCTAGGTTGTCTAAAGATATTAGTTCTACCCTTATTTTCATACATTCTAGCATAATGTCTAGGTGGTCTAAAAGAATTTGTTCTAGGCTTGTTTAATACCTTAGAGTTATTTCTAGGTGGAGTAGTGAAGTTTTTGTTTTTATGCCGTTGATATTTCTTAGGCGTTTCTTTTTCAACAACTTTAGGAACTTCTTTACTACGTGTTTCTAATGTTTTCCTAAGTTCTGTGTTTTCTAGTTTTAAGGACTCACAAGCAGTACAAGTAGAGCATTTATCAACACAAGAGGCTTCATGCATAGTCTTGATGACTTGTCTAAGTTCTATACTATCATTTAACAAAAATTGATTTTCATTTGCAAGATTCTCGTTATCACGAGACAGATTTTCAACACCTTTTTGAGCTAAAGAAAGACGTTCTTCAAAGTCCTTGTCTTTTAAAAAGAGTTGTTTTTGAAAATCCTCTTCTTGTAAAGAAAGAGTTCTTTGTAAATCTTTAATAGTCTTAGAAGCATTTACCAACTCATCATGCAGTTTGTTATAAGCAATTTGCATATCGTTAGATGTACTTACCTCGTCTTTTTCGTCTGCCATAAGGCACTAACCAGTTGATTCATCGTTTGTGCTGACCGCTTTTTGAGGCGTGTTTTCGTGCAATTCCTCAAGTTTGTCCCACATTTCCTTAGCAGTTTTATAGTGGGAGATTTTTCGCCAAAGTTCCTGGTTCAAGGCGTTATGTAATATATTCATAGCTTTAGTGTTGTATTCACTTACCTTATCTTTCCCGACTTTTGTCGTCAGTTGATCACTGTGTTTAATAGCTTGCCATAGATACAAATCGTTTGCCATTGTAAAAACTTGCATCCGATATTTCCAGACTGAGTAGTCGTTTTCGTCTAATATTGGAGGCGACATGCTGCATTCTCCTTCACCTATTCCTGCAAAGAAATTTAGAGTAGAAGCCATGGATGGTTCTCTCAAACGGTTAAGTTTTTCAGAGAGTATGGCTCTGATACCAATTGTTGGACAATACGCTTTACGCTAGAGGGGGGGTGAATAGCGTTTTAAAAATATTAAGCGTTTTAGTGCGGAATTTAAAAACTTTGCAGAAATTAAAACAAGTGCAGTAGAATAAACTTACACAATGATGTATCCTGGTTGGCCACAAACGTGGTTAGTCCAGTCCCCGAGAGACTCTCTCGAGATTTCCACTAAACTTGTCAAGCTTACGGGTGCTTAACAAACCGTTACAGCTGAGGACACAAGCCTCACCCAGGTGCTCGGGGATCACAATCCCAAAGACTTCAATTGCTCGGGGATACCAATCCCAAAGACTTCAATTGCTCGGGGATAACAATCCCAAAGACTTCAACTGCTCGGGGATAACAATCCCAAAGACTTCAACTGCTCGGGGATAACAATCCCAAAGACTTCAACTGCTCGGGGATAACAATCCCAAAGACTTCAACTGCTCGGGGATAACAATCCCAAAGACTTCAACTGCTCGGGGATAACAATCCCAAAGACTTCAACCGAGGAATCACAAGTTCCTCAACAAACGAGAATCGCAATTCTCTTACAAACACAAAACACACTCACTTTACAAAGCACTCCTTAATGAGTAGATATGAGTAGAAATAGTACGCTCAAGATCACAACAACTTAGCTCAATAGAATGGCTCTTCAAAAAGCTTTATGGATGAATGGAAAATGATGATCAATGTAAGAAAGCTTTTAGCAATGAAAATACTCAAAGTGTATATGTTGTTGTTGTGAAAACACTGAGTTGAAGCTGTATTTATAGGTGAAAAACTCAGTCTTACCGTTGTCTAATTGCCAATTAAGGATTGCTGAAATTACTCAGTGACAATCGATTGTCAAGACTAAACAATCGATTGTTTGCCTATCAGATTAAAAATTCAATCCCAGATTTTACGTCAACAATCGATTACTTCAAATCAATAATCGATTATTTATAACGTTAAGAAATCCTTTCCAATTTTTGGCATAAAACATCGATTGTCCGGAAATCAACAATCGATTATTTTAACAACGTTCAGAAAATCTTTTCCAGATTTTAAGCAAAACATCGATTGTTAAATATCAACAATCGATTACCTGAAGGTAATTGAAAATATATGACAACGGTCAGCTTCAACAATCGATTATCAAATGGAATAATCGATTATTAATTAATTTCAAAACTCTCTGTCTCATATATAATCGATTATCAAAAGCCACAATCGATTATCATCTTATTTAAAATCACTGGGAGACATTTTTCTCATTCTAATCGATTACCATTAGTTCATAATCGATTTTTATGAGTTTTGAAAACTTTGCCTCAGTTAACAATCGATTATCATAAGTACACAATCGATTGTTATGCAGTTTGCAAAAACCTGATGTTAACTGACTTACTCACAATCGATTATCATTAATTCACAATCGATTGTCATGCAGTCTTGGCTTAGAGATACTCGATTATCATAAGTACATAATCGATTATCTTAGCCCAGATTTTTGAGGCATGCTTGGAAAACATTTTAACAAATGTAAATATGCATAGTTTAAAATTATTTGACACTTAATTTAAATATGCATGATTTTGGAAAAATAATTTTAGTAGAGAAGCCTTGTTATGAGCCAAGTTGAGGAATCAAGATCACAATTAATATTGACTCAATTATAACATTTCTAAACTTTGTCTTGAGCTTCTTGTAATGCATCCATTTTGTGCTTGTCCTTGAGTACTGCTATATATCGCTTTTTGCTTTGTTTGACATTCATCAAAACCTACAAAAGAACACACGTTTAGTATATTGCATTTGAAACGTGTTTCCAACATGCTCTAATCTCCAGAAATGTCTACAACAAAAGTATGATAGAAGGCTAACCACTACAAGATAGAGTAAAGAAGGAGACTCTTTGGTATGCGGACGCGGCAGATGTACCTAGAAGTCCCCATAGCTCTCCCTATCAAGGATAATGCGCCTAGGTGGAGATACTTGGATCTGCACATGAAAAACATGAACAGAAGGGGTATTAGTATACCATAGTGGTACTCAGTAAGTGCCAAGCCTAATCTCGATCGGGTAGTGACAAGGAAGATCAGGGCCCTGCTGAGGAAAAACATAATAAATGATCGGGTAAAGGAACAGTATAAATAAAGTCTACAGCGAGAATCTAAACAAGATAAATAAGGATACAGTAGTAGAAGTAGAAATAAGACAATACAAGGAAATGCCGCTACAACTGGAAATAATAACCGGGGATATCTTGGTATCCCGAGGATCTATTGATATCCTCACCATATACATGAGGGATCTCTTTGTATCCCGAAGATCTCTTGGTATCCTCAATAGGAAAATCGGGGATCTCTTGGTATTCCGAGGATCTCTTGGTACCCTCAATATATAAATACATGTGCCGGGGATCTCTTGGCATCCCGATGATCTCTTGGTATCCTTAACATATATAAATAGATGTGCCATGGATATCTTGGTATCCCGAGAATCTCTTGGTATCCTCAACATATATAAATACATGTGCCAGGGATCTCTTGGTATTCCGAGGATCTCTTGGTATCCTCAATATACATAAATTACATGTGTTGGGGATCTCTTGGTATCCCGCACTCTCATCCCAGGTCATAACACGTGCAAGGGGATCTTCCGGGATGTCGTCCTGTAGTCTCAATTTAAAACACACATTAATAGCTCAAGAATATCAGAAAAATTCTAAACTCATAACAAGTATTAGTAAATTCTAACCTAACATGCTCCACAGAATACAAACAAGGGTGTTTAACTAAATAGACATGTAGGTAAACTGAACATGTTTTTTTCCAAATTAACACAGGCTAAATTTGCAATTAGAGTAACACGGGCAAACAAGAAACTCAATTTAAATACTTCAAGTAAAATTGGAATTTTCAATTATTATCTCAAGTACGCGCTTGTCACCTCAGTACAAGGCATTCAATTACGAAATATCATATCCTATGGGGAAAGGTCCCCCACACAAGGTTAGACAAGCCACTTACCTCGAATCAGCTCCAAAATCAACCCGAAATCACACTTTTGCCACAAGTATCCAACTCCAAATGACCCAAATCTATTCAATTCAATTACATACCATAAATAACATCTCAAGCAACTGATTCTACTATTTATTTCAAAGCTAGGGCACAAAGTATATAAAATGACCAAAATACCCCTCAGGCCAATATCTCGGGATCAGCAAAATTTTAATATTTTCAGAACCCTCGTACTCTCACGAGTCTAACCATATAAAAATCTCTTAAATCGTAGGTCAAACACCCACTAAAAACTCAATAATTTGGTTTATGAAGTTTTACCCATTTTTCATTCAAAAATCCGAAATTAAAGAGGAATTCGTGATTAGATTAGTATGTTTTAAGCATAAAGGAGTAGAGAATCGTTACCCAGTAGTGGCCCTCGAAAGTCCCTCAAAATTTCTCCCAAATTCGAGCTCCCAAGCTTGTGTTTTGATAAAAATGACTAACCTTCGGATTTTGATATGTTGGTATTCAAAGCATCGCGAACGCGGAGGAAGTCTCACGTTCGCAAAGAAGGAAAAATGAAGGCTGCCAAGAGTCCGCGAACATGAAGGCCTGGATTGGTGAAGCTAGGCAAACGCGACAAGGGTAATGTAAACGCAATGAGTAAAAATAGGCATCAGTCCTTAGAGTCAAATAAAGCTACGCAAACGCGATGCCTTAGACACGATCGTGATTGAGGAAAACATGAAGCTTCGCGAACGCGAAAGACTAAATGCGATCATGATGAGGAAACTAGTCCTCATCCAGAATTACTCTATGCGAACGCGTGGAGGGGGATGCGAACGCATAGAAGAAGAATGTCAGAACTACGCGAACGCGAAGAAAATATTGGACCTGCAACTCCTGAAGGATTTTCTACAACTCTTAAGTCTCAAAACTTCCCGTTAGCCATCCGAAATCACCCCGAGGCCCCCGGGACCTCAACCAAAAGTACCAACCCATCCTAAAACCTCATCCAAACTTGTTCCCATCCTTAAACCACCTAAAACAACGTCGGAAACTAAAACTAATCATTGATTCAAGCCTAAGAACTTCAAATTCTCTCAAAACACACTTTCAATCAAAAACCTAACCAAACCACATCCGAATGACATGAAATTTTGCACTCACATCCCAAATGACACGACGGAGTTACTGCAACTTCCGGAATTCCATTCTGACCCTCGGATCAAAATCTCACCGATCAACCGGAAACTTCAAAAATTCAAACTTCGGCATTTCAAGCCTAAATTAGCTACGGTCCAAAACACATTCCGAACACGCTCCCAACCCCAAATTCAACTGACGAAGTTAACAGAACCATTCGATTTCTGTTTTGAGACCGTCTTCACACTGTTCTGACTAGGGACAACTCTCCAACACCTAAGCTCTCAATTAGGGACTAAGTGTCCCAAAAACTCTCTGAAACTCAAAATCGAATGTCTCGGCAAATCAAATAAGCAAAAATAAACTTGGGAAAACTAGATAATAAGAGATCGAAGCGTTAATTCTTAAGACGGACGATCGGGTCATCACAGTAGCGAGTCATATACGTTAAAATATCTCTTGTGGAATGATACACACCCCAATATCCAATGCCAGTTTTCTGCCAAAATAATTGGAATAAGGACATGATCAACCTGGTGTCATGGAGTGTTGCAATACATCCTAAATCCTTTTATTTACTCCATGATATCGTTTGATCTATCAATCAAATGATCTTGTTTCCCACTTTTTACAAATTCTGTAAAAACCCTTTGAATGATATTATTAAATAGAGTATCGGTAGTTGTGACTGTGATTTGCATATTAATTCCATATTTCGCCTTCTTCCTAATATAGTAGAATATAATATTCAAGTATTGAAAAAAAGAGAAGAAGAAAACATGACTAACACTAAAAATATAATTGAACTACTACAACAACAAAAGTAAAAATCAGTACATATACCGAACTAGACAACGGCCTGTCAGAATAGTTTAAGGTATGAAAAAATATCTTATCATCAATCTGTTCAACTTCAAAGTCAAAATAAGGGTCTAGCTTTTGATCACCAGGTAAATACACTTCCCTATTTCATATCAAAGAAGATATAGATAAGAAATATAACAACAAAAATTAAGAAAACATGAAAATGAATACACACTCTCCCCATTGCATGTTTTCTTTGACAAAGTTTGAGAATGCAGTCGTAAGCTTATAATCAACAACCACTGAATTGTCATTTACAAATGGAAATCTTACTTTGATAACCTTCGAGGATCCCCCAACTGCACTAACACGAGATAGCCAGTCATTCCTATATGGAGACTACTTTATAGCTGCAGGGCACCTTCTCCGTGTGAAAACTGCAGGAGTATTTTCAACATCTGTTTGTATCTGGATAATACTTCTTGATACCGACTGATCAGCTTTAGACTTATTTACAGCACGAGATGTCAGTTCATTTCTAGATTAATTTACATTACGCCTCCCTCCTTGTGTAATGGCAGCAATTAGATCAAGTCGACATGAAGCTTAAATTAGAAAATGCTAGTGAATAAACAAATATACAAAGTTAAGTATTTTTTTAAAAAAAAAAAGAATGAAAAGTTATATATAGAAGACATTACAAGAAGGCAAATTCACATTACTTCCACCAACATCCACTTGACCAACGCCATCAACCCGAGATGCTGAACACATAAAATCATTGTCATCATCACTACTTAAATAAAAAACTATCAAGAATCTATCCTTTACACACTAACTACAGAAAAAGCATCAACATCGTACCCTATGGAGCAGTATTAGACTCAATAACAACATTTGGTCGTGTCTGTGCAGGGATTCCTGATGGCAGCGGAGCAGGACCCGACTTTTTAACATCATGAGATGACTGCTTATATGTTTCTTATTGTGTAATGGCGGTGATTTGATCAATTGTAGATGCAGACAGTTCAAAGTTAGAATCCAATCCAAAATCATGCTCATTTACGAAGTGGACTGAAAAAAGTATTAAAAAAAGGTTAGTGAACACACAAATACATAGAGTTAAATAAATAAAAAGGAATAGAAAAATTACATATACATCATTTTACTAGAATGCAAATCATCATTAACTAAGCCATGACTTGCTGTGATATTCTTCACATTGATACTGGTAGCACCTCCATCTCGACCAACCCCACCAAAACTAGTACTATTTTTAAAAAATAATACAAAAAAATCAAATATGTGATTTACATACTAGAAGACGCTTTGGCGCGCTATCTCCAATAGCTACAGGATCATTCCCAACGTGGCCCCTTTCAAACTGGTCATAATCATTATGCATCTCACAAAAGTCAAGATCATTATCCTGTTGCTTATGCTAAAAATGAGAAACTAAAAATTTTATTATTATGCATATAACAAGAATACTATGTGTACAAAAAGTAAAGAACGGAATAGTATCCTATAAGCATATATTGCATCTTTGAACAATATAATATTGCGTTATATTATATAAAAGATCAATATCGCTGAATTTTCCTCTGGTTTTATTGATTGCCTACCAATAGCTGCAAACACTTCCTCAAACTTGGTCTCAACAAAAAGCTTCAAACCTTGTAACTCCTTTATTACATTAGCATTGGTAGTTTGGGAATCACCTCCAGTACTTTCATGCATACTTTGTGTCTTTGGTAATTGAGTGCCAAAAACTTGAAAGCTATCGGGTTGACTGTCAGTGCACTCAACTTCAATTTCAAAGTTTAGACCACGCACATCAAATAGTTGCTTCTCATCATCAATTGGAATGATGTTCTTTAGCTGCAATTATTAAGCACACTAGTTAGAAATAGAAATGATAATAAAGTATGGAAAGATAAAAGATCCCTATTACCATATGATACCAATATAGTATACATGTATACCAACAAGTATATCACTAAATTGAGATATTTCTACAATTGTGACTAAACTACTGTACCAAAATATTAAGAGAGGCAATTAAACTATGAGAAAATTACTTGCTCGCATTGCAAGCTAGACATTCGCAAAACAACTCGCTAATTCGGTATTTGGCCCATGACTACCCAATTTAAAATTCGTGGAAATTTGTTTCCAATATGATTAGCAAAGTGACCATCCAAACTTGGGCAGCATTCATACAAGCAAATTTGTAAAGCCAACGGGAAGCAACCAAGTCTATAAAAAGAAGGCTTATCTTGAAACTTGTTGGAACACGAGTCAATTATAGCGTTATAAACATATATACCCCAGGAATAATTATTAAAATCGCCGCACTCAACCAAGTCAATATAAGACTGTGAATAACCTTTATTTTGAGTCGAGAAAGTAAGAAGTTGTTCACAAAATAAAGAACTGCTATCTTCAACACATCATCATCTTTTTCCCATCTTTTCTTCTTAAAACGGTCTGCTAGTTGGGCCAATATCACGGATGCAGTCCCAAAATATTTTTAAATCAACCTATTCTCTGTTATGCTCTCTATACTTATATCACCTTTACATTTCAACCCAGTAACACGTGCAAATTCACCCAAACCGAAGCGCAACTTAGAATCATTCACTACAAACAACATCTCATTTTTTCACCGCATGATGTACTTCTGTAATAAATAAATGGTGCATAACCCGAATCTGCACATTAATTGGTGATATATTCAAAAAATAGCCAAAGCATATTTTCCTAAAGAGTCGAAGTTGCCTCTTTGATAAATTTACTTTTAATTGATGAATAACATGGCAGTTGGATCTCAATCAACCTTTGGTTTATAATCGAAGTCCATAGGTACAAGGAAATCCCAACACTGAAAAACATGTTCATATACAATTTTAGAAATAGAATTCACTTAAAATGCAACTAAACCAACTAAAAATATTACAACTACCATATGATACCAACACGACATATAACTATACCAGCAGGGTATACAATTCTATTGGCTAATTTACAGCAACTATAGATGACTATACTACTATTACATAACATATAGGAATAAAGAGAAAAAGCAAAAAAGGTATGTAGCTAATCTAGAAGCATATGATAGTATATAACTATACTAACAGAGTCAACAGTTGTACGATGTTATTCTAACAACTGTATAAGTATAAAAAACTATCACATAACACACATACACTATGTCTATAGGCACAAGAAAATCTCAATAATGCAAACCATAATTATATAAATTATTTAAGAAATAGAATTCACTTAAAATTAACACAACTAACTATAACTATAATAAAATACAAAAGCAGAACAAGAAATAAAAAAATAACAATGTACCATACATTCAAAATCTCACATATCATAATTGTAAGAAAATTACCTTCTTAAGTGGGACATCAATTTTTTTCTTCTTTAACTGAGAATCATCACGACAATCAACATCTACTGGCTGAGTCTCTGTTTTAGGCACCGATTCACGTCGGCTTCCCCCTAACTTAAAATCCTCAACAACTTTACCTTTTCCCTTATCAATCACAGGAACACCTCCTATGATTGATTTAGAACTTGTGTCGGTTAATGACAAGTAGGGAGTTTCATTGACTGACGAAGCATTAATATTGTTGCATTTTCCACTCTCTAATTCTACATTTTCAGTTATATTTTCGATATGACTACTGCTAAGGTTACGACTAAATAGAGACTGGGAATCAGAAAATAAGGAAAAACTAGGACCAGACATGGCTGAGGTAATAGATTCAACAGCTACTTGTGTTGAAGAATGATATTGTCCACGGCGTCACCATCTACGTGCATAATGCTTCCAACCCATAGAGAAAACAACAACCCATAGACATTGATTCACAAAAGTACAAAGGAAAACACAAAAATCCTATGATTTTGAAAACCAAATTTCACTAAAATATAATTTCAGAAGCAAAAATTTCATCCAAAGCAAAATATTTTACCCAAAAATAGGTACTAGAAGAAGAGATAGAAAGGAATCGGAAGAAAAATTAAAATTCGAATGTGGGTGAAATTTGCGTTCTCATGTGTTGGCTAAGGAGATTTGGAAACTATTCTCTTTAGTCTAGTATTAACTGTTAAAGGACGAAGGCAAACATGAGAGTTTGGGCCGGGTGAAATAGGTGGACCGGATAGAATGAAGATAAGGCTTTAAAGATAATAGGTAGTTTCGGCCGTGTGAAATATGGAAGTCGGGTAAATAAATTGGGCCGACTGAGCATGAATAGTAAATAGTTTGGACATGAGTATTAAAAGATAAATAGTTTAGATGTATAAAATGAGATTTTTTCTTTTTTATTTTCACAAACTTTTGTTTCACATAAAGTAAATGTCCAAACACAAAACTTTCACAATTTTTTTCAATCTCAACTTAAGAATGTTTTTTTTTCTCCTTCAAATTCAACTCAAATATTGCCTAACGTTATACTCCCATTTGTTTGGGCGTTATATTGTTATTTTAACTACATATGGGTACAACATAGATCTTCAAAAGACTGTGTATCTTGCTTTAAATTTCCGAATTTACCCCTCAACAACAACACTGCACACTGCTGCCAGATGATCTTTCATCATCGAAAGTTAACAACTCTCGAATCTGCTCTTTCACCATACTCAGAGAGATAACTTACTGAAATTGACTTCAAAATCTCAAATTTTAACACGAATTATAGCAATTGGTTGAAGAAAATGGCAACTACAGAGAGAAATTCTCTACAACTTTACTGTATTGGAACAGCTGATACTAAGCTCGACGAGCTCCGTTTCCTTGCCGAATCAGTTCGATCCAGTCTTAAATGCTTCTCCACTAACTCTTCTTTCAAGGTTCGTTGCATTATTGAATGTTATTTCAAAATGCTATTTGCTAGTAAACTTTTGTCATGTAATTGAATTCGTACCTTCGTATCTACTAGACTACTACTAAATGATCAAGCGTATCTGATAAATGAGATGTTTAAGATCCTTCGGCGTCGCCGCCTTGAGATTAAGGGTAAGTTTGTATCTGTGTATAAAAATATTTACACAGACAAAATCTTTTGATAACTATGGCTAAATCTCTTGATAAGTATTAAATGATAATATGCTAAAGAATGGTAACTAACTTGCTATCACACTTTAACAACTTGTTTGGATGGTTGTTACATATCGTATCATAATATATCATATTGTATTATTTTGTATTTTATAATATATCATATTATATTGTATTGTACTGTATCTTTTGTTGAATATAATGTTTGAATAAATTGTATCATTTGCTATTATTTCATAATGTAACGTACCACTAATATGAAGGATAAACTTGCAGTATTGACAAGAGGGGTTGCTCTGATGGTAAGCAACCCCCACTTCCAACCGAGAGGTTGTGAGTTCGAGTCTCCCCAAGAGCAAGGTGGAAAGTTCTTGGAGAGAAGAATACCGGGGGTCTATTTGGAAACAGCCTCTCTACCCAAGGGTAGGGGTAAGGTCTGCATACATACTACCCTCCCCAGACCCCACTAAGTGGGATTATATTGGGTTGTTATAAACTTGCAGTATTACAAAGAAAAGTTATGGTACGGAATAGAATTATTACATGAAAAGGTAGGGCAGAGGATTATTTAATAATAATAAGGGGCAAGGTGAGAAAAAAAGACAAGGAAACGATGCGACCACACCAAATCTATTATTACATAAAGTGACACTTTTCATATTTAACGACGGATTTAACGATAGAATGCGATAAAATTAAAGTAACAATTAAAGCAAATATTGTATTGAAGGTAACAATACGATACAATACAATATGTAACAATTATCCAAACAAGCTGTTAAAATTCACTGATAATGTAAAGGAATCTTTACGCTCTCACTGGATATAATCCAAACTCTTCAAGTTACACATGCTGATGAGTGTGAAAATGATTTCTACATGTTTTCTTTTTATTTGCAATTTCTACATGTTTCATTGTAGTTTAACCTAACCTGTTTTAGCACACTAATTATCCTTTCTTAAATTACCAATCCACACTTACTATAGACAGTTACACGTACTTCGCTTTTTAGACTTTAAAAAAAAAGGGTAGCCCGGTGCACTAAGCTCCAGCTATGCGCGGGTTCCGGGGAAAGGCCGGACCACAAGGGTCTATTTTACTCAGCCTGATCCAGCATTTTCTACAAGTGGTTGTTTCCAATGTTAGTATGTAAAATTAAACCCTTATAGTTCATAAAAGTAACTAGAAACTGTGATGTGCAAAAGTATGCGTTGGGTTATTTTGATTAGTGGAATATATTGTTGTCCCACATTTTGACTTCCCTTGACCAAAATTAACCTTATACTTATACTTATACATGGTACTGTATAGGTAGGAGTGACAGTTGTTGATGTCTCAACCAGCCCGAAGGAGACAGATGGTTGTGCTGATTTCCATTTTGTACCAAGGAAGGATGTGCTGTCATGCTATGTGCCAGGCGGAGAATCTGTGGTCCAGCTTCGTGATGATAGAGGCCAAGCTATTGCAATCATGACTAAAGCTCTTGAAAGTTTCCTAAGGAAAGCTCATAATGACCAGGTTCTTGCTGGAGTTATTGGCCTTGGGGGTAGTGGAGGAACATCTTTACTGTCATCTGCCTTCCGATCGATTCCAATTGGGATCCCAAAAGTCATAATATCGACGGTTGCCAGTGGTCAAACTGAATCTTATATTGGAACATCAGATTTGGTATTGTTCCCTTCTGTTGTAGATATTTGTGGGATTAACAATGTTAGTAAGGTTGTTCTGTCTAATGCGGGTGCAGCATTTGCTGGAATGGTGATTGGAAGTCTTGAAAGATCAAAAGAGTGTAGCATCGGTAATGACAAGTTTACAGTTGGTGTAACTATGTTTGGGCTAACAACTCCTTGTGTTAATGCTGTCAAAGAAAGATTAGTCAAAGAAGGATATGAAACTTTGGTTTTCCATGCCACCGGTGTCGGGGGCAGGGCCATGGAGGATCTTGTTAGAGGAGGTTTTATACAGGTAATCCTGTTTCTCTATCACCACTAATGGTTTCAGTGGTAAATAAGTAAGGAAGGGTATTGATATTTCCCATTTTCCCTTATAATGAACTGTTCAATCCTAAAATTGAAACTTATATGGACAAATAAATCCCTTTTTACCTAACAATCCTAAAAAGTACAAAATTCTATTAATATCAGTATAAGTAATATTTTGTTTCAAATCCTTATTCCACTATTGGACCATTGTAAAAATACCATCTAATTTAATCATAATAAAATATAATTATATAAGTAGGAGCAATGATGATACTAATGGTAACAAACTAACAATAGTGAGAAGCTAAGCAATTTTGGTTATTCGTTCTCTTGTAATTGGTCATACATCTTATTCATAATTAACTGAGATAGAGTGCGATTTGAATATATTAATGCTATTAGCCATTAGGAACTATAAGGTAAGATTATGAAAAGTAGGATTTATTGGTCTCTAAACTTTTACTAGGATTACAGTCAATCACGAAGGAAAATATCACTCATTTGCCTTGTGCATTGTCTTGGATGATATAAAAGTGCAGCCTCATTAGTTCATTGCAATTGATCATTTCAAACTAGGGGTAGAACCAGGGTAATTCTTTTTGAAGAAGGTAGAGACTTGCAGTTTGTTCACTCAAATGGCTTGTCAAACATGTTTGTAATGTCTCATAAAAAAATTACTGAAGTATTATATAATCTCTTTCTGGAACACGATTAATATCTATTTGTTGTTTATCTTATTTTAGGGTGTATTGGATATTACGACAACTGAGGTTGCAGATTACGTAGTTGGCGGTGTTATGGCATGTGATAGTTCCCGATTTGATGCAATAATAGAGAAGAAGATTCCTTTGGTTCTGAGTGTGGGAGCTTTGGATATGGTGAATTTTGGTCCAAAAACTACCATACCTCCTGACTTTCAGAAAAGGAAGATTCATGAACATAATGAGCAGGTGATTCATCTTTCATTTTGCTCATTGTTTGTCTGTAAAAGAATTCCTTAAGAGACTGAGCAGTAGCATTATCTAAAAAGTTAATGTTGGAACACCCACCATTCACAGTTCGACAGTTATGCATTGTGCAGCAAATTAGTGTTGTTTGATATCATCTTGCACAACTTAGAACAAGTAGGCAGCTAAACATTTTAAAAGTATCTCAGGACGTCATGCTTTTTTTGACATCAAGAGATATTCTGCCATACTTTTGAAAATTTATTGTATTGTGTCCGGACTGCACGATTAATCATATGGTTTTAAATCTGATAAACTATCAAAAATATATTTGAGGTGTGCCGTTTGAAGAAAATTTAACAGAATGCTATTTTCCAGGTTTCCCTAATGCGTACTACGGTAGGTGAAAATAAGAAATTTGCTGCATTTATAGCAGAAAAGTTGGGCAAGGCATCATCAAGTGTATGTGTTTGCTTGCCAGAGAAAGGTGTCTCTGCATTGGATGCACCAGGGAAAGCCTTTTATAATCCTGAGGCAACTAGTTGTCTTACGCATGAGCTACAGATACTTCTTAGAAATAGTGAACACTGTCAGGTACCACAGTTATTTATAAGGAAGAGGATTTTATGATGTTACATTCCACTGCTAAACTCAATTCAGATCACTGAAATATTTGTTCACTGATAGGTTAAGATCTTTCCTTACCATATCAATGATGTGGAGTTTGCAAATGCTTTAGTTGATTTGTTCTTGGAAATATCTTCGAACTCTAGACATGTTGATTATCAGCCAGCCAAGTCTGAATCTATCCAAGACAATCAGAAAGATAATGCTGTTCTTCAGACATATTCCCCGCACAACGGAAAAGCATTTTCTCACCTCAACGACTTTCCAAATGCAAAACCAGGTGATGATTCTTCCTAAATATCAAGGCTAAAAGTTTCCATCACAATGTCATGGAAAAGGGAGCTGCTTGAAAATTCCTGAACAGCTTCCACTAACTGATTACTGCTAGTGAATCCAGTTTTCTTTCTATTAATTTATTTACCAGTTCCCACAGAAGTGTTGGGTTGTTTGCATTATTTTCTAGGATTAAGAAAAAGACATTTTGTCTTGTCTTTGCCAAAGCTCACACACTCCTATCCTCGACCAGAATTTGGATTTAAGATGATTAGTGGAATAACTTGGCACTTATGTTCAACCTTAGCTTGCAACAGAAACCAATGAAGTGAAGATGACTAGAGAGTATGCTTTATACTTTTGTTAGCCTGAAATATGATCGATTTTTATCTCAAGAATTATTTGCTTACTGTTGAAGAGTCCACATCGGTTGGTGAAGGGATGGGTGATCTCTTTATATGATTTTGGCAATCCTCAACTCTTGAGCGAGCTTTTGTGCTAGAGTTAGGCTAAAGGTCCATTTTCTTATCAAGGTATTGATAGCAAAGCAAGACTAATTCCACTTCTTGGTTTCCTTATGTTGGATCCCAATTGTCCACGTTCCGGATGTCCAGTCCTAGATGTCTGAGGGGGTATAGAAGCATCCACATCGGTTGGTGAAGGGATGGATATTCTCTATATATCGCTTGGCAATCCTGATCTCTTGTGCTTGCTTTTGGGGTTGAGTTTAGTCCAAGGTCCATTTTCTTTATCACCTACCATAGGTTATGCGCTGGCTTGAAATGCCATATAATGGATTCTTTTCCTTCGTTGTCATCATCTATGTTGCTGGGACTCTCCGAAAATGTTGCCACATGCGGGTCGGATCCCCCAAAAGTAGTGTATTTTTGGAGGATCAGACACTGGTGTGGCGTCATCTTGAAGAGTCCCGCAACATAGGTCATCATAATCATCTCCGTACTACTATGATGTGAATGTCTTTGAAATGGAATATTCTGGCTCTTCAACGGGGAAATGAATCTCACAGCTCTGAGTCAATGCCTTTTCGTTTCTTCTTTTAATTTGGGTGAAGATTTGATGAAAGCCTAATCTTCCTTGAGCAGAAACTTTGCAGAAAAGAATTGTAGTACTGCAGAAGTTGAAAGATCAAATAAGTAAGGGCAAGCCCATTATTGGGGCTGGTGCGGGTACAGGTATTTCTGCGAAGTTTGAGGAAGTTGGTGGTGTAGATTTGATTGTCTTGTACAACTCGGGGCGGTTTAGGATGGCAGGAAGGGGATCCTTAGCTGGTCTATTGCCTTTTGCTGATGCAAATGCCATTGTACTTGAGATGGCGAATGAAGTATTGCCTGTAAGTCCTAATTATTGTCTACTTCTTTAGTTCTTCTGAAAATCTTATAGGCTTTTAGGCTCAGCTTCATCAATCTTCTATTGTTTAATTTTAGCTCACATCGGATTCGAATATGAATTTACTGTTCAAGTTAAATACAACCTGCTGTCTAGCAAGTTCATATTCGATTCAAAAGGCTTAACAAATTGATAAAACCCTCCACGTGACTCAACATGAGCAAAGCACTAACTACGAGCAGTTGGTTTTAATGGACAAGGAAACTTCGAGTGACGACTGAAGATCACTATACTAAGACAGCCCTGCTCTCAACACAGTCTAAGAATTAACTTCCATTTGACACCCATAATCAGACACACTAAAGCTGATCCATGTTATATCTATGTTTCTTGTCAGTAGCTCTTTCTTGGATTAGAAATCTCAGTGTTTCCTCAAAAAGATTGCTCTCAGGAAATCCCTGTCAAATTTGCAGTAAGCTTGGACACATCACTCTGGTTGTTAGTTAGAGATGAAAAAGAATGTAGATAGAATTGGTTCTAACTTCAATCCAATTTTGTGCTTTCAACAGTTTCTGTATTGTCAGTTTCAGTCTGACGTTAGTCATAATCCAATTACATAGTTGGACTGCTAACTCTTACCGAATCAGATCAAAAGCTATGTAGTTGAGATGTCCACTTACATCTTTGGAATATCCGAGGTTTACCTTTATTGTGTAGAGGAATGACTAACCCTACAGAACCGCATTTCTTTCTGGGTATCAATTAATTGTGACCTTTACTTGCTGCATTTCTCATAGGACAAAAGAAAACCTCAGCAGTCCAGGCATGGAACTAAAAATTTTTTTAACATTCTTTATAATTGCAAAGGTGGATTACAACAGATAACATAGTTGTTCATCATGTATATATATCTTTTCTTATTAGTTTTCTTGCAAATAATAACCATGATTGAGGTTTCTTTCTCCTTCCTCAGATATATTCTTACCTTCCAGAAAGGTGGCTTAGTTTCTATAAATGTTGAAATCTTCAGGTGGTTAAGGAAGTGCCAGTTCTGGCTGGAGTTTGTGCTACCGATCCTTTCCGCAGGATGGATAGCTTCCTGAAGCAGTTGGAATCTGTTGGGTTCTGTGGGGTGCAAAACTTTCCAACTGTTGGTCTATTTGACGGTAACTTCAGACAAAATTTGGAAGAGACTGGAATGGGTTATGGGTATGTCTCAGTAGATATATTTTAGTCAGACTTAGCTTATGCCCTTCCTTCATATTATAACAATATCAAGATACCTTACTATTTATTCAGCTTGGAGGTTGAGATGATTGCAACAGCTCACAGGATGGGCCTTTTGACAACCCCATATGCTTTCTGCCCAGATGAAGCCGTTGCTATGGCAGAAGCTGGTGCTGACATCATAGTGGCCCATATGGGGCTCACAACATCTGGTTCAATTGGTGCAAAAACAGCTGTCTCATTGGAGGAAAGTGTAACCTGTGTCCAAGCTATTGCGGATGCTACTCATAGGATAAATCCTGATGCTATTGTGCTCTGCCATGGAGGTAAATCCAGGAACCCTAAAGTAACTAAAAGATTCTAAGGCAAAAAAACAAAAGGAAATGGCTGGATCAATTCTGTGTCGTGTCATGCAGCAAAATCTCTGCCAATTAAGTAGTACTCTGATGGTGTATCAGATGGATTCACTGGCTTCATTTATTTTGAAGTCATTTTTGTCTTAATTCCTTGGTGTGTAAAGAGTAAGTTAGATAACTGAAAACTTAAGCATATGTGGGAGCAGCTTCTCATAGCACTTGTGAGGATTATCATTACAATATCGATATGTGCAATGTCCTTATCCCCATAGTTAGAGGTACCAATCCTAAGGTAGTTGCCTAATTTACGTTGCACCAATTAATTAGTGCACCAAGTACAAATTATACATCTTTATATGAACCTGGAGATTCTACTAAAAGAAACATATTGTCAAGTGGTGAGGATTGGTAATCAGAGGTGGATGTAGAGTGTTGACGACGGGTTTAATTGAACCCATAACTTTCCACGCAAAGTAAAAATTTATATGTAAAAATTTGCTAAAATTATAAAAATAGTAGATATGAATCCATACTTTAAAAATATAATGGGTTCAATGCTAAAACCTTAAAAATTGAACCCATAAAGTATAAATCCTGGATCAGCCTCTCTTGGTAATCTATTGTCTCTATTAAATTATCCATGTGGGTGTTGCAGTCCACATCGCTTTATTCCCTGCGGTTATTTCTCTGTCGTGAATCATAACCAGGAAACAAATGCTGGTTGAAACTTTTTGAATTTGAAGCTGCATTTTTTATGGTGTATTTCCCTAAAAATTCAGTCCTAAAATATTTCCTATGCACTTATTTCTGGCTATCTTTGATGATGTTTGTGCTCGTAGACATTTTTTGTTCTTGGAGGTATACTTGAGGTTAAGTTTTTGATACTTCTTTAATTTGTGTTTGTCCAAGTCCTAAAATTTACATTCAATTTTTTTGTGGAACAAGGAGGGGGGGAGGGGGGGTTTATCTGCTTTCTTGTAACTTCTAGAAAATTGTATGATTGTCATATTTTTGTTGTCTTCGTTATAAGCCAAAGGATATATTGCCTTTTGATGGATGCCAATAGATACTTATGATGTAATTTTCACTACAAATGAAGTCCAACCCTAATCCAGGCAATGGATAAGGCTTCTCTCTTTTCTTTTTCTCTTTTTTTCTCTATCATTCTTCAAAGGCTTGGTATATATTGTAGTAGAATATCCGTAGCATTTCTTTTCTAACATAAAGTATTTGCTAGTCACTGGAGTAGAACTATTACTGCCATTTTGTAATTCCAGCATTTTGCTTGACATCCTAATGTTGTTCAAAAGATATAATGGTGTACTTTCTCCAGGCAATCGGGGAGGTCTAATTTGGTACAGAATTCGAAGCTGTCAAACAAATACTAGTTGTCAAATTTTACAATTATCTGGGTTCTGGGTAGGATTAACATCGTTGGAAGTAGATTTTATATTTGACAACTTTTTGTATCATCAGTTCTTGAGTCTTTATTACAATGGCACATTCTTTTCCTCTCCTTCTGATTTATCTAGTCGCTACTGAAGAATTTTTCCGCTCAGGCCCTATATCTGGCCCTAAGGAAGCAGCATATGTACTGAAGAGAACCAAAGGAGTTCACGGATTTTATGGCGCTTCAAGCATGGAGAGACTACCAGTTGAGCAAGCTATAACTGCTACTATCCAGCAGTACAAATCCATTTCGATGGAGTGAGATGCAATGTGTTTAGGTGCTTTATAAAGTCGAAGCTATATGTATGATCTTCATCTCTTTCTTTATATATTAGTCTTGGTCCTCTAATTAAGCTCTTGAATGTTAAAGAATTTTGTAGCTTGAGCCTGAGATTTATGACGCAAATCACATGCAATATTTTTTCTTTTGTTTAAGATGTTGAGTTTTAATAAGCTGATGAAGCATTCATCTGTTTTTAGATATTCATATAATTACAATTGACGGCAAATTATTTTTTCTTTCTTTCCAACTTCTTAATCTTCGGACACAGGGAAGTATGCATAGAGTTACCATGAGTCTGTCCTGGGCTTCTCTGTATTTAAGCAGCAACTTGGCACACGATGGCACTGCATCTGCAGTTGTCTTCTGTCCTGAAAATCTTTAGATTAACAAATTATCCATGATCTACTCATCATCAATCTTTTCATTGGCTGGATACAAATCCCTCTGCAGCATGGACTGCATGAAGTTCTCATGATGTTCGTTTCCATTGAGCGATTGAATATTGCTATCTTGAAGGTCTCCATTCGCCTCTTATGTGCCTGGGCATATTGCTTTATATGCTGTAATAGATCTCTGAAGTTGAAGGTAAGCATATTCTACAAGGAATACTAAATATTATCCCTCTTTCAATAATAATTTATACTCAAGTCTTAGTTTGTTTTCATGGTGGATAGAAATTCTCCTGGATGTTGCAACACATCTTGTTCTGCATGCAGTAGTCAACTCTACCTTTGCGGCCAGATATAATCTGGTACCTGATGGTGCCTGGATTTGATAGAAGGCAGTTGAACTGCACTACAGTTTCTCATTGTTGGTAATATATATTTAAGTCAAGTTTAGCATCTTAAATTCCATACCGTGTATGAAATATGACAGATGGAGACTCCACCCAAGGCACCTGTCATGTTTTCTTACGTTGACTTTTCCGCGGAAGTTATGTCTATAATTGTTGATTTGAGTTGAAATGGAAACTTTCCCCATTAAAGAAGTTGCAAGGAAGCTAGACGTGCTGATGTGAATGGCTGGATAAATAGAATCTTCATCTATGCAGTCTAAACTGACTCTCGACTCTGCATTTTCTTAAAAAAACTCTGGTCCCAAAAGTCTTTCCACTCGTTTTTCTTTATACGTTTTTTTACTATAAATTTTGCACTTACCCGTTTGCCATTGCTTGCATTCTAGCATCCAATCAAACTGGCTCGCATTACCTGTCCCACCCCGTTCCTTTCAGGGAAGTCAGAAATTGGCGTTCTAGTTTTCTGATACCCTTGGCTATCTAAACAACTGCAAATAGCAAAATCTTGAATACCCACAACCACAAAGCGATGAGTCCCTCTTAAGGAACATGTCTTCTTCTGCAGAATCAAAAATGGTACTGGCCAAGACCGTTTTATCCACAGTAGGCTCTGTTGCTGCAACAGCTATGGTTGTTCGAACAGTAGTCAATGAATTCCTTCCCCAGAATTGCATGAATATTTCTTCTTTGGCCTCAAAAACATCTTCAGTAGGTTCTCAAATCAGCTAACAATGGTAATAGATGAATTTGATGGCTTGGTCAACAATGACATTTATGAAGCAGCTGAAATGTACTTGGGAAACAAGTTGTCACCTAACAGCCGTAGAGTCAAAATCAGCAAGCCTGAGAAGGAGAAACATATCAACATAACCATGGAACACGATGAGGAGGTGACAGATGTTTATAATGGGCAGAAATTCAAGTGGGTTTGGCTCTGTAGACGAGTAGAGTCTAGAGACTTTTATAATCCCAGAGACCTGAATTCCACTCAAAGATCTGAGGTGAGAACCTTTGAGCTCACGTTCACAAGAAAAACAAGGACCTTGTTCTTAATTCTTACTTGCCTCATATTATAAGAGAAGCAAAGCTGCAGAAAATTGAGAGGAGGGCAATCAAGATTCACACTGTGGATCATGAAAATATGTATGACTCGCAGTCGATGAATCTTGATCATCCGGCAACCTTTGAGACTCTAGCAATGGACTCAGAACTGAAAGACAAAATTTTGAAAGATTTAGACAGATTTGTGAAGAGAAAAGATTATTACAGGAAAGTGGGGAAAGCGTGGAAAAGAGGGTACTTGCTGTATGGCCCTCCAGGGACTGGAAAATCCAGTTTGATCGCCGCCATTGCTAATTATTTGAACTTTGATATATATATGATCTGGAGTTGACTGAGCTAATGAGGAACTCTGATTTAAGACGGTTGCTTGTGGCCACGGCTAACAAGTCCATCTTGGTGGTGGAGGACATTGGCTGTACCATTGATTTGCAAAATAATTTGGCCAATCGAGCAAATGATTCTCCTTCAAACAGTTCTAATCAACAAGAAAGCAAGGTAAGTCTCTTTGTTTTTCCAAGGCAAGCTCCTATGAGATCCTACTATTCCTAGTGGATTTGAGCAACTCGAGTATGAACAAAGTATCGCTATGCCCCTCGCTTAGCCCCGCCCTTTGGTTTAGGATGGATCCGGACTGGAAGTGAAAATACCCTAACAATGGCTTCTTTCCTTGTATTTTCTTGTCTTACTTTAAAAGTATCCGGATTCACTTAGATTTCCTTGCAAATGCTAATATTTTATTGTTCATTGCAGGTGACATTATCTGGTTTATTGAATTTTATTGATGGATTATGGTCGAGCTGTGGTAATCATAATTTTCACAACAAATCACATAGATAAGCTTGACCCTGCATTGTTAAGGCCTGGTAGAATGGACATGCACATTCATATGTCATATTGCACCCCCTGTGGCTTCAGGCTTCTTGCTGCTAATTACCTAGGCATTAGAGAGCACAAATTGTTCAAAAATATCGAGGAACTGATAGAAACTGCGATGGTGACACCGGCCGAAGTGGCGGAGCAACTATTAAAGGAAGATGAGATTGAGATTTCACTTAATGGTTTAATTAATTTTCTTCACGTAAAGATCAAAGAAAAAGAAGATGCCATGTTCAACAAAATAGAGGCAACACAAGTTGAAACGAATGAAAAGGAAAGTGATGAAAAAGAAACTGAAGAAAACTTAGAAGAAAAAAGATTACCAAACGAGGAAAGTTAAAAGCCAATAAGAGTTTTTTTTTATTTCTCACCCGATGCGCTTCCTAACGAAGACGAATTCATACTTAGGATCTCGAATTCAAAACCTTTAGTTAAGGATGAAGGAATACTTACCGTTCCACTACCATTCTTGTTGATGCTAAAAAGAGAGTTTGCTGAACCTAACATGGCATTGTTATTAGGGAATTTGTGTATTCACCGAAATTGCTCAATTTCACCCAACCCTACACTTTTGCCCCAAAAAAAAAATGCACTCTCATATTTGTTCATTTTTCAAAACATAAAATCGACTATACAAGTACATACATGCACATATCTAGATAATTCAACATATTTTGTTCCTACCAAACACAAGCAAACACATACACTCGAGGGGAACTCAAAAGGCGGGATAAAGTTCAATTTTGGAAAATGACATTGTATAGCTTCTTTGAAAATAATAATAATAATAATAAATATTTTGTTATAAAATCTCCTATTTAAGGTGAATGTCTATAATTAGAGAGATTCTAAAGTTCTATTCTTGGTAGATAAATCATCCCCCTCCCTATAAATAAAGGGGTCTTCTACCATTGTAGACCACCCCTAACAATCTCTAAGTATCAATGAGAATACTCCTCTCTCTCTATTCTCTCTATTGCTCTTGTTCTTGTATTATTGTTCTTGTCTTTGTATTATTTCATAACACGTTATCAGCACGAGTCTCTAACCAATTGAAATTTTCGATTGTCTTAACTTTTGTTTGTGTAGGGTTTTGCTTCAAAGAAAGCAAAAGAAGGAAAGCAAAAGAGAAAAGAAACGAAAAAAAAAAGAAAAAAAAAGGGAGGAACGAAAAAAAAAACAGAAAGCAAACGCTGAAAAGAAAAGAGAAACAGTAGAATAGTTTGCTAAATCATTATTTGCTTCATTAGACACAAAGCAGACGAAACTCGGCAGATTTTCTATACGAAAATAGACAACTCTTAAAGGTAAGTAATTTACTTTTCCTTTCAAATTCTTGGAATTCTATAATTTGATTTTATATACAAACATAGACAACAAAGTTTGATTATAACTCTAATGGAGTTTGTAAGAAATTGTAACCACATGAAGTGGTAAAATCTCTATGTCCTGCCATGATTAAATTCATGTATGATTGTGGGCAAAGAATTGAAAATCCGTCCCATTGAATTTGCTCCATTCCCTTTAGAGAATGTGGAAGCAGTATATGATAAGTCTGAAAGAAGACAAAAATTATTACCATGAAGGTATCAATGAATGTGGACGTGGCAAAGAATTCCGTCCAATTGAATTTGCTCCATTCCCTTTAGAGAATGTGGTAGCAGTATGGGATAAGTCTGAAAGATGACAAAATTATTACCGTAAAGGTATCAATGGATGTGGACGTGGCAATAGACGAAATTATAATCGTCATTATTGTGATAATGAGAATAATAAAGATTCTCAAAATAATCTTTCACTTTATGAAAGTAATATTTGACATGAGATTGTGTAAAGCACATGATTATAATCCATTCCCTAAAGTGAATGTGATAATTGTAATAGAGCCCATAAGTATGAACACGCTCTTGATGTAATTATGAAAAGAATGTTCGTTGCCCTTGAAATTTCGGGCAAGAACTATATGACATGGGTGTTGGATGCTGAAATCCACTTAGATGCTATGGGTCTTGGAGACGCCATTAAAGACAGAAATAATGCATCCACCCAAAACTATGCTAAGGCCTTGATTTTCTTGCGCCATCACCTTGATGAAGGTTTGAAACTATGCTAAGGCCTTGATTTTCTTGCGCCATCACCTTGATGAAGGTTTGAAAATTGAATATATCACAGTCAAAGATCCACCTATCTTGTGGAATGGCTTAAAGAAGAGATATGACAACCTGAAGTTGGTCACTCTGCCACAAGCACAATACGATAAGAATCCAAAAGCAAATAGTTTATAAACTATATATTATCGTTGCGGTGAAAACGGGCACTGGTCAAAGGCTTGCCGTATACCATGACATTTGGTTGACCTTTATCAAGAATCTCTAAAGAGTAAAGGCCCTGAAACAAATTTTGTCTCTGACGACAATTTTGACATCACCCACTTGGATGTGGCAGATTTTTTTGAACACCCTGAGGGGAAAATAGATCACTTGATCGGTGATGGATCCATAGTTAAAGAAGATTGAGCAGTTTGATATTTATTATCATAAATGTTGTCATTTGTAGTACTTGCAATATTTTTTTTATAGATTATAGATATTCAAATAACGACAGTGTAAGTAAACGAAAACAAAACACATAGTATGATAACTGTTTACTTTATGTAAATCCAAAGATTTTAATTCATATGATTTTTTCTTTTACCGCCAAATCGACCTTTTAGAAGGCATTGTACATGAAGGTTTAGACGTAACCTATTAAGATATTTATTGTGAGAATTACATTTTTTTATGAAGAATAATAGCAGAAATAGCAATCTATTATTGTTTTACAGAGGAAATGACCTGTATTAATTTAGATGTGTGTTTGCATTTATACATGTATACTTTATTGGAATTTAGCAATTCTCCAGAAAGTGGTGTAATCTAAGCAAATTAAACGTTATTGATCCATAATCAGAATTTGCTCAAAAGTGTATTGAAACATTATTATGGAATTATTGGGTTAACTTTGTTTTCTTTCCATTCTCTCTCATATTGTTTGTATATTTCTTTTGTATGTCAAACCATGGGAATTAAATTGATTGAAGGCTCCTGAAGAGCAACTATAGCTCTGCCTAAAGGAACAATATTTTAGAGAATGCAATGTTCTCCTCCAAGTCTAAGAGGAACTTGTTGAGTTTTAATAATATCAGTCAAAATGTTCTCCTCCAAGTCTAAAAGGAACTTGTTGAGTTTTAAAGATATCATTCAAAATGGATATCATATTGAGACAATAGATGAGAATAATCTTGAATTCTTCATGAAAACGAGGCTGCCCACTTCGACTTGGGTTCACGCCATTTTGCATGCAACAATACTAGTTCGTCGGCTGCCCACTTCGGTTTGGGGTCACGCCATTTTGCATGCAGCAATGCTAGTTCGTCGGCTGCCCACTTTGGTTTGGGGACACGCCATTTTGCATATAGCAATGCTAGTTCGTCTCTGACTGACGAATTGACACAAATATTCCCCGTTGCAATTGGTTTTGGGTCATGGACCCAACATATCCCATTTAAGAATCTTTGGATGCGCAGTATATGTGCCTGTAGCACCGCCATCCCGCACCAAAATGGGTCTGCAAAGAAGGTTAGGAATATATGTTGAGGTTGAATCGCCCTCCATCTTGATCCACATACCTCTATTTGTGAAAGAGGCACAAAAGATTATCCATTTGCAAAGAATAGCAAATCAAATGCCTGACGCATTTATAGATTTGAAAAGGATAACAAAATCACATATCCCCGAAGTGAATGTGACAACATTTGATTCACGAATACATATTCATTATTGGAAGAATATGAACATGAAATTGGTATTAAATATACCACACTCACCCCTAGAAGGAGGTTTGAGATGATACCACACTCACCTCTAGAAAGAGGTTTGAGATGATATATGGCATGAATGATCGTTGGTCACGTACCTATTGTACGCCAAAGTATTTTGGAAATATGACTATTAAAGGACAACGATAATGCAAGAAACATATCTTGCATATAAGTTTGACATGACCATAATGGTATAACTTTCTCTTTAAGAAAGATATTCACCACATGGATGTTGATGAATCTGTGGTAGTACAAAATTAATTGAGAGTTCTAGAAGAGCCAATTATTACTATGTTGGAGAAACACAATTGAGTATTGTGCTGTAGTAAGTCTCAAAGAAACTTATTCAGTTTCCAAAGTACACGCGAAAGCGATTGATTATATTGAGACTATAAATAAAGGAAGGCTTTGATATCTCCTATTACTACAACTTGTAGCGGGGTAATTTGCATATGAAAAGCTACCCGCTTTGTTCTCCAGTTTGTACTACACAAAAGAAAGAATGCCACAATAAAGTGGATATCTATTGGTATAAAAACACATGTCATAATAAACCTGAAGTTTATTGATAAGTGCACATGTCATGGTGTAAATTTGAAGTTTACCAATATTGATAATTTGTTCAGTTAGCATTCGTATTTGCCATCTCATTTTAAGTATGATGTGCAAATTCACACAGGTGAATATCAAAGAACTAGAAAGTTCTTTACGAATTCTCTTGTATCACTTGTTCTCATTAATGAACTGACCAACTAAAGAGTTCGGGTTGAAGCCCATAAATTCTGGAAATATCAAAGGTGAATATGGGCCCATTCACCTGCCATGTATACCACATATGATGCATCTATGATATGGTTACATGCGCAATTGTTATTAACCCGCAGCCTGGCCGGTGCTTGCAAGGTAAATTGCTCAGTAATCTAACTTCGAGCATAATTTCCAGATTCTCTACTCAAGATAGTTCATCTTGATAAGTTGGTTTATATCAAAGTTGGTTTAGCAAGATAATTATTGAGTGCTTCCACTTAATAGCTAAACTGTTTCTTATGAGAACAAAGTTATATATATCAGTTTGATATACGTTGTATACGAGGGTATATTATATTCTCCCCTCACAAGTGGTTCAGGGTCAGGAACCAAATAATTTCATCTTATTATTAATATACTGTGTATATTGACATGATAATGCACAAAGATGATTTCCCAAAGTTGAGGAAACAAGTTAGCTTTTCTAACATGAGGGGGAGACATGATAAACAATTGAGAAAAGGTTACATGGGAAGAATTATCATTTGTATATGTAAATCCCCGAATATCATGATATGAACCTGAAGTTCATAAAATGGATAATTCAATTGCAACATATTGCAAAGCATGCTATACGCATTTGCTGACCCAAAGAAAGTAACTAAATGGAAGAGATACAATTCAAGAAGAATTGATTCCATATGAAAGACATGTAGTTTTGAACCTATAGTTCAAATGCTTGAAAGTATAAAGTCAAAGGTATGTATAATCAGTTTTCGATATCTTATTTGTCTAGCATGACATGGAAAACTTGATATGCATCTAAAGTCTATTATATGGCTTATATGACTTAACTTGAAAGATTTAAGTTGCTTGAAGTATATGCAATTCTTGGTCCTGAAGTACCACATCCTTAGTACAATTTGTGTACATATGTATCTTGCTATAACTATAAGCATGATGGCATTGAGAATGCATCTATGGAGATATTAAAGAGTTATTCCACGACATTATATGAAGATGTTCATATCTATCAAGAATGATGATTTCAAGGTACGGAATATTTATTCAAGTCAATATGGTTGATTTATCAAATCTCTACCAAAGATTGTTTTGAAGATGATGCACAAGATTGGAATGCAAATGCTCAAGGATATAAATTGATGTACTCATTAGGGGGAGTTAATGCGCGTTGCACTCTTTTTCCCTTACAAGGTTTTGTCCCACTGGGTTTTCCTTGCGAGGTTTTTAACGAGGCAACCAATAAGCGCATATTCAAACATGTGTACTCTTTTTCCTTTCTTTAATTTTTCCCATTGGGTTTTGGTTTTAAGGTTTTAACGAGGCAAATTGTTGAATAGACATTCAAGGGGGAGTGTTATGAAATCTCCTATTTAAGGTGAATGTCTATAATTAGAGAGATTCTAGAGTTCTATTCTTGGTAGATAAATCATCCCCCTCCCTATAAATAAAGGGGTCTTCTACCATTGTAGACCACCCCTAACAATCTCTAAGTATCAATGAGAATACTCCTCTCTCTCTATTCTCTCTATTGCTCTTGTTCTTGTATTATTGTTCTTGTCTTTATATTATTTCATAACATATTTTTTATTATATGTATATTTCTATTTTATTATATATTGCTTATTATCAAATGTAAATAATTTCGGCCGCGAGTTAAAAGTTATTTTGTTGGGGCATTTGTACCTATATTCAATTTTTGGGTCACATTTTAACTTGTGCCCACTTTGAAAAAAAAATTACAAGCGTACCTATTTTTTCGCATAACTTCAGCATACAGGGTTGAAGTAACAAAGACAATCACGCAAAACTTCAGCATACTAGTAGACGATCCTCAAGTAGCAAGTGTGCTGAATCAAGTGTGCTGAAATTGTTATTTATAATTGCTAAAATTAAGCATAGTAGCTGAAGTTTTATTCTCTATTTGTGAAGTTTTTGTTTGTAATTGTTGAACTTAAGCATGATAGCTGAAGTTTTGTTCTTTATTTGCTGAAGTTTTTGTTTGTAATTGCACTAAATATACTGAAGTTTTTTTATTTTGGACTAATTAGTTTTTCCATTAAGCTTTTTCAAAAACATTAGCAGGAGATGCTGAAATTATTTAGTTCATTTATAAAAACTTCAGCATTAAATAAGTTGAAGTATTTTTGTCGTGGATAAGCTTTTTCAAAAGCTTCAGCAAAAGTTTTTTAGTTCATTTGTAAAAACCTTCAGCACTAAATAAGCTGACGTTTTTTTGTCCTGGATTCGTTAGTTTTGTTATAAAGCTTTTTCAAAAACTTCAGCAAAAGATGCTGAAGTTATTTAGTTCATTTGTAAAAACTAAAGCACTAAATAAGCTGAAATATTTTTGTCCTAGATTCATTAGTTTTGTCATAAATTTTTTTCAAAAACTAGCATATAAATATTTTTATATTTTCATAGTTATGTGTGAGAGAACCAAAACTGGCTTTAAGAACATCGTAATCTCTCTCCAATTGCTTTGTCTTCCACCGTGCACGGCGGTTCTGGAATCTAATAGCAACTTGTCTTCTGTTTAAGGAATTACATTATATTACAGTTATAATATAGCTATTTTTATATTTTCAGTATAATAGCATGTTACTATTTGTCCATAGTTAATTGTAGTTGGCTTTGTATAAAGTTCACAAAGAAAAGGGCAGAAAATGAAGGAGGAGAAGGAGGAGGAGAAAGGGGGCTGAAGTTGTTTAAAAAGTAGGTACAAGTTAAAACTTTTTAAAATAATAGGTATAGGTTAAACAAGGTATAGGATAACCTATACCTTGTTTTTAAAAACTACTGGTTTGGTAACCAACTAACATATTATACCCGTAAAGGAGGGGCATAATATAACCAATATATCCCTTCCAAAACATATAAAAGTTGAAACAAGCATACCCAGATTTAAATTTCAGATCTCCTCCATATCTCCTCCATCAGTCCGTCTCTCCTAAGATCGCGTCTCGCATTAAAATTCAAAATTCAAATTCAAATTCAAATACATTGTAAGTATTCAAATTCATCTCCAGAATTCACAATAGTTTTTGAATTATATGTTTTCTGATTGATTGATTGAAGTTGTTTCACGAACTTCACTGATATGCTGAATTTTACATTCTAGATCTATTTGACGAAGAATTATAACATTCTAAGCTGAAGTTATTTTGTTAACGAGCTGGCAAATAATGCAACGAAGAAGAAATTATATTAAAACATTATATGATTGTTTTAAAACTTCGGCATAGTTGCTGAAGTTTCTTTGTTAATAATTAAAAGCTAAAGTTTTCCTCGTACACTGGGTAAAAAAATAAAACATAAATTAAAATTTTATATTGCACAAAAAAACTTCAGCATAGGTGCTAAATTTTTTTAGTTGCTATTTAAAAACTTTAGCAGGAGGAGCTAAAGTTTTCCTCCTACACTAGGTCAAAAAAGAAAATAAACATAAATTAAAATTTCATCTTTCACCAAAAAACTTCGGCATAGGTGCTGAAATTTTTTAGTTGTTATTTAAAAACTTCAGCAGAAGAAGTTGAAGTTTTCCTCCTACACTGGATAATTTAAAAATTCATATTGGTCCAAAAAACTTCGGCATAGTGCTGAAGTTTTTTAGTTAATATTTAAAAACTTAAGCATGAGGAGCTGAATTTTTGCTACTACACTGGGTAAAAAATAAAAAATAAATTAAAAATTCATATTGCACCAAAAAACTTCGGCATAAGTGATGAAGTTTTTTAGTTATTAGTTAAAAACTTCAGTAGGTGCAGCTAAAGTTTTCCTCCTAGATTGGTGCTGAAGTTTTTTAGATAATCTGTAAAAACTCCAGCTAATGGAGCTAAAGTTTGAATAGAACTAATATAAAAAAACGCAGAAAAAACTTAAAATAAAAACTGAATATTTCATAAAAACATTAAAAAAAGATAAATCAAATTACATAAATAACAAAATAATTTAATTGTCCATATCAGCATTATCATCATCGTCGTCAGTACCAGATGGAATAGCATCTTTACCATCAAGATTATCAAATCTTGCATACATCACAAGCGTATCAAGCTTGTTGTTAATTTTTTCCAGCTCCCTGTCGTATTTCTCTATGAGCTCATCCAGTTTAAGCTCAAAAGCCTCTATAATGTCTTGCTTGATTTCTTTCAGCATTTTCTTGATGATAGCATCCATTTTTTTCCTTTTTGTATTTTATGTCTGCTAAAATATATGTGTTTGAGTGAATAAACTAACAAAGAATAGCGTGCTTATATAGGAAAAAAAAAACTTCTGCATAGTATATGAAAAGGCAAAGAGGAATTTTAAAGATTGTCTAATAAAAAGCAGGCATGAATGTGATAGGAATGTAACTATTACACTCACACATACCCCCAAACGCAATATAATTACTACTTTAATAGTATAGGTTACTCTTCTATACTATGCAACTAATGCTAAAACATGCTTAAGTTTGTTGAATTCATTTACTAACACTTCATCCCAATGTGCTGAAGTTTTTAGTTCATTTCTAAAATCATCAGCACTTAATGAGCTGAAGTTTTTTCCCTTTATTGATGAATCCTCGTCATAGAAAAAACTTCACCTGAGAAGCTGAAATTATTAAGCTTATGTCTAAAAACTTCAGCACTTAATAAGATGAAGTTTTCTATGCAGAATTTATTAATTATGTCATACATATTTTTCCAAAAAAACTTCAGCAGAAGATGCCTAAGTGATTTAGTTCATTTGTAAAAACTTCAGCACAAACAACCTAAAAATTCTTCTGTTCACTTTCCTAATACTTGCCACTAAGCATGAATCTGCAGGATGAGTTCGATTTGAGTTTTTATAACTTTCAATGGGAGTTGGAATCCTAATTTCAAATACTTGGATCATGATACAGAACTTGTTCTACTTAATAAGGATATATCATTCAATACTTTCCTGAAGAAAATTAGTGAAGTTCCAAATATTGATTTTACCGTATATGCACTAAATATATGGTTTGATATCAAAATAAATACAAGCAAAGGAATGCTTTTAACTTCAGATGAAGAACTCAGTACATTTGCTTACAACTGATTCAGCCTACAAGAATTGACATTTCTTCATCGAGAAAATACAACCTTCAGAATCTGTAACATTCAACCAATCTCTTACATATGCTATAGATTCAGAACCGTTTGCCGACTATCAATATGAAGTACGACAGCCAATAATGGAAGTAGACAATGGGCAACAATCTTCTAACATTACAACTGCTTCAGAATATATACTGCTGCAACAATTACCCCCTCCTCTAATAAATTCATACCAGCTTGTCGATGCCCAAGAAGAAGAAGGACAACTAATAATGCAAATTGATAACGAACACACAATCCAACAAATCTTTTTGTTACCTTCTGCAATGATAAGCAACAATGAAGATGAAGTAAACATGGAGCTTATATCGATAACATTAGATAAAATTGAAGAAATTGCTGAAAGTTCTTGTGCTTCTCAGAAATAAAGAAAAAGAGTGAGGAAAAAGGTGAAAGAATCTCCACCGTGTAAAATACTTAGGCACTATGCATTGCCTGACGAAGTAAGATTTGGATCAATCTTTAAGAACAAACAAAACATACCTAAATTTTTCTGCAAGTTGGAGATAAACCAAAAATTTAAATTCACTATTGTTAGATTATGTTCCAAGAGATACGAGCAGAAATGTATCGTGGACAAATGTGATTGGAATGTACGTACTACCAGAATAAAACTTTCCACACTGTTCAGGGTGATAAAATATCATAATATCCATAAATGCTCGGTTGATGCAAGAAATCATATCAGAAGCATGCTACATCAAATTTTATAAGTGAACAAGTTATAGAACGTGTTCGAGACAAAAAGATAGAGCTTACTCCAGCCTTTGTAGAAAAAGAAATGAAAAAGAAATTTGGAATTGACATTGGTTATCACAAGGCATGGCGTGCTATTCAAAAAGTTGTTGCTTGCATTAGGGGAACACCTGAAGAGAACTACCAGATTCTTCCTTCATACCTACACATGATGGTGACCAAAAACCCAGGAACGTACATTATCGTGATGGCGCCGGACGGTGCTGTCAGGCAAGCCAACCAAATTACTTAATCAAATTCTCATTTTAATACTTTTGAAATATAGGATTTTCCTTCAAATTTAGCAATTTAAAAGAGGATTGTCTCAAGTCAAGTTTAAATGATAAGCAGTTAATAATAAATACTTCAAAACCATCCCAGAACCCGGTGTCACAAGTGCATGAGCAATTTCTAAGATAAATCAAATAAAGTACAACAACTGCCCGTGACACAATATTGGACAGGAAATAAATACAGATAACTGAAAGAGACTCTGATGATTGCGGGTCGCCTTGAGAAGTGCAACTCGCCTAAGTATCCATGTCAACCATGCTGCTAAGCCCAGTAGGCCACTAGATTTACATGTACCTGTACAATAAAAATGCACAGAAGTGTAGTATGAGTACGAAAACAACGTGTACTCAATGAGTATCCCGTCTAATCTCGAATAAGTAGAGACGAGATGGTCAACTTTGACACTTACTAGTGGTCCAATAATAATGTCAATAATACATTGAATCGTGAATTTCTACAAATATGATTTTTACCAAATAGAAGGAAACAAGTAAATAATTTTTCCTTTTATAGAAAATTTCCACATTCCTTTTTTATTATTTTTTAAATATTCTCAAGCCATGAAGAGGCAATAACAACTTTAATAAGTTCAAAGTAGCAATACAAGCATACGCAAATCATGCCGAGGCGACGACCCAGTCCAACAAAAATAAATTGTGCACTTGCCGAGGGTCGACGACGCGCCTATAGATGCATCTATTTAATCTGCCGATGCATTCAACCCATTCCAAAATTTAAACACACACAGACAGTCAATCAAGTAGTCAACAAAGAACAATTATCCATAGAAAAGCCAATTCTTTTTTAAACATTTTTGAAAATGAAGTTTAATCTTTTGTGGAAATTCATCTACTAACTCAAGGTGATTTAAGCAATTCAAATGTCAATAAGTTTTAATTAATCGAAGTATAGCATGCTTTTGGGTCCTAGACTACCCGGACAATAGCATAATAGTAGCTATGCACGGACTCTCGTCATCTCGTGCGTACGTAGCTCCCACAAATAGGAGTACATAATCAATTAACTCACCTATAGGGATAATTTCCTCTTACAAGGTTATAAAGGAGACTCACCTCACTCCGAAGATCCATAAGCGATATTTCACGCCCTTCCGAAGACTAATTGATGAAAAAAGCTCCAAAGCTAGCCAATAATTATATAAACCCATTAATATATACTCAATTATTCATTACAATCCAATTTTCAACAATTCTTAACCCCGATCGAAAAGTTGACGAAAACGTCCCCGTGTCCACATGCCCATATTTCTAAAAGTTTTGAAGAATAAGTTTACCTATAACATCACGAGCTCAAATATATGCTTCATTTTCAATTTCATACCCAAAATCGTGGTCAAATTCCAAGAACAATAATTTTCTAGGTCTTCCCTCAAACCCCAAGTTTTCTGCGAATTACTTGTCTAAATCCATATATAAACCTTGTACTTAACTCAAATCTAGCATAAATTACTTACCTCATGATGAGTGATGAAAATGGCACCTCAAAGCTGCTCCCAATAGGCCCCAATGGAAGAAAATGGGGTTGAAATGAACCCAACCCCCAATTTTAAAAGACCTCATTGTCTCAGCGATTTCTGCACCTGCGGTTCCTTGACCGCTTCTACGGTTTTGCAGGTGCAGTTAAAATACCGCTTCTGCTGTCCTCACTAGGCCGACCTTTTCTTCTTCTGTGTTATTCCTCCGGCAAGTGCGGTCTCGCTTCTGCGGAAATATGACCGCATCTGCGGTTCCATCTCCATTCACCTCTAACCGCTTCTATGGTTCCCTTTCCCGCTTTTGCGATTAACCCACCGCAGAAGTGATTATACCAGCAACCAGACCCTTCAGCTATCCAAAATTCCAAATTTCGACCTGTTAATCACCTGAAATCCACCCGAGGCCCCCAGGACCTCAACTAAACCTACCAACCAATCCCAAAACACGTTACATACTTGCTAGAGGCCTCAAGTCATATCGAACAACACTAAAATCATGAATTGGGCTCCAATCCAAACTTAATGAACTTTAGAATTTCAAACTTCTATTTTCGACGTTTAAACATATCAAATCACGTCCGATTGACCTCAAACTTTGCACGCAAGTCATATTCGACATTACGGACCTATTCTAACTTTCAGAATCAGATTTCAACCCCGATATCAAAAACTCCACTTCCGGTCAAACTTCTCAAAAACTTTCAAATTTTTATCTTTAGCCAAATGGCTCTAAAATGACCTGCGGTTCTCCAAATTTACTTCCGATCGCGCTCCTAACTTCAGAATCACAATACTGAGCTGCTACCAGACTCGGAATCTCAAACGCACATCGATATCACTGAAATGAACTTCAACCCAAACTTATGAAATTTCTTTCAAATTGCTACTTTCCATAATAGGCGCCAAAACGCTCCCGGGTCGTCCAAAACCCGATTTGGGCATACGCCCAAGTCCGAAATCATCATACGAACATGTTGGAACCTTCAGATCCCGGTAGACATAACTAACAATATATTTCTTTATTTTCCGCCACCAATAGTGTTCGTTCAAGTCAGGGAACAACTTCGTGACACCAGGATGAATGGAATAACGTGAAATAAGATCCTTCTCAAAGATAAACTTTCTTAATCCACCAACACTTGGAACAAAAATCCGGCCCTGAAGCCAGATAACACCATAATCCCCAATCACAACCTCTTAGTACTATCGTGTTGCACCATGTCTTTCAACACCAACAAGAATGGATCATCAAATGGCAAACCTTGATACGCTTCAACAATGATGATTGTGCCACAATACAAGTGAAAACTCAGCTAGGGTCCAAAACGTCCAACCTCACAAACTAATTGGCCAAAGCCTGAACATCCGTGGATAGTGGCCTCTCTACCGCCAATAAATATGCCAAACTGCCCATGCTCTCAGCCTTCTTACTCAATGCATAGACCACTACATTGGCCTTCCCCGGATGGTATCGTATGGTGATATTATGCTCTTTAAACAACTTGAATCACCTCTTATGCCACAAATTAAGGTCCTTCTACTTGAAAAGGTCATAGAGAGTCTGATGGTGTGTATAGACCTCACATGGAACACTGTATAGATAGTGCCTCCAAATCTTCAGTATGTGAAGAATGGTTTCCAGCTCCAAATCATGTACAAGGTAATTCTTCTCATGAACCTTCAACTGACGAGACATGTGGGAAATCACCCTACCCTCCTGCATCAATGCCACGCCAAGCCCAATGCATGATGTATCACAATACATAGTATAAGATCCAAAACTTTTAGGCAACACCATTACTAGGGTTGTAGTCAATGTAGTATTGAGCAATTGAAAGCTCATCTCACACTTGTAAGCCCATATGAAAATAGCACCTTTCTAGGTCAACATTGTCAATAGGGCTGAGACAGATGAAAACCCCTCCACAAACCAGCAATAATACCTTGCCAATCCCAAGAAGCTCCAAATCTTTGTAGCTGCAGTAGGTCTAGCTAGTTCTAACTACCTATATTCTTAGGATCTGCCTTAATGGCCTCAAAGATATAACATGGCCCAAAAAGGCAAGCGAGTCAAAATAGAACTCACATTTCAAAAAATTGGCATATAACTGGCGTTCTTTCAAAGTCTGAAGTACAATCCATATATTTTCCTCATGCTCATTTCGACTGTGGGAGTAAACAAAAATATCATCAATGAAGACTATTTTGAAGGAATCCAGACAAGGCTTGAACACACGGTTCATCAAATCCATAAAGGTTGTCGGGGCATTAGTCAAGTGAAATGACATCACCAAGAAGTCGTAGTGACCAAATCAAGTCTAAAAAGATTTCTTGGGGACAATTGTTGCCCTAATCTTCACTTGATGGTAGTCAGACCTCAAATCAATATTGGAAAACTCCTTGAAACCCTGAAACTGGTCAAATAAGTCATCAATCCTTGACAATTTGTAGGTCGGGCCCAGCCCAGGATCGCCCCGAGACTGAGAGACCACGATCCAAACGGGTCGGTTCAAATGGATCGATCCCAAACGGTCCTAGGAGCCCACTGTGGGCCGATCCTCCAGGTTGAGACCGCAATCTTGGACCTTTTAGACCGGGACCGGCTAGCGGGACAATGCCATTTCAACCAAGTCTAACGGGCCCAATAGATATTTTTAAAAAAATTTAAAAAATTGGCCAACGGTTGGAAGTTTATAAACTAGTCGTTGGCTTGCCAATTTAGCCGTTTGGTTTTTAAAAAAATAGTCATTTAGCCTCCAAGCTTTGTTTTAACCCCAAACTTTTTATAATACACTTTTTTCCTATTCTCAACTATAAATACTCCCTCATTCTTTTATTTTTATTAGCAAAATCATCAATCTAGCTCAATCTCTCTCTAATTTTCTTCGATAATTGCTTACTTTATTATTGCAATTTGTAAAAATTGTGAAGTTGGTGAATTGGAGTATTCAATTCTTCAATGAGATACAATTTTCAAGAAGTTGTTCATCAATTCAGAAAACTCGTTCCAACTCTTAAGTCTTAATATTATAGTTTTTTTGTTTTAGTTTGTATTATTATAATTAATATGGTTTTTTATTTGAAAAAAAATGTTTGGTGGTAAGGGGAGATCTAAAACTTGTGAATCTAGTCGCCAAGCTACTACTCCTCCCCGGCTCCCCGACCTAGACTTGTTACCCGTCCTCCTCCACCTATTATTCTTGATAGTGATAACCTTTGTTTTTACTTTATTAATAGTCAATTTTGTCACGATGTTGTACTAGGTCAATAATTAAATGATGAATATATGAATACTCTTTATCCTAATCAAACAATCGATATTTGTAGATATTTTTGCATTAAAGATAAAATAATGTCAGTTTCAATAGATAACGCCTCTAGTAACATTAATGCTATAGGGTTCCTTACAACTACACTAAATCCCGCATTTAGTAATATTTTTCATGTTAGATGTATTTGTCATATTTACCATTTAATCGTCGGTGATGGTATAAAAATATTAAATGTTGAAATTGAAAAGGTTAAAATGGCTCTTAATTGACTTTTTTATTCAAATCATAGAAGTAGACTTAGAGAATACTTTTAAAATGTGATGAATTTGGCCTTAGAGAAAAAAGGTTTCATAAACCTTGTCCGACTAGATAGAATTATATGTACGAAAGTTTAGTTGTTACATATGAATATAGAAACCCAATAAACGCAACGATTAATGCTCGTGTTGATGGTGATGATGATGAGCACCTTACAAATCAGGATTGGACTAATGTTAAATTGCTTATAGACTTTTTAGAACAATTTCATGTTGCTACAAATGAATTATCTATGCAATATTATCCTACTAAATCTAACTGTTTAGTTTATATAATATAATTTACACAAAATTATATAAGGTAATATATATATATATATATATATATATATATATATATATATATATATATATATAATTTACAAGAAATTGCCTAAGATAAAAAAATTCTAAAAAAAATAGTCCGGAACACTTAGGCTCGTGGTGTTACGACTCTAAACCCGAACTCGGTCGTGATGGCACCTCTCGTGAAGACAGGCTAGCCAATTAAACCCAATTCACCTTCTAAAATAGTTAGCAACATAAAGCAGTCTAAAACATGATTTACTAATAATAAGTAGCGGATAAAATAAATATAGTGCGGAAGTACAACCCAACACAGCCTTATCTGAGGTGTCACAAGTCACGAGCATCTATCAACACTGAATACTCAAATATAACTTTAGAGTTTAACATGAACTAAGGACATAAAGGAAAGGGATAGGGAGGAGCTTCAGATACTAATGACAACAGCTACCTAAAGACTCCTCGAAGAACCGCCTAAAGCTGGAACGAATCAGCACTCGGGAGCGGAACCAGCTACACTTGAATCTGTATACAGGGTACATGGAGTAAAGTGAGTGATCCAACTCAGTGAGTAACAAATGTAAATAATGACTAAAAGTAAGAAAACTCTTAGAGCATAAGGCATTCTATAATGAAGCAGTAAAATCATTTAAAAATAGTAAACCGGTGAAAATCAAGTAAAATCCTTTTTCACCAACAAATATGCAATTTACAAATAGTTAAGGTAAAGTAAACAAAGAGCAGCTCACCTGTCGGGCACCGTATCAACAAATCCGCCCCTTAGGCAACATCTCAGAACAATACCAGCCCCTCGGGCTCAAACTCACATCACAATAGGTACCAGCGCACACTGGAGGTGTGCAGACTCCTAGAGGGGCGCCTTACGGTCCAAGTACAATAAAAATTAATCTCGTGGCATCAAAATTAGGCCATTGGCCTCATATCAATCTAAGTCATATCATGGCATACATAGCTAAGGCCCTCATCATCAAATCAGTATCAGTGTTTCCTCACAACATAGGCCCTTGGCCTTACTCAGTAAAAAATACTCACAAGCTCATCGGGCAATAGTAAAACAGTATTATCAACCCTAACATCATTTAAAATATCATTTAAGTCTTAAAACTGAGTAAGCATAGCTGAGCATGAAATAGTAGAAAATAACATGAATGAGTTCAAGTAGTAAGTTAAAACAGTGAGGAAAAAAATATAAATAAAAAGCCCCGAAGGGTTCAAATAGTTGGCACTAGGCCTAAATATGGCGTTCAACCCAAATAATGATAATAGCAAATAGTTTTCAATCAAATATGCTATAAAATCATCAATCAGGACGGACCACGCTACAATCCCCAATTGTGAACGATCCCACGCTCTTCATCAAGCATGTGCCTTACCTCAACATAGCACTACGATGTGCAATCCGGGGTTTTAAACCCTCAGAACATCATTTACAATCATTAATCACCTCGAACCAAGTAAATCTCTAGTCATGATGCCTTTGCCCCTTGAACGGCCTCCACGCATGTCGAATCTATCCAAAATCAAAATGAGGACGTCAAAATATGCTAAGGGAATGAAACCCAAGGAAAAACAATTTATAAAGGGCATAAATCCTGAAATTACCAGAACCCGACCCCTAGGCCCACGTCTCGGAATTTAGAAATTTTCACATTAATAGATTCCTTATCTCCCCACGAGTTCATTTATGTCAAAAGTTCTCAAATCTTACCCCAAATGGTCCTCCAAATCCCCAATTAAAAGTCCACATTTCCAAGCCCTAACTCTTCAATTTCTAGCTTAAATTTCCATGATTTTCTAGGTGGAATTCATATAATAATAGAGTTTTACGTATGAGAATCTTACCTCCCAATGATTCCCTCTTCAATCTCCTTCAAAAATCTCCTAAAATGACCAATTATGGACGAAATAAGCCCCAAACTTGCAGAGAAGACGAGCTTAAAAACATTCTGCCCAGGCACATTTTCCATCATCGCGATCGCGGAATTTACCTTGTGATCGCGAAGAACAAATCTTCAGCTCCAAAATTTTTTCTATGCGAATGCAAAACAGCATACGAAAATGTGATGCCCAAGGACTTAACCCTACGCGATCGCGGACACCCCTCCACGTTCACAATGAACAAAAACCAGCCAATCCCCATGTCTATTTAACTCTACGCGAACGCGAACACCTTCCTGCATTCGTAATGAATGACCTTCAACTCTATGCGATCGCAAGCCTCATTTTGTGAACGCGAATAACAACTAGACATCCTTCTGAAAAGCTTCTATGCGATCACAAGACTCCCTACGCGATAGTGAAGGGCAAAATCCTGTAACAACTGAACCTGCAATTTTCTACAATTTCTCAACTGCAAAATCATCGGAATGACTACTGAAACTCACCCAAGGCCCCCGGGACCTCAACCAAAGGCACCAATATATACTAAACATCAAATAACCCAAAACACCTCGGATTCAAGCCAAACTTCAAAAAATCTTCCGACTTACTCTTTTGAGCAAAAACCCTACAAAACTACATCTGAATGACCTGAAATTTTTCACATACATCCCAAATGACACAACGGAACTGCTGCAACTCTCGGAGTTCCATTCTGACCCCTATATCAAAATCTAGCCTACCAACAGGAAATCGTCGAAATATCAACTTGGCCAATTCAAGCCTAAAACTACTCCAAACCTCCAAAACTCATTTCGATCACACTCATAAGTCATAAATCACCTCCCAAAGCTAAAAGAACTATCAGAATTCACATTTAAGCCTTCTAACACTAAGTCAATATCCGATTATTTTTCCATCTTAAAACGTCCTTAAATGAAGTAAGTGTCTCAAACCTTACCAAAATCATTCCGGATTCCATCCGACCAACCCGATACCAAAAAACATGGATAACAAAGCATAAAGAAACAAAAATGGGGGAAACAAAGCGGTAACCCATGAGATAACTTGCCGGATCGTCACATCATCCCTAACGTAAACAAATGTTTGTCCTCAAACGAGTCAAGAAACATACCTGAAGCCTCAAACATGTGAGGATATCTGCTCCTTATCTCCCGCTTGGTCTCCCAGGTAGCCTACTCCATAGGCTGACCTCTCCACTTCACTTTCACTGAAGTTATATCCTTTGACCTCAACTTTCGAACCAGACAACCCAAAATAGCTACTGTCTCAACATCATAAGTCAAATCATCATCCAACTGAACCATGCTAAAAACCAGAACATGAGATGGATCCCCAATATACTTTCGAATCATAGAGACATGAAATACCGGATGCACACTCGACAAGCTGGGTGGCAAAGCAAGCTTATAAGCCACCTATCCAATCCTCCGAAGCACCTCGAAAGGCCCAATGAATTGAGGACTCAATTTCACTTTCTTCCCAAATATCATAACACCCTTCATGGGTGTAACCTTCAGCAGAACCTTCTCACCGACCATGTACTACACATCTCGCACCTTCCGATCGACATAACTCTTTTGCCTCGATTGTGCTGTATGGAGCCTCTCCTGAATCACCTTCACCTTCTCCAATGCATCTTATACAAAATCTGTCCCCAATAGCCTAGCCTCACCGGGCTTGAACCAACCAACTAGAGATCTACATCGCCTCCCATATAAAGCCACATATAGAGCCATCTGAATAATCGAAAGGTAGCTGTTGTTACAAGAAAATTCTGTGAGCGGTAGAAACTGATCCCACGACCCTCCAAGATCAATGACACAAGCACGCAATATTTCCTTTAGTGCTTGAATACTATGCTCGGACTGCCCGTTCATCTAAGGATGAAAATCTGTGCTCAACTCAACCCGAGTACCCAACTCTCGCTGCACAGACCTCGAAAATTACAGTGTAAACTGAGTGTTCCTATCTGAAATGATAGAGACGGGGACACCATGCAAAATTGGATGACCCAAAAGGTCATCACTTGATGTTAGAATGAAATTCTACATTCCAAGGCCTTAAAAATCTCTTTTAACATCACCTCTATTTGTATGCGCAGTCCAGGAGCGTAACTAGAAAGCCTAAATGTGAAAATCTGTGAAAAATGATAAAATTTAACTATAAAATGAATTAATTTGACTTCGTTCAACGTTTTAGATAAATGGATTCAGACGTGTGATTGAACGATCCCGGAGGGTCCGTACGAAAATATGGGACTTGGGCGTATGGCCGAAATCTAATTTCGAGGTCCCAAGCCCGAGAAATAAATTTTTGAAAGAAATTATTTTCTGAAAAATATAAAGGTTTATGAAAGTGTAATGTTATGTGAAACTTGTGGCATCGGCCCGTATCATGGTTCTGGAGCCTGGTACAGGTTCTATATTATATATATGTGTTGTTGGTAAAGTTGGTAAGAATCGGAATCCATTTGACATGATTCAGACCTTAAATGCAAATTTGATGTTTAAAGAAGTTTTAGGGGTTCCATTTTGTGCTACACGATTGCGTAGTTCCTTCCGCAATCACGTAGAGTATAATCTGAGAGGTCCATTTTTGTTCAATGTGATTGCACTCTTCCCTCCGAGATCGCAATGTGTTAGCCCAAGCATGGGAAGGGAATCCATTTTACTCTATGCGATCGCACTGCCTAGTCACTTTTACTCTATGCGATCTCATTCCCTTGTCTGCGATTGCAGAGAACAATTTGCCCAGTCATTTAAACAGACACTCGCGCATTCGGGACTTAATAAGAAATTTCATAACTTCTTCTTCCCCACACTTCTTGGGTGATTTTTGAAGAGAAACTTCACCATAGCTTCATAGGTATGTAACTCTAAGCTCATTTTCTTCCATTTTTATCAACACCCACGAGATTTCTAAGCCTAAAACATGAGATTAAGGATAGAAAATTTGAGATTTGGGTAGAGTTAGGGCTTTTTAATTATTTGGAAATTTGACCTCGTTTTGGGGTCAGATTTCAAAATAAATTATATATTCGGGCTTATAGGTGAATGGATGATCGGGTTTTGGTCTGAACCTCGTGTTTTGACCAAGCGTGCCCGGGGTCGATTTTTGAATTTTTGGGAAGAATGATGGGAAAGCTATAATTAAGCATTGGAATTGGATTGTTTAGCATTTATTGATGTTAAGTTGACTATGTCTAGATACAATTGATTCGGAGCCAAATTCAAAATGAAAAGTGGTGTTTGAGGCTTGAGTTGGCCGTGAAAGTTCGAGGTAAGTGTTTGGTCTAACCTTAGCTTGAGGGATTAGGAGTCGAGTCCTATTTACTATGCGGTAATTGTTGCGTACGACGTATAGGCATGGTGACGAGTATCTATACATTGGTGTCTAGCATTCCTATGAGTCTTTATATTGTGATTATCATGGCTTCATTGTATATTTCATGCCTTAATGGTAATTTCTAATTGTTGTATAAAGTTTGTGGAAGTAATAATGACCTATGAACATTGATGTGAAAGTGTAAGCGATAATTGAACCCCTAGAGCATTGGCTCGGGTTGTGAAGTGAATTTTAAAGTAAAAGTAAGAAAGAGAAAGAGATCATTATAGGGCCTCCCTTGCCGGGATATTGCTTTATTTGTTATCTCCCTTGCCGAGATGTTGATATTATTGATGTTGTTCCCTTGCCGAGACTTAATTGTTGAATTGTGTTCCCTTTTTGGGATTCTTATTATAATCTCATTTATATCCTTGCCTATTTTTTGTGATTGTTGTTTGGGCGAGGAAGAGAGTTAAAGAACGAAGGATGATGTCGTGCATTACTTTTTATGTGAGGAAAGAGTGTAAATCACGAAGGGTGATGTCGTGTATGATTGTGAGGAAAGAGTGTAAAGCAGGAAGGGTGATGCCGTGCCGCGTGATGTACCATTCCATGCCAATTTTATTGATTTTATGGTGAGGAAAGAGAGTAAAAGCACGAAGGATGATGTCATGCACATTTTTATTATATAATTGCTTTGGTGTGGACGAGAGTAAAAGCACTAAGGGTGATGCCGTGCATTTATTGACTTCTGATTCTTTGTTGATATTCGAGTTATGTTGTTTCTTTAGTTACTTGATGTCTTTCTATTTGGAATTGTTATCTCCCCCATAGTATGGTCCCCTCCCATATTGACTGGTTATTTTTGTACTTTCCCGTTGTATATAGTTGAACTGCACAGGTTTTTTGGTAGTCTGGTTCTAGCCTCGTCACTACATCGCTGAGGTTAGGCTAGACACTTACCAGCACATGGGGCCCGTTGTGCTGATACTATGCTCTGCACTATGTGAATATCCTGGAGCAACTTTTGGACCGTAGTGTGGAGGCTACCTTCAGTCCACGCGGAGATTCAAGGTAGACTTGCAGGCGTTCGCAAGCCCTAGCATCTCCCTTTATCCCTATTTCCTGTTTCATTTTCCTTTTATTCAGAAACAATGTACTGTAATTTCATTAGACTTTGTATATAGTAATCTTAGACAGTCTGTGATACTGTGACACCAGGTTATGGGAGGTTCAGGCTTGAGTATTTGTAATGGATTTAGATTTTATATATGTTATTGTTGTCTTCCACTTAAATTTGAATTTTTGGTATTATCACGTTATCGCCTTATATTTGTTAAAAAGAAATAATTGGTTAATCAAGTAATTAGATTAAATGTCTGGCTTGCCTATGTCATATTAGTAGGTTCCATCATGACTCTCGAGGGTGGAAAATCTAGGTCGTGACACAAAAGAACAATCTCTCAAATATAGATATCTGCCAACCGCTCTGAACAATAGGTAGTACACATAGGAATAAAGTGCACGGACTTGGTCAGACAATCCATAATCACCAAAATAGCATCGAACTTCCTCAAAGTCCATAGAAGTTGAACAACGAAGTCCATAGTGATCCTCTCCCACTTCCACTCAGGAATATCCATCCGCTGGAGCAAGCCACCTGGTCTCTTATGCTCATATTTCACCTGCTGGAAATTGAGACACTGAGCTACAAATCCCACAATGTCTTCCTTCATTCTTCTCCACGAATAATGTTGTCTCAGATCCTGGTATATCTTCACGGAACCCGGATAAATGGTATACCACGAGCTATGAGCCTCCTCCAGAATCAACTCTCGAAGCCAATCTACATTGGGCACACAAGTCCACCACTGCATCCTCAACACCCCATCATCACCGATGGTCACATCAGCATCATCATGCTGAACTCTATCCCTAAGGACAAGTAAATATGGATCATCATATTGGCGCTCTCTGATGCGTTCAAATAAAGAATATCGATAAACCACACAAGCCAATACCCCACTGGGCTCCGAAATATCCAACCTCACGAACCGATTTGCCAAGGCCTGAAAATCAAGTGCAAGAGGCATCTACCAAACTGGAATATATTCCAAACTCCCCATATTTACTGCCTTTCAGCTCAAGGCATTGGCCATCACATTGGCATTCCCCGGATGGTAAAATATAGTGATATCATAATCCTTAAGAAACTCCAACCATCTCCGCTGCCTCAAATTAAGATACTCTTGCTTGAACAAATGTTGAAGACTGCGATGATCGGTGAACACCTCACAAGATACGCCATATAAGTAATGCCTCCAAATCATTAATGCGTGAACTATTGCAGCCAACTCTAAATCATGAACATGGTAGTTCTTCTTATGGGGCTTCAACTAATGAGAAGCATAAGCAATAACTCTACCCTTCTGCATCAACACACAACCAATCCCTACTGTTGAAGCATCACAATACATGGTATATGAATCTAAAGTTGATGGCAAAACCAACACTGGAGCTGTGTTGAAAGTTGTCTTGAGCTTCTGAATGCTCTCCTCACATTCGTCCGAATATACAAATGGAGTACCCTTCTGGGTCAACTTAGTCAAGGGCGATGCGATAGATGAGAATCCCTAAACAAACCGGTGATAATAGCCTATCAAACCAAGAAAGCTGCGAATCTCTATAGCTGAGGACTGTCTGGGCCAACTCTGAACCGCCTCTATCTTCTTTGAGTCAACCTGAATACCCTAACTGGACACTAAGTTTCCCAAGAATGCCACTGAACCGAGCCAAAACTCACACTTGGAGAACTTTGCATAAAGCTTCTCCTCCTTTAATCTCTACAACACAACCCTTAAATGCTACACATGTTCCTATTGACTTCGCGAATATACCAGAATATCATTAATGAAGAGCATGATGAACGAGTTATGATAAGGCCAGAACACGTTGTTCATCAAATGCATGAACGTTGTTGGGGCATTGGTCAACCCAAAAGACATAACCAGGAACTGATAATGACCATATTTGGTCCTGAAGGCCATCTTAAGAATATCTGAATCCCTTAATTCAACTGGTGATAACCTAAATGGAGATCAATCTTGGAGAACACCCTCGCCCTCGAAGTTGGTCGAATAAATCATCAATACGAGGTAAAGGATAGTTGTTCTTAATTGTTACCTTGTTTAATTGCCTATTTTTAATGCACATTCTCATTGATCCACCCTTCTTCTTCACAAACAGAACCGGCACACCCCAAGGTGAAACACTAGGTCGAATGAACCCCTTATCAAGGAGTTCCTGAAGATGCTCCTTTAACTCCTTCAACTCCGATGGTGCCATATGATATGGCGGTATAGAAACGGATTAAGTGCCCGGCACCAGGCCAATACCAAAATCAATATCCCTATCCAGTGGCATGCCAGATAGGTCTACGGGAAATACACCAAGGAAATCCTTTACAACTGAAATAGAAACAATGATGGGAGTCTTAACTTGACATCCCTTACGAAGGAAAGATACGAGAGACAACCCTTCCCAACCATACGCTGGACCTTCAAGAAGAGATCAATCTACTAGGAACATAATCAGTCACACCTTGCCACTCGATCCGTGGCACACCCGGTATAGCCAATGTGACTGTCTTAGCATGATAGTCCAGAATAACATGACAAAGAGATAACAAATACATACCCAAAATAATATCGAAATCCACCATGCTTAATAATAATAGGTCAACTCGGGTCTCCAGACCCCTAATAGTCACCACACAGGGCCGGTACACATGGTCCACAACAACAGTATTACCCACCGGGGTAGATACATGAACAGGTAAAGCAAGAAACTCATGGGCGAACCCAAATAACGAGCAAAGTATGATGACACATAAGAAAAGGAAGATCTGGGATCAAATAATACAGAGCCATCTCTATAGAAGACTGAAACAACCCCTATAATAATAGCATCTAAAGAAATAGCATCGGATCTGCCTGGGAGAGCATAGAAATGAGCCTGACTGCGCCCTTATCGACCTCACCCTCTGAGGCGACCCCTGGATGACTGATCTCCAGTCTTAGATGGCTGGGAGGGTGATGGTAAAGCAAGTGGCGCTGAAGCCGATGACTGACCCCTCTACTAGGATGAACTAGCAAAACGACAAGGATACTACCTCCATATGAGGCCCATCTCGCCACACTCATAACAACTCCTTGGTGCTGGACAAGGGGCTGAAGGGAACCCTTTCTACCGGAGTGAGTAGCATATGCACTCGGCAGGGAAGATCCCTGAACTGAGGGAGCACGGGATGAACTATAAGCTAGAAAGGTACTAAGTGATGACTGGACCTGATGTGAACTGTGAGAACCATTATCCGATGACGCCCTACTATAACCAAGATGGGCGGGCTGAGCAGGCCTAAATGGACGGCTTTTGCCTTGCTGAAACTGGCCCCTTGAAGGAGAACCACTGTAACTACCAGATTCTCGAGGCCTCTTAGCCTCCCTCTCCTCTCGCTCCTGGTGACGAACAGACTCGAGCTCTTGAGAAATATCCATAACCTCCTCGAATGTAGCACCAGTCACCCTCTTCCTTGTCATAATAATACAGAACTGATAAGTAAGACCATCAACAAACCTCCTGATCCTCTCTTTATCTATTGGGACCAACCAGATGGCATGACGAGCCAACTCGGAGAACCTCAAATCATACTGCGACATGGTGATCTCCCCCTGACGCAACCACTCAAACTACCTACGTAGCTCCTCTTTGCGAGGTTGCGGTACATACTTCTCTAGAAAGAGAACGGAGAATTTCTACCAAGTAAAAGGTGCTGCACCAACAGGACTACGCCTCTCAAAATCCTCCCACCAAGTAAAAGTAGGTCCTAAAAACTGATAGGTAGTGAAAGCGAACCTGCTGGTCTCTAGAATACCCGCAGTACGAAGCATCCTCTAACACTTGTCCAAAAATCCATGGGCATCCTCGCCCTCTACACCACTGAAGGTCGGAGGCTGGAGCCTACCAAATCTATCTAACCTACGATGCTCATCCTCTGGCATAGCACGAACTACATAGTCCTGAACAAGTGCAACCAATTGGGTAGGGTGTGCCCCCGGTGTCTGAAGTCCCTACATGACCTGCTCAATTGTGAGAGCGGCTGGAGTCTGACTACCTCCCCAGCCTGAGAAGTATTTGTGGCTGTAGTGGATAAAACTGCGTGAACTAGGCCAGTGCAAACTGATTAGATCTGAGCCAAGTCCTCCTGAAGACCCAAAATTACAATGGGCACAGCTAGTGCTACTGGAGCGTCCAAAGTTGGGAGCTAGCCTTGAATTGGGGCAGCTGGTGGATCTACGGGTACTGCCCTTGCTGCTCTACCTCTACCACGACCACGACCGCATCCTTGGCCTCTAGTGACCACAGTTGGTGGCACTGGTGGTTGTCTACCATGTCTAGTAGCTCGTTCCCTCACCATCTTTGAGAGAATATAATAACATAAGTTTAGTACTCAGATCAACAAGTTTACACGACAAGAATTTTAAGAATATGAAGTTTTTCCTAATGGTTCTGCAACCTCTCAAGGATAAATACAGATGTCTCCGTACTGATCCGCGAAACTCTACTAATCGTGTTCATGACTCGTGAGACCTATGTAAACTAGGCTCAAATACCAACATGTAACGATCCTAAACCCAAACCCGTTCGTGATGGTGCTACTCGTGAAGACAAGGCCAACTAATTAAACCCAATTCACTTTCTGAAATAGTTAAACAACATAAAGCAGTCTAAAACATGATTTACTAATAATAAGTAGCGGATAATATCAATAAAGTGCGGAAGTACAACACAATACATCCCTATCCGGGGTGACACAAGTCACGAGCATCTATCAACATTGAATACTCAAATATAACTATGGAGTTTAACACTGAACTAAGGACATAAAATAAAGGGATATGGAGGAGCTCTGGCTGTGATTGCCTTTTATAGACAGGTAAGGTAAAGTAAACAAAGAGAAGTTCACACCTCGGGCACCATATCGACAAATTCAGCACTCGGGCAACATCTCAGAACAATATCAGCTTCTCGGGCTCAATGTCATATCACAATGGGTACCCGCGCTCACTGGGGGTGTGCAGACTCTTGGAGGGTCCCCTTATGGCCCAAGTACAACAACAAGCCATCTTGTGGAATCAAAACCAGTCCCTCAGCTTTATATCAGTCAAGTCACCTCGTGGCATACATATTTCAGGCCCTCGGCCTCAAATCAATATCAGTGTTTCCTCACAACATAGGCCATCAGCCTTACTCAGTCATAAATACTCCAAGCCCCTCAAGCAATAATAAAACAATGTTTCTCAACCCAAACATCATTTAAAATATCATTTAAGTCTTACAACTGAGTAAGCATGGCTGAACATGAAAATAGTGGAAAATAACATGATTGAGTTCAAGTAATAAGTCAAAACGGTGAGGAAATACAAATAAAAAGCCCCAAATGGTTCAAATAGTTGGCACTAGGCCCAAATATGGCATTCAACCCAAATAATGATGATTGCAAATAGTTTTCAATCAAATACGTGGAAAAATCATCAATTGGGATGACTAAGTCACAATCCCCAATAGTGTATGACCCCATGCTCGTCATCAAGCATGTGCCTCACCACAACATAGCACTACAATGTGCAATCTGGGGTTTCAAACCCTCAGAACATCATTTACAATCATTACTCACCTCGAACCGGATAAATCTCTAGCTCGCAATTCTTTTCTCCTCGAATCGGCCTCCACACGCATCAAATCTATCCAAAATTAGAATGAGGACATCAAAATATGCTAAGGTAATAAGGCCCAAGTAATAACAACCAATAAAGGGCACAAATCCTGAAATTATAAAAACCCAACCGCGGGGCCCATGTCTTGTAATTTAGAAATTTTCACAACAATATATTCCTTATCTCCCCACGAGTTCATACATGTCAAAAGTTCTCAAATCCGACCCCAAATGGTCCTCCAAATCCCAAATCAAAAGTCCAAATTTCCAAGCCCTAACTCTTCAATTTTTAGCTTAAATTTCCATGATATTCTAGGTGGAATTCACATAATCGATTTTTAAGTCCGAGAATCTTACCTTCAAATGATCCCCCTTGAATCCCTCTTCAATCTCCTTCAAAAATCTCCCAAAATGACCAACTAAGGAGGAAATAAGCCCTAAAAGCGCAGACAAGATGAGCTTAAAAACACTCTGCCTAGGCATATTTTCCTTCATCACGATCGTGGAATATCCCTCGCTATCGCGAAGAGAAAATCTTCAGCTCCCAAAATTTACTCTATGTGAATGCAATATAGCCTACGCGAGCGCGATGCCTAGGCGACTTAACCCTACGTGATTGCGGACACCTCTCCGTATTCACAATTAACAAAAACCAGCCAATCCCCTAGGTCCATTTAACTGTATGTGAATGCGACCACCTTCCCGCGTTCGCAATGAATAACCTTCCCACTCTATGTGATTACACGCCTCACTTCACGAACGCGAAGAACAACTGCACAGCCTCCTTAGAGCCTTCTATGCAATCGCGAGACTCCTTACGCGATTGCGAAGGGAAAATTCTTCCAGCAGTTGAACCTGCAATTTCTCAACTTCAAAATTATCAGAATGAACACCTGAAACTCACTCGAGGCCCCCGGGACCTTAACCAAAGTCACCAACATATCCTAAAACCTTTTTAGAACCTGTTCCAATCATCAAAACACCTCCAATAACATCAAATTACCCAAAACACCTCGGATTCAAGCCAAACTTTCTAAAATCTATTGAATTACGCTTTTGATCAAACACCCTACCAATCCACGTCTAAATGATCTAAAATTTTGCACACACATCCGAAATGACACAAAGGAACTGCTGCAATTCTCAAAATTCCATTCCAACGCCTACATCAAAATCTCGCCTACTAACCGAAAATCACCAAAATATCAACTTCGCCAATTCAAGCCTAAAACTACTCCAAAACTCATTTCGATCACACTCATAAGTCATAAATCACCTCCTGAAGCTAAGCGAACTATCAGAACTCACATCTAATCCCTCTAACACATAAGTCAATATCTAGTTGACTTTTCCAACTTAAACTTCCTTAAAAGAGACTAAGTGTTTCAAACCTTACCAAAATCATTTTAGATTCGATCCGACAAACCCGATACCACAAAACACAGATAACAAATCATAAAAATTGAAATGGTGGAAATGGAGCGGTAACCATGAGATGACTGACCGGGTCGTCACACGTGGACTCGACCCGTTTAGCCTATTTAGGCCGAAGCCCGGCCTATATTGCAACCTTAATGGATATTTGTTCTTGATAGTAACCTTGTTACACTTCCGATAATCTCTGCACATCCGCATCGATCCGTCCTTCTTCTTTGCAAAAAACACGGGTGCACTAGAAGGTGACACACTAGGTCTAATGAATCAATTATCAAGATCTTGCAACTATTCCTTCAATTCTTTCAACTCTGCCAGGGCCATACCGTATGGTGGAATAAAAATGGGATAAGTGCCCAAAACCAAGTCAAAGCAAAATTTGATATCTCTGTTAGGTGGATGCCCAGCAAATCTGTAAGAAACACCTCTAGGAACTCACGTACAACTTTAACCGAATCCATGGAAGTAACCCTTGCACTAATATCGAGGACGTAGGCAAAATATGCTAAACACCCTTTCTTGACCATACGTCAAGTCTTCACATATGAAATGATCCTGCTAGGGGAGTGACCAGGAGTCCCTCTCCACTCCAATCACGGCAACCCTGACATGGCTAAAATCACATTCTTGGCATGACAATCCAAGATATCGTGATAAGGTGACAACTAATCAATGCGCAAAATCACATCAAAATCCACCATGTGAAGGAATAGAAGGTCAACCCTAGTCTTTGTCACGACCCAAACTGATGGGCCATGAAGAGTGCTGAGTCCTACTTATCGAACACTCCTAAGCATGCGTCTAAGATATAAACATGGATTAAGGGTTGGTCATGTATAACATCTATCAATATATTGTTGAATTGCGTGAATAAAATACGTGAGCAAAATATGTCGAAAAGACATATATATATATATATATATATATATATATATATATATATATATATATATATATATATATATATATATATATATATATATATATATATATATATATATATATATATATATATACATGCAGAAGAACGGCAGGGCGAGTCGACAAGGCTGCTATAGACAACTATATATCCAAAACTAGAAGCTGACAAGGCCACATATTACTATACATGACTATCTACAAACCTCTAATAGAGTTGCAATTGTATAAAGGACGGTACTGGGCCCCGTCGTACCCATATCTACATACAAAAATAGTGTACTAAAACTAATAGCAGCTCCGGATCAAGTGGAGCACACCAACTCTCACTGATCAAGGATCCAAAAAGGGGGACCATCAGCATGTATACCTGCACCTACAAGCATAAAACGCATGCACCGGAAAATAGGGGCATCAGTATAAATAATATATTGAGTATGTAAGGCATGAAAATCAGTACATCAAAGACATAAAATAAACACAGAGTAAAGGAATCTTCTTGTAAGTCTAAAAAACTTTGTGAGTCCTGAAATATTTATAAAGTCATGCATGTACATATAAATGTCATATCGTCATAGGTACTTGTGTACATAAAATCATTAAGCCTATGAGGGTATCCCGTCATATCATATCGGAATTTTTGGGCGAAATCATCAAGATATACTAACTGATTAGTGGTGGTGCATATATAACACCATAACCTTTTTCCATATCCTATATACATATAATATATGTGTATATAACGTTATCTGGTAATGGGTATATATACATGTATAAATAAGTAAAATGCATAAGAAGTAAGTTAATAATATCTCTTGGAATGTCATAAGATCAATATGCCTTAGGATAAACTTTATCAACTGCGTATTTTTTCGAGACCCATGAACAAAAGATATAACAAGACACATGGGAAATTAAGAACATAGGTATCCCTTGTGCTTCTATGAATAGATTCATTTATGAAAGTAGTGTGTTTGCTCATTTAGTTTTGATTATATTATATGGATCATGCTAGAAGGAAAGAAGTGATATCCCTAACATACCAGTCCGATTCTCTTGACAATCCCTCTAACACACGTCAATCGTGAAGAAACACGTAACAGTGAGATCAAAATAGGAAAAAATCCGTATGATATTCTTGAGAAAGATTGCATCGTACTCCCTTAGAATCGCAAATCTCACAATGGTGTCGTATTATGAAGTTTCATATGAATTATTTTAGAGGCTCCATCCGTTACATAGCAAACATACACATCCCTCTTAATTCATGTAAGGAAAATCTCTTATCTTTGTGATTTGTGGGCCCCAATTTTTGTGGATTATTTTGCCCAAAAATCCCCTAAATATGCCACCTAATTACATACACCAAAGAGTCATTGTTACTCAAGCCCCTTTCTGCTATGTTGAGGGTGAGGTCTCCTTTAAGCCTATCCACCAAAAATCAATTACCTTGTTAATCTCCCACTAAAAATCAATTATTTACCAATTATCCACATAATTAAGAATTATCTCAAATTACTTAAAATACTAATCAGTTTTAAGAAACTTTTTACACCTTACTGTCATGGTCATATGGTACCTTGTATAGCACTAGTCCATAAATACAGGGTAATATTGATTAGACCGTATTTTATCCCAAATTGACAACCTTTAACGAAACTAATCTTCTTTGATTTAATTACCCTGTAACCTTTATGGTACTTACTTACCACCTGTTATAAATAACATAATTACTTATTATCTCAAAAATAATCTCATTCCCGAGACTATGTTGATTAACTTATGATGAAACTTTAACGTACAAAAACGCAAAATGTAGCAGTCTCATAGCTCCTGATAGTGACCAAACAATAATGATAGACCCGTTCCACCACAATAGAATCCCCAACGGGCGTAGAAACATAAATAGCAACACTCAAAGCATCAAGATACATATCCAAATATGACGAATAATAGGATGACATACAAAAAATGGAACATGAATCAAATAAAACTAATACATCTCTATGGAAAACCAGTACAATACCAATGATGACCAGATCAGACGACTCAGCCTCAGGTCTAGCTGGAAATGCATAGAAATGAAGCTTAGCCCTACAAATTATAACCCTACTTCTCGGAGGACCTCTCACTGGCTGGCATTCACCTCAAGGTGCCTAACCCCTACCTCTAGATGGCTAGGCAGGCCGCAGAGCAACTGGTGTTGGAACTATTGCACGAGTACCCTATTGTGTCATGTTGTACTGTGACTTGGGGCAAAACTCTATAACGTGCCTCGGTCGCCCACAAGTGCAACAAGCCCTCAACTAATATGAATGCTGACCCGAGAACTAATCATATTAACTTGAATTACCACCTTGATAATTGTAAATCGTAGGTGCACTAACAAGAGGTGAAGGTGAATTTTATGTTAGCTGCACCGAACGAGGTCAATAAGCATTGTGGCTACCTAAAAGACCATGAGGCACCTTAAGTGCTAACTGAACGAGCCTGATAGGATGAACTCTACCAAATGTACCCCTACCTCCGGACGAGGAACCACTGGAACCACCAAAATAATGAGGCCTCTTCTCAGATGTTGCCTTTCTACCTTGACCATGAATCTTGTCGATATGTCTAGCAATCTCCACAACTCGATTGAAAGAAATGACATCCTTGGTATCTTTGGCCATATGTACCCTGATACCATAAGTTAGACCATCTATAAATCTCTGCACCCTCTCCCTCTAGTAGGGATCTACCACACCCCAAACCTGGGGGCAAGATCGGCACTTGGTGCCTCACCTATCCTCAGATACCAACTTGTGACCAAGAAACTCTGAACATATAATGTCATACTTTGGCCATGAGCCACATTTCAATATAATTGCAAATACTAACTAAATATCAATATAAAGATGGGCATATAAGACCGTCATAACCACTGCAGCTAATAAACAAACAAAATGTACATAAAAGGCCTACAATCCCAGCATACTGCATTAACTGATAGAATATGTCTACAAACCTCTACTGATGGATATACTATGATCGGAACAAAGCTCTGACCTACTCATAATATATATATATATATATATATATATATATATATATATATATATATATATATATATATATATATATATATATATTTATACAAAGATGTACGTAAAGCTCTATACCCGGAAACTCTGAAGAGTGTGGAGCTTACAGATCAAGCTGAACTTGGGCAACACCTAATAAGGAGGTCTACTCGTCTGTCTGTCTTAACCTACACGCATGAAATGCATCGCCCCCAAAAAAGGATGTCAGTACGAAATAATGTACCGCGTATTTAAGGCAATATACTAATAGTTGAACTGAACTTATAATATAATAACTGCAAGTAGCTGGAAGTCAACGATAATCTAAAGATATGCTTGCCTGCTGATATTGGCGCAAGTCTCTCAATATAGTAAGTAAAATAATTGTGCGACCCTATATATATATATATATATATATATATATATATATATATATATATATATATATATGTCGTAGTAGGCTCGCTCATAGGCGCTCGGCCATACTGGCTCTGTATCTCGACCAACTAGGCTCACTCATAGGCGCTCGGCCATAGTAGGCTCGATATATAACTTACTATCTGAATAGAGGTTTCCCAATAAGGGCCTACCCATCGATTATAGCTCGATGATAATGAAAATATTGTAATACTATATATATAGACTCTCTGCTCTCTTGACTAGAAAAAGGGAATACTCAATTGAATATGAAGTCTCAGTAAGTAGAATATTCCAAAATGAACGAAGGACTTAGCCTTAATATACCTGAAGTAGAAAAAAATCCGTATGATATTCTTGAAGAATGTGGCACTATACATCCTTAGAATCGCCAAATCTCATGTTGTTAGATTTTTTTGTTGAGGAAATCACGTTATCAATGTAGTAATTTGATTGAATTGCTTTGAAAATGAAGTTTATTAAATGCCTATAAGAGTGGCTAACGCCCTTTTGTCACTTCTGATTGTAAGAATATGGAAAATATATGTCATGAAATGAATACGTACTAATACATTAGTTGTCACCTAATAAAGATTGATCAAGGGTCATATAGTTAAAGAGTGGCTTGCTGCCATGTTACTCTTTTCCATCTTTATCCAAATATTAATTGTATAATATATCATTACCTAATAATTAATTAATTATTCGTATAATTAAGAATTATCTCAAATTACTTAAGATTTTATTTATTTTTTATACACTTTATAAATCCTACTATCATGGTCATATGGTACCTTGTATGGTATTAGTCCATAAATATCGGGTATCACTGCTTGGCCCGTATTTTATCCCAACATGCCAAACTTGGACGAAAATTCATTTTCCTTGACTTGTTTCCCCTCTCACCTTCATGAATTTACTCATCACTTGTTTGAAATAGCATAATCCTTATAATCTCCAAATAATCTTTTTCTTGGACTGATGTCAATTACCTTACGACAAATTCAACGTACAATACTACATGGTGCAACATCATCATAATTTAATACTACTAAGCATAACATTATCATAATGTAATACTGCAAGGCGTAACATCATCATAATATAATAATGAAGGATGAAATATATTGTGGGGCGTAACATAATCCCCCCCCCCCTGGAACATTCATCCTCGAATGTTGACTGATGCTCTTATAGTTTTCATAACTTATAGCTCTTATGAATACCTTAATACTTTCCTTGCCATTTAGGTAGTTGTTCTGTGAATAAATCCAAAGGCCAGGACATTCCCCCCTTTAGGCCTCTTTCTGACGCCATGACTTATGATCAAATTCCTTCTAATCTTGTAACTGTTGCTACCTCCTAACATGCAACCTCTATGATACTGACCTTGTTGGTGTGCCTATGTGACTCCTCTCTTGTCTTTCCTCCAGCTTTCATCCAATCTCTAGGTTTGACTTTGTGAATATATACAAAATTACGTCAAGTCGAGGTCTGCTACCAAACTCCAGGTTACTCTCGTTGCTTGTCCTATATGCATAAATCTAAGTTCTTTAATGCCCCCTTATTACTGTTCATCTTAATAATGGCTGCCTAATCTCATCTCATACTTAGTAACTTTTATCCATCTATTGTTCATTCATCTTAATACTGATAACTTGATCTCTTATGTACCACTACCGCTAGGGCTCACGTCTCATCGGGGAACATCTAAAATGATTAGACTGATCCATATGGGGCGATATTATACTTCCATAACCGTATTTCATAGAACTACAATGTATCTTACCTTATGTGGGTATCTTAATCATGTACATTCATAAAATCATTACTCCATCGTGGCCCAAAAGGCATCCCTCATCTATCATAATTAGCCCTTTATTCTATTACCAGGGCAGCTGTCACGACCCAGATTTCCCAATCTTAAGAAATCGTGATGGCGCCTACTAGGCAAGCCAATTATTAATTACAACTCCTTAACCACATAATCTTTTTTAATATTTATCAACAATAAGATGAAAGCAAAAGATTCAACTAAACAAGCGGAAGACTTAATATTAATGAAAACAAATAACAATACGGGAGTTCATCATCATCTCTACCCCAAAATCTGGTGTCACATAACTCACGAACTACTAAGATTCACTAAATACAATGTCTGAAAGAAAGTGTAAATTGTTTGTCTCAAAATACATGAGCTACAGACGGAAATAAAGATAGAGGAGACGCAGATTTATGCGGACGCCTTCAAGGCTACCTCAGTAACTCACTGGAATGAAGGCTCGCTCCCAGGCTACTGCTGCTTCTCAAAAACTGCTCCAATATCTGCACATAAGTGGAGAGTGTAGCATCGGCACAACTGACCCTATATGCTGGTAAGTATCTGGCCTAATCCCCGCGAACCATTGACGAGGCTAGGACCAGACTCCATATAAACCTGTGCAGTTATATAATATACGGCAAGGAAATAATAGGAAATAACAAGTAAAAGTAGGGAGGGTAAAGCATGCTCTGGGATAGAAAAATGAACAAACTTCTCAGAACTGACAAAGAACCCACTATAAAGCTACTAACACGAATAAAAATATATAAAACAACTTTCATTTAAATGCTCATCTCGTTGCAGGCGTGCAACCCGATCCCATTTCTCAATATCTAGTGGTAGGCGTACCACCCGATCCCATTTCAATCAATGTCTTGTGGTAGGCATACCACCCGATACCATTTCATCATAATTGTGGTAGGCATACCACCCGATCCCATTTCGTCATAACTTGTGGTAGGCGTACCACCCGATCCCTTATCATCATAACTTGTGGTAGGCGTACCACCCGATCCGATTTCATAATAACTTGTGGTAGGCGTACCACCCGATCCCATTTCATCATAACTTGTGGTAGGCGTACCACCTGATCCCATTTCATTATAACTTGTGGTAGGCAGACCACATGATCCCATTTTGATCCAACACAATACACAAAATAATCCCGGCAAGGGAACAAGACAATGTAATAACTTCCCAGCAAGGGAATACAATAACAACAATTCAAATATCCCGGAAAGGGAGAGTCAGCTATAACCAATCCTATTCAATTTCTTCTCGGCATAGTTAAAACCAATGCTCAGTATCAAGGATTTATCAATCAAGGCATTTATAGAATCAATTAATACACAACTATCAATAAGACCCACGTTCATGCTCGACACCAATATATGGATACTCGTCACCATACCCATACGTCGTGCACAACACAAACACGTAGCAAAGACGACTCAACTCCTAATCCCTCAAGCTAGGGTTAAACCGAACACTTACCTCGATGTTTCAAACTCAATTCAAACCTCAAAGTATGGCTTTACCCCTTCCTTCCACCAACAAACCACACGAATCTAGTCACAAATCACTTTATTACATTAATAAATACTATTGAAATCAAACCCAGAGCATGAAAATAAGTTTTTACAAGGTTTTATCCAAAAGGTCAAAAATGCCCTCGGGCCCACATGGTCAAAATCCGAGGTTCGAACCAAAACCCGATTACCCACTCCCCCATGAACTCAAATATATGATTCATTTTGGAATTGGACCTCGAATTGAGGGCCAAAACTCCCAATTTTAGAAAACCTAGGTTCTACCCGAAATTCCCGAATATCCCCATTAAAATCTTTGATTTGAAGTTGAAATAACGTTAAAAGATGTTAAGGAGTGGGGAAAATAGTTTAGAAATCACTTACCAATCGTTTTGGAGAAGAATTGTTTGAAAAATCTCCTCTTATGTTCTTGGGGTTTTGAAAAGTGTAAAATAACTAAAAATCACGTCTCTTTATACCCTCCTAGAAGTCCCAGCACGGAGCGCGCAAAAAGGACCGCGGCCGCGCTAGTCCTCTGAGACTGCCTACGAGAACGCATGAATGACCGCGGCCGTGTGGCTTCCACCACGGACAGCACCAAATTGATCGCAGCCGTGCTGGACCCTCTGTGGCTGCACACATTTTCACACGGGCCGTGCTAGTGGGTTCCGAGACCTACAATATTACAACTCTCTGATTCTTCCAACGTGAACCGCACTGATAGGAAGCGAAGCGGCGCAGGCTAACCTGGGACACTGCTATTTTTAAGTCTAAAACCTCCCGGAACCTATTCAAAACGCACCCGAGCCCTCGGTGCTCCAAACCAAACATACATACCACCTCAAAAACATCCCACTGACTCATTCGTGCGATCAAATCGCCAAAATAACATCATATATATAGAATTAAGCCCCAAGGCTTAATATTTCTTTTAGTTCTTTCATGAAACACAAATTTTTTATTTTAAGTCCGAAATACGTCAAATGACTTCACTTTTTAACCAAGCTTTACCTAAAGCGCTTAAATCACATATGCAACTTGTACCGAGCGCCGGAACCAAAATACAAGCCCAATACCATTATCTTTTAATCAATTTCATTTTCTAATTCCTTTAGATATTTTCAGGAAATAATTTCACATAAAAATTCATTTCTCGGTCTTGGGGCCTCGGAATTCGATTTCGTGCGTACCCGCAAATCCCATATTTTCTTACGGACCCTCCAAGACCGTCAAAACGCGGGTCCGGGTCGTTTACGTAAAGTGTTGACGAAGTCAATATAGTCATGTTAATATCCAAATTCATCATTTTCTCACAGAATTCATATTTAAGCTTTCCGGTTACTCGCCCGGAGTTTGCACGCATATCGAGGCAACCTTCAATGAGGTTTTCAAGGCCTCGGAGACACATAATGAGTAAAGAAATAGGTGATCACCCTTTGGGTCATCATATTCTCCACCTCTAAAATAACCTTTAATCCTCAAACGGACAGAAGAAAGAAGTGCCTGAGTCGGGAAATAGATGAGGATAACGGCTACGCATATCGGACTTGGACTCCTAGGTCGACGCCTCAGAAGGCTGACCTCTCCACTGAACAAGCACAGAAGGAAAACTCTTCGACCTCAACTATCGAGCCTGCCGGTCTAAAATATCCACCGTCTCCTCCTTATAAGACAGGGCCTTGTCCAACTAGATAGTGCTGAAATCCAACACGTAGGATGGATTGTCGTGATACTTCCGGATCACAGAAACATGAAACACTAGGTGCACGGCTGACACACTAGGTTGTAGGGAAATCGATAAGCCATTTCTCCCACACGATCAAGAATCTCAAACGGACCAATGAATCTAGGGCTAAGCTTGCCCTTCTTCCAAAATCTCATCACGCTCTTCATAGGCGACACTTGGAGTAGTACTCGCTCACCAACCATGAAAGCCACATATCGAACCTTGCGATATACATAACTCTTTTGCCTGGACTGAGCCGTCTGAATCCTATCCTAAATGACCTTGACCTTATCCAAGGCCTCCTGAACTAAATATGTACCCAATAACCGAGCCTCTCTTGGCTCAAACCATCCGACTGGAGACCAATATCGCCTACCATACGATGCCTCAAAAAGAGCCATCTGAATGCTGGACTGGTAGCTGTTGTTGTAGGCAAACTCTTCTAACGGTAAAAACTGGTCCGAAGAGCCTCCAAAATCAATGATAAAGGCTCGGAGCATATTCTCCAATATGTGAATGGTCCGCTCGGACTGCCCGTCCATCTGAGGATGAAATGTCGTGCTCAACTCAACCTGGGTGCCCAACTCTTGCTGAACAGTACTCTAGAAGCGCGAGGTAAACTGCGTACCCCGATCTGAAAGGATAGATACCGGCACCCCGTGAAGGCAAACAATATCTCTGATATAGACCTCAGCTAACCTTTCAGATGAATAAGTGGCTGCAACAGGAACAAAATTCGCTGACTTGGTCAGCCTATCAACAACGACCCAGATCTCATATAAACTTCTTCCGGGTCAACGGGAGTCCAGTAACAAAATCCATAATAATCCTTTCCCACTTCCACTTAGGAAGCTCAATCCTCTAAAATAGTCCACCAGGCCTCTGATGCTCATACTTAACCTGCTGACATTTCAAACATTGATCCACATATGCAACAATATCTTTCTTCATTCCGCGCCACCAATAGTGCTGCCTTAGATCCTGATACATCTTTGCGGCCCTCGGGTGAATAGAATACCGAGAACTATGGGCCTCCGCTAAGATCAACTCCCCATCAACATTGGGCACACAAACTCACCCCTGCAATCTCAAGATACCATCAACACCTAAGGTCTTCTTCTTGGCACCTCCACGATGTACCGTGTCTCTCAGGACATACAAATGGGAATCATCAAACTGATGCTCAGGGATACGCTCTAACAATGAAGAGCGAGCGACCATGCAAGCTAACACTCGGCTAGGCTCAGAAATATCCAATGTCACAAATTGATTGGCCAAGGCCTCAACACCCAAAGCAAGCTGTCTCTGGCTGACTGGCTATAAGCAAAACTACCTATGCTGGCGGACTTCCTACTCAAGGCATCGGCCACTACATTGGCCTTCCCCAGGTGGTACAAGATAGTAGCATCATAATCTTTCAGCAACTCCAACCACCTTCTCTGCCTCAGATTCAACTCCATTTGTTTGAATGATACTGAAAACTCTTGTGATCAGTGTACACCTCACACGATACACTATACAGATAATGCCTCCAAATTTTCAATGCATGAACAATGGCTGCTAACTCCAAATCATGAACCGGATAATTCTTCTCGTGGTTCTTCAACTGCCTCAAAGAATAGACAATGACTCTGCCATTCTGTATCAATGCTGCACCAAGCCCAATACAGGAAGCATCACAATAAACTGTATAAGGCCTTGAACTATGGGAAAAACCAATACCGGTGCTGTAGTCAGAGCTATCTTGAGCTTTTGAAAGCTCTCCTCACACTCATTTGACCATCTCAACTGAGCACCCTTCTAGGTCAACCTGGTCATAGGGGCTGCAATAGACAAGAACCCATCCACGAACCGACGATAGTAGCCTGCTAACCTAAGAAACTCCAAATCTCTGTAGCTGAAGCTGGTCGAGGCCAGTTCTTTACTGCCTCAATCTTCTTGGGTCCACCTGAATACCCTTTGCCGAAACAACGTGACCCAAAAATGCGACCGAACTCAACCAGAACTCACACTTTGAGAACTTAGCATATAGCTGGCTATCCTTCAAAGTCTGAAGAGCCACTCTGAGGTACTGCTCGTGCTTCTCCTGGCTATGGGAGTACACCAAAATATAATCAATAAAGACTATGGAGAACATGTCCAAATATGATCTGAACACTCGGTTCATCAACTCCATGAATGATGCTGGGGCATTGGTTAGCCCAAATGACATGACTAAGAACTCATAATGCCCATACCGAGTGCGGAAAACTGTCTTAGGGACATCGAATGCCCTAATCCTCAGTTGATGGTAGTAAGATCTCAAGTCAATCTTGGAAAACACCCTGGAACCCTAAAGCAAGTCAAACAAATCATCAATCCTTGGTAGTGGATACTTATTCTTAATCTTGCTCAATTGGTGGTAGTTTATGCACATCCTCATCAATCCGTCCTTCTTCTTGACGAATAACACCGGCGCGGTCCACGGCGAAACACTAGGTCTATTGAAACCCTTTTCCAGTAAATCCTGCAACTGGTCCTTTAACTCATTCAGCTCTAGCGGGGCCATACAATATGGCAGGATAGAAATAGGCTGGTTATCCAGAGCCAAATCAATACAGAAACCAATGTCCCTGTCAGGTAGCATGCCCGGTAGGTTTAAAGGGAAAACATCGGGAAACTCCCGAACAATGGGAACAGAATCAATAGAGGGGACCTCAGCACTGGAATCATGGACATAAGCCAAATAAGCCAAACACCCCTTCTCGACCATATGTCGAGCCTTTACATATGAGATAACACTGCGAGTGGAATGACCAGGAGTCCCTCTCAACTCTAAATGGGGCAAATCTGGTAATGTTGAGGTCACATTCTTGGCATAGCAATCCAAGATAGCATGATACGGGGACAACCAATCCATCCCTAATGTGACATCAAAATCGACCATGTCTAAAAGCAACAAATCGACATGGGTATCAATACTTTCAAACACTACAACACAGGAATGATGAACTCGATCGACCACTATAGAATCACCCACCAGGGTAGATACATAAACAGGAATACCCAAAGCATCACTAGGCATGACCAAGCATGGTGCAAAATAGGACGACACATATGAATACGTAGACACAGGGTCAAATAGCACTGAGGCATCTCTATCACAGACCGGAATAGTACCTGTAATAACTGCATATGAATACTCAGCCTGTGGCTTGGCCGAAAAAGTATAGCATCGGAGTTGGGCCCCACCTCCCTAAAGCACATCTCTAGGATGGCTGGCTGCTAGCTGGCCTCCTCCTCTGGCGGCCTGAGCTATACCTCTATGACCTCTACCTTCACCCCTAGCACCTCTGCCCATGCCTCTAGCCGGCTGGGCAGGCTATAGGGCATTTGGTGCTTGTACTATGGCATGGGAACCCTGCTGTGAAGAACTACTCGAAACTCGAGGACAATACCTAGCGATGTGCCTCGTTTCGCCACAAGTAAAACAAGCTCTCGGCTTCTGGGACTGGTGAACCTGGAAACTCTAAAGTGGTGGTGCAATGATAGGTGTTGATGGTGCACTCTAAGGCTGATGGTCGAAATAATGCGGTTGAGAACCACGACACTTGAAGTACCCTAAGAAATCTGGAGTGCTGACTAGAAGGGTATAGGAGGATGACCCCTATCGTATGAATCTCTGCCTCTAGATGAGGCAACACTAAATCGGCCTGACTGACGGGGTCTCTTGTCTTCCCTATGTCCACCCCCTGAGACAGAACCATCTCGACTTTGCGGGCCACATTGGCTGCCTCCTGAAAGCTGATCTCACTACTAGTCTCCCTAGACATCTGGAGATGAATCGGCTGAATCAAACCATCAATAAACCTCATCACCCTCTCCCTCTTTGTGGGAAGTATGACAAGAGCATGGTGAGCTAGATCGATAAACCTAGTCTCATACTGAGTGACCGTTATAGAACCCTGCTGGAGGCGCTCAAACTGCCTTGATAAGCATCCCAGTGTCAAAGAAGGCAACCCTGTGGGTCTAGCTAAATAAAAATCCCTCCACCAAGTCTTGGCGGATCCAGATAGGCGAAATGCGGCAAAATCCACTCCATTGGACTCAACAATGCCCATGTTCCGAAGAACCTCGTGGCAACTATATAAGAAATCTCGGGGATCCTAAGAAAAAGCACAATTGAACATAGAAGGGAAGAGCTTGGTGAACCTATCCAACCTCCACATGGCATTTGTAGACATAGCCGCTCCACCGCCTATCTGAGCAACCACTCCTGGCTGAACAGCCATAGCTGGCTGCACCACTGGAATCTGAACCTGGGGAGCTACCTGCTCCGGAGTACATATAGCAAGAGTCTAAACTCCTGCTCTAGCCTGAGAGTTCGTTGGTGCTACTGGAAGCAAACCGCTCGAGTGACGCTTTCCATAAGGCCTACCAATCTAACAAAAGTGTCTTGAAGAACTAGGGTGGCTATGAACCCCTCTGGAACCTGAGGTGGGCCTACCAGAACTGTTGGAGCTAGGGCCGAAACTTCCTTTTCAAAATCAACCTGAGGCTATGCCACGGTTCTGCTGCTCGGGGCTGAGCTCTACCCCTACCCCGGCCTCTAGCACGGCCTTGGCCTCACCCTCTACCTCTAGCGGGGGCTGCCTGGGGCTCAGACTGCTGAACGGAAGATGTGGAAGAGCGTATTCTCGCCATTTACAAAGAACAAAGTAAAAAAGACAATCAGTATTTGAGAAACAGAACCGCACGACAAGAAGGAACAATGTGAAATTTTCCTAACTCGGTAGCCTCTAGGGGATAAATACAAATGTCTCCGTACCGATCCCTCAGACTCTACCAAGTTTAATTGTGAATTGTGAGACCTATGTAACCTAGTGCTCTGATACCAACTTGTCACAACCCGGATTTCCCAACCTTCGGGGATCATGATGGCGCCTACTAATGGGAGTTAGGAAAGCCAATTATTAATTACAACTCCTTAACCACATAATCCTTTTTAATATTTATCAAAATTAAGATGAAAGCAAAAGATTCAACTAAACAAGCGGATGACTTAATATTAATGAAAACAAATAACAATACGGGAGTTCATCATCGTCTCTTCCCTAAAATCTTGTGTCACATAACTCACGAACTACTAAGATTCATTAAATACAATGTTTGAAAGAAAGTGTAAACTGTTTGTCTTGAAATACATGAGATACCAACGGAAATAAAGATAGAGGAGACGTTGATACCTGCGGACGCCTGCAAGGCTACCTCGGTATCTCACTGGAATGAAGGCTCGCTCCCAGGCTGTTGTTGCTGCTCAAAAACAGCACCAGTATCTGCACATAAGTGCAGAGTGTAGTATCAACACAACTGACCCTATGTGCTGGTAAGTGTCTGGCCTAACCCCCGCGAAGTAGTGACAAGGCTAGGACCAGACTCCATATAAACCTGTGCAGTTATATAATGTACGACAACGAAATAATAGGAAATAACAAGTAACACTGGGGAGGGGAAAACATGCTCTGGGGATAGCAAAATGAACAAAATTCTCAGAACTGACAAAGAACCCACTATAAAGCTACTAACACGAATAAAAATATCTAAAATAATTTTCACTTAAATGCACATCTCGTTGCAGGCGTGCAACCCGATCCCATTTCTCCATATCTCGTGGTAGACGTACCACCCAATCACATTTCAATAAATATCTTGTGGTAGACATACCACCCGATCCCATTTCATCATAACTTGTGGTAGGCGTACCACCCGATCCCATTTCATCATAACTTGTGGTAGGCGTACCACCCGATCCCATTTCATCATAACTTGTGGTAGGCATACCACCTGATCCCATTTCATCATAACTTGCGGTAGGCATCATAACTTGTGGTAGGTGTACCACCTGATCCCATTTCATTATAACTTGCGGTAGGCGTACCACCCGATCCCATTTCATTATAACTTGTGGTAGGCATACCACCTGATCCCATTTTGATCCAACACAAAACACAAAATAATCCCAACAAGGAACAAGACAATGTAATAACTTCCTGGCAAGGGAATACAATAACAACAATTCAAATATCCCGGCAAGGGAGAGTCAACTATAACCAATCCTATTCAAGTTCTTATCGGCACAGTTAAAACCAATGCTCAGTATCAAGGATTTATCAATCAAGGCTTTTATAGGATCAATTAATAATTCACAACTAATATTTTAAGACCCACGGTCATGCTCGATACAAACATATGGATACTCTTCACCATACCCATACGTCGTACACAACACAAACACGTAGCAAATACGACTCAACTCCTAATCTCTCAAGCTAGGGTTAAACCGAACACTTACCTCGATACTTCAAACTAAATTCAAACCTCAAGTATGGCTTTACTCCTTGCTTCCACCAACAAACCGCTCGAATCTAGTCATAAATCACTTTATTACATTAATAAATAATATTGAAATCAAACCCAAAGCATGAAAATAAATTATTACAAGGTTTTATCCAAAAGGTCAAAAATGCCACCGGGTCCACATGGTCAAAACCCGAGTTTGGAACAAAAACCAGATTACCCACTACCCCATGAACTCAAATATATGATTCATTTTGGAATTGAACCTCGAATTGAGGGCCAAAACCCCCAGTTTTAGAAATCCTAGGTTCTACCCGAAATTCCCAAATTTCTCAATTAAAATCTTTGATTTGAAGTTGAAATCATGTTAAAAGATGTTAAAGAGTGGGGAAAATAGTTTAGAAATCACTTACCAATCATTTTGGAGAAAAAGAGTTGTTTGAAAAATCGCCTCTTATGTTTTTGAGGTTTTGAAAAGTGTAAAACGACTAAATATCCCGTCTCTTTATACCCTCCCAGAAATCCCAACGCAGACCGCGTAAAGAGTACCACGGCTATACTGGTAGATCTGAAGGTTGTTGGTCCTCTAAGACTGCCTATACGAACTGTGCATGAATGACCGCGGTCGTGCAGCTTCCACCACAGACAGCGCCAAATGGACCGCGGCCGCGCTGGACCCTCTACGGCCGCACACGTTTTCACGCGGGCCACGCCAGAGGGTTTTGAGACCAAAAATATTACAACTCTCTGATTCTTCCAGCGCAGACTGCACTGATAGGGAGCACGGCCTCGCTGGATAACCTGGAACACGTGTATTTTTAAGTCTAAAACCTCCTGGAACCAATTGAAAACTCACCCGAGCCCTCGGGGCTCTAGACCAAACATACACACCACCTCCAAAACATCCTACAGACTTACTTGTGCGATCAAAACGCCAAAATAACATCATATACATAAAATCAAGCCCCAAGGCTTAAGATATCTTTCAACTTTTTCATGAAACACAAATTTTCCATTTTAAGCCGAAATACATCAAATGACTTCCATTTTAAACCAAGCTTTACCGAAAGCGCTTAAATCATATATGCAACTTGTACCGGGCATCGGAACATAAATACGAGCCTGATACCATAGTTTTTTAATCAATTTCACTTTCCTATATCAGAAAATAATTTCACATAAAAATTCATTTCTCGAATTTGGGGCCTCGGAATTTGATTCTGAGCATACGCCCGAATCCCATATTTTTCTACGGACCATCCGGGACCGTCAAATCGTGGGTGTGGGGCCGTTTATCCATAATATTGACCGAAGTCAATGTTAGTCATATTAATATCCAAATTTATCATTTTCTCACATAATTCATATTTAAACTTTTTGGTTACTCGCCCGGACTGTGCACGCCGATTGAGGCATCCCTAAATGAGGTGTTCAAGGCCTCGGAGACATATAATGAGTAAAGAAACAGGTGATGACCCTTTGGGTCGTCACAGCAGTGTTCCACCTCTTCAAAATACTACTAGTCTTAGACTCATCTGAGTTCATTCAGGTTATAGTGTGCTTTCTATAATTTAGAGAAACTATCAGCTGTCTCGTTTTCATGGGTTTTAATCCTAAGGACTTATCTAGTCTCGTCACCTTCTTACTCGCCCTCTCTTATCCTCTCTTTTGTCTTCGTAAAACCTTGTCGCTTTACCATACTTTAGCTTACGATCTACACATATCCAGTTATATTAATCGCAACATTCCTTCAACTTGCTTGCACTATAGATTTCGTTTTGTTATTCTGGAAAGCCAAGCAAGACATCACATCGTCTTTAACTCTTCTTTACTTTCTTAACCAGACCTCTCAGTACCTAGAAACCATGGGCTTGAAAATATGTAACTGATGACGTCGCTATCACTTATAAATACTGTATTCCAGCGCTTCTAGACTTCTATTTGAAGTATGAACTATTCATAACCTTATGATTTTGAGTATCTCATACGTTTTCCACCTTTACCTTACTTACCTTAACGTTGTGCATCACATCTTCTATCTCTTGCATGACCTTCCTTCTACACAGGTATAATTCACATCCACGACTTGAATCTCTATTGCAATACTTGCACCTTTGGTGTATACATAATCCGGTGGGAGTTTCATACTGACTTCTTGTGAGGCTGGTATTCTTTTGACGCCCTTATAGTATATGGCTATTGTACTATCTGTCTTGTATCTCTTATATTTAAGAGCCTCAATCATGAGGTCTATAATTTTCTGGGTCCAACAATCAGACTCCTGATTTACTTAGTTGGTGTAACTCTTGTGTTTCCTCTTCCCGCTGATCAACCTTTATGTAGGATTAAACTATCTTTCAATTTGTGGCTCATGGAATTAGTTATTATTTAGCCCTTTATAGAAGTCATGGAATATCCATGATATAATCTTCGAACAATTCAATCCCTTGTCTATGTCCTAGGCTCAATTCTTTCTTTTAACCTATACCAGAATCTTCTACAGCTGTATGATTATCAATATATATGTCACATGGATAATACTTCCAAATCTGAGGTGCATTCATTATGTAATTAACTCTAGATCATTGATCGAATAATTCCTTTTGTTCTTTCTCAGCTTTCTTTAAATACAAGGAATTGCTTATCCTGGTTGTTCTGCCACTCGTTGCATGAATACTTGGCTTATTTTAGTGCCCACGCATATTGGAATTCCATACAACCCATATGATCATGAATATCACCTTTTGATTTTGATATATATATATTTTCTTTTTCCCGTTCATTAGCCACGATAGGTGCCACTTTCTGATGGAGTGTAAAATATTTTTTTGTAATACTATTAATACATGACCATTTCCTCTTTAGGTCACTGTGCTTAGGTTAGAGCTTTCTTCCTTAGTTCCTCCGCTAGTCTTTCATTGTAGTACTTAGGGAGGACCCTCTGATTCTTGCAAAGCTACGAGCTTATTACATCGTATACTCTACGAGATTTTTGATGTTTGTACTCACATATAAAATTCCTTAGTTACTTACCTCCATACTTATATGCTTGTACAATTGCTCCTGAACTAAAGTTCCGACTGTCTTCCCTTAACACTCATACGGTATCTTTAACTACACTAACTTTTATCTGAATATTTCTCAAGGTCACAATGTCATATATGCGAGATTGAATTCCCCATGTTGGTGTTCACTCCGTTTATCTTGTATGATCCATTAATTGTATATCCTCTTATCTAGCAATAACTAGGCTCTTCCTGAATCAACCATTAACCATTGGCCCACTATCATATCAATATTCCGTATAATATTTCTTGAGTTATTTCCTGTGTCGTAACTTATGTCTCGTACTGGATCCTTATTTATCAATAATATCTGGGTCAAGAACCCTTATTTCCTTTCCTTGATGTCGTGTTTGCCTAAGATTCTGGAATGATAGCATATTTGTAGGCTTTGAATAAGTGCAATCTCTTCCCTTTTTCATTTATTTTTTATCGCATTCTTCCTATACTCTTCCATAATTACTAGAACCATTTAATTCTAACGTAATGCTACATTACTCCATATTCCCCCCCTTTAGGGGAGTGCTAAGATTTAGCACTACGAAGATCTACCTATAATTGTTTTACCGCTTCATCTTTGGCGTCTTTTCACATCATCGATGGCCTTTACTCGCCTTGTGCTAATCCTTCTGTACCAAGGATAACAAAATTCCCTACTTACAAGGGTGATACCTAGTGTAGCTGGCACACCCAGTTTTTTAAGCTTAACTTTGTCCCTTGCTTTCTTTAGGGAAGCGTCTGTCCGACTAACCATTCTTTGAATTTGTCATGAATCTTCTTCTATTTTCCATTCTATTATTGCCAGAACGAAATCAAATTCTCATGATGCTGATTATTATAAAATTACCCTATCCTTACTTCATATTTAGGTTATCTTGTTCGCCAATCCATACTGGTTTATATTATTCTAGAGTCTAACTTTTCCTTTTGATAATTGCATTATAGTTGCGAACTTATTTTTCAAAATGAAGATGTGACTTTATAACCTATATTCTTTTGTGGCCTCAAGACGTATCACCTCTCGCATTTTCTTTTACTTGACTATAGACTCTGTAATACTGTCATATTTTGATCTACCGTTATCATCCATGTATCACATCATACTCATAATGCTTCCTTGTCTCTCTTCTTATTTCCCTGCTAATATTCATGCCCATCCCTTTCTTTTGCAACTTCAAAAAGACATCCTTTTTCTTTTAGCTCCCCTTGCTTCATTCATTGGCTCTTCAATTTGCTCAACGTTTTTGCTCCACTAGGGATGCGAGCCACAACAAGGTAGTATTTATCCCTTACCAACCATCTTTCTAAATGTGGGCATTGCAGTATTATGAATGCCACTACACAACTGGAGGGCCATGACTAGCACCCGTCCATACTTGTCGGGCACCAATACACATTTTATTTAACCTCTTTATTATCTTTTAGGGCTGACGGGATCAATATAATGCATGCTCGACTCATGGAAACACGTTTTAAACCTTTTAGAGAGACGTAAGGTCAGTGTCCTCTATAGACATTATTAGGACTAACTCTTCACCATGAACCTTATAAGAACAGGAAGTACCAACAACATTGATAAAACAAGAATAAGAGAAGCAACATTAACATCAATTATTCCATAAGAGGGGAAATTATGTAAGTACTGCTAGCTTCTAAGAGTAGAGTATTTCTGAAAGCTTGTTCATTACATTATATGCAATCAGAGTCGTGCAAATGAAGGAAAGCAATAGCCTCACATACCTTGTATGTACTGCCCCAATCTCAATCTATGCGATTGTCATGACTCCTTAATCTACAATTAGAGAAACGATACTATCGTTATCATTTAGGCGTCATAACTACTATGTATCAAACACAACCTATTTTATGAGGAAACTGACATCACCCCCCCCCCCCATATATGACTTCACACAAGTCAAAACAATCACCAAACAACCAAAAAAACATCAATAATAATCATATTGAGCCTCCCAAAATAGTCCACGCACAACCTAATCACTTCATACATACGACGACCACCATAGTAGTGTCAAACGATCTGGAAATGTTGCAACGAACGACCAGCAAACCACTATGTGATGTTTCTCTACACACTTTATCTTCTCAACTTCATAAAAATAGTAACAAAATATAAAATCCAATAGCAATACGAAACCTCCCACAAAATAGCCCCACAAGTTCCGCAACTCAAAGTTTATTTTTCAGTTTATTTAAACATGTTTCAACTTCTCTTTTCTTTAAAAACATAACTAAAAGTACAGAATTAGGCCTCTTATCCAATAAACCATCCATGAATTAAACTTAAATATATGTTCACGAATAGACAACAATTATGCAAGAACAAACAACATACCACTCTTTCGAAACTCGCTAGGTCTAGTTTTTACGCTTGTAAACGCATAGATAATGGAAGGAGGACCATAAAATTACCTTGTACTGAATATAACCTCCCCCCCCCCCCCCACGAAACCTGGTCATTGGTAATTATAAACCAGTTCCTCAACTCAGTTACAAGAAGAAGAAGAAAGAGAAACTAGCAAGTTGTCTGACTTTTCGGCACTAGAATCACGTCGTAACACTAGAAATACCCTAGGGTTTGTGTGGGATTTTTGGGAGGAGTTGTAGGGGTTCAATTTGGTTTTGAAGTTCTGAAATATGGTTGATATAACTGAGTTGATAATACTCTAAAACTCCCCTCTTGGCCGACTTAGGGGCTTTTAATTTTGTCCTCACATTTTGGAAAGTAGGTGATGCACCTACTTGTCACCTACCAATCTACGTTAAAAATGTAAATATCTTTATACTCCAAGGTTGTATTGATAAACGGTTTAATTGTTGGAAACTAGACTCATATATCTTCAATTTGGTTGGTCAATCACCCCATAATTCTAAGTAAATTGGGAGAAAATCCTAGTAACATTTGACCTAATGTTTAAGTAAAATTATGAACCTAAGTTGCGACAACTTTTGTCAACTTTTGTCTCATAACCCGTTTGACTTCAGGACTTATGATACGGATATTATATAATTCAAATACCTTAAAACACTACTCTTAAGTGTATTAAGTACCTCTACATTTACTCGAAAATATGGTTGACTACATCCTTGATTCGTTTAACTTTTAATACTTATTAAACACCCTTATACACATTTGTGTCATTTAAGACCAATAGGATTAAATTCTTATCATCTTAAAGATAATCTCGTCATGGATTTACGTCGATTACCTTGTGGCATAAGTAAACATACGTGAATATGGGTTGTAACAACCCCCCCCCCCCAAGGAACATTCGTCCTCGAATGTAAAGGTTTGTGGGGAGTCAAAATCATCATGGATTCCAACGGAAATTTCCGGTCAATTTCCCCCTATAAAATGGTCGCTAGTAAAACTTGCAAGCAGTTAAGCCCAACATATGGCCTCACAAGGCTACGCAAAGCATTATGGATATTTACATTATCTGCCTATCACCATTTTGTATTAAGGAAGAGTGTTCTCAAGTTATTGCTTACCTCAGAGAGTTTTTTTTCACTTTCTAATGTATCATGCATTCCACCAGAATCCTTGTTATCTTCATTCTGAAATAGGTAGGGGTATTTAGACTTCATCTCCTCTTCTGATTCCCGTGTCATTTCTTCCATATTCTTGTTCCTCCACAATACTTTGATGGAAGCTACATCTTTTATTCTCAGCTTGCGGACTTGTCAATCTAATATAGCCACTAGAATTTCTTCATATGATAGATCCTCTGTAACTTGTACATCTTTGATAGGGACGACCCGAGAAGGGTCTCCAATACATTTCCTCAACATAGATACATGGAATACCGGGTGGAGAAATTCCAATTCGAATGGAAATTCTAACTCATAAGCAACCTGTCCAATTCATCGAAGAATTTTATACAGCCCACTATAACTTGGACTCAGCTTACCTTTCTTCCCAAAAATGCATAACACCCTTTAGTGGCGAGACCTCGGGAAAACCCAATCACGAACCTCAAACTCCAGATCACGACATCGAATATCAGAATAAGACTTTTGCCTGCTTTGTGCCATCCTCAATCACTCTATATCACTTTCACCTTCGTAATGGCTTGGTGAATCAAATCTGGCCATATAATTCTATTTTACCGACTTCGAACCATCTAACTAGTGATCTACATCTCCTCATATATAGTGCCTTGTATGGGGCCATTTTTATACTGGAAAAGTAGCTATATTGTAGGCGAATTATATGAGTGGAAGATGGCCATCCCACTTTCCGTTAAAATATAGAACACATGCTCGTAGCATATCTTCCTGTGTTTGAATGGTACGTTCATCTTGTCCATTATTTTGCAGATGAAATGCAGTGTTGATATTTACTTGTAGCCTAAACCTTTCTGAAAAGACCTCCAAATATTAGCCGTAATTGAGCTCCTCGGTCTGATGTAATAGATACCAGTGCACCATATATCCTAAAAATCCCTTGATATATAACTTCGCATAATCTTCATCCATGTAAGTTGTCTTAACTGGCATAAAATGGGCACATTTTTGTAAGTCGATCAACTATCACACAAAGTAGTCAAACTTATGATAAGAGCGAGGTAATCCAATAACAAAGTCCATATTAATCACCTCCCATTTCCAGGTTGGAATCTCTATATTGTGAAGCAATCCACCGGGTTTCCGATGTTCTATCTTTACTAGTTGACAACTGGGACACTGGGCTACAAATTCTGCAATAAACTTCTTCATGTTATCCCACCAATACTGCTCCTTAACATCATGATACATCTTTGTCGAGCATGGATGGATGGAATATCAGGAGAAGAATCTCATTCATAATCTTCTCTCGCAACCCTGCCATATTAGGCACATATAATCGACCCTGGTATCTTATTTCCCCATCTCCTACGATCTCAAAAGCCGTAATTTTACACTATTGAATGCTCTCTCTCAATAGTACTAAGATAGGGTCTTCATATTGTCGTGCTTTTACCTCGGCTACCAAAGATGATTCTGATGTATTATATAGAGTATCAATACACACCCCAAACCTATACCTGAGGCATTACAATATACCACATAACCTTCTATTCCTTCTGGATAGTGAGCACTGGTGCAAATTTCAATCGATTATTTAAATCTTGAAAACTTCATTCATAAGTGTTACACCAGTAGAACTTAGTAACTTTCTGTGTTAACTTAGTCAATGGTGCGGATATATAGGAAAACCCTTCAACAAACTGCCTATAATATTTTGCTAGCCCTAGAAAGCTGCGGACTTCTAATGGTATTGTAGGTCTCGGCCAATTCTTTACTGCATCGATCTTCTGAGTGTCGACACTAATACCCTCATCAAATATCACATGGTCAAGGAATGCAACTGAGTTCAGCTAGAATTCACATTTTGAGAGCTTAGCATATAACTTACTGTGAGCATGTGATTTTTCCTAGCTTAAATCACTCTTATAAATTCGTAAAAATATGCATTTTCTTTATCTGTGTGATTTTTTAGAATTTAGTTGCATAATTGTGTGTTTGCTTGCATGTTGAGTGCATTTTTAATCCACAAAAAAACAAAAATAGCACCTTTGCATTTAGGGTTTAATTTTATATTTTTCGTTTACTAGTTAATTAATCTTATCGGAAAAAAAAAGAAGAAAACAAAAGAAAATAATAAAATAGTTGTTATACAATTTTCTTTTAAATTGGGACTTGATTAATTTTAGGAAAATTAATTAGTTCAATTTTAGGGTTAAATCATAGTCTTTCTCACTTTTTAGGTTAATTTTTGTATTTAATAAAATTAGTTTAGTAATTAAAAAAAAGAATTTGAAAATGTGGTCTTGTTTAAAAAGACCACAACTGGGCCAATTTGAATTAAAATATCCAGACCAAACCTCTAACCACCAGAACTCAATCCAGTCCATACCCATTTACCCAAACCCGGTCCAGCTTTAGAAATATAAAACGACGTCGTTTGGCAACTTTTAATCTAGTCCATCATTCCTTTTGATCAAACTGTGATAAAGACAGGTCGGGTAGGTATATAACTGTTCCAAGCACCTCCCCCCCTAAAACCTACTACCTTGTCTCTAACCCCTCGCAACTAGTGTAATGCCACCGTCTCGCCACCACCCTCCGCCGTCCGTCGCCGCCGGCTAGTCTCCGATGGCCCCCAAAAGTACACCACTTCATCTCCCTGACCTCCTCTTCCCATTTCTGTGACTAGCATCCCTCGAATCTCCCTCAAACTCGTTGAATATCGAGTTGAAGCCATGACTGTTCCGCCGCCCACTGCGGCACCACCTTCCAAACCCGTCCAAATTAACACCCCTAAACAACCTTCCTTTCCTCTTTCTAAACCCCCAACCCGTCCCTCGAATCCCCACCAAACCCCTCGAATATCAAATCGAAAATCCGGCCAAACTCTAAATCCTCCAAAGCTCACTAAAATCGACACCATGTTACCTCCTCACTTCCCTCATGCCAAATCCACCATCAGTAGCCTTCGAATCTCGCCGAAATTGCTTGAATCTCAAATCGAAGAAACGGCAGAACCTTAGAGCACATCAGTGAGTCTTTTAGTTTTTTGTGTTGTTATTAAAATCAATTCCTCTTCCATGACTTCTTCTACTTCATGATTAATTAATTTGGGTTGTGTTTTAATTTTTTCTTACCAATCCATTAGACTCAGTGATTAAGTTCGTTTTTATCTGTTCTTATTTGTTCGCTTATTTGGTTTTGAGTTCCAATAATCGATAGCACGAATTTGACCATTTAATTTTGTTATTAGTGTTCAAGGTTTTAGTTCAGGTTTTGTGATTGTCCGTTTTAAGTCAACAGGGTCTCTTCTTATTGAATTAATTTTTCTTCATGTAAATATATTTAGAAAACTTAGGGTTTTAGCTGATTTCTGTTCTGCTCATTCTATTTTTGTTTTTGGTTTGATTTGCATGCTATTGATTTCATTTTAACTCTTCTGTTGATTCAATTTCGTGTTTGATTTCAATCCATGATTGTTGCTTTTGTTATATGACATTAATTTAACTATTAGATTCAATCTTATTTGTTTTACTATTGATTGTCAGTTCACAATTTATGTTAACCTTAGGACATTAGTATTAATTAGAGTCTAATTCCAGTTTTGGTTGATTACTTCAGTTGTTGGGGTTTCTAGTTTAATTGTTTTGGATATAGCTGAGTTTCCAAACTTTAATTAGTTAACTATGGTCACCTTTTGACCTGGGTAGTAGGGTAGGGGGTTGGTTTAACTAGGTTGGTAATTAAGAATAAATAAAAGGGTAGTATAGGCTTTTTAGATAATAGGAATCCTATAGTAACAGGAATTAGAAAGCCCTAGAACCTTCTAGTTGGGGGTTCAAAATAGAGTTGCAGTAACTTGGTGCTAAGACTTGAGACACAAGTCAGTCTTTTAAGGACTTTTCAAGCAAAAACTGAAAATAAAAAGAGGAACTAGAGGTGTAAAAATAAGATCTGAAGGCAGTCCTAGTTTTAGGCTATAAATGCACATCCTTTGCCTTGTTTTAGAAGTTTTGGAAGCCTAGAGAGAAAAGAAAGGCTGAACCAATTCATAAATATAGAAAAATAGATAAACTACTGCATGATAACAGCTTGACCATAAAAACATCAGAAAAACACTAAAGATGCTCTTTTGAAATTCTTGGTATTCACTTTAGGACAAAATTTGAGTAGCTGATAGTTTGTGATAAGTTGAAACTGTGCTGATCATTCAAGTCTATGGGGTTAGTTTTTGGGTGATACTATTTGGATTCAACTTGTTCTAGATTTGTCTTTCTCATTATCGATGGGGTCTTACTGTAGTTGACACCTGTTACTGCCACTGATAACACTGCTGATTCCATTTACTTTTATTGTGCTTTGTTTCCAGGTATTTATCTTATTTTCCATCTATGAAGAGATAAAGATGAAGTTTGATGAAATTGAAATGCGATTTGTAATAGCATATTAGCATGCATAATATTTTTTTCCAGTGGCTAATTCAGTTTTTCTTTTACATTTTGCTTATTGTTACTTAGTCTGATGGTTTGTAACTGAAACATGAATTGTTCAAGACTGTTAAGACTTTGAAATCGATTCTGTTGTGATTTTCTTCCATGATCATGTAAGCAGAGTACTTAGAAGTGTAGGATTTAAATTAGTATGATCCTAACCTCTATGGCGCTATATGTTAAATTGTCATCAGAAAGTTTGACAGTACTTGTTAATTCAAAACAACCTACCAATATAAAATCGTGAGTTAGTCGTGATTTTTCTTAGGATTTCAATCTTAAAAATCATCTGAATCGGTTGAGAATCTTGATTTGTTCAAGCCCAAGAGCCTAATGACTTTGTTTGTATTTTATGTTATCAAGACTGCTAATGTATCGTGTTCATAGCATGCCTTCGATTATAATTCGTGTGAAAGGATTCCTCTTAAATGTGTGTTATTAGTTCTTCTCTCAAAGTATTGAGTAGAAACTGAAATAAATCCGGGCCCAAGAGACCCATGGCCTCCTCTCAATGTAGCCAGATGTGCCTACTCTTCCGAAATTGGACCTTGCTTGCAAATGCAAGGCCCAAACATTAGTAGTTGGCCTTGTAATTGTAATTCATTTTAGTAGTACAATTCTAGGTTTTCCAAGTTAAGTAGCGGATTTAAATTAAAAGGTTTTCCTCTTGTTAAATTCGGACTTGAACTTAGAGCCCGAATTCCATGAATGTTAGTTTACTGATAATGTTATTGATTAAGTTTCTTTAGAGATCATTTTAATAGAGAACAATAAATCCTTTTAGGATGGCCCTTAAATGAAATGAGGTGCGACGCGCCAAATAAATCATAAAATTGTGCGGCCTCCATATTAGTTTCTTATGACTTTAAAATAGGTTAATATTTTATGGAATATCCTTTAGGGCCCTCTTAAAATACTATCGTGGTTGTGTATATGTTCGCGTAACACAATTATGGTTCTAAAAACAAAACTGGAGTATGCGTTTGCGCAACTTCGGCCCAAACATTCCCTAAAGATAATTCAGCGTTATTAATTGTGGACACGTTCACGTGACATGATTTTGACGCGCCAAACAAGTGGGTATACGCATGCGTAACTCGTTTCAATATAATTTTCTAATTAAAATCGGTAAATGGCATAAGCATTTAGGTTCTAAATTTAGTAAGTAAACAATTTAGTGAAACCAAGTAGGATCAAAGCGACCGTGCTAGAACCACGGAACAGAGTGCCTAACACCTTCACCCGGGTTAACAGAATTCCTTACCTGGATTTCTGATTCGCAAACTATAAGAAAAGAGTCATTCTTTTCCTCAATTTGGGATTAATACCGTTGACTTGGGAAACCATAAATCTCCCAAGTGGCGACTATGATTTTTAATTAAAATGAATCCCATTTCGATTGTCACTTAAATTGGAAAATGTCCCTTTATTACGCCCTTCGCGAGATGTAGTAGTAGAAAAAAGAGGTGTGACACTTACGATCCAGAAGCATCTGTAATACTATCCGTAAGTGGCCCGCATGTTCCACCTCCGAACGAGAATGGACTAAAATTTCATCAATGAATACGATCATGAACACATCAAGATAGGGCCTGAATACAGTATTCATGAGATCCATAAAAGCTGCTGGAATATTTGTTAGCCCGAACGACATCACCAAGAACTCAACGTGCCCATATCTTGTCCAGAAGGTTGTCTTTGGAATATCCTTCTCCTTAACCCTCACCTGATGATACCCTGAACGTAAGTCAATCTTGGAGAAATACTTGGCACCCTGGAGTTGGTCAAAAAGGTTGTCAATCCTTGGAAGTCGATACTTATTCTTTATAGTAAACTTATTCAACTGTCGATAATCAATACACATCCTTAACGACCTGTATTTCTTCCACACGAATAGGACTGTCGCACCCCAAGTTGAAGCGCTAGGCCTAACGAAGCCATTATCCAGCAAGTCCTTCAACTGCGCCTTCAACTTTCGCAACATCTGGAAATTCATTGACCACGGGGATTGATTGTAGAGTAGGCGGCTTCGCATCCGCATCCCTAATGTGAATGAGATGATAAATGAAACCTTTTGAGATCATTTTCCTTGCCTTAAGATAGGAAATAAACCTACCTTTCGGTGTAGCAATGTTCCTCTTCCATTAAATGGCGAGTTCACCAGGAAATTGAAACCTAACTATCTTCGTACGACAGTACACATTTGCATAGTATGAGGCCAACCAATCCATTCCTATTATCAAATAGAAATCAACCATTTCTAACTCAAATAAATTTGTCGAGGTTTGACGACTAAAAATCATCATCATGCAACCTCGATAAACCCTCCTAACAATCATAGAATCTCATATCGGAGTAGATATTGCAAATGGTTTACTTATCAATTCAGGTTCAACGCCAAACTTATTAGCCACAAAGGGTGTAAAGTATGATAATGTGGATCCCGAAACAATCAACACATATACATCATACTAAAACACAGACAATATACCTGTAACAACATCTAGAGACGGTTCGAAATCCTATCAACCTACTAGACCATATGTTCAATTTTGAGCACCACTCGAACTCTACAATGCACCTCTACCTCTACCTCGACCTATCGACTACTTAAACCCTATGCTGGAGGTCGAACTGATGAGGAAGAATCAGACACAAATCCAGTCGGCTGAGCCATACCACCACCTCATCTGTTAGGAAAATCCCGCATCATATGGCCAGGCTATCCACAAGAATAGCAGGCACCAGAACCTTGACGGCACAATCCAAAGTGGGCCTTGCCGCATTGATCACAACATGGTGTTGGGGGTCTGGTCGGACTACTATCCTTGTAATGTTGCGAGCCCGACGCCCGTGAACTCTGACCTGGACCAGAATTACGTAAATTGATCATATCGAGGCCTCTAAAACTATGGAGGAGCATTAGCTATAGGTGGTGCCGAACTCCTCGAAGCCTGGGGCCTGACACTTCCTCTGAAGTCATCAGAATATCCTGCAAATCTCGCCCTCTTATGTTTCCCCTTATCCTACTCCCTATCTGCCCTCTGCTGGCACTTACGATCCTCTAGGGTCTGGGCATAAGCCTAAATACGAGAAATATCCATGCCCTCCACCAAGGAGGCTCTCGTGCACTCATTTATCAGATGTGGTCCCAACCCGTTCACGAATATATGCACCCTATCACTCATCTCGGCCACCATGGGGAGCATACCTTTCTAAAGGATCAAATTGCATATTTTACTCTCGCACGCTCATATTACCTTGTCTAAGGTTCAAGAACTTACCAGCTTTAGCTCATCTTATGTCAACTGGCAAGTAGTGACGACGAAAGGCCTTAGAAAATTCCTTCCACACAGCTGGAGGAGCGTTTGGACCCCTGGATCTCTCCCAACTATTATACTAGAGAACTGCTAAATCTCGTAGCCAATAAGAAGCCAACTCTACTACCTCTGTATCAGTAGCATGCATAACCCGCAGTGTACGATGAACCTGCTCAATAAAAGTCTACGATTCCTCTTTGGGGTCTGATCCGGTAAATTCTAGAGGGTCTAGATTAATAAAATCACGAACTCTCGTAATAAGCGGTTTATCAAAAACATCGGTATTCTGCCTTTGAGCCTGAGTAGCTACCAAGTTAGTCAACAACTGCATCGCATTCTGAATATCCTGGTCTATAGTGCTAGACGGCAAAACTGATGGTGTTGGGCGCCTCCTAATATCCTCTGGAGCAGACGAACTAGATGAGGTATGAGACGACATCTCACTTTGAGCCTTATTTTGGCCTGCTCTGGCTTGAGGCACCTAACTAGTACCCTCTCCCGCAGCTGTATCAAGCCGTCTACTAATTGTTTGCTTCCTAGTCGAAGGCATCGCTAAAAGAAAATAAGGTAAATATTAGAGATGAATGCTTACGACTCAACTCTACGCACGATATAGATATAGGAAGAAGGTAACAACCCTAGATGCCATGTAGCCTCTTGATTATAAATATGGCACGCTACATACCAATGATCAAGACTCTACTAGACACGGCTCATAAACAATACCTAGGACAGACTTGCTCTGATACCAAGTTTGTCATGACCCAAACTGGAGAGCCATGACTAGCACCAGGACATACTTTTCGAGCACCAACGTACATTTTATCTTTTAGGGCTGAGGAGATCAATACAAATGGTAGACATAGATCATGGACAACCAAAAATAAAATATGATGGCATGAACATACATAATATAGGATAACTAGAAAATCTAGAAACTATATATAATGTACGAGCTACCACGCTGCCATGAAAGACTATACAACAAAAATTCAACCGACAAGGCATACCAATCTATACATGAGTCGACACCTGTCTATGAGCCTCAAAAGGAACATAAGTGCTGCAACATAGCCAGAACATGGCCCAGACATACCCATAATATCTATAACAAAAATGCATGCCAAGACCACGGCAAGTCCGAAAAAGAGATCTCGCCAATCACCGCTAAACTAGACAGCCTACTCGGTGGGGGAGCTGCACATGTCTGTCTATCAAGACCTGCAGCATGACATGCATCGTCCACAAATAAAATGATCTCAGTACGAATAAAGTACTGAGTATGTAAGGTAGGGAACCATAAGCACGAACAGTAATATAAGCAGGTTTAGAGAATATACAACTTGTAACATCTGCATACCTCTGAGGTCTACTGACATGAAATGCATGATACATATGTATATATACATAAACTTTTAAAATATACGTCTCTGTGGGCATCATCATCATATCATCATATCATACCCGGTCGTAATAGGCTCAGTAAAAAATGTATCGGCTATCATAAGGCCCGGTAATATCGTATCTCACCACATAGAGCTCGATAAAACTTAACTAATCAGTGGTTGCATAATAGGTGCCATACCCGACCGACTATAGTGCACCTTGGTAGAGTAAAATAGATACATATATATAATGCATGCTCGACTCATGGAAACATTCTAAACCTTTTGGAGTGATGTAAGGTCGGTATCCTCTGTACATGTTATTAGGACTACCTCTTCACCATGAACCTTATAAGAATCAGGAAGTACTAAAAACATTGATAACTTAAGAATAAGAGAAGAAACAACATCAATAGTTCCATAAGTGGGGAAACAATGTAAGTACTGCTAGCTTCTAAGAGTAGAGTATCTTTGGAAGCTCGTTCATTACAATATGTGCAACCGGAGTCTTGAAAAAGAAGGAAAGGAATAGCCTCATATACCTTGTACATATTTCCCCAATCTCAAGCTATGCAGTTGTCATGACTCCTTAGTCTACAATAAGAGAAACAATACTATCATTATCATTTAGGCGTCGCAACTACTATGTATCGAACACAACCTATTTTATGAGGAAACAGAAAGCACCTTCCCTATATATATGACTTCACACAAGTCAAAACAATCACCAAACATCCCGAAAAACATCAATAATAATCATATTGACCCTCCTAAAATAGCCCACGCACAACCTAATCACTTCATACATACGATGACCACCGTAGTAGTGTCAAACGACCAGCAAATGTTACAACGAATGACCAGAAAACCACCATTCCATTATGTGTAGTTTCTCCACATCCCTTCTCCTCTCAACTTCATAATAATAGTATCAAGAGATACAATCCAATAGCAACACGAAACAACCCACAAAACAAACCTACAAGTTCCTCAACTCAAAGTTCATTTTTCAGTTGATTTAAACATGTTTCAACTTCTCTTTTCATTCAAATTAAGAAACACAACCAAAAGTACATAATTAAGACTCTTATCCAATAAACCAGCCATGAATTCAACTTAAATATATGTTCACGAACAGCCAATAATGATGCAAAAACAAATAACATACCACTCTTTTGAAACTCGCTAGGTCTAGTCTTTATGATGGAGTTACAACTCGCAAACATAGAGATAATGGAATAAGGAGCATAAACTTACCTTGTACTGAATACAAGCCCGCGAAACCTGGTCCTTCTCAATCAAAAATCGGTTCCTCAACTCAGTTACAAGAAGGAGAAAGAGAAACTAGCAAGCTTTCCGAACTTTTCGGCACTAGAATCACATTCGTAACACTAGAAATACCATAGGGTTTGTGTGGGATTTTTGGGGAGGAGTTGCGGGGGTTCAATTTGGTTTTGAAGGTATGAAATAACGGATTTAGTAATCCTTTAAAATTCCCCTCTTGGCCGACTTTGGGGCTTTTAATTTTGTCCTCACATTTTGGCAAGTAGGTGATGCACCTACTTGTCACCTACCAATATGCGCAGTCTTGCGAAAATGCAAATATCTTTATACTCAAAGATTTTATTGACAAACGGTTTAATGTGTCGGAAACTAGACTCATAGATCTTAAATTTGATGGGTGATCACCCCATAATTCTAAGTAAATTGGGAGAAAGCTTAGTAGCATTTGATATAATGTTTAATTAAAATTATGAACCTAAGTTGCGACAACTTTTGTCGACTTTTGTCTCATAACTCGTCTAACTTAAAGAGTTATGATAAAAATATTATATAATTCAAATAAACTTAAAACACTACCTCTTGAGTTTATTAAGCACCTCTAGGTTTACCCAAAAATACGGCTGACAACATCCTTGATTCATTTAACTTCTAATACTTGTTAAGCACCCTTATACACCTTTGTATTATTTAAGACCAATAGGATTAACTTCTTATCATCTTAAATATAATCTCTTCATGGATTTACGTCAAATACCTTATGGCATGAGCTAACATATGTGGATATGGGTTGTAACAATGAATAAGGTCGAGTTTGGGAAATTGTGTTCTTACAACTAAGATCTACCACACGATCTAGAGTAAGACGAAGGAGTGACAATCCTGAATGCCATGTCCCTTCCTGCTTATAAGTGTGATGAACAACACACCTATAAACGTGACTCTACTAGACATGGCTTGTAGACTCCATATGACAAAACTGCTCTGATACCACTTTTGTCACCCCCGAACCTGGGGGCGAGACTGCCATTTGGTGCCTTACCTATCCTCGCATACTAACTAGAGACTAACGGACTCTAAAAATATAATGTAATACTTTCGCCATAGGCCACATTACAAGACAATTGCAAATACTAACTAAATATCACTATAAAGCTAGACCGACAAGCCTGTCATAACTACTACAGCTGACAAACCAACAAAATCTATATAAAAGGCCTACAAGCCAAACATACTGCATTAACTGACAGGATATGTCGACAAGCCTTTACTAATGGATATATTGTGATTGGAACAAGTCTCTGACCTACTCATAACATAAAACATATATACAAAGATGTATGTAAAGCTTTAGACGCGGCAACTCCGAAAAGGTAGGAGCTTACCGATCAAGTTGAACTTGGGCAACACCTAATAAGGAGGTCTACCTTGTCTATCTATCTGAACTTGCACGCACAAAATGCAGCGCCCCTAAAATAATCTACCGAGTATGTAAGTCAATATACTGAAAGCTGAACTGAACTGATAATATAATAACTGCAAGTAGCTGGAAGTCAAAGATAATATGAAGATATGCTTGCCCGCTGATACTGACTCAATTCTCTCAATGTAGTGTGTATATATATATGTATATATATATATATATATAGCTGCTCTGCCGTAGTGGGCTCGCTCATAGATTCTCGACCATACTAGGCTCTGTATCTCGGCGAATTGGGCTTGCTCATAGGCGCTCGGCCACAGTACGCTCAATATATAACTTACCATCTGATCATAGGTTGCCCAATAGGGGCCTGCCCATCGATGATAGCTCGATGGTAATGAAAATATTGCAATACTGTATATATAGACTCTATGCTCTCTTGACTGGAAGAAGGAAATATTCAATCGAATATGAAGTCTCAGTAAGGAGAATATGGTAGCTTACAAAACTAAGAAAATATATGTAAAGTTCGAGACATGAATTTTTATTTATGCTTCGTTATTAAACTTGTGTAATTACGAGATCATGCCAAAATGAAGAAAGAATTTAGCTTTAATATACCTAGGATATGGAAAACTCTGTATGATATTCTTAGAGAAGGTAATATCGTACTCTGTTAGAATTGCCAAATCTCAGGTTGCTACTTATGATAAGAAACCTCGTTGGGTTTTTTGTTGAGGAAATCACGTTATCAATGCAGTAATTTGATTGAAGTGCTTTGAGAATGAATTTTATTGAATGCCTATAAGAATGGCTAACGTCCTTTTGTCACTTCTGATTGTAATATTTGATATGGAAAATATATATAATGAAATGAATGTGTACTAATACATTAGTTGCCACCTAATAAAGATTGATCAAGAGTCATATAGTTAACGAGTGGCTTGCTACCACTTTAATTTTTTCCATCTCTATCTGAGTATTAATTGGATAATATCGCGTTACGCAATAATTAACTAATTATCCGTATAATTAAGAATTGTCTCAAATTTTACTTATAATTCTACTTACTTTTAATATATTTTATACATCCTACTATCATGGTCATATGATACCTTGTATGTTACTAGTCCATAAATATCGGGTATTATTGCTCGACCCGTATTTTATCCCAACATGTCAAACTTGGACAAAAATTCATTTTCCTTGACTTGTTTCCCCTCTCACCTTCACAAATTTACTCATCACTTGTTTGAAATAACATAATACTTATAATCTCCAAATAATATTTTCCTTAGACTGATGTCAATTACCTTACGAGAAATTCAATGTAAAATACTATAGAGTGCAACATCGTCGTAATTTAATACTGCAAAGCATAATATTATCGTAATGTAATACTACAAGGCGTAACATCATCGAAATATAATACTGTGGAATGAAATATCGACGTAATACTTTGGGACATAACATGATCAATATAACTACATAGTGGGATAAATCCATAAATCTAGTCTCATACTGGGTAATGGTCATGGTATCTTACTGGAGGCGCTCAAACTGACTGCGGAAATCTTCTCTCTAGTGAAGGGAAAGGACTTCTCCAAGAATAATTGTGAGAATTGAGTCTAAGCGAGAGGATGTGAACCTGTTGTTCTGCCCGAACATACTCCTGCCACCACCTTTTAGTAAAGCCATGCACCTGAAACACTATGAAGTCAACTCCATCCGACTCTATTATAACCATATTGCACAATACCTCATGGCAATAGCCCAAGAAATCCTGGAGGTCTTCAGAAGGTATACCACCAAAGCAAGTAGGAAACAACTTGGTGAACTTGTCCAACCTCTTTAGCCCATTAGATGACATCACGGGTCCCTTACCAGACTGTGTAGCAATAACAGGCTGAACTAGTCTACTAGTGGAACTGCCGAAGTCTAATACACATGAGCCATTTGCTCTAGAATGTTAGTAGTAGGAGTCTGGGCTCCTCCCTCCGTCCAGAAAGATGGTTGGTGCTATAGGAAACACACTACCCTGAGCAATACTCTCCATAAGACCAATCGGGCAGACTAGGGCATTACGAAGTACTCGGGTAGCAATGAACCTCTCTAGGATATGAGATAGTCCAACTAGCATGGTTGGAATAAGGATCTCCTCACCCTGCTTAATTTGAGGCCATGCAATGGGTTTTGTTGTGTGTGCTCTATACTGAGCTCTACCTCTGTCTCTAGCTCTACCTCGGCCCTGACCTCTACCACTAGTTGTGGTTGCGACTTGGGGCTTCGACTCCTAAATGACTACTGATGCATTGTGTGTCCCATTTATAAGAGAATAAGAATAGAAATATCCATACTCATAATACAATAAATCCGCACGATAGAGAAAGAAAGAAGGTGAAATTTCCTAAAACCTTATAGGCTCTAAAAGATAGGTACAGACATCACTTTACCAAACGCTCAAGACACTACTAAGCTTTCTTATGACTAGTGAAATCTAGGCAACCTAGTGCTTTGCTACCAACTTGTCACAACCCAAAATCCCAACCAATCAGGATCGTGACGATGCCTAACAGTGCTTGCTAGGCAAGCTAACACAACATGATAATGCGAACATAAAAGTAATCAACATTTGACAGTTGAACAAATAACATAAAATAAGTAACTATATGATAGCATAATAAGTTCTAGAACCAATAACAAATGTAGACTACCACAAGATTTGGGGCACAAGTACATTCGCGTCTAGATCCAACTAAATACAAGGTTACGAATAAAAGACACCACTGTCCGAAACAAAATGGAAATAGTATAAGAATGTAGGAAAGTGACTCCAAGGTCAGTGAACAGAAGCAGCTCTACCTCAACACTATCTGGTATCCACTAAGTGTCTCTCGGATCTCCACTAATACCAATGTCAAAACTGCACAAGAAGTGCAGAAATGTAGTATGAGTACAACTGACCCAATATACTCAGTAAGTATCAAGCCAAATCCTGATGAGGTAGTGATGAGACTAAGACAAGACACCTACTAAAAACATGTGCAATTTTATACATAAATTCATGGAATAACAAATAAAGTGTCAAGAGTAACATCATAATAGTGACATGTAGAAAGGGGCAATAAGTGGAATAATAAGTAAGAATCACCGAGTGATCCTCTTTCAAAATAAACTCTGAAACCATCAAACCAAGTTCACATTTCATTTATCAAGATTCAAGCAATAAAATCAAGAAATTGTACGGCATTACCCTTCATGCTTTTAGTCTCTTCCTCACTATATATCATAAATACAAGTGCACGATATCATCCTTGTACTTTTATTCTTATCCTCACATGATCATAATAAAATTCATATGCACAACATCACTCTTCGTGCTTTAACCTCTCATCATAAGCTAGCATATGCACGGCATCACCCTTCGTGCTTTTAATCTCACACATTCACTCAATCAATCACATCAATACGCAAATGAGGCACGGCAACATCCTTCGTGCTTTTGGAACTTTCTCATCAAAAAGAAAATACAACACAAATATCAAGCAAGGTGAAAGTAAATATACTTCAATGATAGCATTGAATTCCACTCATCATACGAGAATCTTTCCACAATTAGAACCAATAACTGATCACAAGTTCTGCATTCTCAACACCCAGTATCTAAACAATTTAATATACGAAATAACTTGAAAGTAACTAGTCAAAGAGTAAGCAATCTATCTAAGGAACAGAAGACACGATAAAGGAAATAACATGGTAAAAATAAGATAAAATTTTCTACCCGCATGCTTATCCCAATGGACAACACATATGCACTCGTCACCTTGCATATACGTCACCTCCAACACATAGTTCACATAATAAATAGACTTGATTCTTCCTTAATACCCTCAAATCAAACGTAACCACAACACTTACCTTTTTCGTAACAAAATAACAATAAACCATGGGTTTTCCTTTCGAACAAGCCCTTAAACCAACCGAATCTACTCAATTATCGTTCAAACCACAAAATAAGCTTTAGAAACTACACACGAATGGAGAAGGTTCAATCTTGAGCTAAATTGAAAAAGTAAACAAAATTCAACCCAGGGCCTGCTTGATCGAAATGCGGGATTTGACCAAATCCCAATTATTCATTCAACCCTGAGCCACATTATATGATTTGTTTTGAAATTCGGCCTCAATTTGAGGTCTGAATTTCAATTTTATAAAATTCCTAAATTCTACCCAAAACCCCTAATTTGTACCTCAAAATTCATAGATATGATATTAAAAATTCATGAAAAATAGTTGAAATTGATTGAAAACTAGTTAAAAGGTGCTTACTAATGAATTTGGGAGAAAGTATTCTTCAAAAATCGTTTCTATTGAGCTTAGGTTTAAAAATAGTGTAAAACAAGTTAAGTCACATTTTTTAAAACTTTTACCCAACTACAAATGTAGTAATTGCAAACACTTATTCGCAATTGTGATGTACGTAATTGTAAAAAACTGATCGTAAATGTGATCAGTGCATCATACCCTCAAAAGGCGCAAACGCGACATGGACCTCACATTTTCGAAGTCCACGGCCATCACAAATGTGGTGCATGCTTCTCATTTGCTAAGCAGTGTAAGAATTCCAAAAATGGTCGCAAATGCAGACCACCTCCTGGTCACAATGCGATGCATTCTCCACAAAAGCGATGACCAGCCCCCAGCTCATGTTCACGTTTGCGAGCCTGATATCGCAAATATGAGGCTTGCAATTATGATCAGGTACCTGCAACTTGACACCAGTAACTGCTAAGCACCAGTAGTTCTAAATCCAACCGTAACGCATCCAAAACTCACCCGAGCACTTTTTTTCCTATCCGAACATTCAACAAGTGTAATTACATCACATAACTTGCTCGCTAACTCAAATCTTCAAAATAACAACTAATATCAAGAATCGATCCTCAAAACTCAAAATTTCAACTTTGAAACTCATTGTCTCGTTTTTTACTTAATGTGCTGAAATGCGCTCGGGACGCCAGTCGAATATGCGACAAGTCCAAAAATATCATTCAAACGTATCAAAGTCGTCAAAACACCGATTCTAGGCCGTTTACCTAAAATGTTGATAGTGGTCAAGTCTAGCCTCACTTTAAGTCAAATATCATGTTTTCTTCCAAATTTCACATAAAAGCATTCTGAATAGCGACACAAGCCATGCACGGAAGTTATATAACATCAAATGAATCTATGAAAAGTCTCGAAACATAGAAATTAAGGCTAGTACTCAAAATGATCTATCGGGTCGTCACATCAATAATCTTTTAACCTTTCGTGGGTCAAAAGTCTTCTAATTTTTTAATACCTTGTAGGAACAAGCCCAGATTAAACTACCCTTTTTAAGCCAAAACGGAAAAGTTGGGCACTATTTTATACTAGTGCGGCGCCCCATGCGCACATGGTATTTTTCAAAGAGAATTCTTTTCCACTCTACAGGAATATTGTACTAGAGGCCTTCATGCGTAGTGCATTGTTCTTAGAGTAGGAATTTTTCTCAAGTTTTGACACCCAAAATTGGTCCTCGACCCCCCGAATGCGATCCCGATTGAATCCCATAAGCTTTGACTCAGATTCTAAAGCGCCCAATCATCCAACTTAGCTCCAAAATTTTCCCTCACATGAAATCACCTCCCACAAAGCATAATACATGTAATAAGTACAAAGTACTAGCAATTAGGCTCAAATAAAATCAAAGTGTAGCAATTAGAATGCAAATTGTCGCTAAAAACGTGACTTTCTATCCTACCATCATAGTTATACTTTTAGAAAATTAGAATTTGTAGATATTTGAATTTTATAGAAAATCTATCGGTATTACTAAAACAAGAGATCAATTATTTTGAACAGAAATAAGAGAGCGACAAGCTCTCGTACATAAGTTGGTAGAGTACCTACTTAGTAAGCTGGAGTCTTATGTTCGACTCTCAAGAGCATTCTACTTTTCTGTATTTTTGTATTTGACCTATGTAACTGGTCATAATTGAAAAATAGCTATGAATGACAATTAAGTAAATTAGGAAAATTTCCAGCTATTTCCATTTATAAGTAGCTCATTATAAAAATTGGCCAATTGATAAAATATTACTAATATCAGTCAATTAGCTATTTGTAGCAAAAAAATATCATATTTTTGCTTTATTTTGAATGTGTGCTATTAAAATAGATTGGGAAAAACTTAAAGGACTTGAATCTCGATTTTGGGATAATTTGGTGAAATTTTGAGGTGGTTTGAATTGAACATTCAAAATAAAAAAATTGAACATGAAAAAAAATGATATGCGTATCACATTGTGTATCATATTTGTATCACATGTATATCCATGTATACCTGTGTGTGAGATATATGCGTGATATATGTTTGATACATGTGTCACAAAAGACTTTTTTGAACGCAATTTAATTACGAATTTTGATACAAAACCAGTCCAAATCACCTCCATTCTTCCTCAAATTTCGTATATTGACTTATCTATTTATTTTTAATGAATTTCAACTATATCCATTGAAAAAAATCCTTTTTTATTTAGATTTTTGTAATATTATATATATTTTTGTATTTCATCATCTTAAATTACGAATTTTGATACAAAACCAGTCCAAATCACCTCCATTCTTCCTCAAATTTTGTAAATTGACTTATCTATTTATTTTTAATGAATTTCAACGATATCCATTAAAAAGTTCCTTTTTTATTTAGATTCTTGGAATATTGTATATATTTTTGTATTTCATCACCTTATTTGCTACCTCATCCGTAAAATTTTCTTTCTGTCTTATATCTAGTATTGCTAGTCACGCTTAAAAATATGGAAGGTGATTTTTGCATGTGATTCTTTGAAAGAAAAACCCTATTATTTGGATTTTAAATTTTTGTTGGCTATTTTTAGTACTATGACTAATGGCTAGAGGTTGGTAAGTTTATATTTATTTGGGATAAGTTTCCCAATAAATTATAGAGAAAACTACCCTCTATAGCCCCACAAAATTTTAATAGCACATGTCTTATACCACTTACAAAAAATAGCCCTTCGGCCCAAATATATTGCATATAGTAGCCGAAAGGAATAAGTATGACAATACAAGTGCCTGTAGCTTAGTGGATAGGGCATCTATTTCCTAAGCTGAAGGTCGCAGGTTCGACCTCTGCCTGGCACGATAGAACAATGTTTTTTTTTGCCTTCGCCATGAACATATTGCATATAGAAACTGAAAGGAATGAGCATGACAACACAAGCGCTTGTAGCTCAATGGATAAGCCATCTATTTCCTAAGCTGAAGGTTGCAAGTTTGACCCCTACTTGGTGCGATGGCGCAGTCTATTTTGTATAGTGACGGTCTATTTTGTATATTTTTTATATAGTAACGGTCTATTTTGTATATTTTTGTATGGTCACTATCCATTTTATTTATTTTTTGCATAGTAACAGTCTATTTTGCATTTTGTATAGTGACTATCTATTTTGTTTATATTTTATATATTGATAGTTTATTTCGTATATTTTCTGTATAATGATAATCTATTTTTGTGTATCTATTGTATATAAATTATATAATGATAGTCTATACTATTAATCGTCGTTGTTGTTATCATCTCTTCTATTACATATAAAACTGAATATATTCATCTTCTGAACACTCGACCTGAAAACAAATCCTAACTCTTATTGTGCACCATTACCTTGTCAAGAAATAAGGTGTCAGAAGTTAACAAGTTATGTTTAACAACATATTCTTTCCATTCTTCTCCTTCAATATAGTATCCATCCTCCTCGCTACTATGCACCAATTTCATCTCCACAATATTGTTTCCCATTGGATCAAATAAAGCTAGAGGTATTTATCCTCATACTGCAGGAGAGGAAGATCATTTAGATTCTCTTCTACTTCTTTCTTTGGTAGCTTTAATTTTAGACTATCAGCATTTTCAGAACATAATTTCATCTCAACAACTGGTTGTATCTCAATTAATCCTGAACCATAATAGGAATAATTTTCACTCAACTTCCTTAGATAGAGATCTTTGACTTCAGCTCTAGACAAACGCTTGACAAATACATGATTTTTAATGGCTCTGTGATCGGAAATGTAGTAGATTTGAAGGCGTTGTTTATCTGAAATCTCAAAACTAGAAAATCCTTAGGTTTCAACTGATGTTCCTATACGAAGTTCTCACATTCTCCTGTCAAATATAGTCATCTTCCTCCATATTATTTACCAATTCGACTTGGCATTCTTTTTCGTCAGGGTCAGCGCTTTATAACTCTGGACTCTGTAAATAATGGCATAAATTCCACCATTATGGCACAAATTATCAATATATTATGAAGCTTGATGATTGAGCGAGAAGAGTAGTCATGGTCATAGTTGGCTGACTCTGTAACTGGCAAATTTTAATGGGAAAATTATTGTTTGATGATTGAGCGAGAGGAGAAGCCATGGTCAAAGTTGGCTGGCTAGATTTCCGGCGAGGGAATAAGTAAAGTTTCCGACTAGCATTTATTTTATTTTTAGGCTATAACTTGTATGAGCCAATTTGTGGGCTACCAGATGAAATTTATTTTGCCCGAGCTATAGATGAAGTTCTCTCTAAAGTATAGGTACGTATGATAATGAGAAATTTTAATAAATAGATATTTTTTAATGGTAATTAGCTATCTATAGATACCATTTTCTATGTTACAGCCTGTAGATACGTTTTGAGATGTTTTAAGATGTATTTGATGTATTTAGGATACTGTATTCTTGAATACATTAGAAAAAACAGTGTGAATCATGGAAAATCTACTAATAAGATGTTGTATTCAACTGTATTCAAGAGTTGAATCATTGAATACAATAACGTATATTCTTTAAAAAAGAGACCTTTCAACTGATTAAAAATGGAAAGAAAATCAATCTAGCAAATAGTCTCCTAATATAACTCAACTAACATAATTATAGCATCCATAATCTGTATTCCCCCTCCCCCGCTAATGATTTTCCATCCGAAAGTATCCAAAAACAGAGGATTCTGTCGATTTTCAAATCTCCACTTCTCCTATTCAGTAGCACTGAAAGTTAAGCATTTGTGCTCTGTTTATTCTGCAGGTGGAGGAACTCTTTTACTTTAAAAACAATCGAACTAATGTGGAGGTTCGCCTTGTAAACTAGCACCTATACAAGGCTTGGCATTAGATTTCTTAAGCTAGACATATCTTATATGATTGAGTTTAAAGCGGATGCCCATCCATCTGCAGCATGTGGCAAGAAACATGATGATTGCATGCATTGGTGCTTACCAGGACTTACATATACCTGGAATACTTGTTCTTAGCATAATATCAAAGACGAAACTTAAGTTATGATTATATAATTCTTGGGGTAACTGTATATATTTCAAGGTAGCAATGGAAGTTGTATCCTATATTCAGTCAAGACTACTCTAATATTCCGCCAGCATTCATGTAGTATGTATTTTAATATCTTCAATGTATTTACATGTATATATATATGTATATATTTGAATTTTGTCTGTACAAATATAGTTGTATCTACTATAGTTGTATTTTAATACAAAATATATTATGATTCTTAAAACTAAATAAAATTATAATAATATATATGAAAATCATATTTAATACGTCTATGCTTATATATGAATGATTTGTTTTTTTAAATGTAGGTGGTGCCATCGACTGAATATTGCATACGGTGAACGATGAAGGAAGGCATTACACAGTATGTCTTTTAGAGAAAAATGCAGTTGTGGGCGGTTCCAAGTCGACGAATTACCATGCCCACACGCTGGGGCTGTCCTGAAGAGCAAGTTTCTAGTGCCAGAAGATTATTGCTCTAATTATTACAAACCAAAGTCTGTTGTAATGACATATGAGGTGACCGTGTATCCTTTGCCGGACCGAAAAGAATGGAATATACCAGCACATGTAGAAGATAAGCTCTTCATTGAATTGCTGCAGAAGAAAAATCAACATTTATATAGCATATGTGGGCAGGAAAGACATAATAAGTGTACTTATAGAAATGCTCCATGTTGAAATTAGTTCACAATCTGGCTTGTATTAATGACAAACAATTTGTTATTGACTCCGGTGTCATTTCGAATCTATTTTGGATATACTTGGTTGATGTATTAAATTTGAATATGTAATTAAAATACGACCATTGTATCTTCATTATATATGAATATAGATGAAAAAAATCGTTGAATACATTGAACTGACGATTCTTTTTGGAATACATATAGTACATCAGAGAGTTAATATGATTTATGAATGTTAAATACATGTATTCAAATCCACTTGAATACAAATTATGACGATCTATTATTACAATTAGTTATATACAAAAGTCGTATTCAAAATACAAAGTTGAATGCATATCAATACAACATGTTAAAAACATGTATTCAAATACATGAATGTTAAATACATGTATTCAGATACAGTTGAATACAAAATAATGACAATATGTTATTACAATCAGTTATATACAAAAGTCGTATTCAAAATACAGCTAAATATATATCAATGCTTAACCCACTGAAGGTCTAAAAACACCTGCTGAAAATATGTGAACATAACCTGGTGAATACATATAAATACAACTTAATGAATATAGATAAATATATCATGTTAAATACTGACTGATACAATAAGTTGAATACAGATCAATACAACATGTTGCATACATACCAATACAACCTAAGACTATTGTAACATTATCTTCACCGATGTATCAGAATCGGTGATGTGCCTAAGAATCTTTGAGATGTTTCGCTCTCGCTTACGACGTCAGTGTCTATATTCCGCATAGCCTAGTCCCAAAGCAGTGCACCATATCTTTGACGGAGTAAATTGGCATCAAATTTTACTTGTGGAACTAGCCCAACTGTGCTAAGAAACTCTGCGTATGCCGCAACATGCACCCCACAATCCCTAAAAGTAGAACTTAATAGTTTATACTGTTCTGGAGTAAGTTTTTCTTTGAGATCGGGTACTATGTTTGTGTTTGTATATAAACAAATATGCGGTAATAATCTTGGCGGGTATTTCGCAAACAATTTAACTTCCCGCATACAAACAAGAATTTTAAAAAGGTTTCATAGTCATCATCAATATATAAACTCATTAAGTGTTATGAATACATATAAATGCAACAAGATACAGTTAAATATTCAAATACATATTAATATCATTTAGTACAAAAAATGAATATATACATATAACAAGCAAGGAAAACTATAATAAGCACGGAAATACAATGATTGTAAACTAGAATACATCTAAATACATTTAAATACAACATATAATATTCAAGTAAGCACAACTTAGTTAATGACATTGTAAATGCGTAAATGAGTTCTGGATTGTTATAGTGCTTAGGAATACAACTAAATACACACGAATATATATCATACATATAAAATCACATGAATAATTATAAACACATCAATGCACCCCTAAAGCACATCAGCAACTTTGGATAAATATTGATACAATAACAATTACCTTTTCGTACCGTGTATCCAATATTTTTTTTGCATCAACTTACTTAACCTTGACACATGAAGAATCATCAAAAGTTTTTTTAAACTTTTTTGCCATTGGACTTTTTGTTTATTTTGAAGATTTCTCAACTGGGACTTCTTTCGATTTGTCATTGAGAAATTTAGTTCTTCTCTCTGAAGCTTTAGTTGTTGATACACCTGCAAATTCCGACTCCAATTGAGTTATTTGCAACGAGAAAGAGGGCCCTTCAAAATTGAGAATTTTGGTGGGTATACCTCTTGTTACCATCTTGTGTGACGTTGAATCCGACATTGGAGAGAAAATCGAAAGCTTTCTGATGAGTAAACAATAACAATGGTTATTGTTTAAAAAACAAAGAAAAGTCTGTATCAAAATTGAAGAAACTAAATAATTGTATCAAAATCTAAGAAGCTTAACACTTACCCCCAAGAACTTGTATGAGGAATAAAACTGTAATTTTAGAGAGAAAATAACTGGGGAGTGATAATAGGGGAATCTAAGGAATTTGGGTGGGAGAAAAGTCTGAATCATGGGTTTGTGGGAGAAGACAGTAAAGTATATGCAAAAGAGAGAGAAAGAACGTGGTTCGATTTTGATACAGATTTTACGGTGATTAAATGAGAGAAAATTTAAAAAAGAAAAGAGAAAATATTATTTAGTATATATGGTGCCTTGAATATAGGATGTAATTACAATTAGATATTTTTTTATAAAAAAAATAAAAGATATTTATAGGATATAATATTTTAAAATAATATTTATTTAAAATAAATAATGTACTAAACTTTTCCTATGATAGTTAGGCTTTAAGCTATTTGTGAAATTTTCCCAAAAATGGATCTCGGAAGCCCAATGACTGAAAGCCCATCCACTACTTACAGTCGGATGTCTTGCTGAAGACGAATCAATCACTCTACTCTTTCTTCTCTCTCTCTTTCACACACACGGAGCGAATCAACATGACGAAGCAGCAAGCTAACTGGTCTCCTTATGACAACAATGGAGGGTAATGTATAATGGAATTATTAGCGTCAATTGCTTCTTCCTCTTTTTTTATTTTCCTTATTAAATTTTGAAAGTTCATCTTTGCAATGCTGCAGAACATGTGTTGCGGTAGCAGGTGCAGATTATTGTGTAATAGCCGCAGATACTAGGATGTCTACTGGCTACAACATTCTAACTCGCGATTACTCCAAGATCATTAAACTGTACGCTCCTAATCTTATCTCCTTTAATTTGCATTCATTTTCTGTACTTGTGCTGTTTTGTTGCCTTGTCGTTAAGTCTCATTACATTCTTTATCTCCTTGAAATTGTAATATTCTGGATTATCCTTATTATATCTTAGGTAGAATCAATAGATTAATTCCATCTCGATTCCAAACTAGTTAGGATCAGTTATCTAAATCCTCGTCTGCTCTGCTTTACCTTGGTAACCTCTGTAATATCTCAGGCAAGATCAGATTTACTGTACATGTTATGGGTTCATCCATTTGCTTGGCTCAGATCCTGTATGTGTAAAAAAGCTTAATAAATAAAGAAAAAAAAAATAGATTTTCAATCCCGTAAGTCACATGGACTGTGGTAGAATCCTGAACTCAACAACAACAACAACAACAACACAGTATACTCCCAGGGGAGGGTAGTATTTACGCAGACCTTACCCCTACCCTTGGGTAGAGAGGCTGTTTCCAAATAGACCCCCGGCATCCTTCCCTCCAAGAACTTCCCACCTTGCTCTTGGGGAGACTCGAACTCACAATCCTTTAAATTCAAATCCTAATTTCGCCTATAATCTCAAACATATCTGTATAGGACATACAAGTTTCTAACCAGACTAAAAAGTCACCTGCAAACACCAGATTTAGCCTAAATGTAACAGCAATAACTAAGTCTTAAGAAAAGGTTGATGGAGGGTGTGGTCAAGGCTGATGAAGCTGGAATGAAGACCATGAGAGACGTTGTTCGAAGCATTGAAGAGGGGAAAAAGAGTTAGGGGATTTCTTCACATCTACGCAAGCATAACTAGATAGAGTTACACCATACCTGCACTGGTGAGAAGATGCAAGTCTATGAAATGATTGAGATGCTCCATGGCTGGATGCAACTGTTATAAAAGAAAGTTCTAAGAAAAGGAACGAAACTACTGTCGTGGCCAGCAAAGGGGTTCATCTAATTGATGTGTCTAAAGTATGCCATTCTTTATTTTATGGAATTCCACTAGACAACAAGAAAGACTGCTACTAACAAAGTTGAGAATTTGTCTGTTCCTCCTGCTATGCTGGAATGCTTGTAATCATACCTAAATGAAGAAGAGGTTTTTTTTTTTTGATGAAGTAAGCAGGATATCATTAAAGGCATCAAGAAGATGCAAAAAGATTACAAAGCAAAGTTTATCAGCTTATTTACAATTGAAGTGCTACAAACTAGAGAGCTGACAAAGTCCAAAAATACATCAGAGTTATTTACGGGAGAGAGGTTTAGCCCGACTAAAAAGTTTAACCAAACATCTAGCCTTCAAGTAGCCAATTGTAGTTGATACACCATCAAAGCATCTACGATTCCTCTCGGTCCAGATACCCAAAAAAATGCTAGCAGGAACCATAATCCATATTCTTCTGATGGTCTTGTCAACTTTCCTTAAGCTCCAACTTGCACAGGCATCTCTGACAGATGATGGCATAGTCCATTTCAGTCCAAAAATATTCAGAAACAAAATTTCAGATGTCTGCGGCCACTGGACAGTGCAGGAGAAGGTGGTTAATGGATTCTGAATTTGACAGACACATGAAACATCTGTTTGCTAGTTGGAAATTTCTTCTGATTAGGTTGTCTCTGGTGAGGCAGGCACCCTTTAGAGCCAACCAGCCGAAGCAGCTCACTTTAGGTAGAAGTTTTGTTTCCTAATTAGCTTCCAGGGCCAAAGATCAATCATCAAATTATTAGAGCAATGAATAGCAAACCCTGCCTTAACAGTGTAAAAGCCATCCTTAGAATTGCCCATTTCAGTTTGTCCCTGAAAGCAATGTTGTCAAAGGCGCACTTAAAGCGCGCTTAAGCCCTGAAGCGATACTCAAAACACGTTGAGCGCTTCACCTCGCTTTGTGGGCACGTTAGTATCGCATCAAAGCTCTAAGACATCCTTTTCCTTGCCAATGAGTATAATCTTGAAAAAGCAACCTTAAACAATTGATATTTTACTTTATTTTAAATTATTTTCAATTTCTTTGTCCATATATTTGTTATTAACGCTTATAATAATTAGTCTTGAAGATTACATGCATATTTTTACTTTTTCGCCCGTTGCGCCCTTTTTCATTAAAGTCCACGCTTTATTTGTGCTTTGCGCTTAAGGCCCTAATGGACCTTAGAGCTTTTTTGCGCTTTTCGCCTTTGATAACACTGCCTGAGAGTTAACCAGTGTTTTCATCATGTCAATGAACTCATCTACCTCCCAGTCATGCAAATTCCTTGCAAAAGTGGGATTCCATGTGTTGACCTCTCTATTGTGAGCAATGAGTGAGTGTCTGGGTTATCTGCAATAAAGAACAGATATGAGAATGCTTCCTTTAGTGTAGTATCCTCTAGCCATTTGTCTATCCAAAACTTTATGTTGGTCCCATCTCCAACCTGGAAGTATGTGCTGCGAAATCTTACCATAAGCTGTTTATGTGTTTCCATAGCCCTGTGCCAAGGGGTGATCTCACAGGTTTGGTGCACCAGTGGTTAAGTCTCCCATACTTGGCCGTGATAACCTCTTTCCAGAACCAACATCATCTTGATTGAATCTCCGGTGCCATTTCATCAACATGGCCTTGCTATGCAAGGCTAGATCTTTTACACCAAGTCTACCAAGTGATTTAGGAAGTGTGATTACCTTGGACCATTTCACCAAGTGGATATTTTAATTGATGCTGTTGCCATCCCATAGAAAGTTCCTTCTTAATCTGTCAAGTTGTAACTGGACTTTTGCTGAGATGGGAAAGAGTGACATGAAGTAGGTAGGGATACTATCCAATACACTAATGATAAGAGTTAGTCTGTCCCCAAATGATAGGTACTGCTTCTTCCATGTTGCCAACTTTCCATCAAACTTCTCAACTACTGCATTCCAAATCGCAGTAGACTTGTGTTTGGCACCTAAGGGCAGGCCCAAGTAAGTGGCGGGAAAGGTGCCAGTACTGCAACCCATAATGTCAGCTAGTTCCATCAGTTTCGGAACTATATTCGCCGGGTAAATAACACTTTTGATCATATTTATATGTAGGCCAACGTTGCCTCAAAAAATATAGGAGTGAGATTCAGGTAGAGGACTTGAAACTTCTCAGCTCCACAGAAGATAAGTGTATCATCAGCAAGCAAAAGTTGAGAAACAGAGATGGGAATACCCCTGTTGTTGCCCACAGTAAACCCTTCAAACCTTTGTAGTTGCTTAGCTCTGCCAACCATTTTACTGAGACCCTACATAGCCAAAATGAAGAGGAAGGGGGAGAGAGGGTCACCCTGCCTGATTCCTCTATTTGGAGAGAAAAAACCGACTGGCCTCTAGTAACAAGGACAGAGTACTTGACTGTGGTGCTGCAGTATCTGATCCATATAATCCATGTATCCCCAAAGGCCATCTGCTTGAGAATTGAAATGAGGTAGGGACAGCTTAATTTATTGAAGGCTTTCTCAACATCAAGCTTCAGCAAGAGCCAGCTTCACCAGATTTTATCTTCTAATCAAGAATCTCATTTGCTATGAGTGCAGAAGAGGATTTTGGAACATCATTACATGTGTGTACCATGGATACTGGACAGAGAGACTCCGGATGATTTGAAGGAAGGCTGAAAGAACTGCATATAAATTGAAGTACGGATGTTTCTAACAGTTCGCTATCTCGTATTAGTTCACTGATGTATATGAAGTAGATGTTTAACACTTTCACTATACCTTTTAGCAAGTTTTCATGAACAGATAGGACATATCTGCAAATCTTTTGCGCCCCTCCCTACAATTTTCGTTGAGTAATGAAATTTTTGCTTACTTATAACCCAAAAATAAAGTAAAAAAGAAAACAACAAAAAGGTATCCCAACTAATTGGAATTGTCTATATGGATCATTTGCTTCCATTATATTTTGTTCTTATCTAAGTCCGGATTGATGCCAAAAGTTTATAGTTCTTTTGAGATAACTTCTCTGGAGGTTTAGTGGTGAGGAAGAGATAATATGCAACAACAACAACAACAACAACTACCCAGTATAGTCCCACAAAGTGGGGTCTGGGGAGGGTAATATGTAGACAAGCCTTACCCCTACCCAAAAGGGCAGAGAGGCTGTTTCCAATCGACCCTCGGCTCAGTGAAGTAAAGGAACAACAAAAACAAAAACAACAAAAGAGCATTAGTAACATCAACATAAATAGCGTAAATAATTATCTAAACATAAAAACCTAAAAATAAAAACATAAAAACTATAAATAAAATAGCATGCAATAATATCAGACAGTAACTAGCATAAGACAAAATCCAATACATAAATCATCTATGAATAGCCCTGCCAAGCCTCACCCAACCCCGGGTGAGGAGTATGAAGAACTCTAGGGGCCCCTATCCCACAACCCTTATACTAGACCTCCATACTTTCCTATCCAGGGTCATGTCCTCGGAAACCTGCATTCTAGCCATGTCATGCCTAATCACTTCTCCCCAATACCTCTTAGGCCTCCCTCTGCCTCGCCGTACGCCGACCATCGCCAGCCGCTCACAACTCCTCACAGGGGCGTCAGGACTTCTCCTCCGCACATGTCCGAACCACCTCAGCCTCGCTTCTCGCATCTTCTCATCCACCGGGGCCACCCCCACCTTCTCTCGAATAACTTCATTTTTAATTTTATCTAACTTGGTGAGCCCGCACATCCACCTGAGCATCCTCATCTCCGCAACCTTCATCCTCTGAACGTGAGAGTTCTTCAATGGCCAGCACTCCGCCCCATACAACATGGCAGGCCTAATCACAGCTCTATAAAATTTCCCCTTGAGTTTCTGTGGAACTTTCTTGTCACACAGGACTCCTGATGCAAGCCTCCACTTTGACCACCCCGCTCTTATGCGATGAGTGACGTCCCCGTCAATCTCTCCGTCCCCCTGAATCACCGACCCAAGATATCTGACACTGTCCCTCTTGGCGATGACCTGTGATCCAATCATTACGTCCCTGCCTACTTCGCTCGGCTCGGCGCTAAACTTGCACTCCAGGTATTCTGTCTTAGATCTGCTTATTTTGAAACCCTTAGACTCGAGAGTCTGTCTCCATACCTCTAACCTCTCACTGACACCGGCCTTCGTCTCGTCTATCAAGACTATGTCATCAGCAAATAGCATACACCAAGGCACATTCCCTTGAATATGTCGGGTAAGAGCATCCATCACCAAGGCAAACAAGAGGGGGCTAAGCGTCGTTCCTTGATGGAGCCCCATAATCACTGGAAAATGGTCTGAGTCGCCACCCACCGTCCTAACCCTAGTCTTAGCTCCATCGTACATGTCCTTAATTACTCTGATGTAGGCTTCTGGCACGCTCTTCACCTCCAAGCACCTCCATAGCACCTCCCTTGGGACCTTGTCATACGCCTTCTCCTTCTTCCTATCCCTGAACTGCTCCACCAGCCTCCTGACAAGGTGGATAGCTTCTGTAGTGGAGCGACCCGGCATGAAACCAAACTTGTTCATAGATATAGATGTCATCTCCCTCACCCTCACCTCGATCACCCGCTCCCAGACCTTCATGGTGTGACTTATTAATTTGATACCCCTATAGTTATTGCAGCACTGGATGTCACCTTTGTTCTTGTACAAGGGCACCACTGTACTCCACCTCCACTCATCCGGCATCTTTTTGGTCCTGAAGATCGCATTGAACAACCTGGAGAGCCACTCCACTCCTGACCTACCCATGCATTTCCAGAACTCTACCGGGATCTCGTCAGGCCCGGTCGCTCGACCCCTACTCATCCTACGCAAAGCCCCCATACCTCCGCCACCCTAATGCGCCTGCAGTACCCAAGGTCTCTATGTTGCTCTGAATGCCCCAACTCCCCTAGTTCTATGCTCCGATCCCCCTCATCGTTAAATAAGTCTCGAAAGTACGCCTGCCACCTCCGCTTGACTTGAGACTCCCCCATCAAAACTCTACCATCCTCGCCCTTGATGCACCTAACTTGGTCAAGATCACGCGCCTTCCTTTCCCTTTCTTTAGCTAACCTGAATAGCTTCCTGTCCCCGCCTTTCTCCCCTAATTCCTCGTACATGCGACCAAACACCGCGTTTTTTGCTCCCGTAACCGCCATCTTTGCTTCTTTCCTCGCCGCTTTGTAGATCTCCCTGTTCGCTCTCCGTTCTTCCTCGCTTGTGCTCCCTGCCATCTTAGCAAACGCCGCCTTCTTCGCCTCCACTTTACCTTGTACTACATCGTTCCACCACCAGTCACCCTGATGTCTGCCTGAATAGCCTTTGGCTACCCCGAGCACATCTCGTGCTACCTCCCTAACCAAGTTCGCCGTCTCTGACCACATATCATCCGCTTCCCCAGAACTCCGCCAAGCCCCGCCCTCTGCTAACCTCCTCTCCAAATCATGTGCTTTCTCCTTAGTCATAACACCCCATCTAATCCGCAGTTGTCCCCGAGCACCCCTCCTCTTCCTCTTCACCCAGAGACTGACATCCATCACTAGGAGTCTATGAAGAGTCGAAAGGGACTCTCCCGGGATAACCTTGCAGTCCTTGCACATACCCCTATCGCTCCTTCTAAGGAGGAGGTAATCAATCTGAGTCCTCGCCGCCGAACTCTTGAAGGTGACCAAATGCTCCTCCCTCTTCTGAAATGTCGAGTTCGCAATCAAAAGCTCGGAAGCTCCGGCGAAATCAAGTAGTGACGTGCCTCCTCAAGTATACCTCCAAGAACAAAAAATGTCTACGAGCACAAACATCATCAAAGATAGCCAGAAATAAGTGCATAGGAAATATTTTAGGACTGAATTTTTAGGGAAATACACCATAAAAAATGCAGCTTCAAATTCAAAAAGTTTCAACCAGCATTTGTTTCCTGGTTATAATTCACGACAGAGAAAAAACCGCAGGGGATAAAGCGATGTGGACTGCAACACCCACATGGATCATTTAATAGAGACAATAGATTACCAAGAGAGGTTGATCCAGGATTTATACTTTATGGGTTCAATTTTTATGGAAGAGATAATATGGAAGAAAGTATTATGGCAAAAGACTGGTTGGCCTAACCTCTGAAGCACATGAATCTGCAGATCGACTTATGGTGTTACTGTTTGGAGGAACATTTACAATTTATGGCAAGAATTTCAGAATGTAATTAAATTTGGAAGTAATCAATGGAGAGAAAATAACGATGTGGAAGGATGTACGGTTGGAATATTCACTTTTAATGGTGACCTTCCCAGATTTATATGCTTTGCTTTGATCGAAGAAGGAACTGTAGCTGATTGTAGAGTAGGGAACAGATGGAACCTCCATTTTTTAGTAATTCTTTATTGTAGTCGGGCTCTTCCCAGGATCCAGCGCATAGCGGGAGCTTAGAGCACCGGGCTGCCCTTTGGCAGATTAAGACGGTGGCACAACTCATTGGAAATATGGAAGCTTTGATGATAGATATCTGGAAGGCGAAAGAGAATGTGCTTTATACGGTGAAGTCATGCTGTAGAATATTAAACAGAAACAAGCATCTTTTTTACACTGAAGTCACCGGTAAACTTTGGCAGTTATTTTTCAATATGTTTGGGGTGAAATGGATCATCGCAGCAACTGTTAAGAAGTTTCTTATTAGCTAGTTATTCTGCAGGGACAGCAAGGAGCTGAAAAAGATCTGGAGTTTATTCCAGGTTGCGTTTCTTGGACTATTTGACAGGAAGAAACAGGAGATGTTCTGAAACAAAGCTGTATCTATTCATATGTTGAAGTTTAGATCTTTGTGTAATTTTGCTTCTTGGTGTAATCTAGCTTATATAAATATAATAATGAGGGTAAGTTGATTAAATTTATTAGATCCCTGCAGGAGTGACAACGATATAATCTCTGGAAGTTGTGCTGACCAGCACTATTGTAGTGCTTGTGGCTTCTAGATTCAAGAAAATTTAACTTATAAAAAAGATATTAAACAGCACTGTAAGAGATAATCAATGGCCATGAAAAAAAACAGCACTGTTGAGACAATCCAGGTCATGAGAAACCTTGTGGAAAAGTGAAGAATCTCCAAAGGTTGCATGTTTCACTTGGATTGAACTACATAAAACTTGTTTTAACTCAAGCAAACCTGTGGAGGAGAGGGATAAGAATGTGTAGCAGATGTTTTCTGTGTGAAGATGCTGCGGAAGACTCAGAGCATTTATTTCTGCGTTGCTGGTACGCTTGCAAACATGGGGCTTGTTTACCCATGTTTTTGGCACAAAGTGGGTGATTGTAAGCAATATGGAGAACACTTACCGCTTGGAGGAATTAGAAGATAAAGAAGCACACTGAGGCAACATGGAGCACCTACATATGTGCATAATGGACAATATGGAGGGAAAGGATTCCAAATGTTTTGAAGGGAAAGCAGCTGCATTTCATTGTATAAAATATAAATATTAACAGCTTTAGCGCTTTGGTGTAAGATGAGAAATTTAAAGCATTTTGACACATTGCTGAGCTATATTGACTCCTTGTAGGAAGTAGGAAGTAAATCCTGCTTTTGTACTGATCCCCATCCCCCTCTTACTGCTGTTCATATCAGTAAAATTTACTTATATAAACCAACACACCCCCTTCCTTGTTCTTAGACAGTATGTTGACAATATTTATGGGAAAGTCTATCCATTTAAACCCTTGAGAGATTTGATTCTTTGTTAGTTAATTCTATTTGATGATATATAAAGTTTATAGGAGCCTACTTTGTAGTACTATATGTAGAAAGTATTAATCGTGGCGTGGAGCTGATCTTATTTCTTCTCTTCTATGCTAAAAGTCATGCTAGGCATCTGTACCTATCTTTGCAAAAGGGGCTAGACATACTATTGTATTGCAACTGATTGATGGTCAGATATATCACCTTCTCCTATGGATTCTTGTGATAGGATAGAAAGAATTGATATTACCCATTTTGCAAGCAGAAATTTTTCTTACACCTTATATCACAAGTAGTTAGAGGTTTCCTCTTTACTATCTTTATGCACCTACTATTTTGACTGTAGCAGCCTTTTATGTGAATTATTACTTTGTTGGTATGCAGCGCGGATAGATGTGTGATGGCCTCCTCTGGATTTCAGGCTGATGTGAGAGCCTTGCAAAAGGTTTTGGCATCCCGGCATCTGGTAATATGCTGATTATATTAAATAATCCTCTACTATGTAGATACTTCAATATGGAAAAATCTACTTATCAACTAAAACCCAAAACAAAAAAACAAAAAATCAGTAGTGCAGTTCTACTGATTTTCATTTTTTTAATTGTTGAGTTCTATTGATTTTCTGTGGTTAGGCTCTTATTTATTATGGGTTTTTATGTGGGAGTACTTAAGCCTGTGGAGAGCCAAAGCCTTGAGCTTTTATTGTCCTGACTTGTTCCTTTGTGTCAGAAGCGCAAACTGCTTATAACCTGAGAAGTCTTATAACTCTTCAATTTATGCTTATGATTAAGAAGTTACTCGAGTGTCTTAGACTGGCGATGAACTTTTGTATATTAGACAGGACACGGAGAGGAAGACCAAAACTGCTTGTACAAAACAATAGGGGGAGGGAAAGGGACAGGGGGCAAGAGAAGGGCAAGCAGAAGGTGCAGGACCTGGAGTGGCAGCAAAGTAGAAAAGAAGAGAGGAAAGAAGTAAAAGAATAGGAAAGGAGGGAAAGAAGGATAGCTTAAAGCCAATTCCCCTCATTTTCAAGTCAAATCATCCATCTTCTTTGTCCCATGTTACGTATATTAAGGGATCAAAATATTATTAGAAGCCAAAGTTGATGGATAACCCAACTTGACTATTTAGAGCAGCATACTTTGTGGGGTATAATATCTGATTCCGCTTTATTTGAAAAAGAAGGAAATAAAAGACTAACAGTGATGCCCTAGAGATTATGTCTTTCTTCCTCGTATCATGTCTTGCAATTTAACAATGAAAAGATTCTAAATGAAGTCATATCCTTTCATACATTTATGGGGAAAATACATAAGTTACCCTCTAAACTATGACCAAATCCCCATTACACTTTCTGCGTACGAAAATTACTTTACACACCAACCTTTTCAGAGTGTGTAAAAAACACAACACTTTTTGTTGACCAGTTTTTTAAAATATCCTTGATATCACACACCAATAAGGTAGTGACACGTGTCTTAGTAAAAAAACTTTAATTTACACCTTAATTAATAATTTTTTCTTCAAATGAAAAAGAAAAAAGAAAATAAAATCATCCCCTCCCCTCTCCGTCTCTCATCTTCCCCAACTCCCACTTTTAGTCATCGTCTATTAGAGGTTTCTCTTCCATTAAAATCACTATTGCCGCCACCTTTTCACCACCATTGTCATAGAAACCATCACCATCAATATTATGTTTTAGAACAAAATCCATAAACACCATTACCCTATTTCTTTACGCCAAAAACAGAAATTACACAAAACATTCAGTTTTTTATGGCTCCACCAGACTCCTGATCTAGAAACAAATTATGAGAATGCGTCAACTAAGTCCGAAAGCAAATTTTGAAACAAAATTATTAATCATCATCATATTAATTGTGACATAAATCCAGCACTGGAAGGATTATAGTCAGGCCAATAGTAGAGAAGGGAACCGTTATTAGATTGTATACCCGTATTAAAGTAAATTTAATTTTTTATCTTCTCTCCTGCCATTGTTGAGTTTCAAAACCCAATTCTTGACCTTTTACAAAAAAATAAGCAAAACCATCGATCCGGTGAATCTGATACTATACTAGGTATATGATTTTAAACCACAAAGTTGCTTAGGTAAACGAATCGGTTTCCTATGGCAAAGGATTTGGGAAAATGCAAGAGAATTGCGACACAAAGTAAATGCACTGATTTTAGTAGATATGAAAACAAAAAGGTGAGTGTCCAGCTAATCTAGAAACATTTCAGTCAATCTTGGAGGAGATGAATATTTTATTTAGAATTTGAATTTTGATCTAAAATTATTTCACCATTTCAGAGCTTGATCTATGGAGAGGACAAAGGTGAGTGTTTAGGAGAAGGAAAATGGGTGGAGTGGTTGGCGGAGGGGAGGGGGTGGAAGAGACCAAATTATTTGGAGATATAATAATTAAAAATAGAAATAAATAAGAAATGACTCAAGAAAATTAAAAAAAAAAATAGAAAAGGCTGGATATGTGGCATTCACATAATTGTTCTGACCCAAAGTTTTACATTCACTCGCCTCTTGTAGATGTAAAATACGCGCGAGCCAGCTGTAAAATATGGTGTGTCTTAGGAACACTTCGGAAAGGTTAAGTGTGTAAAGTAATTTTCGTCTGCAAAAAGTGTGTAACAGGAATTTGATCCATAGTTCAAGAGGTAAGTTATGTATTTTGCCAACATTTATATGAAGATAAAACATGTCATTATGTCAATTGTGAAAAACAATTATCCTAAAATCGCTTGTTTATTCGAAATTTCGAATGATAAATTGATACTTTTGTTTGACATTTAACATTTCATTATATGATTACTAAATCTTAGTTATCCAGAAGAAACACTTACCTTCTATTCTGCTGGAACACCCAATACATTGTCGGCTAATTACTCCTTTCCTGTAAAACATGTAATCACGAACAGCTACTTTGGAAGACTTATCTGGTGCAACTTATTGCTCTGTTTCTAGATTGAATATCTTCCTTTGGTTTATTTTTTATTAGCAACTTCCCTTGAAAGAAAAAGCTTAATATACATTGCACAATAGATAAAGTTGTGGAGCACCCATTTTCACTCCACTCATAGAGTTCCTTCCGATTCCCTAAATGTACACAAAATGTTACACATTTTGTGCTCTTCTTTTTATGTTTGTGCTACTAGGAGCAGGTCATCTAACTTGTGAAGAAGAGAAGTATTATGTACGTCAATTTTATGGGGCTTAAATTTGAAATGGATATGCAATATTAATTATTGAAATCATCTGTATTTAGACTTCATGATTTTAGATATTTATGGAATTGAGAATAATATTCAGCTGTTTGTTCTTGGAAATAGATCTATCAGCATCAGCACAACAAACAGATGAGCTGCCCAGCAATGGGTCAGCTACTATCGAACACTCTATACTACAAACGCTTCTTCCCCTACTACTCCTTCAATGTTTTAGGTGGCCTTGACAGTGAAGGTAACTTTTTATGAGGTGGAAATGATGTCTTAAGGTTCTTAACTTCTTATTTGATTCTTGGCTGATAAAGAAGCTTATTTGCATTTCATCCTGAAAACCTTGTAGGGAAGGGGTGTGTTTTCACATATGATGCTGTTGGATCCTACGAGAGGGTGGGGTACAGTTCTCAAGGTTCAGGTTCAACTCTTATCATGCCTTTCCTGGACAACCAGCTAAAATCTCCCAGCCCTCTCTTACTGCCTGCCAAGGTCTGTTCATTACTGAATTTGTCAGATTTTTGTTACATAGTCAAATACGTTGGTGGTTTTTGATTAAAGAATTTGTTTCTTGGTTTAATTTTAGTGACCAACAATTTGTTTTGTTTCTGGAAAACAATTGTGAGTGTTTGAATTTTGATATAGAGTTGGTTTTTGGTTAGGTTTGGGGGCAAAGTGTGTTGGGTTGGGGAAAATATTACTGAAGCCCTAAAGAGTGTGCTGAGATTTTGGCATGGGTGAAATTAATAACCTGCTTTAGATACTGCTACACTGAAGATACTACTTCATGTATATTAGGACAAAAAGTTATCAGGTCGAAGGATACAAAAATTCAACTTGGCCAAAAAAAATTTAGTTAGAAAATGATGAAAATGTGCATTCTCCCCTCCAAGGAAAAAAATGATCAGGTTGAAGAAAAAAAAAAAGGTTACACCTTGGCCAAAAAATTGGAACAAAATTGTATTTGGAAAATGATGCCCTCTCCTTGAAAAAAGAAACCAGAAATAAATAAAAGGGTAGGCTAGCGGTGGGTCCCACCCACGTCTCACATGTTCTGAGAGGAAAAACAAGCCAAGTTTTATTCACTTGTTTTCAGAAATCAGACCAAGTTGATAACTAAAATGTTTATTTTAAAAGCAAATATGACCTTGTTAAGTTGGGTAGAAATTAGAAGGGAAAGAACAAAGAGGGAAAATTAGAAGTAAATGATTTTCTTCTCTCTTGTTTGGAATCAAGAAAATGGGATAATTGCATATAGTTATAAATTCTAAGTCTCCCTTCCTGTGAGGGAGAGAACTACAATTTTTTCTCTGTTCTAGGAATTGGAAATGTTTATCACTTTCTACTCTTTACCTACTCTTTACATCTGTGTATTTCATCCAAAGAATGAGGGAGAAATGAAAAACATGCTCTACTAAAAGCTTCCATGGTCTGCACAGGATGCTGTTACTCCACTTTCTGAATCAGAAGCCATTGATTTAGTGAAAACATGTTTTGCTTCAGCAACTGAAAGGGATATATACACCGTAAGTCAATAATGTATTCTGCTTTTATGTAGTGGTTTGGTGGTTTCCGTGAGGTCTTGTTCAAGATGATTACGTAGGAGTTGATTTATCGTCCATTTTTTCGGAACGTGTGCTTCTGTTTTGCAGGGTGACAGGCTGGAGATAGTCATATTGAATGCGAATGGTATTCGTAGAGAAGAAATGGAGCTCAGAAAAGACTGATTTCTCATGTCTTGTTTTGGCGGTTCACGTCTGAACTGATTTGAAAGACCAGAAAGCATAGCTCATGAATTCCTGGAGGATTCATTGTATGGCTATTGACATCAGTTTATAATTCAATTATGAATCGATGTGGTATGAATCTTAGTTTCTTATTAGGTGCAAGTGTTTGCCGAATGCTGAAACTTAGCAGTTTAAACTTGTTTGGTTTGAGAAACAATGTAAGAAGCTCGTAGGGGTAGGTGGGATTCATCGTTAGTCCCGATTGAAGATGACTCCTGTATGATTCTATATGTGGAGCAATTTTAAGTTGATTTTTATATTCAGTGATCTATGCTCAGAAAAGGAACTTTGCAGCTCTAATTGGCTTGCTTTATAACAGCACTGTGGTCACTATTATAGTTGTTTCCTCTTCTAATTATTATCGTAAATCGATATTTTCTAAGGTTGATTAGTCTCTTTCCAGAAGTGATAAGTCATCCTGAAAATATAGGAGTTTAGTGATGGATCCCCTAGCAAATTTTGTTCGTTGATTTGGTTGAGCGCATGCATGCTTGTATGTAATTTACGAGTTTCAAAGGGTGATTGGTCGGGGAACTCTCCTAATTTGAGTGGGGAAAATGAGGTAAATGCTTATTCTTCATAGTTGATGACCTTTCTTCTAAAGTTACTAACTCAAGAAATGATTTTTCTTTTGGGCAAAACAACAAACTCTACCACATCATACACTTGGAAGGCAATATTACATGGTTGGAAATACTGCCAGTATGGCTTACTATGGAAAATTGCAACGGGCACAAATATCAAATTTTAATACTGCCAGTATGGCTTACAATGGAAAATTGCAACGGGCACAAATATCAAATTTTGGGCTGACCCATGGTTAGCCCCCAATTTAACCCTAAGAAGTGTAATAGAAGGGCCTCTAACCCAAAATGAGCACCACTCAACCATTTCCACATACTTATCAAATCACAATATGCAAACAAATACCCTCTCCATAAAATTGCCTGACGAAATACTATCAGGCATCCATCAACAATACCTCCCAACACTGCACAATCCTTTCACATGATCGATTAATCTGGGGCCTCACTCATAATCTTGACTTCTCTATTCAATCAATTTACTCAGCCATCATGCACACTATGCAGCCCATACAACCTTTTACGTGGATCTGGAAATTACCAGTTTCACCAAAACTAAAACACTTCATTTGGTTAATAGGCCATAATCGATTACCTACTAACACTTACTTAAACAGATTAACCATCACTTCGTCGCCAGTATGTCCATCGTGCCAATACATGAAGAAACAATCGACCATCTTTTCCTACGCTGCCAAGTTACCCATGACCTATGGCACGCACTCAAAATCACCCATTCTCTGATTAATTTGCCGCCATTACATCTTGATCCACTAGATAACCTGTCCAAACTCTTAAACCTAGATTGTCTCTTGCCCTATAATCTTCCAACACAACTTCTCCTACCCTACTGCCTTTGGTATATTTGGAACAATCGTAATAAGTTAATCTTCGAATCCATTCAACAACCTCCTAACGTAAGCCACATACTAAGCCAAGCAACTGAATATTATTACCTTATTCACCAAAAAAAGCACCCAAAACTGTCACAAACAATCCATATTAAATGGCATCCACCAGACACGGGCACGTTCAAACTTATTACTGATGGTGCTTGCACGGGAAACACAACACTCAATGGGTTTGATGGAGTCATTCGAAACTCCACAGGCAATTGTATCATGGGGTTCACTGGCAACAAATTATCAGACACTCCTCTTATGATGGAACTGTGGGCTCTACTGGAGGGATTGAAAATTGCACTACGTTCTCGCTTAACATCACTGGAAATCAACCGAGACGCAACATAGGTAATTTCTGCACTACGCAATAGTCATCCCTTGTGCATGAATGCAGGTACTTGATGCTATGACTGGGTAACTCATTAGTACGTCACATGTATAGGCAGCAAAATCGTGTCGCTGATTAGCTCGCAAAATATGGCAACATCATGGAGCAGTCCAACTCGACCATCACTCTCGAGCAACCACCACCTTTTTTGGAAAGGGCCCTAAGACATGATCAGCAGGGCACCACTACAAACAGATGCATCAAGCCCCATGGTGCAACACAATCTTTTTGTATAACAGCCACTGAAACATCATTTTGTAGGCCAAGTAGCGCCAACCCACCTAGTGGCTTAGGCCAAGATTTTGAATCATTTTGTACTAATGTAACACAATCTCCCTCTACCACCGTCACTTAATCAATAGAAATTAATCTTTGTTTGACCAAAAAAAAAAGATGACCTTTCTTTTTAGGTCACCTCCTCAATCAGCCTTGAACAAAATCCAAGCGGCCAAATTGTTTTCAAAAGTGAGTTAGATATCGAGATTGTAAAGAAATTTTACATTATTCGTGTAGCTTAATCAGTTATATCAAGTCACTCCTTCCATTTCACTTGGTTTGTAATACTTTGATTTAGCACAAACTTTAATAAAAAAATTGATGACTTTTGAAATTTGTGATCTCAAATATCCATAGCATTTGTATGGTTATAAAAATTTAAAATTAGGGCGGACTTATAAGCTTATATATGGGGTACGTGAATCTATAGTTTTTCCGCCACACTAGATATTTTATGTATATATTTTTTAAAATTGATCTAATATTATGTGTTGGCACCCATACTCCAAAGAGGCTAAAAGATGCACTTTGTTGAATGTTGAGTTTGTGAAGAAAAACAACTTCCCAAATTCCGGAAATTGCTTCCTTAGAGTAGTGAATTATGCTTCACTAGCCCAAGACTCACAACCACAATTGAAGAAGAACGAAGAAGAAAATATAGCTCCAAAAATACTAGAACTAAGAAAGTGGAAGACTTACTTGAATAACTTGGAGAATACTTTATTAACTCAAGAAGACTTGGATTTTTTTCGATGATGCAAATGTGGAGGAGGGGGTGGGTATATATAGGCTTTCCACCTACTCAATGGACGGTCATGATCTATTTAATCCTACGGTGGAGATTCGTCTTCTAGAATACTCCACACTTTTCTTACAAAATATCTAGATATTTTTATCACCTACACTAATCTAGAAATATCTCTTACAAATATCTCCTAACTTCTATAATATTCTACACTATTCTATAATTTTCCAAAAGTTACACTTTATAATTTTAACAGAGTTATTCGCCTAGCACAGTAAGAATCAATTCTCACTTAGTGCTTTCTTTTTTCTCCTTTCTTTAACGGTGCACTCATCTTAAAAAAATCTAAATCTGTATTCATTTCAAATTTGTGATTTTAAACATGCAAGAGACATATAAATGAGAAAAAATGGATCTAAGATACATATTCGGATCAAATCTTTAGGTTCTTACTATAAACACGTTGCACTTTTGAAGTTGTAGTTCTAATGAATTTTTCTTTTTTACAATTTTAGTCTCATATCTATATTCTGTATCATTGATAGTTAGTGGTAGAGCTAGGATTTTCATTAAAAGAAATCAAAATATAAAGAAGTAACCCATGAACAAAGTTCATTGGATGCTAATGCGTTATATATATACATATAAAAAAATCCTAACTAGAAAGTATAATTTTCCGATAAAGGGGTGTCTATTAACACTCCTTCAATACACGTGGCTCTGTCACCGGTGATAGTTAAACATATTAACTATATAAAAAAATCCTAATGAGAAAGTATAATTTTCCGATAAAGGGGTGTCTATTAACACCCTTCAATACACTTGGCTCTGTCACCGGTGATAGTTAAACTTTTTTTAAATATAGATATTTGATTTGACTATGTAAAGTATGGTGACAAAAGTAGAAAAGAGTTTTTAATGTGTCTAAGTTTGAAAATTTTGAAAGAACAAACTATACAAAAATAAAACAGAGAAATTTTCACTATCTTTTAGTAATAATTAGTTATCTATAGATACTATTTGCTATATTACGGATTATAGATATCTTTCTATGGTTATATAATATATTTGATGTATTTGGGCTATTGTATTCATGAATATAGTAACAAAAATAGGCGTGAATCAGGGAAGTCCAGCTAATCAGTTGTTGTATTCATGGAGTGAAACATGAGATTATAATTAGATAGATTATTGTATCGACTGTATTCACAGCGTGAAATAGGGGGATTACACTATTTTTAAAATGGAAAGCGAATCAATTAACATAATGATTCCTAATATAACTTAGCAAACTCAATTATAACACACAAATTTTATATTTTCAGTGATAAAAAAGGTTCTCAACTGAAAAATACTCCCAAAACATAGCAATCTTCAGAAAAATTATACAATACATCCGAATACATAAATTATATTAATTAACAAAAACATATGAATACATTCATGGTATATAGCAAGACAGTGAATACAATGAAATACATAGAATACAGCGAGATACATTGAAATACAATGGAAAAAAAGACAGTGAATACAACAAAAAACATGGAATACTAGATACATCGAATTACAATGAAAAAAAGACAATATACAATGAAATACATGAAAACACATTGAAATCAAGTTGTTTAGTCCCAAACTCCGTCGTCTTTGTTCAAAAACAAACCCTAATTTCCGGCGAATCCGCCGTTCATTGGGGGCCGGTAGTGAAAATGCGCCGCCCTGATCCGGCAATGGTGCTGGAGTCGAGGTCACTTCCTGAGCAGAAGAAACCGCCAATAAGACCGCTACAATGACAAAAAATAACGTCAAAGTCTTCAATGTCGTATCTCAGACGATATAGTAATCTCAAAAACTTATATCTTTCACTGGTAAATTGATTTATAAAGACCAATTAACTAATATCCTTCAATAACGAATTGTGTAACAATAACGACACGTTGCTGTTGTTGGATTCTTTCAAAGGTTTTTTTGTTCCCGATAAATCTATGCCTTTATCACAAGCCAAATAAATCTACTTCAATATATTCTAGATTTATGAAGAGAGGTTAAAGTCCAAAAATATATTGGCAATTGGTTTGTGAAAAGCAGAGGTAAGGATTTGGTGGAAGAATGATGTAGTCTAGTTCAAGAGCGTTGGCGCTAGAGAACAGCTCAAAATATGGGGAAGATAATAGCATGTATTAAAGTAGAGAGAGAAATAAAATAGTGTAACTGACTAGAGTATTAAGTGGCTTAACGATAGTAGATAACCAAAATTAGATATTTTACAATAAACATTAAAAGATATCTATAGAATATAATTTTTTTAAATGGTATTTATTTAAAATAAATAAGGTTAACCTTTGCTATATGAGGTAAAAAAGTATTTAGTTAAAATTAGGGGTGGCAATTTGAGTCCAAATCCGCCTAATTCGCCCAACCAGCCCAAAAATTAATGAGTTGTGCTATAAATATTTTAGTTCAGGGGTATATTTGCGTTGAGCCCAAGCTAACATATTATTTTTTATAGGGATTTTTACATATACATCCCATATAACAAACCTTACTACCACTCATGTTTAAGGTTACTATTTATTACATTTTAGTATATCATATTTCAAAATATGTACCAAAATTGAATTTTAAGGTTTAATTACCAATCATTTATTAGGGGCTTTATTTGTGGAAGAAAATAATATTTCCATATTTTCTTTCCCCATTTTTTTCTCTTTCTTACACCAGATTTTTAAAAGTATTAATTAACCCCACGTTTTTTTTGTTAATTTTTATATATCTTCCCTAAAACGCTATCATTTCCCAATAAAAACTACACCCACCCCACCCCCGTGTAATTTTACCTTTACCTTTACCTCTTTCTCTTCTGTTCACTGTTTCTCACTTTCTCTCCATTGTCATCTTCTCCATTAGCAGCATCTGTCGCCAAAAATCCTCAAAGTTCTTCAAAGAAAACACATTTTTAGTGAAGAAAAACTTATCCATAGTCAAAATGGTGAAAAAACAGAATACCCCCAAACGTCAAAAAATAGGCGAAATTCCATCATTTGATTTGGGTGTTTTAACACCTAAATCTCCAGTAAAAAGACAACCATCTATCCATGCAAGTGGAAAAGAAAGTGTTCCAGCATCGCCGAGACAAATACGAGTTGAAACTCGAACAAAGCACTTGCAGGAGGTTGATGCAACCGGTGTTGAAATTGAAGCCGACAAACAACGAAAGCGAAAGGGGAAAAGCTTGATGGCGGATGATGATGATTTTGTGGACGATTCACCCAAAGTTCAAAAAACAAAAATACAGAAGGTGTCTCATTCACCCTTAAAGCAAAAAAAGGTGAAACCCTCAAAAAAAACCCACAAAATTGGTTCAACAACAAGTTTTGGTTAAGGTAAACAACTTTTTTTTATCTACAATGTTTTGTAGTTTAATATTTTTTTTGAAAAAATTAGAATTCAATTCTTTTTTTGTCGTCTAAGAGTTTTTTTGTAAAAAACTAATGTATTATTGCATGTTAAGGTTGATTATACTAATTGTAGTTAATTTTTATTATTCGGAGTTAATGTGTAATTGTTTGGCAGAATATAGTGTTGAAAAAAATTTGTAGTAAATTATTTGTTTTTGTAGTTTAATGTAGTGTTATGTAGTGTTTTATTTGACAATGTCACAGCTGAATAAAAATTGTATATTTTTGTCGTTTTAGTAGTTTAATGTAGTTTAATGCAATGATTATTTGGTAGTGTTTTAATTGACCTAAATTTCATTGATTTAGTATACTGTGGAATCAAATATGTAGCTGTTAACTGTAGTTTGTTGTGGTTGAATGTAGTTTCATGTGTATCTTGCAGCTGTTATACACAGTTATTTGTAATTTAAATGTAGTTATTTGTAGTTACATATAGTGTTCAATAACTGGATATTGAACAGGGGTTAAATGTTGTCATTTGTAGGCATTTGTATTTTGATTTCTTCCTGTTTTCTTTCCACTTCTATGCTCTGTTAAATGTTTATATTGGACAAGTGGTATGTAGGTGAACACTAAATTTCATTGATTTAGTATACTGTGGAATCAAATATGTAGCTGTTAACTGTAGTTTGTTGTGGTTGAATGTAGTTTCATGTGTATCTTGCAGCTGTTATACACAGTTATTTGTAATTTAAATGTAGTTATTTGTAGTTACATATAGTGTTCAATAACTGGATATTGAACAGGGGTTAAATGTTGTCATTTGTAGGCATTTGTATTTTGATTTCTTCCTGTTTTCTTTCCACTTCTATGCTCTGTTAAATGTTTATATTGGACAAGTGGTATGTAGGTGAACACTAAATTTCATAGATTTAGTATACTGTGGAATCAAATATGTAGCTATTAACTGTAGTTTGTTGTGGTTGAATGTAGTTTCATGTGTATCTTGCAGCTGTTATACACAGTTATTTGTAATTTAAATGTAGTTATTTGTAGGTGACCTAAATTTCATTGATTTAGTATACTGTGGAATCAAATATGTAGCTGTTAACTGTAGTTTGTTGTGGTTGAATGTAGTTTCATGTGTATCTTGCAAATGTTATACACAGTTATTTGTAATTTAAATGTAGTTATTTGTAGTGTTCAATAACTGGATATTGAACAAGGGTTAAATGTTGTCATTTGTAGGCATTTGTATTTTGATTTCTTCCTGTTTTCTTTCCACTTCTATGCTCTGTTAAATGTTTATATTGGACAAGTGGTATGTAGGTGAACACTAAATTTCATTGATTTAGTATACTGTGGAATCAAATATGTAGCTGTTAACTGTAGTTTGTTGTGGTTGAATGTAGTTTCATGTGTATCTTGCAAATGTTATACACAGTTATTTGTAATTTAAATGTAGTTATTTGTAGTGTTCAATAACTGGATATTGAACAGGGGTTAAATGTTGTCATTTGTAGGCATTTGTATTTTGATTTCTTCCTGTTTTCTTTCCACTTCTATGCTCTGTTAAATGTTTATATTGGACAAGTGGTATGTAGGTGAACACTAAATTTCATTGATTTAGTATACTGTGGAATCAAATATGTACTGTTAACTGTAGTTTGTTGTGGTTGAATGTAGTTTCATGTGTATCTTGCAGCTGTTATACACAGTTATTTGTAATTTAAATGTAGTTATTTGTAGTGTTCAATAACTGGATATTGAACAGGGGTTAAATGTTGTCATTTGTAGGCATTTGTATTTTGATTTCTTCCTGTTTTCTTTCCACTTCTATGCTCTGTTAAATGTTTATATTGGAGAAGTGGTATGTAGGCAAACACTAAAGATTGCATTTAAACTACACAATGCATTGCATTAGTGTACTTCTACCTATAACTACATTATATTTAACTACATTTGTATATAGGTAAAAAATAATATACAGAATTTGTTGTGATTTGGAATCAAATATGTACTGTTAACTGTAGTTTGTTGTGGTTGAATGTAGTTTCATGTGTATCTTGCAGCTGTTATACACAGTTATTTGTAATTTAAATGTAGTTATTTGTAGTGTTCAATAACTGGATATTGAACAGGGGTTAAATGTTGTCATTTGTAGGCATTTGTATTTTGATTTCTTCCTGTTTTCTTTCCACTTCTATGCTCTGTTAAATGTTTATATTGGAGAAGTGGTATGTAGGTGAACACTAAAGATTGCATTTAAACTACACAATGCATTAGTGTACTTCTACCTATAACTACATTATATTTAACTACATTTGTATATAGGTAAAATGAAATATACAGAATTGAAATACATATACAGAATTGAAATACATATGGGCTCACTGTTTCAATATACAGAAAAATGTAGGAAAAATGTAGTTTGTATGTTAAAAATGTATTTTGTGTGTTTAAAATGTAGTTATATGATATGTTACATTATATATTGTAATTCTGAAATCTAGCTTCATTCTAACGACCATTAATGTACTTTTTTTGCAGAATGGACCTTACTATGCACAACATAATGTTGATTATGGTGTGATACGGTTCCATAGCTTGTGCGATGCAACGATTCCATCCCAGATAAAGTCTTTATTATCCCCAACACAATTACGTGCTTTCAAGAACACTTGTTTTGGTTATTTACTAGATATGCCCCCTATTTGCATGCAGAACCAATCTATTCATCTTCTAATGAAGTATGAATTATCAAAGTTTAATGGCGACTATTTTTCTGTTATGTTAAATGGACAAAAATTGATTTTTACTTTGAGGGATTTTTGTTTGATAACTGGGTTTAACTGTGTTGATAGCTTATCGGACCATGGTTACAATTCTAGTTATGTTAGCCATTTAATGACTAAATACTTCCCTGACAAATCTCGGGTAGAGAAATCGCTTTTGAGAAGTGTAGTGACATCCAAATCCTGGACAAATGATTTGGATGCTGTACAGTTGTGTGTCTTGTATATTTTGGAATTCTTTGTTTGTCCTTCTGATAAGGACAATGTTTGTTTGATAGACAAATTTACTTTTTTTCTTATAGAGAGTGGTCATTTTGATTCGTACCCATGGGGTACAAAATCTTTTAAGCAAGTTCTTGAGTCTGTCAGACATCGTCTCAGTCCCAACGTCCATTCTTATCTTATACGGGGGTGCTCGTTAGCCTTACAAGTGTGGCTGTACGAGTGCTGTTCTTCTGTCAGCACCGAGCTTGCTATACGGTGCTCTGACTCCATCCCCCGTATTTTAAGATGGTCCGCTACAAAAGGACAGATTTGGTTGAATGTTTTTGAAGAAAAATTCATCAAGCCTGAGTGGCTCAAGGTATTCTTGTTAGCCTTTGTGTAATTCTTCAATAACTACTATTGTAACTACATGACATCTACAATTTCTTTCAAATTTACTTCACTGTCTTCATCCTTCTTTCAGTTCTCAAACTTGGTGGCATCCGGGGCCGAGATTGGAGCGCTCAACCTCCCAGTAAACCTTAATTATGAAGATGAAGAGGTTACTCAACCTTCAAAAGTCCCATCTGCTGCTTCTCCGACAGTTCGACATGAAGAGGCTAAATCTTCAAATGATATGGAATCTGTAAGAAGCCAGATGAGGAAGTTGGAACAGAACATTGAGCAGGTACTGTTAGAATTTACAGTTGTGTAGTCATTGTTTACTACCAATTGAAATCATTCCTTCGACATTGTAGTTTCTTTTTATTTTAGTGTAACAAATCGAATATTCTTACCAACTCACATACATATTTAATTTTTAGGTGGTTGGAAAGTTAGATCAGCTGAGGAATGATGTTTTTGATGAACTCTCAAAACTTCGAGAGTTCATAGATCAATCTTTGAAAAGATTAGTGAATGCTGTCAACAGTAGAAATGAATTGGATGACTCCAAGGTAAGAATTTACATATATTTATTCTAACACTAATAATAGTTATGATAATCTATTCTAACACTAAAACATTACTATCAAAATGTAGTTTGCAGTTACATAAATTGTAGTTCCTGAACAATACATTTCAGTACAATTGAATGCACTAAAACTACTTTTTGAATTAATGTACAGTTCTGAACTACACTTTTGTAGCTGTTATTTGTAGTTTTGTAGATGTAATTTGTATTTTGTAGCTGGTTCAATGTTTTAATATACAGACTTGACCTATGTATGACTTACCTGGTTCACTGTTATTTGTAAGTAACACTATATATAGTTCAAGTCTGTGTATTTCAATTTTGTTATAACCAAATCTAGTTATATGTATTCTAGTTATAAGTCATCACATTTGGTCTAAGTCTGTATTTTAAATGTAGTTATTTGTAGTTAAATATAGTGTTCAATAACTGGATTTTTAACAGGGGTTAATTGTAGTCATTTGTAGGCATTTGTATTTTGATTTCTTCCTGTTTTCTTTCCTGTTCTTATTATATCCAAATGTAGTCCTTACTTGCTACAATTGACTACAGATTTCATAAACTACAATGCAGTAACCACATTTTCATAAACTACAATGCAGTAACACTTTATAATATTTATGATAATGTATTCTAATACTAAAACATTCATCTCACAATGTAGTTTGCTGCTAGTTCAAAAAGATATAACGAACATAACGAAGCAGAGAAAAACAAAGAATTTCAGTTCAATTTTGGTCCACAAGTCCGTGCAGGCCCCAGTACAATAGGTATCTAGATAATTCATACATACATATATACTTCCATCTTGAATTGCTAATAAAAAATAAATTTACCTGTTCAGCTCCTTCTTCTCCTCAACAACTTGAACAACAAGACAATGTTCCACATTCACCGATTCATGGTGTAACTGTGACTGAAATTGTCGAAGAATGCATTGAAAAAGAAGAGGAGATTGGAGTGATGTGTGGAGGAACTGAAAATAAAGGCGTGACACTGGACGATTTTGAAATTCCAGAAAACCTATCACAAATGGTCATGTATGGTGACCCAATTCAAGTTGATTCAACCCCTCTTCATCAAGGAAGAACAAGGTTACCTGGAAAACATGCACGATCACCATTCACGCCACTCTACAGTACTGAAGGCAGCACGTCTTTTGGGCCAAATTTTTTTTACATAAAGCACCCATTCACAAGTCCCATTGGTGAAGATGTTGATCCTCAACTAATAGATAGTTTTACTACCTGGTTATACCATCGAAGTGACAAATCATCTAGGAGGTATGGTGCATAAATGTCTTATGTTGTATGTATTTGTTTTACTTTTCTTTCTATTTAATTTAGACTTTAAAGTTGTCAATGTTTTTGTTTTTTGTAGTTGTTTGTTTAATTATATTATTATTACAGGAGGAAGAACTTCTATTCCATGAAGGATAACCATCTCAATCCTTTGTTGGATTTGGGTTGCGAAAAAATAGATAAGAAGGACTGGTTCTACGCCCTTGCTCACCCCGGACAGCTAATAAATTGTACAGTAAGTATATGGATTATCATTGCAGTTTTGTCTTTATCTGGTATCTGGCTCACTGTTATGTAGTTATTGAACACTACAGTTAACTACCAACGACTACATTTAAAATACTGATTGCCTTGATGTATATAGACTTATAACTAGATTACACATAACTAGAATGGGTTATAAGTAAACTGAAATACACTGACATGAGCTACATATTTTTTAGCTCTTATTTGCATCTTGTAGCTGTTATTTTCACTTTTGTAGCTGTCAAACTGTTATACACAGCCATTATTTGTTTTCTTTCATCTTGTATGCTCTGTTAATTGTTGATATTGAACAACTGATATCCAATAGCTTATTCTATCTAAACATATTTAAGTATGTCTTGTTATATGCAAATGTAGTTCTTATTGACTATAAATGACGACAATTGAATACATTTGCATTAACTACAAACTGCATTAAATACAGATTGCTTTAACTACATTTAAAGTCAATTCACTACATTTAACTACAATTCACTACATCATGTAGTTTATTAAACACTGTTGACAGCATTTTAAAGACAGATTGCCTTAATGTACAGATTTGAATTAGATATTATAATTGCAACTTTTACTTTTTTCAGCACATCGATGTTATAATGTACTATTTGAGAAAGAAGGGGAAATATGGCCCCAACAACAACTGTAGATTTACAACAACAGACTGTTTGTTCAAGACAAAAGTTGAAAGTATCTATGATAATTTCTCTGCTGCTCCAATTAATCAAAGGAATTCTGTTGTAAAAGCCGATGACGATATTGGAGAATATATTATGGGCTATCGAATTCTTGCAAATGTAGCATGGGATCTTGTGGATTATGTGGTAATGCCTGTTAACCTTGTAGAGAACTTCCATTGGTTGTTGTTAGTGTTTGACATAAAGGACCGGCAACTGTATGTGTATGATTCATTGGTGAGGGCAAAGCGTAACAAAACAGTTCAAGCTATGGCTGAAAAATTTTCAACAATTATTCCTCTTTATTTGTCATGCACTGGTTTCTACGGCAAACGCAAGGACATTGACTTCAAGAATACAAAATCATACGTAGAGAAGCCAGTTACGGACCCTCTAGACATACAATGGATGGTTGCCGAGATTCCACAACAAAAGGAAGGCTCACTGTAAAAAACTAAACTCCCTTTCTATATGTATACTTAAAATATATTTGGTTTTTGGTATTTAATGAAAATTACTCATAATCTGCAGGGATTGCGGTGTATTTGTTGCTGCATTTGCGGAATATATTAGCAATGGTGATTTGTCTATACCAAAGGAGGATCTTAATGATATTAACAAACACCGTAGACGCTATGGAGCTCTGTTGTGGGACTACGCCACAAAGAAGCTAAATGATGGTTCAATCAGTGAGAGCGAGGTTACAGACAGGCTTGCAAGGAGGAGGGGTCCACCGCCAAAAAATGAGAGAACTAAAGTGGAACGAAGGAGGAATAGTGTGTACTGTTGTAATGAACTTTGATTGTAACCCACAATGTTTCATGGACCTTGAACAATTTTGTAGTTAGTGGAGAATTATGTCAGTTTGGTTGTACTGAACAATTGCTTTGGAAAAATAACCTTAAGTTTGCATTTCTGTTTGCCATTTTTCTGAGATTCATATGTGCATTTAGTTGCACTGTATGTTCACTTTTGTTGTGAGATTGTTTTTATTCTGATTACAACTCTGATCTCCCATTTCAGTTTAGAACATATTTAGTTCAGAAATGCAAACTAAATGCACAATTGCTTCATGAATACATTAAACATTATCATGCCAGTGCTTGCATTATCCAACTTCTTGGATTGGAATCCAAGGTTTTCTTACAGGTCTGAACTAAAAACTATGAAATAAAATTTGAAGCCAGGTCAATCTATTCGAGGATTTAGAATTGCCTCAATACATATGTTAACTATATTGACAATGATAACAGTATTAAAGGAAACTACAATTATCTTCTCCTCAAGGCAATATGTATTGTAAATGTAGTCATTTGGTTGTAATGAACAATAGCTTCATGAATACATTAGACATTATTAATGTAGTGACTACAATTACATACAATTACAAATAACTACACATTTATTCTGCATATAAATACAATTACATAACTACAACTTGTTTGAACTCCAACGCTACATGCACTGTTGCAGTACATTTGCACAATATATGTTTTCAGATAAACATGATGATGTTTCTTACTTAGATTTCATGAAAATGAACTACAACGTTTTTTCTTTATCTACAACATTCTGTCTTTATCTATTATGTCGATAACACATTTCGAAATCACTTAAAGTACATTATAACAACAATCTGCAAACAGTTTACATTACGCAAGTATATTAGTAAACTTCTTTATTATCGTCAAAAACATATTACAGTTACACCTTAAATTCCGATAATCTGGGATAACTACCCTTTATTTTGAATAACTATGTAGCTACATTATATTCATGCCTTTTTCGGCACATTCTTGCAACTTCTTTTGTTATGCCCTTCACCTCCACAATTGCCACATGACACCTTGTACTTCTTTGAGTTTATTTCATCAAAGTTTTTATATCTTTCCTTTTGAGGTCTTCCTGGCTGCCTTTTATCTCCAGCCGGTGGCTTTATTACATCATCCAAAATATGTTGTGGAACATCCCATTTTGCTTCATCAGGAAGAGGATTAACTGGCAATTCATATGTAAGTAGTAGGCTCTTAGTTGTGTAATACGGTGAGCAATAGTTGTCCGGCCTTTCATTCCTATGCCTTAATGATGCCAAAGCATGTGCACATGGAAGTTCATCAAGTTGGAATTGTCCACAACTACATTTCTTATTTTCTAAACATACAATGTACCTCTTCACGCCATCTAACACAGTGTGTATATGATCGGTTGAAGCTCTCACCTACAATTCAAGATCAAAAAGAAAATAATAAGGTGTCAATAAGTTAACTATGTTAGTAACAATCAGTTAACTACAAATCAGCTACAAATAAACGGCATAAAACATTAACTACATTTAACTACAATCGTCTACATTTTTAAAACTCTCTGGAAATCATTCATAAAACATTAACTACATTTAACTACAATCGTCTACATTTTTAAAACTCTCTGGAAATCATTCATAAAACATTAACTACATTTAACTACAATCGTCTACATTTTTAAAACTCTCTGGAAATCATTCATAAAACATTAACTACATTTAACTACAATCGTCTACATTTTAAAAACTATCTGGAAATCATTCATAAAACATTAACTACATTTAACTACAATCGTCTACATTTTAAAAACTCTCTGGAAACAACATTTTCATCTACTACTTCTTTTGTTTTTTTTTTTCATGCACCAAACAATAATATATTACCTTTAGTTTCTGGGATAATAGAGTGTTATCTTCCAATTCTTTGTTGAATTTGTGTCCAAGTAATGTGAAAGTACCCTTTGCCTTCAATAACTTGTCTTTTGTCCAACGTTCTATAATAGTCCTCATATACTCCAATAGATCAAATATTGGCAGCTCTCTTGCCTCTTTTGTAACAGCGTTCAACGACTCTGCAATGTTTGATATCATAGTAAAAGTTCTATTTGCCGTTGCATGTACTCTTGACCATCTATGATATCCAATATCATGTAGGTAAGACGAAACACGTGGGTCTACCTCCTGAATCTTCATCATTCTTTCATTGAAATCATCCAGAGTATATGACCGTGCTGTAGCAAAGTATAATTCATGTAATTGTAGATGTGACTTCTTGAATTTTGACCTTATATTTGTCCATATATGCCACATACAAAAGTAGTGTGCAATTCCAGGATAGACTACGGATGTTGCCTTCGATATACTCTCATGCCTGTCTGAGACAACACACATAGAAGGTCTTTCACCATATGCCTCCTTGAATTGTTCAAAGAACCACCTCCAAGATGCGTCGTTCTCAGAATCAACAACAGCATATGCCAAGGGAAAAATAGAACCTACAATTTGTAGACATAACTTGAGATTAACTATTAAATACAAATATATTTGGATAATTTAGGCAATATAAAATACATTGATTTATACAAAGTAACTACATTGTAACTACAACATTATTACATCTGTTACCTGCTGCATCCATAGTGCTTGCTGTCAGCATAATACCCCTGTATGATGATTTTAAGAATGTACCATCAACCACTACTACCGGCCTACAATGTTGCCAACCATTTATTGATGTAGAAAGAGCAACAAATGCATACAAGAAGCAATCATCTGCTGCCTTCTTCAATTTAACAACAGAACCGGGATAATTCTTCTCAAGAATATAAAAATATTTTGGTAATCTGTTGTACGAGTCACACGGATTCCCTCGCAGAAACCGTAATGCTTTTTCCTTTGCTCTCCATGCTTGCATGTAGCTTAGGCTGACTCCATGTTCGGATAACATGTCAGTTTGTATGTCCTTTGGCGTGTAAACAGTCTTAGGATCACAAAACTTTGGAACGACAATGCTACCAACTACTTTTGCAGTACACTTGCGCTTTATGAATGTTTCGTCCATTCGGCAACATGTGTGTTGTCGGCTAAAACTTCTTATCTTGAACAATGATGAATCATTAATAGATGTTGCCTTGAAGTGCCATTTACAATTCTCCGCAACACATACAAGCCAGTAGCTACAAAAAAATCCAATTTTCAAACATTTTTATTAAATACTGTAATGAACTACAATTGACTACATTTAACTACAACTAACTACAAATACCGACAAACTGGTTTTCCGTAACTAAATTTGACTACAAACAACTACAATTGACTACAATGAACTACAATTGACAACATATAACTACAATTAACTACAATTGAATACATTAACTACAATTGTATACAACTGCATAGATAAAAATAATACTTTAGCATTGAAAATGAACAACTAAGTACAAACCTTCTACAACTTGATCTTTTAACTCTGAACTGGAACTTCTGCATAACTGCATAATTTTTCATTGCAGCAACAATCGTCTTCTTGTCCTGGTACACTTGACCTTCCTCAATACATGTTTGAGAAGATTCAATTATTATTTCACTTTGATATTGCTCAATAGCTGGTGAAGATGGAATTTCTAATAACCTTAATGATCCTGAAGAACCTGCATACAAAACATTCACATTGTATATTCATTATAGATAATTGGCGTCAAATTGTAGTTGATTAGAGAACACAAAAATCTCCGAATTCTGTTTCGACGCAAACTTACCTATACTGATGGGGCGTTCATTGGTTATTGCCAATTCCATATTGAAATCTCTTATGCTAATACATAACGGATACGAACCTAAGTTTTTATTCTCTTTTTTCGTTTCCATATATACACGAACGCCCATATCGTTTCTAATCTGCAACGGAGGACAGTTATCATTCACAATGTATTTTATTTCTACAACTTTATCAGATGTATCAATCGATAATTGTTCTGCAATTGTAGATTGGAGAATTCCGTAGCTTGCAGTTTCATCAACCAAAATGGCGTCAACTTCAAAATCTCTGAAGCTGCCATGGTTATCCCAATAACCATTACATTTAAGCATTATCGGAATTTTTGACATTGTATAATCTCCTTACTGCCAGTCACGGAATAACTACAAAATATGAAAAATAAGAGAGAATCTGGTGGAATTAGGCTATCCCTCAATAACAATAAAAACTGATTTTGAATGGAAGAATGAGAGTATTCAATTTCCAAACAGTTTTGTCGAATTTTAAATGGAAGAATGAGAGTAGTATCTCGAAACAGTTTTGAAGAATTCTGTTTGGAGGAATGACTGTAGTCAATTTTGAAACAGTTTTGTTGAAAATATGCACTGGATCTTCCGTTACCTTAATCTGTTTAGTTTAAAGGATATATTTGGAGCATTTAATATGTTACCTTAATGTAAGGGAAATTTATTTGGTAGTAAATCAAACATTTATTAACATTCAAAGCTGATTGGCATTCCAAACTGATTGGCGTGAAAAGAAGAGATAAGCAAATATAATTAGCCTTAATTGTCTAGTGTTAATTTAGGATGGAAAATCAGCAATTATCTTGTTTGGTACATATTATGTAACAAAAACATGAGATATGAGGGTAATAAACAAACAATGCACAATAATGGTAGTAAGGTTTGTTATATGGGATGTATAGGTAAAAATCCCTTTTTTATATCCCATTCTGACCTATGAAGTAGCCCAAATATAACCCATGAAACTCACCCTAAATAAAAAGATCTTAACCCAACTGAAAATTTATCTGAAAATTTACTTAATTGCCCCATCATTAGTTTATGTATCTAAGTTTAAAAATAAGAATCAAGGTATTTAAATTTCACTGTAATGATGAATAATTTTGTAATTGAGTTGCGGTAGATTTACTTATTTAGAAATAATACAAAATATATTTTTTAACTTACAAATTTTAAATACTAATTATTATTTAAAACATATATTTTTATTCTCAAAATACTAATAATATTTTTTTGGGGGGAAAGGAGGGAGTATTTCTTTAGTGGAGAGTAGGGCTTCTTATGTTACATTGTAAAAAACAAATAATAACTACATAAATAGATATAAATTAAAGTTTGTACAGAAAATTATTTGAGTTATTTTACTCTAAAATATTTAATCAACAAAGTTTTTTGAAAATTTTGTGTGGCTGAAAGGCTCTTTTCTAAAGGAATTGTTTATGGGACCAAAAAAATCAACTAAAAAAATATTTATCTTGCATAAAAAAGTTGTTCATGTTATGAAATAATATAAGAACAAGAACAATAACTCAAGAACAAGAGCAAATAGAGAGAAGAGTAGAGAGAGTTCTTCTTATTGATACTTAGAGATTGTTAGGGGTTATTTACAATGGTAGAAGACCCCTTTATTTATAGGGAGGGGGATAATTTATCTACCAAGAATAGAACTCTAGAATCTCTCTAATTATAGACATTCACCTTAAATAGGAGATTTCATAACACTCCCCCTTGAATGTCTATTCAACAATGTGCCTCGTTAAAACCTTAAAACCAAAACCCAATGGGAAAAATTAAAGAAAGGAAAAAGAGTACACATGTTTGAATATGCGCCTATTTGTTGCCTCGTTAAAAACCTCGCAAGGAAAACCCAGTGGGACAAAACCTTGTAAGGGAAAAAGAGTGCAACGCGCATTAACTCCCCCTAATGAGTACATCAATTTATATCCTTGAGCATTTGCATTCCAATCTTGTGCATCATCTTCAAAACGATCTTTGATAGACGTTTGACAAATCAACCATATTGACTTGAGTAAATATTCCGCACCTTGAAATCATCATTCTTGATAGATATGAACATCTTCATATAATGTCGTGGAATAACTCTTCAATATCTCCATAGGTGCATTCTTAATGCCATCATGCTTATAGTTATAGCAAGATTCATATGTACACAAATTGTACTTGGGATGTGGTACTTCAAGACCAAGAATTGCATATGCTTCAAGCAACTTAAATCTTTCAAGTTAAGTCATATAAGCCATATAATAGACTTTAGATGCATATCAATTTTTCCATGTCATGCTAGACAAATAAGATATCGAAAACTGACTATACATACCTTTGACTTTATACTTTCAAGCATTTGAACTATAGGTTCAAAACTACATGTCTTTCATATGGAATCAATTCTTCTTGAATTGAATCTTTTCCATTTAGTTACTTTCTTTGGGTCAGCAAATGCGTATAGCATGCTTTGCAATATGTTGCAATTGAATTATACCTTTTATGAACTTCAGGTTCATATCATGATATTCGGGGATATACATATACAAATGATAATTCATCCCATGTAACCTTTTCTCAAGTGTTTATCATGTCTCCCCCTCATGTTAGAAAAGCTAACTTGTTTCCTCAACTTTGGGAAATCATCTTTGTGCATTATCATGTCAATATACACAACACATTAATAATAAGATGAAATTATTTGGTTCCTGACCTTGAACCACTTGTGAGGGGAGAATATACTCTCGTATACAACTTATATCAAACTGATATATATAATTTTGTTCTCACAAGAAACAGTTTAACTATTAAGTGGAAGCACTCAATAATTATCTTGCTAAACCAACTTTGATATAAACCAACTTATCAAGATGAACTATCTTGAGTAGGAAATCTGGAAATTATGCTCGAAGTTAGATTACTGAGCAATTTACCTCGCAAGCACCGGCCAGGCTGCGGGTTAATAACAATTGCGCATGTAACCATATCATAGATGCATCATATGTGGTATACATGGCAGGTGAATGGGCCCATATTCACCTTTGATATTTCCAGAATTTATGGGCTTCAACCCGAACTCTTTAGTTAGTCAGTTCATTAATGAGAACAAGTGATACAAGAGAATTCGTAAAGAACTTTCTAGTTCTTTATTATTCACCTATGTGAATTTGCACATCATACATAAAATGAGATGGCTAACACGAATGTCAACTGAATAAATTATCAATATTGGTAAACTTCAAATTTACACCATGACATGTGCACTTATCAATAAACTTCGGGTTTATTATGACATGGGTTTTATACCAATAGATATCCACTTTATTGTGGCATTATTTCGTTTGTGTAGTACAAACTGGAGAACAAAGCGGGTAGCTTTTCATATACAAATTACCCCGCTATAAGTTGTAGTAATAGGAGATATCAAAGCCTTCCTTTATTTATAGTCTCAATATAATCAATCGCTTTCGCGTGTACTTTGGAAACTGAATAAGTTTCTTTGAGACTTACTACAACACAATACTCAATTGTGTTTCTCCAACATAGTAATAATTGGCTCTTCTAAAGCTCTCAATTAATTTTGTACTACCACAGATTCATCAACATCCATGTGGTGAATATCTTTCTTAAAGAGAAAGTTATACCATTATGGTCATGTCAAACTTATATGCAAGATATGTTTCTTGCATTATCGTTGTCCTTTAATAGTCATATTTCCAAAATACTTTGGCGTACAATAGGTACGTGACCAACGATCATTCATGCCATATATCATCTCAAACCTCCTTCTAGGGGTGAGTGTGGTATATTTAATACCAATTTCATGTTCATATTCTTCCAATAATGAATATGTATTCGTGAATCAAATGTTGTCACATTCACTTCGAGGATATGTGATTTTGTTATCCTTTTCAAATCTATAAATGCGTCAGGCATTTGATTTGCTATTCTTTGCAAATGGATAATCTTTTGTGCCTCTTTCACAAATAGAGGTATGTGGATCAAGATGAGATAATGATGCATTTTTCCACAAAATTTCCCGTTTGGTTTCACCAACTTCTCCCCCTAATTTTGGGAAAAGTGTCTCATCAAATTGACAGTCTGCAAATCGTGCAGTGAACAAATCTCCTGTCAATGTTTCGAGGTAGCGAATAATGGAGGGCGATTCAACCTCAACATATATTCCTAACCTTCTTTGCAGATCCATTTTGGTGCGGGATGGCGGTGCTAAAGGCACATATACTGCGCATCCAAAAATTCTTAAATGGGATATATTGGGTCCATGACCAAAAACCAATTGCAACGGGGAATATTTGTGTCAATTCGTCAGTCAGAGACGAACTAGCATTGCTGTATGTAAAATGGCGTGTCCCCAAACCGAAGCGGGCAGCCGACAAACTAAAATGCTGCATGCAAAATGGCAGGAACCCAAACCAAAGTGGGCAGCCGACGAACTAGCATTGCTGCATGCAAAATGGCGTGTCCCCAAACCGAAGTGGGCAACCGACAAACTAAAATGCTGCATGCAAAATGGCATGAACCCAAACCAAAGTGGGCAGCCGACGAACTAGCATTGCTGCATGCAAAATGGCGTGAACCCAAACTGAAATGGGCAGCCTCGTTTTCATGAAGAATTCAAGATTATTCTCATCTATTGTCTCAATATGATATCCATTTTGAATGATATCTTTAAAACTCAACAAGTTCTTCTTAGACTTGGAGGAGAATATTGCATTCTCTAAGATAAACGTCGTGCCTTTGGGCAGAGTTACAGTTGCTCTTCCGGAGCCTTCAATCAATTTACTTCCCATGGTTTGACATATAAAAGAAAATATACGAACATGAGAATAAACAACTTCAATTCGTTTGTGTCACATAATATTTTCAAAATCTGCTGCTAACAGTTGACTAACAAAATCAGATATGTTATCCATAATTGATTACTTTGCAGTTTGAAAATTTTCAGCGTTTTTCATAAGACAATCGATTATTAAACACACACAATCGATTGTTTGAACATAGACAATCGATTGTTAAACACACACAATCGATTATTTGTTATTTTTGAAAAACTTCAGATCACACTGTCTTAAGACAATCGAATGTTAGTCATAGACAATCGATTGTTGGTTATTTTTGAAAAATTCCAGACCTCACTGTATAACGACAATCGATTGTTAGACATAGACAATCGATTGTGGATGATTTTTGAAAAATTCCAGATTACACTGTCTAATGACAATCGATTGTTAAACATTGACAATCGATTGTTGACTGTTTTTGAAAAATTCCAGATCACACTGTTTTAAAGACAATCGATTGTTGTTCATTGACAATCGATTGTTTTGCAGTTTTTATGCGAAATATGAGATAACCGACTAGTTTTTCAGGTTAGTCGATTACCTCTACAGGAAAGTAAAAATATTATTGATATTTGAGCATATTGATACATTCTAAAGAACTAATACTAACATTATATCATGAACTAACTAATACGAGCTAATACTAATGGCTATTAGTTTATTCATTCACTAATACAAACAAGTAAAATAAAATCAAATAGCTCCATCTTCTTTCATCACGGATCCATCACCGATTAGGTGGTCTATCTTCCCCTCGGGTTGCTCAAAGAAGTCTGCCACATCCAAGTGGGTGATGTCAAAGTTGTCGTCAGAGACAAAATTCGTTTCAGGGCGTTTACTCTTTCGAGATGCTTGATAAAGGTCAACCAAAAGTCATGGTATACGGCAAGCCTTTGACCAGTGCCGTTTTCACCGCAACGATAATATATAGTTTATAAACTATTTGCTTTTGGGTTCTTATCGTATCGTGCTTGTGGCAGAGTGACCAACTTCAGGTTGTCATATCTCTTCTTTAAGCTATTCCACAAGATAGGTGGATCCTTGACAGTGAGATATTCAATCTTCAAACCTTCATCAAGGTGATGGCGCAAGAAAATCAAGGCCTTCGCACATTCTTGGGTGGATGCTTTTTCTCTATCTTTGATGGTGTCTCCGAGACCCATAGCATCTAAGTGGATTTCAGCATCCAACACCCATGTCATATAGTTCTTGCCCGAAATTTCAAGGGCAACGGACTTTCTTTTCATAATGTCAGACATAAAACAGATTTACATCAAGAGCGTGTTCATACTTACGGGCTCTATTACAATTATCACATTCACTGCAGGGAATGGATCAAAATCATGTGCTTTACACAATCTCATGTCAAATATTACTTTCATAAAGTGAAAGATTATTTTGAGAATCCTTATTGTTCTCATTACCACAATAATGACGATTATAACTTCGTCTATTGCCATGTCCACATCCATTGATACCTTTACGGTAATTAGTCTTCTTTCAGACTTATCACATACTGCTACCACATTCTCTAAAGGGAATGGATCAAATTCAATTGGACGGAATTCTTTGCCACGTCCACATTCATTGATACCTTCATGGTAATATTTTAGTCTTCTTTCAGACTTATCACATACTGCTACCACATTCTCTAAAGGGAATGGAGAAAATTCAATTGGACGGAATTCTCAATTATTTGCCCACAATCATACATGAATTTAATCATGGCAGGGCATAGAGATTTTACCACTTCATGTGGTTATAATTTCTTACAAACTCCATTAGAGTTATAATCAAACTTTGTTGTCTATGTTTGTATATAAAATCAAATTATAGAATTCCAAGAATTTGAAAGGGAAAAGTAAGTTACTTACCTTTAAGGTATACCAATAAATTCTTGGAAGCATTTAAGCCGACGCGATTCCACCGCGAAGCCGCCGTTTCCGGTTTCAAGTAATTGAAGAAAGAAACAGTACCGTGATTTAACCGTGCATAATCTATTGCTGGCCACCTTCGACTTTTGTTAACTATTTCTTCAACTTCTTTTGACACCCTTTGCAACAGTAGACATCAAATTTCACAAAACCCATCATACCGATTCATCCGTCAAGACAACATAAGAAAACAAACACAAGAAGCTTAATTGCTGAATATTAAATTCAATTGGTTAGAGACTCGTGCTGATAACGTGTTATGAAATAATATAAGAACAAGAACAATAACTCAAGAACAAGAGCAAATAGAGAGAAGAGTAGAGAGAGTTCTTCTTATTTATACTTAGAGATTGTTAGGGGTTATTTACAATGGTAGAAGACCCCTTTATTTATAGGGAGGGGGATGATTTATCTACCAAGAATAGAACTCTAGAATCTCTCTAATTATAGACATTCACCTTAAATAGGAGATTTCATAACAGTTCAAGAGATTTTCGGAAACATTGCCTTTCTTTTCAACAACTATTCTTTTGCTTTTTTTTTCCTTCTTTCTTATACACTTTTAAATATTTATTTAGTTTTAGAAAGTTATAACAGCTCATGAATAACTGAATATAAGATTAATTCATATGTTTTTCTGAACTAAAAATTTAAAATTAGATAAATAGTAATTCATTGTCAATCCATAGAATGAATAAATTATGAAGAACCTAAGAGAGCAAGGAACATACAAAGGTGTTTAAGAGGTAAGAGACTTTGTTTTCGCAAGATAAACATGTCTTTAAAATATTGGTTAAGTTGGACGGATTGCGCTATGACCCATTATTTTATCCTTTTTGACCTATTTATTGACTCAGAACTATTTTGACCCGCTCAAATTCAGCTTAACCCGCTTATTTTCCACCCCTTTAAAACGCAAGCAGGCCAGACATGGTCATGATTCTCATTAGGGATGTACATATGTCAAATTGGTTCTAATTTTCAATTATCAAACTAAACCAATTGTCTCGGATTTTTGAATTTACAAACCAAACCCAACCAACAAAATTGGGTTTTTCAATAACGTTTTTTCTCGAGTTTTTCGAATTTTTTTGACAAAATTTTCATAGCATAAAATTTGTAATTTGTGTTTTAATATTTCTTAGGTCCTAGTAGGATAAAAATATATAAGATGTTATCCAATAAAATAATACAAAATAATGTGAGATGAGTCATAATTATACTAAAATACTCAACATATCGCATAAATAAATTACTAATTAATAAACCATAATAAAAATAAACATAATTTAAAAGTACTAAGTCATGTTAAAATAAATACGACTAATAAGTACTAAGTATTAATTACATTACTAAATACTATTAAAAGTAAGTTATGCATTTTCACTATCTAAATCAATGTGAACTAAAAAAATATCCAATAATATTATCATTTCTAGTATTGAATTAATTTTTTTTGTTAACATTAATATGATTTGATTCTTTGGGCTTTATTTGAGTTATTAACTTTTATTGGATATAAAACATATTTGATCATTCAAAAGTTTTAAGTCCAAGTTTGAAATAATACATTAAAAGAGAGAACCATTAAAGAGTCTAAATTATATTACAATAATTATTTTTATGTATAAAATATATTTAAAACTTATATACATGTAATAGCTGGTTTGTTTGATTTTGATTTGATTTTTTTAGTTAAAATCAAATTAAACCAATTATGGTCAGTTTTTTTTTGCAACACCAAATTAAATCAAACCAAATCATGATCGATCTTTTTTCTTCAATTTATCTCAATTATGAAATTAATACAGTTTATCGATTTTCTTTATATATCTATAATTCTCGTAAATAGGCCCAATTCTATGGGGAAAAAAAATTAAAAACAAATAAGACAGCATGGGATTTGAGACCCCGGTCTTGACTCCAAAAACAATAACAAAAAAGGTAAAAATGATATGACAACCTAAGATTTATAACATCAACTCCAGCTGTAGAGGTATACCTAAAAATTATTGCATAATATGACTTTTTAAGTTTGGGTGTACAGATGTGTATTTAAGTAGTCTTGAAGAGGTATATGCATTACTAGACATGGTCTAAGGTAGGAGCTTAGTTCGCGTAAAACTACAACCTTCAACCTAGATATACTCCTATAAGCATTGTTATAATACTTATGTGATTATAAAAATTTATTATTAAAAAAATATACGAACGTGAGAATCTTTTGGAAAAGAATAATTAAAAATTGTGTCAAACAAAATGGAATGAAGAAGTTTAATTTTATTTTATATTTGATATGGGGAGTTAACTTAAGAGTATAAGAATTCTTTACAACATTATCGATGTACAAAATATAAGTCAGCTTTTAAATGTTTCAGTTTTGGCATATTGCTTTCTTCGTGATGTTGAAGTACCAAGAGGAAACGATCTTTTATAGCCATTTATAATCTGGGTAGAAGAAAATAATTCTACAATGAACTTGTTTTTGTTTATTGACAATAATAACAACGACAAATGTAGTGTGGTTTTTCACAAGTAGGATCTAGGGAGGATATTGGGTATGCAGCTTTACTCCTACCTTATATGGATAAAGAGATTGTTTTCGATAAACCATCGACTCCAAACAAACATGCAAAATCACAACAGTATAGAGAAGAAATGCAGTAATGTAAAACTCAGAAAGCATTAATAATAGCAAGATAGTAGAACATACAAAGTACAAGCGATATCAGATAGTAATAGAATTTTAAGAATATAGAAATACTAGAATACTAATATTACTACCACCACTACCACCACCACCACTACTAGAATGAAGGAAAAATGTTCAACTACCTACTAGCTTTCTACTCTAACACTCTCTCTCCACACCCACCTATCAAGGGTCATGTTCTCGGTAAGATGAGGATGTGACATGTCCTGTCTAATCACCTTTCCCCAATACTTATCCATCTGACCTTTACCTCTCGTCGGGCCCAATATTGCCAAACTATGACATTTCCTCACTGAGGCATTTGGACATCTCCTCTTCACATGCCTCAAACCATTTTAATCTCGTTTCCTGCATCTTGTCTATGATGGATGACATACCTACTTAGTCCTAAATATCATATTCATGACCATGTCTCTCCTGGTATGCCCATATATCCATATGAACATTATCATCTCTACTACTTTTATCTTTTGGACATGAGAATTTCTTACTAGCCAATACCCCGCTCTGTACAATATAGTCGACCTTACCGCTACTTTGTAGAACTTATCTTTAAATCTTGGTGGCATGTTCTTATCATACAATATACTAGATGCTAGCCTTCATTTCATCCACTTAGTTCTAATACGATGTGTAGCATTATCGCCAATCTCTATAGCCTTGGATTATTGACTAAAGATACTTGAAACTACCTCTGTTAGGGATGACTTGTGAATCTAGCCTCACTTCAATGTCATTATTTTGAGTAACGTACTGGATTCGCATTCCATGTATATGTCTTAGTCTTACTAAACTTGAAACCTTTAGACTCAAAGGGCTGCTTTCAAACCTCCAGCCTAGTGTTAATTCCATCTTGCACCACGTCAACCCGTATCATGTCGTGCAAATAACATGTATCATGGAACCTCACCTTGAATGTAGCGTGTAAATACATCTATCGCCAAGGTAAATAAAATGGGCTAAGAGTTGATCCACGGTTTAAGCCTATCATGACTGGAAAGTGTCCCAAATATCCTCACAATCCAAATCCGGATCTTGGCTCTATCATATATGTTCGTAATCGCCCTAATGTAGGCTACATGTATACCATTAGTCTCCAAATTTTTTTGTAAAAGTTCCCTTGGGACTTCGTCATATGTTTTTTCTAGATTAATGAACACCATATGCAAATCCTTCTCTCTCTCTTTGTACTACTCCACCAATCTCCTCACAAGATGGATGGCTTCCGTGGTTGATTGCCCCGATATGAACCCGAATTGGTTCTCCAAAATAGACACGCTTCCATTCACCCGTAACTTTACCACCTTTTCTCAAACCTTCGTAGTGTGACTTAGCAGCTTGATACCTTCATAGTTGTTACGATTCTTAATATCATATATGTTCGTGTACAACGGAATCATCATACTCCACCTCCATTCTTTGGGCATTTTCTTTGTACTAAAAATAACGTTAAATAACCTAATTAGCCACTCCAAATCCAACAATGAAGTTCCTCATTCGTTTCTACTATCAAAACGGAAACCGCCATACGCATCATCATATCCTCTAGAGGTAAAACCCGATATAGCCATTGAAATCTCCCCTATGACTAGCTCCTCGATGTGCAGAGTACTTCGCATGACCTCATCCAAATCATTCCAGAAATACCTTTTGACCTTCTTGTCCCAACCCGTTTGAGGTGCGTGAGCACTAGTTATGTTAAAAGTATCTCCAACAACTAACTTGATAGTCGTCGACCTATCATTCATCCTCCTAGCCTAACAACTTGCTTCCTGGGTTCCCCATCCACCAAACTACCTATTTCATTTTTATTCCTAACCCTTCTGAGTATCACAAAATTATTTATTGAGCTTATGTGTTACATACTTTGTTTTAAATTAGATGAGGTACTCTTTTTAGTCTGTTCCAAAATAAATGATACATTTCTAATAATTTAACTTTAAACTCTTCATTTTACCCTCAATGAGAAGCTTTTATAATCATACAAATATCATGGCCCACAAATCTTTTACCCCTAAAGCTTTTAAGACTACAAGTTTTAAAAGTCTTTTTTTTTCCCTTAAACTTCGTGCCGAATCAAACTATCCCATCTAAATTGAAACGAACGGCATATTTCTTTACAGAACTCCTATTTATGATGGGCCGTAAAATGCAAGCCCTGTTCTTTCCCTAGATGCCTTCGTAGATTGACATAGGGGTGTATTGTGGGTCGGGCTGGGCCCAAGACTCCATGCCAAACGGGCCGGTCTGAAGCGGTTCCGGTCTCACATGGTGCAAAGGCCCATGACGGGCCGGTCCTACCCTTTAAGCCCGCGAGCCCAGGACCGACAGGTGGGTTTGGGCCGGTTCAAGCGGGCCCAACGGGCCTCCAATGGAATTTTTTTTAAAAAAATTTAAAAATTGACCAACGGGAAGATTTTTAAAATCTAGCTGTTGGGCCTTCAATTCAACCGTTAGGGAGTTTAAAAAATTGCCATTTGACCCCCAAACTTTGTTTTAACCCCAAAATTTTTATAATTACATTTTTTTCTAATATTCAACTATAAATACCTCCTCATTCTTTCATTTTTTTTTCATAAATTCATCAATCTCTCTCTAATTTCTTCTATAATTACTTACTTTATTATTGCAATTTCGTGAAAAATTGTGCAATTGGTGATTGAAGTATTCAAGTCTTCAATGATATTCAACTTTTAAAAACTTGTTCGTCAATTCGGTAAACTTGTTCCAAATCTTAAGATTAATATTATAATTTTATTTTTTTAGCTTGTATAATTACAATTAATATGGTATTTTCTTTGAAAAAATATTTGATGGAAAGGGAAAAGCTAAAATTGGTGAATCTAGTCGCCAAAATACTACTATTCCCCGGCTCCCCGACCCAGACCTGTTACTTTTCCTCCTCCACTTGTTATTCTTGATAATGATAATCCTTGTTTTCAATTTTTCAATAGTCAATTTTGTCATGATGTTGCACCAGGTCAATAATTAAATGAAGAAGTTATGAATGCTCTTTATCCTAATGAAACTATCTTTGAAAATGATGAGGAAAATAATGATTTAGATGAAACGCACCGGGATTTAGATTATACACCTACTAGTCTTGTTAATAACCCAATCGATAGCCCGCCTGGCCCTCATGTAGCAAACCCTACTTTTAATAAACAACCTTCTAAACGGCCCGAAACATATATTGTTTGGCACTTTTTTACTCAACAAAGAGAACAAAATAAGGCTAAGTATAATACTTGTGGGGCTTTGTTGGTTCATAAATTTACTAGAGACCGTAATGGTACAGGTAGTTTGACTAGACACATAAAGAACACCCTAGAGGTAAAGCTAAATTTTTTCAAATAAAAGCTGCAAGAGGGGAGAATTTAGATACTACAGTTAACCCTAGTACATGTTCAAATGTAGTTCAACCGGAAATTAACAGTGTTACTTGTGGAATTTTATATTATGATCCAAATAAAGATCGTGAATAATTGGCAAAAATGGCTACTGTTATGTGCTTACCTTATAGTTTTTCTTCTAACCCTCATTTTATGCATTATATTAGAAGAGTTTTTAATCTTACTTATAAAGGATGGCTTCGCGCAACTGTAAAAAGCGATATTTACAAATATAAACATGAATATGAATAATATTTGTGCTATTTATTTACTCATATATATTGTCGCATTGCTATTACCACTGATATTTGTAGAAGTGGTAATGATTGTGATTATCTAACTATTACAAGTCATTGGATAGAGTGGATAATGCAAAAACTCATTATTTCTTATAGAATAATTAATTCACTCCATACAGGTAAGTTTATTGCTAACACAGTTGCAGATATTTATAGATATGTGTGCCTTAGAGATAAAGTTCGGTTTCAGTGGATAATAACTTTGTAGGCTTGCTTACAACCGCACTAAATCCTGTATTTAGTAATATTTTTCATGTTAGATGTATTTGTCATATTTACCATTTAATCGTCGGTGCTAACCGTTTAGTTTATATTGCAGCACTTGTAGATTTATTTACAGCATTTTCAGAGGGTGGAGATATTCATCAAGAAGCTATTAATTCTATGAAAGCTAAGTATAAAAGATATTTTTCCCTATTCCCCCTATTTTTGGTGTTGCTGCAGTGTTAAATCCTACAATGAAATTAGAAGGTCCTTACTTTTGGTATTCAAAAATTTATAACGCTTTACCACTTTCAGTTGAGGAATTTGCTACACTTGGAGATACAAAAACCTCAGTTAAATAAATGGTCAAACGATTTATAATGTTTATCAACTTGTTCTAGATCATGCTAGACCAAATGTTACAACTCCTACTTCGTCTAGTTCGCAATCATCTAAAAGAACTGCGGACCTAAAAGCCTTTAGTTCTTGGACGGAGTTCAGGGGTTCTCAAGATGATAGTTCACAACTAAAATGAGATTCAAGTTTATTTGTCGTAGGGCCTTGAAAAGGAGAATCCAGATGGCATCTTTGATCTTTTGGAATGGTGGAAAGACAAACAAAAACACTATCCGGTTCTTTCAAGATGGCTCGAGATATTTTAAGTGTTCAAGCTTCAACAGTAGCATCGAAGAGCGCTTTCAGTCAAGTGAGACTTCAAATTGGTGATCATGGAGCGTACATGAGGGAAAACTTGGAAAAATCGGTACTCTTCAGAGATTGGTTCCGTTCGGAAAGAAGAAATTCTGGACTTGCAAAATCACAACCGGAGATAGACGAATCTTACGAAGAAATACTAGCGGAACTTGCGCAGGATGCTGCTTCGCCCGGAAGTGGTAATGAACAAACCTCTTTTCCACCACCACCAACGGAAATTCCTTCGAACCTTGAAGGAATTATGAGATTTGTTAGAGATAATACATAGACTAATGTGTAACTTGTATTTTGGCACATCTTCCTTAGTTTTTTTCCTTTTAATGGTGGTATTAATACCTTGTTGTGCTCATTCCATTGGGGGGAGGAAGACTAAGAAAGATATTGTCATTCTTTGTTAATGTCGTAATAATAAAAATTATAAGACATTTCCTTGAATATTTCTTTGCAATTTATTTTGTGTTTAAATTTTATATATATATATATATATATATATATATATATATATATATATATATATATATATATATATATATATATATATATATATATATATATATATAAGGCAATATGTATATAAGCTATAATGCAATATATTATATATATTGCAATATATAATTATATGTATACCCAATACACCCCTTACCTTATATATACATACTATATATATTTATATAGCTATATATAAGCAACTTATATTAGTGTGTACATATATACTTTACAAGAAATTGCTTTAGAATTTTTTTTTTAAAAAAATAGCTCGAACCGAAAAAAAATATGTTAGGCCCGTTTAGGTCCATTAAGCCCGGGACCATGTGGGCTTAGGCCCATGAGAAACCGATTTCACCCATTGGAACCATAAAGCCCGGAAACATTAAAGATCGGATCCGTCAAAGCCCAAACCCATTTGACCTGGTTCATTTAGGCCCAAATCCGGCCGAGAATACACCCCTAGATTGACATCATTAGGGCAAAGTTCTTTTTACCAATTTTTCTTGGACAAGAACTTTTGTTGAAATTTAAAAAGTTCCACCTTTTTTGTCATAAAGGTAGGTACTATGATAAATCATCTAAACATTAAAAATTCCTTGGAGTGCACACACAAAACACGTGGTATTCAACTTGAATGTAGCATTTGGGAGACGTAAATTTAGGATTTAAAATTTTAGAACGCAATATTAAATTAATATATATGATAATAAGATTTTTTTAATGTATATACATGGTCGAAATAAAAACTTTGATATTCATATGAATCCATAACCAAAATTAGTAATAAGTGTCTCAAATCGTCGTCTGTTGAGATAACTAAATGAGGGGCGACAAATGAGCGGGTTAGGTCAGAATTAAACGGGTCAGAACGGGTAATTTTAATTAGAAAAAGATAAAATTATTCGATCGACCCGTATTTGAGACTGATAAAAATAGATTTATCCGTCGGATAATATGGATACTCGTCGTCTGGTGAGATAACTATAATTAGAACTGGCAAACGGGTGTGTCGGATCGGATATGAGCGGATCAAAACGGGTAATTTTTTTTTTTGAAAAAAAGATAAATTGTCCGACCGACCTGTATTTGAGACGGATAAAAACGAGTTTATCCACCGAATAATATAGATATTCATATTATCCATGACTTCTTAAATATGATTAATTTGAGAGAATTTCTAGTCTTTCAAACTCGATAAACTCCAATTTGAAATTTGACAAATATAAAAGCTAAATACATTAACTATTTTCTAAGTACATACCATGATTCTTTATCCATATTCAATCCGTTTTTAATTAATTCATCATTCAATTATTTTTTAATAAATAATATAAATAAATAACTATTTTATTTTAACCATTTCGACACTATATAACTATTATATAGAGGGCGAGGAATACGAATATATTGTGGTGCGTGATGTGATTCACCCAAAGCACATTTCTTCTTTTTATTAGTGGTATGGGTGGGTATTCAAACACGATTTGGACCACTTCTGGTTCCTTTTTATAGAAATAGTGAAAAGGCATTGCATAGGTAATAGGAACTTTTGAAATACGTGAACTCATGACTTTTTTCGTAAAATTAAATATTATATATATATATTCTAAATTTGATATAATACTAATTGGTGACAATATGCTTCATGGTAGTTTGATGTATACCTGTCAATCGGTCCGGGTTGATCCGGGACCGAACCGGACCGGCCCGGTATAAACCGGGACCGGACCGGACCGGTTCTTAAGGGGTGGCTGGGCTGGGTTGGGGGGAGGGGTTAGAACGGTTAGGATTTTAGGATTAAGACCCGTGACCGGCCCGGCCCGGTAAGCAAAACAGTGCTTGAACCGGTCGACCCGGACCGGTACAACGGTCAAAAAAATTTTTTTAAAAAAAAGAAAAAATTCTGAGCATGCGGGCCCCACAGGACCGTTGGCAACGGTCCAGAACCGTTGGCCAACGGGAGTATTTTCAGAAATGGCCACTTTTTTTTTTGTATTTATTAAATTACATTATTAACCCTTCTTAAATCTATAAATACCCTCCCCTCTTCTTCATTTCCTCACTCAAAATTATCAATCTCTCTCTCAATTCTCAAATTATCAATCACTCTCTTCTCTTCAATTTTCAAGAATTCATATTCTAATTTTATAATTTTATTGTCTTTGTTTTCCCGAATTTAATTTATCGTAATTTCTCATTAGGAAATCGGAATTCTAAGCTTGAAGTTCAAGTGTTCAACATTGAAATACTTGCTTGACGTTTGTTCGTGGTAACACCGGATTTGCGTAATCAAGTGCTCAATTTATTGTCGAATTCGGTGCACTCTTTCCAACTCTTTCTCTTATTTAATATTTTAATTGCATATTTAATTTAAGCTTATATTTTCATTTTTACAATATGTTTAATGATGCTAGTCCTGTAGCTTTTGGTAGTAATAGTAATGACCTGACTTCTAATCGTAAAAGAAGAAGTCTGGTATGGAATTTTTTTGAAATAATAGAAGGTACTAATAGTGTTAAGTGCAAATTTTGTAACGAAACTTTTCAATATTTGACCGAAGGAAATTTAGGAGGGACTGGACCATTTGCAAGACATATGAGAGCTGTCTATCCTATAGGATGGGTCAATAATGATGTTAATCCTGTAGCTTCTGGTAGTACTAGTAATAATGATCACCCGACTTCTAATCGTAAAAGAAGAAGTCGGGTATGGAATTTTTTTTGAAATAATAGAAGGTACTAATAGTATTAAGTGCAAAATTTGTAACGAAACTTTTCAACATTTGACCGAAGGAAATTTAGGAGGGACTGGACCATTTACAAGACATATGAGAGCTGTCCATCCTATAGAATGGGTCAATAATTATGGGAAGCAATGATTGTAAGTTTTAGACTTTTAGTATGTTTGACTGTTTGTACTTTGTTTCAGAGATTGGATTAGATAGATCGGAACGAAGAAATCAGGAAAGGAAGATGTTCACACTTCACAGTTCATACTTCATAGCCCAGAAGACGAAGAACTTTAACTTGGAGATATTGATTATGATGAAGATGAAGTGATGAACTGATGAAGTGATGCAAAACATTTGAAATTACTACTTCACTATAAAAAATGTAAACATTTCATTATCTACTTATTAATTTGAAATTGAGAAATAAAGTAGCACTTGCAATAAGTGCAATTTTTTCGCCATCTTTTGTTGTTTTCATTCAATTATTACAAAGTATTAATATAACTTAATATTTATACATAATTCTAAAAAAAAATACAAAATAACGAAACCTGGCCCGGCCCGGACCATTACAACCCGTAACCCGTACGGTTCAATCTTAACCCCTAACAACCCAGCCCGGTTAAACCCGGCACTGTTTGGATCTGGCCCGGCCCGGACCGGTAACCGAACGGGTCGAAAAAAAATCGACCCGGACCGGACCGGTGGAACCGATTGACAGGCATAGTTTGATGTACTTGATGAAAGTATTTACCAAGAGTAATAGTAGTCACTTCCCACTTAATACATCTTGTTTAGTAATTTTATTTTGTATCTTCCACAAATTATATTAGTTGTGTGAGATCCTTTTTATTTTATATATTTGTGGACATATATTTTACACATTTGGGTCCACAAAAATTCTGGAACCATATAGTTATGAGATAAAAAAGTAATCTCACACAGTGTCAGTTGTGTAAGGCACAACATACAATTTTTCTATCTTTTCTATTTTTTTAGTAGTACACTCATATGCAGTTATACTTTTTATAAAAGTCAAACTAATAACATTTAAAAATATTCGGAACGGAAGGAACATATTACAAAGAGGTTACTAGAAATTCTAAATCCGAGGTTGAGGAAGTAAATTGGATTGTACAAAGGTTTATCATTGCCATTCAAAAAGGTGAAGGGGGTATTGTTTTTCACTCAGTAGAAGAAAAGGGAAGTTTCTCATCGTAGAAATTTAGTAACGTAGGCACGTAGAAGAAGCTCGTAGAAAGATGATGAACTACTCAGGATTGCCTTCACCTTTGTCGATATTCTCAGCCTACGCTTCAATATCTGCTTCAATTTTGGTATTTCAAACAATGGTAAATCAAGTGTTTCCCCATCAAGTTCAAGCCTACATTTCTCAAGAATTCATTATTTTAAGCCTCTTTCATCCACTACTACTCTAGTCAATGAAGAAAGGGATGGTACGTATGTCTAGCAATGAAATCTATGAAGCTGCAGAAATCTATTTGTACGACAAGATTAGCCCTGAAATTGACGTTTTTAAACTTAGCAAACAGTCCAAAGAGAAGAAATTACGTGTTAACTTTGCTAAGAGTTGGAAAACTACTGATATTTTTGATGGAGTAGAGGTTATTTGGAGGTTTGTTTCGGAACAGTGTAAAAAGACACTAACATTTCCAGGCCATGGGGATTTTGAGAATGATATTTTTGTGTCTGAGAAACGACATTTTGAGCTCTCTTTTGACAAGAAATACAAGGACAAAGTGTTGAATTGTTACGTGCCATTTGTACTGAAAGAAGCCAACGTCGTTAAAGCTGAGAAGAAAGTTGTCAAGTTACATACTTTAGGTTGTTCTCCTTCTTATTCATCTGCCCAATTTTGGGATTCCATCAACTTTGAACACCCTTCTACGTTCGATACTCTCGCGATGAATGCAGGTAAAGGTGACAAGTAGGCGGGTTGGATCAAACTTGAACGGGTCAAAAATAATGTTGAGTCAAAATGTGTTTGAGTTTTTACATTTTTTTAAACCTCATTTGCATAATAGTTTGATGAGTCATTTCGAGTTCAATCCATAAAATAGATCAACCGTTTAAACTTAAAATTAATTTGTCACTTGTATATAATGCAGGGTTGAAGAAGGCTATAACTGAGGATCTTGACAGGTTTATAAGAAGAAAAGAATTGTACAAGAAAGTAGGAAAAGTTTGGAAAAGAGGGTACTTGCTGTATGGACCTCCAGGGACAGGAAAATCAAGTTTGATTGCAGCAATGGCTAATTATTTAAAGTTTGATATTTTTTATTTAGAGTTGGCCAATGTAAAGAGAGACTTAGATTTGAAAAAAACTGCTGTTGAGGACCACAAATAAATCCATACTCTTCATTGAAGATATTGATTGCAGCATGGAGTTGCCAGACAGAAGAAACACTGCAACTTTATCAATTCATGCTGATGCTCGGCGACCTCGTGATCAACAGGTTTATCCTTTTGTCACCTAAATTCAAGCACCTGCCCCCACCCTTTTAATTTGGTTTATAAAGTTAATTTCTCTCCAATTATGAATAACAAACTAGTAAAACGGCACGTGAACAAGGGTCACTTTCTCTCTGAGTTTTGAGCAAAAGCTTTTGGAATATTTTTTTTTGTTTGGTGATCGAGAAAATCATCTAGAATCAATCATGATTACCAACTGTATCCTTTGAAACTCGATAATAATAAGCCCTCCCTCTATCCTCTTCACTTAAATACTATACTTAGTCACGCGACACAAGGCTATAAATATGTGACAGGGGTCAAAAAAAACTGAAATTAGCTATGAACTCCATCAGTAATCTATACCTAAATCACCGGCAGCTAATAGATTTTGTTGCTAATCCGACGATAAATCGCTAAATAGGATTAATAATAAATTTTTTTATTTAGCTATAGAATTTGTCTGTCGCTAATTCTCGTTCTTAAGTAGGTGTTATGACTTACATCGCAAGTCAATCTTATCTAACATCTTATGGTTAGCTCATATAGGCTACAGCCTACATGTAATGAAGTGATTCAACTAAAAGCTTTTCGTCAGAAAATTATATTGTGTAAATACGGTAAAATTTAAATTCTTTTTTTTGTATATATAAAAATTGCTAAATTCCATATTATAAAGGTTATCTTCTAATTTAGTAGGAAAGGAGGTTTAAAATTTGTTTTAGCTGGCATGTTCAAATCTTTGGTGTGACATTTTAGCATTTATTTTGATCTTATTAGAATTCTGCTATACCACTAATCAGAGTTTAGGTAGAGGCGAATCTCTGATGAGTTATGTGGGTTCAACTATACTAATTGTTTTTTTCTCAAATTATATTTATATATGCGAAATCTTTTTTAAAAAAAAATATATGTTTAATAGGATGACACTCATTCTAAATTCACTGACTCTACATATTGGGTTCGTCTCTGTCCAAGTCATCTAATTAGAGATTTTCCCTAATTCCTCTTTTTTTCTTTTGATTTGTACATCTAGTTTGCACTTGCTGGGCTACTGAATTTCATAGATGGCCTATGGTCAAGCTGTGGAGATGAGAGAGTTATCATATTTACGACTAACAATAAAGACAAGATTGATCCAGGGCGTATGGACATGCACATTCAGATGTCTTATTTAACTATTGAAGGATTTAGGTGTTGGCAAAAAATTATCTGAAAGTGCATGATCATCAAAATTGGCATTTTAAACAAGTACAAGAGTTGATTGAGAGTGTACAAGTCACCCCTGCAGAAGTTGCTGAGGAACTTATGAAGAGTGACGGTGCTAAAATTTGTTTAGAAAGAAGATGGAAGTGATGAGTTGGAACTCTTTAAAACAAAACGGATTAGAAGTTTTGACAATAAGATGAATTCAGTGGAAGTAATATATAGTTAAAATCAGTTTCTTCTCACTTGATCGCATCAATTATGTAATTCTAAATTAGTTGGCATGAGATTATATGCATCATCTATGTTCATTATGTTCTATTAGATCTATTTCATACAAGTATGATCACTTTCTTAGTCAAGTCATTAAAACAATCATTATGTTTTTTCAATTCTTGTCCTTTTCATTTTAAACTAGCATTCTATCAACTATTTTAAAAGAATGAATAAAGTACATTTTATATTTTATCCCCAGTTGTATTTTTATATATTGAACTTTCTTATAAGTTATTATTTGCTATTTATTCATGAAGTTTGATTTTTTATGGAAATTAATATATTGACATTTGAAAACTATATTCATAGTACTAGCGATTGAATATATTGAATGTGGTTGTACAAAATTGAATACGCATATCATGTGACCAAAAAGAAAAGGTCAGAACAACCGGAGAAAGAGCCAAGCTCGATAGAAAGCTAGATGGAAGTAAAATGATTTTTTGCTTTATTTATTTGATCTATACTAACTTTTGTGTTCGTGCATTATACGTGTACATGTAACACGTCAATCAATAAAAAAATATAAAAATATATTGTTGATCGTACCTTATACATTGAATATACAATTATAAAAATTACATAAATATTTCTCCATTAGAAGGATATATTAAAGTTTTTTTAATAAATAAAAAAAAAGTAAAATTGATGAATATTGATCCGATTAAGTTAGCTTAATGAAGGAATAGATCTTTTCCTGCCTAATGCCTTAGTGGGACTCCAGGCTTTGCCTTCAATTACTGAAGTTATTTATTTACCTTCTTTCTTGAGAGATTAATTAGTAAGATATACTTGATATAAAAAAAATTAATGATAATATTGTAATACAATCTATTCAGATTCTCTAAAATTATATTTATTGAACTTGACATGCAAGTGTAAAATGTCACTTCATCAATACTTCGATATTTTGATGTTTAATGATGATGGTCATGAGAAAATTTATATCCGATAATGTTTACTAGAATATGTATTGATATATTATACATAAATGTTTAGAACATGTATTTGTTAAAAGGTCGAAATATTGCGCAACTTTATATGTGCAATGCATTTTAACGTTTTACTTTAGATCATTTGTTTTTATAATAAATACATATAGACCACGCTCCGCATGTATTTTGTAAAATCATTACACTATATTTGTATTTTTATAATTATGAAAGTCATTAGGTATTTATACTACTTTTAGATACAATTAGTTATCTTGTTTTAATAAATAGTACTCTTAAATATATTTGTCATTATTGATTCTTTACTACACGTAAAAGATTATTATAAAATTTAGTTGTTAAAAAATGATCGTTCATTCTAAAACATAAGAAAGAAACAAACAAAAGCTTGAAAATATTATCTTTTCTTAATGATTATTTATATACATAAAAGAAATAGATTAAAATTAGAATTTAAAAACTTTCCTGAAAATTTCTAATGTGTTCAAAACTTAAAAATTAATACAGACTGTATTATTGTTATATAAAATAATTAATTTAAGATGAATTCTAATTAATTTTAAAGTTCCAATTTTTTTTGGCAAATAAAAAATTTCATTACAAAAAGCATTATATACAGTCAAAGACAAAAACATACAGATGAGCTACTATAGCACACAGCTAACACAATTAACATTCACTCTTCCGACCTACCGACCTACTAATCAATGCAAATTATACTAATTTGGATAATAATTCAAGCTCCTCAGTAAGTCTGTCCCTTTGAGATTGTCACGACCTGAAATTTTTCACCTTCGGAAGTTGTGATGGCGCCTACTAGTGAAAGCTAGACAACCCAACCATTTAAACAAATTATATTTCCCCATTTTAGTTCTTTAACAAATGTGCATCAACAATTTATAAATAGCAGAAATTTAAAACAAGCTGAAGAAATAATTAAACCATTTAAATAATTTCGACATGATTTCTCAAACAAAAACTATCCGAGACTGGTGTTACAACTCCACAGATGGTCTAACATTTCTACAAGCAAGGTCCGAAAAACAAATGTAACACTGTTTTTGAATTATATAAGTGAAACATGAAGAAAAGATAGAGGGAGACGCAAGGGCTTGCGGACACATGTGAGACTACCTTGGATCTCCATATGGACTGAAGGCAGTCACCCAAGCTAAGGTTCAAAAGATGCTACTCCGAGATATGCATACAGTGCAGAGTGTAGTATCAGCACAACCGACACCATGTGCTGTAAATGTGTCTAGCCTAACCTCGGCGAAGTAGTGACGAGGCTATGACAAGACTACCAACTAAACCTGTGTATTCAAAACATACTGTAAATGTGTCTAGCCTAACCTCGGCGAAGTAGTGACGAGGCTATGACAAGACTACCAACTAAACCTGTGTATTCAAAACATACATACATACATACATACATATATATATACATACATACATACATATATATATACATACATACATACATACATATATACATACATACATACATACATATATACATATATACATACATACATATATATATACATACATACATACATATATACATACATACATACATACATATATACATACATACATACATACATATATATATATATATATATATATATATATATATATATATATATATATATATATACATATATATATGTATATGTATATATATATATATATATATATATATATATATATATATATATATATATATATATATATATATCTATATATATATATATATATATATATATATATATATATATATATAGATATAGAGAGAGAGAGAGAGAGAGAGAGAGAGAGAGAGAGAGAGAGAGAGAGAGAGAGAGAGAGAGAGAGAGCAATAAAAAAGGAAACTATCAATTAAAGATGGAAATGGGACATGTTATGGGGGAATATCATTTACCAACAGTAACAAAAGAAAAAGTCATAAAGAATAATTTAAAATTCGTAGTAGAAAGAATAAAGAAATAGTAACAAATTAATATTCACTTTATCTTTTATTGTTGCGGCGGGCAACCCGATCCAAACTATATATTACTGTTGCGGCATACAATCCGGTCCAAATATAATATTGTTGTGGCGTGCAACCCGATTCAAATATAACATTATTGCGGTATGCAATCCGATCCAAATATAATATTATTGGGGCATGCAATCTGATCTAAATATAATATTGTTGCGGCGTGCAACCCGATCCAAATACAATATTGTTGCGGCATGCAAGCAAATCCTAACATACAATTCAACATCAATCACAAAAGAGTCCCACCAAGGGAACAATAAAGAAACAACAATATACCGACAAGGGAATCGACAGTAAGAAGTTAATACGTCCAGGCAAGGGAATCAGCTATAACCAAACTTGTTAACATTTAACTTCACAAAAGAAACCTCATCTAGAACCAATACTCAACCATAAGCAATTTCCACGAGATTTAATCATAACTCTTGCCCAACACAGAGAAATTAACAACTTAGGCACTTGCAGAACTTATTAAGAACATAACGATTACAATTTAAGACTCACGGACATGCTTGATAACTACGTATAGATACTCGTCACCATACCTATACGTCAACTCAACAAATTACACATAGCAAATAGGACTCGACTCCTAATCCCTCAAGCTAGAGTTATACCAAACACTTACCTCAAACTTTCACGGCCAACTCAACGCTCAAACACCGCTTTTTCTTTAGAATTCGCTTTCAAATCATTCGTATGTAGTCAAAATTGATTTAACAACATCAATAAATGTTAAAGAATACATACCCAATGCTTAATTATAGATTTTTTTTATCATTTTTCCCAAAAAGTCAAAACTTAACCCCGGGCTCGCTTGGTCAAAACTCGAGGTTCGAACCAAAACCTGATCACCCATTCACCTACAAGCCCGAATATGCAATTAATTTCAAAATTTGATCCCAAAACGAGGTCTAAATTTTAAGTAATCAAAAAGCTCTAACTCTAACCAAATTTCCTAATTTCTACCATGAAAATCTTAGATTTTAGGATGAAAATTGATCAAATGCAATGAAAATCCAAAGAAAAAGGTTTAGAATCATATACCAATATTTTGGAAAAGAAATTGTTCTTTGAAAATCACCTCAATGCTCCAAAATTTCGAAATATGAAATGAATGCATTTTGCTTGTTTTTGATACTATCTTAAAATAACTAGGCACGCCTTCATCGCATTCACGATGGGCTTGTCGCGTCTGCGATGGGTCAGTCCCAGCTAACCATCACGTTCGCGGTCACAGGCTCGCGTTTGTGGAGCTTCAGCACCCAGAGCCTTCGCATTCGCGGCCGGGAGGCCACGTTCGCTTAGAGCAAATGTGAAATCCCTCCCCCAGGCCATTAACCTGGCGCATTCGCGAGTACCTAGATGTGTTCGCGAAGGGTACTCCCCCCACAGCCTTGCATTTGCATCCCAAGCTCTGCATTCGCAAAGAATAAATTTTCACCTGAGGGATATTGCCTTTCGCGTTTGCGAATGAAGCCACGCAAATGCGAAGGACAAAATCCCTATGCACCAGAAATTGAAAACCTGCAACATTTTTGAGTTTAAAAACCTTCCGATACTTATATAAAACTCACCTGAGCCTTCGGGGCTCCAAACCAAACATGCGTACCAACTCAAAAATATCATATGAACTTATCCGTGCGATCAAATTGCCAAAATAACAGCTTAAACAACGAATTTAGCATAGAATTCTGAGAAAAATCTCAAAATTTTCAAAGTGTCAATTTTTACAACTATGGGTCTGAATCACATGAAACGACTTCCATTTCTTACCAAATTTTACAGACTCGACTTAAATCACATATAAGATTTGTACCGGGCTCCAAAACTAAAATACGGGCCCAATACTAACAACTCCCAAACATTTCTCATTTCTAAAACTCATATATATCCTAGAAAATAATTTTTCTTTAAAAATTCATTTCTCGGGCTTGAGATCTCAAAATTTGATTCTGGGCATACGTCCAAGTCCCATATTTTTCTATGGACCCTTCGTGGCTGTCAAATCACAGGTCCGAGTCCGTTTACCCAAAATATCGACCGCAGTCAACTTAAATTATTTTAAAGATCAAATTAATATTTCCATCACATTTCCACATAAAAGTGTCTGGATATGCATCCGGACCGCACACGCTAATCGAGGTAAGGAAAAAAGAGGCCTCTAAGGCCTCAGAACATAAAATTTGTTCGTAAATCAAGTGATGACCTTTTGGGTCATCACATCCTTCTCCTTTAAAACAATCGTTCCTCCTTGAATGTACATAAGAAGAAAGTACTTGAGTCGGGAAAAGATGGGGATAACGGCTCCACATATCGAACTCGAACTCCAGGTCGATGCCTGAGCATGCTGACCTTTCCACTGAACATAAACAGGAGGGAAACTCTTCGATCTCAACTAACGAACCTACTGGTCCAGAGTAGCTACAGGCTCCTCCTCATATGACAAGTCCTTGTCCAACTGGACAGTGCTGAAGTTTAATACGTGGGACAGATTGTCGTGACACTTTTGAAGCATGGACAAATGAAACACTAAATGCATGGCTGATAAACTCGGTGGCAACTCAAGTTTGTAAGCCACCTCTCCCACTCGATCAAGAATCTCAAATGGGCCAATGAACCTAGGGCTAAACTTTGCCTTCTTTTCAAATCTCATCACGCCCTTCATAGGCGTCACCCAAAGCAATACCGGTCACCGACCATGAATGCCAAATCACGAACCTTACGATCAGCATAACTCTTTTGCCTAGACTGAGCTATAGGAAGCCTATCTTGAACGATCCTAACGTTGTCCAAGGCATCCTATACTAGATCTGTACCCAATAACCGAGCTTCCCCCAACTTAAACCATCTAACCGACGAATGACATTGCCTACCATATAAAGCCTCATAAGGAGCTCGATTGGTAGTTGTTGTTGTAGGAAAACTCCACTAAAGGCAAGAATTGATCCCAGAAGCCTCTAAAATCAATGACACAAGGTTGGAGCATATCCTCCAAAATATCAATAGTCCGCTCAGACTGTCCGTCCGTCTGAAAAATAATTTTTCATTAAAAATTCATTTCTCAAATTTGGAACCTTGAAATTCAATTTCGAACATATGCCCAAGTCCTCAAACTATTAAAAATAACTTACTTATATCCCCTGTTTATCTTTGGTGTTAAAAATACCTTGCCGTCACTCTTTGGGACCATAACTGCCTCAAAACTAACAGATGGCCATATCCTACGTGTAATAAAATAGTTGACAACTCACTAACCCATACAATTTGCCCATTAACCTGAATGGTAACCCGCGACCCGATCTTCTAATGAAAGGGGTAAAATGAGTTTACGCCTCATTTCTCACTTACCCTTCTAAAGGTGTCTTAGAGAGGCGATTTCAGAGGAATAACAAGACAAATTGAAGATTTCTTACCATTATCTGAATCTATTTAGGTAAGCCTTCATCTTCGTTAAGTTTTCCAACGATTATAAGCTGGTTTAGGTCATGGGTCATTTGTGACTAGGGTTTACGATCTTGGGGTAATTTCAAAATTTTATTTTACGCAATAGTTATGTACTGTTATTTGGGTGAAAAATACTACTTTTTTTTTGTTTAAGGTGTCATTTTCGAGCATAGGAATCAGTCAGGATTCTGTAAATTTCTTTAAGGTTCTGTGTTGTATTTGGGATGATGATATTTATGTGTGGGTCTGATAGCCACTCTGTTTGATATCTATATTTTTTCCATGTTGGTCAGGGTATGTTTTCTTGTGCCATCTGTTAGTTCTGAGGCATTTGTGGTCCCAAAAAGTGACGGCAAAGATATTTTTAGCACCAAAAGCAAACGGAGGGTATAATTGAGCTATTTACGATAGTTCGATTCACATATTCTCTGTTTTAAATTCGCATTTTAATCTTCTTTGATTGTATACTTTGGATTTAGGTTACAGTAAATTTATCTTACTAAGTTAAAAAAAAGGAGAGGAGATGGATCCGGATTCAGTGAAATCAACTCTCTCTAATTTAGCATTTGGAAATGTAATGGCTGCTGCTGCTCGTGATTACCAGAAGGTATTTATACTTTTTTTCTTCTGATTTTAATCTCTCTTATTTTATTAATTTGGTCAATTAAATAAACTTGAGTAGAGTAAAGTTTGTATTTTTATATGCAGAAATAAAGTAAAGTTTGGATATCTGTGTCCAAATTGAGCGGAAGTGTTATTAAGGTTCATATAGCAAATCTCTACTGGTTTGGGATTGAGGCGTAATTTTTCTTGTTGTAAAATTTAGATTTTTATGAATTCATATAAGACAGGTGTAACTGTATGTATATAGATAAAATGAATTCTTAAAATTCTATGCTAGAATTCTATCCAAATGTTTGTAATGGAGCTTTAAATAGTTTTAATGACCACAAAGCCACAATCTGCATGCACCATTTCTCCTTGAGACTTGGATAATGGCTTTTCAACAAATTAACCGAAGAGGGTCCATTTATCAAGAAAGAAAATTATAGAGGGTTCACCTACTGTCTTTTCAAAATCAGTAGAGTTTACTTACTTTTTCCTACAATTAGTGAGGATTGGTATGAAACTCTTGGTAATTGTGGCATGTTAATGCGAACTATACTTTTCTGGTCCCTCAAGCTTATCTAATGGATTAATTATATTAAAATGACACTAAGAAAGCGCAAAACCAGTATTTACATCAGTAGCCAAGCGACTAAGAGCTATAGGCTGTGTCTCTGTTGTGTGGCTAGATTAATGCTGCATCCTCCGGTCTCAGGATAAAGATGTCCTTCTATGGAAAATACTGTGAATTATTTACTATGTTTATCTGTTTATTTCAATATCTACACTCCAATTACTAACCATTTAAGACCATTTTTTTGTTAAGAAGCTAAGATGGTTTGTGAATCGTGTAGATATGATGAGTAATGTTGGGTGAAAATTTAGTTATACTCCAGTAGCTTAAGAAAAGACTGGTCAGTTACGGGGGTTTTCAACATTTCAAGGGAGTTTGACCATTGATATTACTTGCTGTTCCTTTGGATGAACTTAATAGTTGAGATTTTTAGTTAGATCATTGTAATATAACTCAAGACGTCCAGCAGTTTTAGTTAGCACGTATTAACTACTTATCAATTGAATCCAACTTCACCCTTCAGGAAGTGCTGGCTCAAGAGAAGGCACAAGCATCATCTTCTGTTAATCAAGACATAGATCTTGATGAACTGATGGATGTAAGTTTGCGTATCCATCACTGTTTTTCCTTCTAGGCACATAATATAATTTGTATGTCTTGTTTATTTGCTCACTGTGCTTTTAACAGGACCCTGAGCTGGAAAAATTGCACGCAGATAGGATTGCAGCTCTCAAGGTCTGTTGTTTTGTATTTCCTGCAGGTCAACACAGTTAGTTATATCTGGAGTGCCTGATCGTTAAACAATTGTTTTGTCTGGACTCTCTTCTACAGAAAGAAGCAGAGAAGCGACAAGCTTTAAAAAGACAAGGGCATGGAGAATATAGAGAGATAAGTGAAGGAGATTTTTTGGGTGAAGTTACTGGTAGTGAGAAAGTGATTTGTCACTTCTACCATCGGGAGTTCTATCTCTGCAAGTAAGGACTTACTTCATGTTTCACAATTTACTGCCCTCCCCACATAAAAGAAAAAGACATAAGAGGAGGGTTCTTTCTGGAACCTGGATACCTGTTTCTGTTATTCTATGCTGCCTCTTGTGTTTGAGATAGAGAGGAAGGTGGGGAGTAATTTCCGAAGTTAGAATAATTCTGGTATATCTCATACTGTAGATTTGTAGTTCGAGTTTTTTTTTAAAGTCAGAAGTGCATGAACTTTAGTCTGTAATCTGATGCAACTAGCTTGACATCCATAAAAGTGTTGCCTAAATTTGCATCTTGAAGGTTCTGTTTGTGACAGCTCACAGCTTAAACAAGGTTAAGTGGTCATCCAAAATTTTGTTAGCCAGATTGTGACTATTCTCTTGCTTCTCTTCCTACTCCAATGCATCGATGCTCAGAGTAGAATATCTAGCTATACATACTTGTGAAAGAGAAAACGAGTGGGAATCTAGCTTTGTATATATCCACATGCAGGCATACACAAGCATAATGGTATTCATTGCTCTTTCAGGATCATGGATAAGCATTTGAAGTCTCTTGCACCAAGACACGTTGATACAAAGTTCCTAAAGTTGGATGCTGAGGTTTATATATCTTGAGTTTTTGTATTCTTCCTCAGATTATGTGCAGTAGGAACAGTCCTGAAATTTTGTGAAGTATCTGCACCCACCTATGCGTGGAAGATAACACAAGTAAAACCGAAAAAAGAAATTTCAATTCTCAGTGAAGGAAGGAAAAGATTGGCTGTATAACCTTTTGAGGACTGTTCATTGGATCTCATTTTCATGCTATTTCTCATTTTGTCTCATATAACTTAATGCAGAATGCTCCTTTTTTCGTTACAAAGCTGGGAATTAAAACTCTACCATGTGTCATCTGCTTCAGGTTAGTGCCTCCTGGCCTATTTAGCCTTTAGGATACTCTGATTTGCACTGCTCTATTCTTTCTCATATATTTATCCATATTTGGGTGGTTCTACGGTTGTTTTCAAGGCAAAATTAAGAACTTAAAAATAGCACTTTCCTTCAATCAAGAAGAATGCACCTTAATTCTCCTAGCTTATTGGTCTCAAAATGTAGATCAAATGATCTGTCAAAACAGGCCGAATGCACCTAGGGAAGTAAAATATCGGTCTGTCATGTGGAATTAACTGTTTAGGGCATGCTGGCTAGCAGTTAACATTTGAGTAGCGACCTTAACTGTCTTAATTGTTTCAGGTCTTGGATTTGATTAGGCAAGGGAGCTGCCCTATTTTGTTGTAAATTAGATGAGGGAGCTATCGTGATCTTCACAAACATAGTTTAAAGTTACAAACTTGTGGCCTCGTCAAAACAGTGGATAAAGGGAAGGGGTACAGTTGTCATTTCTTTTTGTTCTACACCTAAAAGAATTTTGCTTTTCAGGAATGGGGTAGCTTCAGATAGGCTGGTTGGTTTTCAAGACTTGGGAGGAAAAGATGATTTCAGCACGCGGACTCTGGAGGGTCTTCTGTTAAAGAAAGGTAATGCTTTTTAATTGATGATTCCTATCCATAGCTTAATGCAGTCACTAAACCATCTTTGGTGCAGGAATCATCAAAGAGAACAAGGATGAAGAAGATGATGATTCATATTGTGAAAGAAATCGGACAGTGAGATCAACAATCAATGCAGATTCTGATTCAGACTGATGAGTTATTAGTGGTCACCAGTTTTGAAGCAAATTACTATTTGTCAGCTTTTTCTGTTGCTGGTTTTTTTATTTTTAAATCCTTGGGATACCTCGGAGTATCTACTACAAAGTCTCTGCTTTTCTTGAGATGAAAGGTACCAAAGATTGAATGAGTGGTGCCATTGTAAGTTGTAGTGGTTTAACATTTCTATCTGATGCTCCTCATTCTTTCAAAAAAATGAAGTATGTTGCAAAGAGGTGTGGATTCATTCCATTTTTCACAAGTAAGAGGCTCCGGAAAATATGTACATCAGAAATAATTTGAAAAAGTTTGTAACACCACGTGAAATTCTTGAATGCATTCGTATCCAATTTTTCTTGGTAAATTATTCACCGAATAGCAGAAATTTCCAATAGTAAGACTATTAAGTGCTGCGTATGTAAGCGCATTATCCCTCTTTGAAGCTTTCATGTCATACCCTAATCTTTTCTAAAGCTCTACGTGATCTGCTTTAATTATTTTGGAATTAAATATATACTTAATTCCATTCATATTGAGCATTAGTATCTCTATAAATGGATGTCCAATATTATCACCAAACTCTGCTCTCCATCGTATTTTCCTTTTCTCGACTTCTTTCATATCTTTATTTTCCTGCCAAAACTCTCTCTTCTCATAAAGTTGTTTTGAATGAAATCTCTAATTAGCCTTATTATCTCTGTTGATGCATAGATGTGGTGCTTTGATTCATGATGTTCGGGGTTATGTCTCCAGTAATCAGTGAAGTTCTTCTCTCTGGTTTTACCATTAACTCAACTCTTCATCGTCATACTCACTTAGTTCATTCCTTCTCAGTCGTCTTCCTCTACTGGTTCTACGTGTTTTCATGAAACAGAAAACCACAGTTTCCTTATTCTTACTCATTAAACTTCATTCAAGATCCCAACCCTTGACTACATTTCAGTTGTTATTTTACCTTTTGTAGCAGGGTTTTATTTTCCAGGTAACTAGTTCCACAAACAAATACTTATAGTTGTCTTTTGTAAAAAGATATAACGCTGTAAAAATTCTTTTTATACAAGGTAAACTCTAATTTTGGTACTATGATATTGTAATTCCAAGACCATTGGTAAGGTGTTATGGCTTCTTCAAGCGGAACATCTTCAGGGTCATTAATCCAGCTGAAGAACTATGGTTCCAAAGATGATCATCACCAGCAAATAATTAATCAAAGGAAACGCAAAAGGTTGATATCCAACAGAGAATCTGCTAGAAGATCAAGATGAGGAAACAGCAGTATTTGGATGACCTAATGGCTGAAATGAGTCAACTCAAGGAGGAAAACAACCAAATTGTGACAAACATAAACATGGTGGATCAGCTTTTCTTGAATGTGGAAGCAGAGAATTCTGTTCTCAAAGCTCAAATGGCTGAGTTAAGCCACAGACTGCAGTCCCTAAACGATATCATTAACTGCAGGAATTCAGCAACAACTACTAAAGGAACTGAGGATTTATGGAACTGTTATGGAGAAAACAAGAATAATATTGATATTAATGGTGGAGATGATTCCTTGAATTTGCTCCATGTTAATCAGCTTATCATGGCTTCTAGTGATGAGCAAATTATTTGGTCGTTGTAAGAACTAAGAACAACAACAACAATAACAACAACTACCCAGTATAGTCCCATAAAGTGGGGTTTGGGGAGGGTAATATGTAGACGAGCCTTACCCCTACCCGAAAGGGCAGAGAGGCTGTTTCCAATCGACCCGTTGTAAGAACTAAGAACATTTAGAATAATAATTGGATTTCAAGAAAGAAAAGGAGAGTTGATAATTGGTTGTGTCTTTTGCTTACTACTAACACTACTAGAAGTTCCATTACTCTGTAAATTGAGGAAAAGGGACTTCATCGCCTTTTACAATATTGACATTGAGAAAGTATCTTCTTCTTGTGGGTAAAAGATGGATTTCTTATGTATTAAAGCAAAATCTCTCATGTGTAAAAAAGAAATAAGATTATAAAACAAAAATTTTTTGTAATGGACCACAAAATCATTTGGCTCGTGTAAATAAAAAAAACTGTAATTCTCTTTTGTTTTAAGTTAATGACTTTTGGGATGTCAGTCTATTTTATCTTCACTAGACTTTTTAGTGGGTGTTTAAGATTACTCTGAATTTATTAATTTGTTTTGCTAAATAATTCACAAGCTTTTGTTTCCCCTACTTGGTTTCGCTTGCGCAATCCTCCACTACAGTGGCCTTTAACAAATAGAAAATGTAATCGTTATGTACAATTGTTAAATACTCCATTTGGTTGGTGGAAATTTAAATTCAGCTAATAAAGGTGTCGAAGGCTGTTTGGCGTGCATAAACTGAAATATTAGGCTTGAATTATTGGGTTTTCAATATTACTGCTTTGCCCCTTCCAGCTTACTGCTATAATAGTGACAAGAAATTGGCAACTAAAAGGAGGATGTTATAAATAGAAGATTCTTACACTTCTATTTAAGGTGAATGTCTTTAATGTATTTAATTAGAGAGATTTTAGAGTCCTATTATTGGTAGCAAGATCTTCCTCCTCCCTATAAATAGAGGTGCTCTCTACCATTGTAATACACTCCTAACTCTCAATAAGAAGAACTCTCTCTACTCTTCTCTCTATTGCTATTGTTCTTGCATTATTGTTCTTGTCTTTACTTTAGTTTATAACACGTTATCAGCACGAGCCTCTAACCAATTGAAATTTTCAATTGTCTTAACTTTTGTTTGTGTAGGGTTTTGCTTCAAAGAAAGAATGAAGAAGAAAGAAAAAGAAAAAAAAAAGGGAGGAACAAAATTAGGCAGAAAGCAAACAAAAGTTTGAATTGAAAAAAGACAAACGAAAACAAGGAAAAGAAACGAAAAAGTTGAAAAGAAAAAGGAAAGAAAGAAAGGAAAGGAAGAAAGGAAGAAAATATTGAAAATATATTTGGTATACCTTAAAGGTAAGTAATTTACTTTTCCTTTTCAAATTCTTGGAATTCTATAAATTTTATATACAAAGTTTGATTATAACTCTAATGGAGTTTGTGAGAAATTATAACCACACGAAGTGGTAAAATCTCTATGTCCTTCCATGATTAAATTCATGTATGATTGTGGACGTGACAAAGAATTCCGTCCCATTGAATTTGCTCCATTCCCTTTAGAGAATGTGGAAGCAGTATATGATAAGTCTGAAAGAAGACTAATTACCATGAAGGTATCAATGAATGTGGACGTGACAAAGAATTCCGTCCAATTGAATTCGCTCCATTCCATTTAGAGAATGTGGTAGCAGCTTGTGTAAATCACATGATTTTGATCCATTCCCTGAAGTGAATGTGATAATTGTAATAGAGCCCGTAAGCATGAACACGCTCTTGATGCAAATTGTGTCATATGTATGACAATATGAAAAGAAAGTTCGTTGCCCTTGAAATTTCGGGCAAGAACTATATGACATGGGTGTTGGATGTTGAAATCCACTTGGATGCTATGGGTCTCGGAGACGCCATTAAAGATAGAAATAGTGCATCCACCCAAAACTATGCTAAGGCCTTGATTTTCTTGCGCCATCACCTTAATGAAGGTTTGAAACTGTACGAAGGCCTTGATTTACTTGCGCCATCACCTTGATGAAAGATTTAAGATTGAATATCTCAACATCAAGGATTCACCCATCTTGTGGAAAGGCTTAAAGAAGAGAGATGACAACATGAAGTTGGTCACTCTGCCACAAGCACGATACGATAAGAATCCAAAAGCAAATAGTTTATAAACTATATATTATCGTTGCGGTGAAAACGGGCACTGGTCTAAGTCTTGCCGTATACCATAAAATTTGGTTGACCTTTATCAAGCATCTCGAAAGAGAAAACGCCCTGAAACAAATTTTGTCTCTGACGACAACTTTGACTTCACCCACCTGGATGTGGCAGACTTCTTTGAGCAACCCGAGGGAAAGATAGACCACCTAATCGGTGATGGGTCCGTGATGAAAGAAGATGGAGCTATTTGATTTTATTCCACTTATTTGTATTAGTCAATGAATAAATCAATAGTCATTAGTATTAGCTCGTATTAGCTAGCTCATGATATGATTTTTGTATTAGTTCTTTAGAACGTCTCAATATGCTCAAATATCAATAATATCTTTACTTTCCAGTAGAGGTAATCGACTAGCCTGAAAAACTAGTCGGTTATCTCATATTTCGCATAAAACTGCAAAACAATCGATTGTCAATGATAAACAATCGATTGTCTTTAAAACTGGTCTGGAATTTTTCAAAAGTGATCAACAATCGATTGTCAAATATAGACAATCGATTGTCTTATACAGAGGTCGAATTTTTCAAAAATGACCAACAATCGATTGTCTACATCTAACAATCGATTGTCTTAAACAGTGTGATCCGAAGTTTTTCAAAAATAACAAATAATCGATTGTGTGTGTTTAACAATCGATTGTCTATGTTCAAACAATCGATTGTGTGTGTTTAATAATCGATTTGTCTTATGAAAAACGCTGAAATTTTCAAACTGCAAAGTAATTGATTATGGACAACATATCTGATTTTGTTAGACAACTGTTAGTAGCAGATTTTGAAAATATTATGTGACACAAAAGAATTGAACTTGTTTATTCTTATGTTCGTATATTTCTTTTGTATGTCAAACTATGGGATAGCAAATATGGTTATCTCACAAAGCGAACTTGGATCAACGTCCAACTGTAAAAGTATTTGCCTAATTGATTCAAGTACTAGACATACAAATACTCAAAGAAAGGAAGTATTTCTCTCAAATGAATATGTGTAAGGCAAACATTACTACAATCTATGGAAGTAGTAAATTGATTGAAAGCTCCGGAAGAGCAATTGTAACTCTGCCCAAAGGCATGACGTTAATCATAGAGAATGCAATGTTCTCCTCCAAGTCTAAAGAAGAACTTGTTGAGTTTTAATGATATCAATCAAAATGTTCTCCTCCAAGTCTAAGAAGAACTTGTTGAGTTTTAAGGATATCATTCAAAATGGATATCAGATTGAGACAATAGATGAGAATAATCTTGAATTCTTCATGAAAATGAGGCTGCCCATTTCGGTTTGGGTTCACGCCATTTTGCATGCAGTAATGCTAATTTGTCGGCTGCCCGCTTCGGCTTGGGGTCACGCCATTTTGCATAAAACAATGCTAATTTGTCGGCTGCCCGCTTCGGCTTGGGGTCACGCCATTTTGCATGCAGCAATGCTACTTTGTCGGCTGCCCGCTTCGGCTTAGGGTCACGCCATTTCGCATGCAGCAATCCTAGTTCGTCTCTGACTGACGAATTATCACAAATATTCCCTATTGCAATTGGTTTTGGGTCATGAACCCAATATATCCCATTTAAGAAGCTTTGGATGCGCAGTATAGGTGCCTGTAGCACCGCCATCCCGCACCAAAATGGGTTTGCAAAGAAGGTTAGGAATATATGTTGAGTATGAATCGTCCTCCATTATTCGCTACCTCGAAACATTGACAGGAGATTTGTTCACTGCACTATTTGCAGACTGTCAATTTGATGAGACACTTTTCCCAAAATTAGGGGGAGAAGTCGGTGAAACCAAATGGGAAATTTTGTGGAAAAATGTATCATTATCTCATCTTGATCCACATACCTCTATTTGAAAGAAAGAGGTACAAAAGACTATCCATTTGCAAAGAATAGCAAATCAAATGCCTGACGCATTTACGGACTTGAAGAGGATAACGAAATCCCACATTCACGCGGAAAATGTTCCGATCCGTATTGAAGTCCCTATTGGACGAATATCTAGTGTCATATCCAATGAGTCAAATGCACGCCAGAAGCGTGGCAGACCATTAGGTTCCAAAGATCGAAATCCTAGAAAGAGGAAAAAGAACGATCTAAATGACACTATGAAAGTATCACATGAGGACGCTCATGATTTGATTAATTCCGAGATTCACGAAGAATCTATTGAGCCTGAGACTCTTGAAAATACGGAATGCAAGAATGTGAGGATCTCGAACCTCGGTCTGTGGTAGTACAAAATTAATTGAGAGCTCTCGAAGAGCCAATTATTACTATGTTGGAGAAACACAATTGGGTATTGTGCTGTAGTATGTCTCAAAGAAACTTATTCAGTTTCCAAAGTACACGCGAAAGCGATTGATTATATTGAGACTATAAATAAAGGAAGGCTTTGATTCTCCTATTACTACAACTTGTAGCGGGGTAATTTGCATATGAAAAGCTACCCACTTTGTTCTCCAGTTTGTACTACACAAACGAAAGAATGCCACAATAAAGTGGATATCTATTGGTATAAAACCCATGTCATAATAAACCCGAAGTTTATTGATAAGTGCACATGTCATGGTGTAAATTTGAAGTTTACCAATATTGATAATTTATTCAGTTGGCATTCATGTTAGCCATCTCATTTTAAGTATGATGTGCAAATTCACATAGGTGAATATTAAAGAACTAGAAAGTTCTTTACGAATACTCTTGTATCACTTGTTCTCATTAATGAACTGACCAACTAAAGAGTTCGGGTTGAAGCCCCTAAATTCTGGAAATATCAAAGGTGAATATGGGCCCATTCACCTGCCATGTATACCACATATGATGCATCTATGATATGGTTACATGCGCCATTGTTATTAACCCGCAGCCTGGCAGTGCTTGCGAGGTAAAGCGCTCAGTAATCTAACTTCGAGCATAGTTTCCAGATTCTCTACTCAAGACAGTTCATCTTGATAAGTTGGTTTATATCAAAGTTGGTTTAGCAAGATAATTATTGAGTGCTTCCACTTAATAGCTAAACTGTTCCTTATGAGAACGAAGTTGTATATATCAGTTTGATATAAGTTGTATACAAGAGTATATTCTCCCCTCAAAAGTGGTTCAGGGTCAGGAACCAAATAATTTCATCTTATATTAAGGTGCTGTGTATATTGACATAATGCACAAAGATGATTTCCCAAAGTTGAGGAAACATGTTAGCTTTACTAACATGAGAGGGAGACATGATAAACACTTGAGAAAATGTTACATGGGATGAATTCTCATTTGTATATGTATATCCCCGAATATCATGATATGAACCTGAAGTTCATAAAAGGGATAATTCAATTGCAACATATTGCAAAGCATGCTTTACGCATTTATTGACCCAAAGAAAGTAACTAAATGGAAGAGATACAATTCAAGAAGAATTGATTCCATATGAAAGACATGTAGCTTTGAACCTATAGTTCATATGCTTGAAAGTATAAAGGCAAAGGTATGTATAGTCAATTTTCGATATCTTATTTGTTTAGCATGACATGAAAACTTGATATGCAGCTAAAGTCTATTATGCGACTTATATGACTTAACTTGAAAGATTTAAGTTGCTTGAAGCATATGCAATTCTTGGTCCTGAAGTACCGCATCCTAAGTACAATTTGTGTACATATGAATCTTGCCATAACTATAAGCATGATGGATTTGAGAATGCATCTATGGAGATATTGAAGAGCTATTCCACGACATTATATGAAGATGTTTATATCTATCAAGAATGATGATTTCAAGGTGCGGAATATTTATTCAAGTCAATATGGTTGATTTATTCATCAAGCATCTACCAAAGATCGTTTTGAAGATGATGCACAAGATTGGAATGCAAATGCTCAAGGATATAAATCGATGTACTCATTAGGGGGAGTCAATGCGCGTTGCACTCTTTTTCCCTTACAAGGTTTTGTCCCACTGGGTTTTCCTTGCAAGGTTTTTAACGAGGCAACCAATAGGCGCATATTCAAACATGTGTACTCTTTTTCCTTACTTTAATTTTTCCCATTGGGTTTTGTTTTAAGGTTTTAACGAGGCACATCATTGAATAGACATTCAAGGGGGAGTGTTATAAATAGAAGATTCTTACACTTCTATTTAAGGTGAATGTCTTTAATGTATTTAATTAGAGAGATTTTAGAGTTCTATTAGTGGTAGCTAAATCTTCCTCTCCCCTATAAATAGAGGTGCCCCCTACCATTGTAAATCATCCCTTGAGACCCCTCTCAACTCAATAAGAAGAACTCTCTCTACTCTTCTCTCTATTGCTATTGTTCTTGCATTATTGTTCTTGTCTTTACTTTAGTTTATAACAGAGGAACAATTTTTAATGTTGTGGCACTCGTTTCGTCTTTTAGTTCCTTGTAAGGGAAAGTGTATGCTTAAGAAATTTAATGGAGTAGATGATATCACTTAGAAAGAGTATATTATTATTATCGGTCGGAAAATTAATTTAAAGTTGTAACAGAAAATTTTAGTTATTTAAAGTTCGATTTATTTAATTTATATTTAAATAGAATTGAAAATTAGAATAAATATAAGAATATACTTTCATATTTTTAGGTTAAATATATTTCATACTGTTATAAATAAAGATATTGATAGCTTATTTTATGTACGAAGAATACAAAGAATTGTAGAGATCAATCGAAAGTTTACAAATAAAAGTTTTTCCCTTCGTTATCCCATCATCCTATCATATGTCATCCTCCAGAACCACGGTGGTATGCAGAATTCTTATTGTCCCTTTCCGATCCATTTGACATAGTTTAATTTATAATTTTATTACTTGAGATCGGTTAATTAACCAGTCCAGATTCAACTCTTTATGATACTAGTCAATCAAGTATTCAACTTAATATTAAAGGAGATTACTTCTCACTCATGAAGGGCCGGGAGGCAAAAGCATATATATATATATATATGTATATATATAAAGTGGGTAATTTGCTAACCTACTAAAGTTAGAGTGTAAATTTCATAAATGATCACATAATTATGATATTATAAAAATTTATTAACTCACACACAAATTAAAATGACCGAAAAAAACAACTTTGCGATAGTTTTTTGTTATTCAACGTTTTTTAATCTTTAATTTAATAAATAATAATTCAATTAAAATAAGTATGATCCGACTCGGTCCAACCCAAACTAAACCAAACCAATACGCATATACATAAATTACAATAATACTAAAAGGGAATCACTCCCCTGAAAATACACGAAACTTGTATTTTTTGTTTTCCTTTTCAAGGTTTTCATTCAAATTAATGCATTATTGTTTCGGGAGCTATCTCATTATACATACATTTATTATTATTATTTTTGTCAGAATCTCATGTAAACTACTTCAAAAAAAGAAATACGAACACGAGCCAAATATATTCCGTACTATCAAAAAAGATTTAAATATATTCTTTATTATATTTTGAGTCTACATATACTTCTGCCGTTATACTATTGGTTAAAATATATTCTTTTTTTGTTAAGTTTGCATAAAGTGGACATTCAATTCTACGTCACACTGATATTTGATAAGATGAATGCTACATGGCTTGCCACCTCAATGTCCCTATTCCATTTTACCTCTCCCTTGTATTTTTTTCCACCGCTAAAATTTTCTTCTTCTCCATCACCACTGCCACCATAAAAAATATTGTATTTTAAATTTTAGCCCTTTATATATGGATTAAGTGCACTTAGGTGGTGTGTCATGTGATATTCACCTCATCAAATATCAACGCCACGTAGGATTGGATATCCACCTTGGGCAAGCTTAATAGAAGAATGGTATATTTGAACCAATAATATTACAGCAGCGGTTTGGACTCAAAATATAACAAAAAGGTATATTTAAATATTTTCTCATAGTACCGGAGCCAAAGTATACTTTATTTGTGTCAGATAGATAATATGTGGTCTGTGTATGTATATGTATGTATGTATGGCTTTTCCAAGTATTTTTTTTCTTTCTTTAGAGTATTTCGCATGTGATTCTGATTATAAATTTTAGAAAAAGGTATGAATAATCTGAGAGCTCTTGGATATAATGAAAATCTTAAGAATAAAAAAAAGAGTACTATATTTTGAGGGAACGATTCAATTTTACTATTTTTTTAATTATATGAGTATTTGGTTGAGTTATTCCTATGTTAATTTAGGTATTATTTAATAAAAGTTATGATTTTTATATGAGAAAATATAATTATGACTTGAGTGAAAAAAAATTATATTTACATGATCGATCATTTATGAAATTTACGTCATGCTAACATTTCGTCCATCTCTAAGTTCCATAAGTGGATATAAACAATTAGTACTACTATTGTGTAGCTAATGTAAACTTGTCCTGATTAAGCCGTTTTGCACAAGTCGAATAAATCAATGGATTTTATTCTGCCTTTTACAAGAGGTCAAAGGCCAAAACAATAAGTATGCTTTATGGAAGGATGAATTTAATTGCATTATACTTGAAAAGTTAGTTCATCGAAGACTATCCACAAGCCATATATAGCTTTATCCACTCCCACATTATTGATTGCTCGAATTTATGTTGTCTCCTCTTCCTTGCCTCCTTTTCTCTTTTCTTTCTTTGGGAACCACCCAGCTTCTCTCAGGACTTTATCAAACAAAATAAAAATTGTACAGGTTGGGAATTTGGTTTTTCTATTGGATATCGGGGGATCTAGGAATTGAACAATTTGGGTCTAGTACAGCCAGTGGTGCTGCACTGTGGCACGGGCCTGAACCGGACCGGATCGGACCCACGGTCTTGACAGGCTTAACGGGCCTGGTGGGCCGATCCTGGTGGTCCTGAGCCTAATGTTACTTTTAGGTCCGTGACGAGCCGGTCCACATTCAATAGCCCGTGAGCCCGGGACCGTTAGTCCTGGGACTGTCAGCCGGGCCTGTGCCAATCCTGGCAGGCCTAAACGGGCCCAACGGCTATATTTAAAAAAAATATTTTAAAAATCATCAACCGACTTTTTTTTAAAAGTAGCCGTTTGGGCTACTATTTGACCGTTTGGAGGTTTAAAAAATGGTCATTTGGCCCCCAAACTTTAATTTAATCTCAAACTTTATATAATTATACTTTTACCCATTTCTCAACTATAAATACCCCCTCATTCTTTCATTTTTATTCACCAATTCATCAATTTCTCTCAATCTCTCTCAATCTTCTACTACAATTGCTTAATTTATTGTTGAAAATTCTTGAAAAATTGTGAAGTTGTTGAATTGAAGTTTTCAAGTGTTCAACGATTTTCAATTTTCAAGAAGTTGTTCGGCAATCCGGTAAACTCGTTTCAACTCTTACGTTTTAATAATATATTTTTGTGTGGTTTAGTTTGCATAATTATAATTAATATGGCATTTCCTTTGAAAAAAATATTTGGTAAAGGAAAAGGTAAAACCGGTGAAAGTAGTGGCCATAATACTACCCTTCCCCCGGCTCCCCGACCTAGAAAAGATAAGCAAGTTGAAAGTAGTCGCCAACCTAGACGTCCTCCTCCTCCTCCCGTAATGTTTGATATTGATCACCCTTGTTTTCAGTTTACCGATAGTGAATTTCTACATGATGTTGCAGTAGGTGATAGATTAGATGATAAAATTATGAATGCTCTTTATCCTAATGAACCTATCTTAGAGGAAAATGATGATGATGATGATGATGGTGATGGTGACGATAATGATGATGATGATGATGATGATGATGAAACCCAAGCACTAGATTTAGATGATACACCTACTAGTCATGTTCATAACTCAAGTAATGCACCGGCCGACCCACCGGTAGAAACTCCAACTTTTAATAGACAACCTGCTAAACGTCAAGAAACATCATTAGTTTGAAATTTTTTTACTCAAGTAAGAGAACTAAATAAGGCTAAGTGTAAAACTTGTGGGAAATTACTGGTTCATAAATTTACTGGAGACCGTAGCGGCACAGGTAGTTTGACTATGCACATAAAAATACACCCTAGAGATAAGGCTAGATTTTTGCAAATGCAAGCGCAGCAAGAGGGAACAAGTGTAGATTCTGCGGTTAACCTTAGTACTGGTTCAAATCTAGTTCAACCAGGAATTAACACTATCATCGGAGGTATTTTATATTATGATCCAAATAGAGATCGCGAAGAATTAGCAAAGATGATTACTGTTATGTGTTTACCTTATACTTTTGCTTCTAATCCTAATTGGGTTCATTATATTAGAAGAGTTTTTAATCCTACTTATAAAGGTTTGGCCTCGCGCAACAGTTAAGGCATATATTTATAAATTCAAATATGAATATGAACAATATTTGCGCTATTTATTTACTCACATACCTAATCGGATTTCTATTACTACTGATATTGGTAGAAATGGTAATGATTGTGATTATCTAACTGTTACAAGTCATTGGATAAATGAGGACTGGATAATGCAAAAACGTATAATTACGTATAGAATCATTAATTCATGTCACACAGGTAAGTTTATAGTTAACACTGTTTCAGATATTTGTAGATATTTTTGCTTTAGCGATAAAATAATGGCAATTTCTATGGATAATGCTTCTAGTAACACTCGTGCTATAGGCATGCTTACAAAAACACTAAATCCTGCATTTACTAATATTTTTCATGTTAGATGTATTTGTCGTATTTATCATTTAATTGTCGGTGATGGTATGCAAATTTTAAACATAAAAATTAAAAAGGTTCGAATAGCTCTTAATTGGCTTTTTTATTCAAACCGTAGAACTAGACTTAGAGAGTAATTTAAAAAATATGATGATTATGGCCTTAGAGAAAGAAAGGTTCCTAAACCTTGCCCGACTAGATGGAATTGTATGTACGAAAGTTTAGTAGTTGCATATGAATATAGAAACCCAACTTATGTAACATTTAATTCTCGGGTAGGTGGTGAGGATGATGATGAAATGCTTACTACCCAAGATTCGATGAATGTTAAAATTCTTTTAGATTTTTAAAATATTTTCAAGTTGCTACAAATGCATTTTCTGGACAATATTATCCTACTATTTCAAACTGTTTAGTTTATATTCCCGCACTAGCTAATTTATTTGTTGAATTTGGTGAGGGTGCGGATATTTATGAACTTGCTATAAATGAAATGAAACAATAATTTTAAAAATAATTTTTTTTCTATCCTTCCTATTTTTGGTGTTGCTGCAATGTTAAATCCTACAATGAAATTGGGAGGTCCTCATTTTTTGTATTCAAATATTTATAAGGCTTTAGATCTTTCAAACGAGGAAGTTGCTACACTTGCAGATGCAAAAGCATCAATTTAAATTAATGCTCAAACAGTTTATAATGCTTATCAACTTGCCTTAGAGCATGCTAGGCCAAATATTCCAACCCCTACTTCGTTTAGCTCACAATCGTCTAAAAGAGCTGCGGGCTTAACAGCTCTTAAATCTTGGATGGAGTTCCGGGGTTCTCAAGTTGATAATTATGATGAAACTTCACATCTAAATGAGCTTCAAGTTTATTTGTCTCAGGGACTTGAAAAGGAGAATCCAGACGGCTCTTTTGATCTTTTGGAATAGTGGAAGTCAAGGGAAAAATATTTTCCGGTTCTTGCAAGGATGACTCGGGATTTTTTATCAATTCAAGCTTCAACTTTTGCATCGGAAAGCGCTTTTAGTCAAGCGAGACTGCAAATAGGTGATCATAGAGCGTTGATGAAGGATAGCTTGGAAAAATCGGTACTTTTTAGAGATTGGATCGCGCGGAAAGAAGAAACTTTGAAATTGCATAATCACAATCGGCGATAGATGAAGCTTATGAAGAAATGATAGCGGAACTTGCGGAGGGTTCGGCTTCGCCCGGAAGTGGTGATGAACAAGCTTCTTTTCCACCACCACCAACACAACCTCCTCCCAACCTTGATGGATTTATGAGATTTGTTAGAGATACAATATAGATTATGATGTACTTGTACTTTGGCACATCTTCTTTTAGTTTTTTTCTTTTAATGGTGGTATTAGTACTTTGTTGTGCTCATTCTATTGCGGGAAGGAAGACTAAAAAAGATATGCCATTTTGGGTAATAAAAATTATAAGACATACCCTTGAATATCAGTTTTCTCAATATTTTTTTATCTTTACTTCGAATTATTTATAAGCTACAATATATATATATATATATATATATATATATAAAACATACAATGTATACTACAAGAAAATATATACATAACATACAACCTAAACTACAGGAAAATATATAAGAGAATATATATACATAACATACAATATATACTACAAGAAAATATATAAGGGAATATATATACATAACACACAATATATACTAATTATTACAATACAATATACCATGAAATATATATTATATATACTATACCAATAACTAGTATACTATATAAATATATTCTATTCTAGTATATTATATAATATACTAATAACTACTATACAAAGATATTGCCTTAAACAAAAAAAAAGGTTACAACCCCCCCCCCCCCCCCCACTAGGCCCACGAAGCCCGGCCCATTAAGCCCAGGACCACATGGGCTTAGGCCCGTCACTGGCTGGTCTCACTCATTGAGCCCACGAAGCCTAGGACCGCCAGAGCCCATGCCCATAAAGCCCGGCCCGCGAAGCTCGTTGAGGCCCGGACCTGGGACAAAATACAATACTACCAGCCAGTCTACTAATTAAGTTTGAAGCTACCAAAATATTTTATTCAGTTCATTATAACTGACCATTTTACTTTTTTATTTTGATTTAAAATAAGTATTCAGTTATGTAATTAAGAAAAAAATTAATTTATTTGTATTCTTTTATCCATATATGCATATTCCTAAAAAGTTTTTTCTCTCCATACAATAATTATGTGGCCAATATTTAATAAGCATAATTTAGTTATACTAGATATTTTTGTATATAATTTGGTATTTTTTTAATAGATATGTTAAAAAGAAATCGGTCCACGGAAGGAGTATATATTAAGGAATGTAGCTTTAATGTGAAAATAATTAAGGCACATGACATGGCAGGCAAGCTCCTTGGCTTTCTAATGGTTTCTTCTCTTTCATGCTAGACTTATCAAGAGTCATCAAATACAGTGTCAATACTCTTTTTCTTTCTTCTAGAATCTATTGGGCTAGAGGCCTACATGGGCCAACAAATATAGTACCAGCTGATTTGCACAATTAGTACTCTTTTTTGTTGTCCCCCGCGCAAGAATTTAGAAGCAAGCTCCTCATGATTGACAGAAGTTTAGCAAGTTATGGCAATTGTCATGAATATTATTGGCCAAATTATGATGATCACCATATTTCATAACATGATGTGTACAAATATGGTGATTACCACGATTTTGCCACAAATCCTAATGGATCCTCAGGATTTTTCAGCATTAATTTGTGGCTCAAAATCCTCGTATATCATTAAAATTTCTCATCAAAATTCTAATCATTACTATATCATGTTGGATAAATATTCAAATGATCTAAATTAACTCCAAATGACTTTAAGTTTGACATACAATTTTCTAATACAAATCCAGACAATCTTCAATAGTTAGATTTATCCTAAACCTCAAAATCAATACTTACTTTGTCTTCTGCAATATTTATTTTTGTATCTCAATAAAATTCAACAATGATTTTTTTTAGTTTCTCCAACCAAACCAATTCAGATCATTGAGGCTAGATAATATAACCTCAATGGAATATAATTACGACCACATATTTTTTTTAGAGAACATATAATGTTTTTTAATGTTTAGTTATGTGCTCATAATTTGTTGAAAGAAGATGAAGGAAAAGAAAAGAAGGAGAAAATCCGGACGGTGTCTAAAAATGGTAAGATTTCATTTGTTAGGGTAAAAAACCACAACAACAACACTAACTACCCAGTATAGTCCCACAAAGTGAGGTTTGGGGAGGATAATATGTAGACGAGGCCCCTACCCGAAAGAGAGGCTGTTTCCAATCGTCCCTCGGCTCAGTGAAAGAAAGGAACAACAAAAACAAAACAATAACAAAAGAGCATTAGTAGCTTCAACAGAAATAGCGTAAATAATTATCTAAACATAAGAACCATAAATAAAATAACATGCAATAATATCAGACAGTAACTACCCCAATCCAATACACAAATCATCTATAGATAGCCCTGCCAAGCCTCACCCAACCCCGGGTGAGGAGTACGAAAAACTCTAGGGGCCCCTATCCTACAACCCTGATACTAGACCTCCAGACTTTCCTACCAAGGGCCATGTTCTCAGAAACCCGCATTCTAGCCATGTCATGCCTAATCACCTCTCCCCAATACCTCTTAGGCCTCTCTCTGCCTCGCCGTGCGCTGACCATCGCCAGCCGCTCACAACTGCTCACCGGAGCATCAGGACTTCTCCTTCGTACATGCCCAAACCACCTCAGCTCCGCTTCTCGCATCTTCTCATCCACCTGGGCCACCCCCACCTTCTCTCGAATAACTTCATTCTTAATCCTATCTAACCTGGTGAGCCCGCACATCCACCTGAGCATCCTCATCTCCGCAACCTTCATCCTCTGAACATGAGATGGCCAGCACTCCGCCCCATTCAACATGGCCGGTCTAACCACAGCTCTATAAAATTTTCCCTTAAGTTTCTGTAGAACTTTTTTGTCACAAAAGACTCCTGATGTCAGCCTTCACTTTGACCATTCCGCTCCTATACGATGAGTGACGTCCCCGTAAATAAAAATCCTCCCGTGTCCATCCGGCGTAAAAACTTATTCTTTACCAAGATTTGATGTGATAAATGCAAGTCTAGATAGTTTCACTTTTTATTAACATCCACTAACACTGTTATAGCAAATTGGATACATTTAATTAAAAGGATATATATCTAAAGGAGAAAAGCGAAAAAATATACATTGCAGAAAAACTCTTCAGGCAAAATATCTTTTTTTCTCTTTCAAATTTTTGTTTGGTAATAGTCGGGGCCTGTGATTTATCCACATGTTTCGGTAGTTTTAGCTTAAAGTCTCTTGCACTTGGAAGCACATGAAAAGTCTAAGCCGTTCAATGAATCTTGTCAAAAACAGCCGAAAGCTTATCCTTAATTTCCATTATTAGGAAGATGACTCATACCTTATTCCCTCTCTTACCATGATTCATGGATAATATTTAATATTTTATAGTATTATTTCAAGTACATCTTGTCCTTGTACTCTCGGCTATTATACCGAACTAGCTGAAATTAGGGGTGGACTTTTCGGCAATTTTGATTTGAAATTTTGGTTTTCGAATAGAAGAAATGACAATTTAAATTTAATCTAAATAAGTTTGAATTGGATCGAATTTTTTAAGTTCGATTTCGATAATCGGTTTGGATATTATGAATTTTCGGTTTTGAACTTATACGTTGAGATGTTTCTACTTTTTACAAAAATGAATATTTAAGTGAAGTACTCATGTTAAATTGACTGAAAAGTTTCTCATTCTTGCCGCAATCATCCAAATGAAGTATTGAAGTGATGAAATTATTATATAAAAAATACAACAAAGACATTAATACGACCAATAAGAATCAACAATAGTAAAATTATGTCCAAATAGAAAGTATTCTAATAATAACCTAGTAATTAATATATGAGATAATATCTAATGGCTAGAGTATTGAGCTTATTAATATTGACATATGAATAATTGACTAAATATAAAGTATAAACATTTTAGATTTTCAAATATATCCTAAAATCAGAAGTACTAAATCCAATATCTATTCCGCAATTCAATAATTTTAAAAAATAAATCTAAAATTTAATCCGTAATCCGCAAAATCCAATACCAAAAATTCAAAAGATATGAATTTCGAATTTGCCTAAACCATATGCTCACCCCTTGCTGAAACTATGCCACGATTAAGGCTGGTTAAATCTGCTGTTCTAATTCAGATCAGAGTCCAAAATTATGAGTACATTTTAAAATCGTTCTTCTTTCCCTATATTATAGTGAGGTCGGTGTATCGCAGCGAAGTGTCGCCTTCTTTCAGAATTTTGATAAGTTATAGTAAGTCGTTTTCCATATATCTTTATCTCCTGCCGACCATTCACACTTGTCTAATACTCCATGCTTCCTTCTTCACTCTTCTTACCCTAAATTTCTTAGCTCCATTTTTCAGTCGACACTTGTAATACTTCTGGAGTTCGCTTTTTCCTATATAAGTGGCTACACTCTTTGTTAACATATTCCACCATCACAAATTAAGATCAAGCTTATTCAAGTCTATTAATTGACAAAGATATAGTGTGGTTTTTCTTCATCTTCTTTACGCTCAGCATCTTGATAAGGTAAAGAAAATGGCACAACACGGTACAAGCCAAAACCAAATGCAGCTAGTTGATGAACATGGCAACCGTGTTCATGAAATGGGGGGCACTGGTGCTCAAGGAACTGCCATGGGGTTCGCCCCTGCTGCTACAGGTACTGATGCCATGAACAAAGGCCATGAAGAGCAGAAACAGCTTCGTCGTTCTGGTAGCTCTAGTTCCAGCTCTGTAAGTTCTCTGTAACCGTAAGGTCTCCATATATATCTTCCATTCGTTTCATTTATATACTAACAATATTTGACCGGACATAAACGTTGTGATCAAAGAAATAAAAACTCAGACATATCAAAGGGAGTATTATATTTAGACACATATCACACAAGAGTTGTGAAAGAAATAAAAACTAAAAAGAAAAGAGAGTCATATTATGTAAAAAAGAGTGTAATTATATTTATTTTTTTACAAAAGTATATATATATATATATATATATATATATATATATATATATATATATATATATATATATATATATATTGACTTGAATAATATTGTGGCGATGCAGTCGGAGGATGATGGGGAAGGAGGGAGAAGGAAGAAGAATAAGGGAATAAAGGAGAAGATAAAGGAGACATTAACTGGGGGCGCTACTGATCATGACAAGAAGGAAATAGGTGATCATCAACAGACTGCACAAACTACTAGTGCTGATCAAGGAGAAAAGAAGGGAATGATGGAGAAAATCAAGGAGAAGATCCCTGGGATGCATTGAAGTATTAATTATGCGTTGAGTATGAGTGAATGTTCATTACGTACGAGTGGGTGGAGTGATATATTATAGCTAGTCATAAAGCATGGTGTTCCCACTTTTTCTGTATATACAACAAGCTAGGCCATGCCCTGCTTCCTTAAGTAGAAGCAAGCAAGTTGCTATTCTTTCTTGATTCCTGTCATGGATATATGGCAATTGCGTTTGTATATCTATAATGTTATGTGTTATGTTTGCCTATACCTAATATAATGCTGTTTTGGAAATATATTTATATACTCCATCAATTATATTTAATGTTATTTGATTAATGAATTAGGTGATTAACTATATTACGGTCCAGCTGCAAGCCATATTAGATATACATGTCAATAATCATGAGTATTGTGTACAAAATAGGTGTAGATAGAAGTTACCACCGATCTATATTTTCTGCATGCCCGTGAATTTGCCTACCTATGAAGTCAACTCGAGTACCTTGCCAAAAGCCTTTAATAAAGCAGTATAACAGTAAAGGTAGACGAAGCTGTTACAAAACCTTCCTTTCTCAGTGAACCATACACAAAATTAAAGAAAAACTTTCAGAAACCATTATGTTTGAGTAGTTATTAGGTAGTTATAGCTATCATTTACTAGATTATTTTATATAATTATATTTTTAAGTTTTTTTAGAGTGTATTCGATGTATTTATGCTAATATATTAATGAATACAGTAGTATTTCTAGTCGTGAAATAAAGGATTATAGCTAAAAAGATTTTTGTATTCGACTGTATTTATGGTGTGAAACAGGGGATTACAGCTAGACATATTATCGTATTTGACTGTATTGGATTGTATCCACGATATGCATTTGTGAATACAGTAACGTAAATAGCGTAATTGATGGTCTATTCAGCTGTTTTTAAACGGAAAATGAATCAATTAACATTGGACTCCTAATATAACTCACCAAATATAACACACAAAAATTATATTTTCAGTTATAAAAAAATTTCTCAACCGAAAAACACCCCAAAAGTATAACAATCTTTATAGAAAATATGTTGAATATTTTTTCCAGCCGATAAATAAAACAAAAACAGAGCAATTTGGATATATATATATATATATATATATATATATATATATATATATGGAATACAACGAGACAATGGATATAATAAAATACATAAAATACAACGAGATACATCGAAATATAATGAAAGAAAACAATGAAATACATAAAATACAACGGAATAAATTAAATTATAATAAAAAAAAGAGTCTCAGAACGTCCAACAGCTGGTGTGGTGTGGAGGGCAGCGATGAGAGGTTTGACTGAAGCTGAAATCTTGAGTCGTTGGGTAGTATTATAGAAGTGAGGAAAAACATGATTCTCAAGTTTGTTATTGGAGTGAATGAAGTGGGTTGCTTTTAGAAAAGATGCCATAACATGAGGACTTTTAATTTTCTGCTGAAAATTGGAGATGGGGACAGCAGCAACGCACGGGGGATTAAGTACGGCCTACTACAACAATGAATTGGCTCGATTTAGGAATAGTTTCAGATGCGGGTAAGGCAAAAAAAACTATTCACACTCAAGCCACCTATTTTTGGTGTAATTGCATTTGGGGTTGTGATTTGGTGGTCATCTTTGTTGGATCGTCTACTTCAATGGAGGTGGTGATATGTTGCAGTGGCCATGTTCAGATTTTAGAATCGGGTGGATCTTTCTCGCTTGATTTCGACATTGATTCAGAGAATGTGACTAGCGTTGAGAGATAAGGCGAAGAAAAATCTGAAAGAACGAGAGAGCAAAATAATACAAAAAGTGTTTTATGGCTTAAGGGTATGAGGCAGCCATAATAGATATTTGGCTATAATATCAAAAGATAATTATAAAATATAATTTTTTAAAAAGGTATTTATTTATAATAATATGTACCAACCTTTGTTATAGGAGGTAAAAATTCCAAAATAAAATTGTTTCTTAAGCAGTTGTAATAAATTGAATCACTACTAATCAAGGCTTAAAAAATAATAATTTTTTAAAAAAATTAATTAGCCAAATAAAAATTACTTATAACTAAAAATACTTTAAAAAAAATATAATCTTAAAAAATAAATTTATTTTTATAGCTGGGTAAAACATGCCATAAATCAAGAGCACATCAATTTTTCTAAGCATGCCAAAATTTACGGATTTCATGTGTTAGTTTTGTCGTGCTTATGAAAATTTATAGACTCATAAAATCAATCTCCATATCTAAGTTGGAAACAAAGAGCTGGATATAAAGTTTCTTTTTTAGACTTTTTGTCCGGACTGTCAAGGATAAATCGGGGAATTAAATAACAGAAGGGAGGGTAAAATCGTCATTAAATTTCGAGTACCTAATTCAATTCGTAAAGTACCTTGTGTTTTGCACAGCAGCAGCTTAGGGCTTATAACACTCAAATTCCGCTCTGAAACAGCAAAATACGCCATAGCCAATAGACCAGAGATTGAAGGAACCATGTTTGCGACAGCGATAAGGTACATAGGGAGGAAACCAAAGCCCAAAATGAAACCCATTGAGCTTAAAACTCCACCTGAGCAAACACAAACTATCACCAGGGTTATTTTCGACATTTTGAAAGAACATGGCCCTCTCACCATTGCTGACACTTGGGAACGTGTCAAGGTAATTAATAAAATGAGCTTTTGTAAATTCTCTAATTCGAATTCACTATTGTATGGAAACTTGATTGTTTTTTACAATTTTGATTCATTTTCTGAAGTTTACCTCCGTTCTTGTGAATCATTACTGAGCTTTGAATGAGATGGGACGAATAGAGCAGAGTCAATTTGATTCATATAGCAGAGCCCAATTAGCTTTGGATTTTGATGTAGTTAATTGATTGATTGACTCCTAAGTGGTAATGTTAGTTAATGATAGTTTCAGGAAGTGGTGGTGAAAAAGAAATGAACTTTGGGACATAGTTGAATGAACTAAAAGGAAAAGTTGTCCTTCTCTTTTTTTCGTTTCTTCAGGGCTTAGAGTAGGCTTTCAAACTCAAATTGCAGAAGAAAAAAATTATGAGGATTGCGTTACTTTTTATGGATCTGTCTGGATGTTCAGGTGGCTCGTGTCTTACTATTTCGCTTTCCAATGCCGGATCTACTTACTAGCTATCGCTTTTGCTTTGCATCTTTCTTCTGAATTTCATTGTGTTCCTATTTTTCCTATGATTTCTGTGGTGATAATGATATTATCTCCTTTTGTCTTTTTGTCCTCTTGAGCGAGGGTCTTTCAGAAACAGTCTTACTATCTTTTCGGGTAAGGGTAAGGTCTGCGTACACACTACCCTTTCCAAACCCCACTAGTGGAATTTCACAGAGTGGTTGTTGTTGATTTTTGGATGTTCAGGTGGCTGTTTGGGTGAGCTGTTGGGAGTTCGTGAAAGTACAGTTTTTGCAAAAACTCCATTAACTCGCCAAACGCCATATTAACTTCTCTAACCTAAAAGATAGAACACGTACATTACATTTCTCCTTCAATTATTAGAATCATAGAGAGAATCAGTGAGTGCTCCACTTTATATTTATACATCATTCTAATAAGATTTTATACTTCTATATAGACACAGTTCTATATAGACACAGTTGCACCAACTGTGTCTATGCTCGATTTTCCTCTCGGTTAGAATGAAATTAAATAGACAATTTATGTTCTGTATAATAGTTCAGTTAATATCCTGCGAATGTTTCTTTTTGAAGGCTTGACACTAGGCTTTTTGGTAGATGACCGCTAAGTTTATGGAATATTCCTAGCGTCTAATTTACCATATCAAGGACAATTAGTTGCTTTACTAACAACTAACAGCTGTTTCATTGCCTTTCTAGTTGTGCTGGAATGTTGATGGTTACTTCTTAGCTCAGAGTATAAAATTATGTGAAATTGTCACCATTTTTTTCTGATTCTCATGAACCTACTGTTCTTAGCTTTGAAAACTTAGGCTGCTCTTTCTTAACTGTTTTTCCCCTGCAAAACTCCAGGATGTTGGGTTGAGAGGGTTGACAAGCAAAAGGCACATGAAGATAATATTAAGATGGATGAGGGAAAGACAGAAGCTTAAGCTTATATGCAATCATGTTGGGCCCCAGAAACAATTTCTGTATACTACCTGGTTCACAAAACCAAATACAATGCAGACGAAGCCAGGAACCCATACTTCCTGGCCAAATATGAAGCAGATAATGCCAGGAAGTGATATTTCCCGGCCAAAGTCATCATAAACCTTATAGCATGGTGTCTGATAATTGAACCAAAGATTTTTTGGAGCTTTTACCATGCTCTGAAGCTTTGCAGGGCAACTACTATGGCTTTCACAACCTTTTAACTCTGTGGATATCAAGGCCTTATATTTTGGGTAGAGACTTTCTTTCTTCTTTTTTATGTATATATTATGTTACGGGATTAATGGAATTATCAGCAATAATGTCTACAGTTTACAAAACAAATGATGATTCGAGGAAAGCTCAAACAAAACAACATTGATATTGAAATAAGCTCTCGAAACTCTGACGGGTGATTGACAAATTTGAGGCTTTTGGTAATTCGGTGCTTTAGTTGTGTTGATAACATAATTATGATGGATAACTATCAGTTCAGATATGAAGGAAAACAAAAGCAATCTTTGCAAACACTAGTTTCCCAGTTTTTTAGAAGATCAGTTGTTTGATGATTTGAAACGCCGTCAATTCTTCTGTCAATTGATATCTTCTGACCCTGTCATATATTTTTCTGTTCATTTTAATCATCAGCAGTTTGCCTTTGCTTGAACAGCTTTTAGTAAAGAGTGATTCATGGTTCATTAGGCTTCATTCTGTTTTGATATTGTTACAAAGCCTTTCACTTGATTCTTGCAAATTGTAACATCGAACCAAGGTCCCTCAATATTCATATTCAGGTACCCTGTTTGGATAGCTGATGGACTACTTGATAATGGAATCTTGGTACAAGTCCTAAATTCCTTCGTGTTTCTGGCTTAAACTGTTGTTAAGTAGAGCGCCAGAGTATGGAGGTTGCTACCATGTTAAAACTAGGGTGGAAAATCTGTGCTTAGTTTTGGACTGGTTGAGTGTTCCAAATGAGAGGATGAAATTGCTTATTTTGGTTGGAAAAATCTGTGCAAATATGATGTTTACACTTTCTTGGTTTACTTACATAGATAGATTAGTTGGTGTGTACAGATTAGACCTCTATATACTACTTATCTGTGACAATGTATTGAACTTAGTAGAGATATATATATACACACACATTTCAAAAGACTTTCATCTATACTTTATATATCTAGAGCTGGAAATATATGAATTAAGTATAGCTGCCAACTTCAATGTACATCCTATCTGTACTAGTAAAAGAATTTTGAAGGTTACCTAAATTTGTACTAGTAAACTGTATTCTAGTCTGAACTCTGAACCATCTGCAGGCTTCTTGTATGACATTCTTGTAAACCTTCTCAAAAAACAACAACAATAAACACAAAACTAAACATTTTGAGTCACTGTGAACTCGTACAAGGATATTGTTATTGCTCAAAGGATCTATAATAAGTGAGAATGACACATTTGAACTGGTGACATTTTGCACCCAAAACAGACACATTACCAAGCTGCACCACATTCCTTTAATTTACACACTGTAATTTTAGAGAACTCCTAGTAATCGTTAGACATATCACATTTGAGAAAGTTGTCTTCAACCGAGGGATAAGAGATAATTAATTTTGAAATTAAATTTGAGATTAGTTTATCCAATATTTAGTTGAGATAAAATCATAGTATAATTAATCTGGGAATTGTAGTATTTCTTTTATTCCTATAGAAAAATAAAATAACTAATTCGAAATAATTAATCCCTAAATAATTTATTTCTCAACCAAATAATTCCGTAAAGAACAGTTTCGGAATATAAGGATGGTTTTGTTCATCTTTGACTAATCAGAGGGGCAGCTCTCCTAACTTATTCTTTGTTCCTTTATATTTTTTGTCTTTACTTTGGACCAATCAGATTCACCTAATATTCACTAATCTTATCATAATATTTCTTTGCTTCTGTAGCCGCATGGGCGCATAGTTGAATACTATTACTGTTACTAGTTCAAGAACAACTTAATGACTTACATGAATTAATATTTGCTGTCTTAAAATTGTAAGCGACAAGCTTAAGGTATGTTAAATAAGCAATGTTCAAAACAGTTAAATTAATCCGTATACCTTTTTCCTAGTCAACAAACAATTAATTTACTTTGAAATTTTCAAATATTACTTATAAATTAACTCGTTAAATATACATCTACAATACATGGAAGGCTTGTTTAATGTTTGGGAGATTAAGTAATCGTTGGTCATATTAAAGAAATCTTGAGGTCCTTTTTGGTCAACATAGCAGGTGTTTCTGCTCCCACTTTTCTCATATTTTTAGATTTTGAATGCTTTTATTATTTCATATCAACATCCCTTCATCCCAAAGCAATGATTTGAGGTTGACCAAAGCATGTCATTCTCCCATATATTATTATTATATATAGCTTTTGATTAAAGATTTCCCTATACATAGCATGATAGCTACAATATGTTTGGATTTTGGTTAGGAGACGACTTGGCTATTTTACACATTTCACCGATAATGATATATGCCTTATTTTACCATTGATATAAATACGTACCGAAGCACCAGTGGTCTAGTGGTAGAATAGTACCCTGCCACGTTACAGACCCGGGTTCGATTCCCGGCTGGTGCATTTCTCTTTCTTTTGGTTTGTTTTCTGGAGAAACGAGAAAAATGTTAAAGCACCCACCGTGGGGCTCGAACCCACGACCACAAGGTTAAGAGCCTTGCGCTCTACCAACTGAGCTAGACGGGCATCTTTCTTAAATTGCTGTAATAGTAAGATTTATTTCTCCTTCCGTTTCATATTGAATGACCTACTTTCTTCTTTAGTTTATTCCAAAATAAATGACACATTGTTAAATTTGGTAATAATTCAACTTTAAACTCTTTATTTTACCCTTAATGAAAAGCTTTTATAGCTACACAAATGGTATGGCCCCACAAACGTTTTACCCCTTAAACTTTTAAGACCACAAGTTTCAGAAGGCTTCTTCTTTTTTCTTAAATTCTGTGCCAAATTAAACTATGTCAAATAATATGATATGGGAGGGAGTAATATAAACATTTCACAACGAAGGCATAACATATTAGCTTTCTACTCTAAGAAACTATGAATAAATGTACTGGTTAGTGCCATTGTGGATAAGTTAATGAGAAATTTTCATAAAGCGCCATTTTTTAGTAGTAATTAGCCATCTATAGATATCTTTTATTATATTACGGATTATAGATAGTTTTTTTGTGGTTATAAGATGTATTTGATGTACTTAAGCTATTATATTCATGAATACAGTAGCAAAAATATGTGTGAATCAGGGAAGTCCAGCTAATTAGTTGTTGTATTCGAGTGTATTCGACTGTATTCATGGAGTGAAACATAGGATTACAGCTGGACAGGTTATTGTATTCGAGTGTATTCACAGCGTGAAATGGGGGATTAAACTATAAAACGGAAAGTGAATCAATTAACATAATAGACTCCTAATATAACTCAACAAACTCAATTAAACATAGCAATCTTCAGAGAAAGTATATAATACATTTGAATACTATTAATTAAAAAAAAAATATATGAATACATTCATGGCATATAGCGAGACAATGGATACAATGAAATAGATGAATACATAGGGATACATTGAAATACAATGAGAAAAAAAATTGAATACAATGAAATACATGGAATACAACGAGATACATTGAATTACAATGAAAAAAAGATAGTGAATACAATAAAATACAACGAGAAACATTGAAATGCTCTTTAAAAAAGGTAACAGAATCTTCAAATTGCTCAACCCCAAACTTCAGACGACCTATTTTAATTAGTCGATAATTTTTCGACAACCCATCGAATTCCGACCATGATTCCCTAAGCGGCGATGAGAGAAAGAAGAACAAAATGCGAAAGATCGCTGAAGAAGAAATCGATAAAGAAGAAATCGCTGAAGAAGAAATTCAGTAGTCAATTAGCTAAAGAAGAAATTCAGCAGTCAATTCGCTGAAGAAGAAATGCAGCAATCAATTCTCTGAAGAATAAATCCGCTGAAGAAGAAATTCAGCAGTCGAAGAAGAAACATATTAGAGTTGACTCCGTATTCATGTCCACGAAAATTTTTGGTGAAAAAGAGAGTTGATATTAGAGGAAGAGGTCCACGAAACTTTGGGAGAATGTAATGTTTCAAAGATAGAGAGAAAGAAAAAAGTGTAACTGGTTAGCGTTTTTGATGGTTTAGGACTAAGAGTAACCAAAATTAGGAATTTTGTTATAAACCTTAAAGGTATTTATAGAATATAATTTTTTAAATGATATTTACTTAAATTAAATAAAATATTATTGCTATAAGAAATAAAAATTCCTAAGTTAATCAATCCATTGTAACCACGCGTCTAAGATTGCTTGTTATTTAATAAAATGAAACCCCGGTAGCACAAAACTACTGATTTGTTAAAATATATGAATTTACGGGCTAAAAATACTTTTACCATTTCTTTCTTCTTCTTGATTGTACGATACGTATAACAAACAGTTGTCCTTCATGTGAAAAAATGTTTTTTCATCAACCTCTTGACTACAATATATGCATTTTTCACTATTGAAGAGATGAATTGAAGCAAAAATACCCAACAAGCAAAGTGAATATGAAAGACCAACATATAAATTTCTACACCTAATAGCAAAAAGATGTTCCTCAAAAGTACTAAGTTTTCACTATTTTCTTGTGTGAGATACAAATTGGGAATCTGAGCCCTGTTAAAGGCAGCACAGATTGATCTATAAACTTTGATTCAATTAGGCGGAGAACTTGATAATAATAGATGACTCCTTTCTTCAGGATATTTGATAAAAAGGGAAGCAGACGCCAAGATCTCTTGGTTTAAAATCCCAATTTCTTCATAAGAAAATCCAACTCCCTCTTGATTGTAGCCTCTGAGAGAGTTAAACAACAAGCTACATTCTGAACAATGGTAATTATTTCTTGATTACCATTCTAACCATGGTAATTATATCCAGGTTAACTCATGAAAATTTCAAAGACATAAACTCCATATGGCCGAGTTACAATTGAGAAATGCCAAACTGCATGGAGAATATTTTTTTGGTTTCTCATTTTTCAGAACCAACGAATTAGGTATACTATTAGGTAATCACTAAAAGGAGATGGAACTGGGTTACTGAAAGATGGTCGAGACACTGCTCCACAGCCCACATGTTGGTCGAGACACTACGATGGACTCAACCAAACTGACCCCTACCTCCAGATGAAGTACCACTAGAACTATCAGAACGACAAGGTCTCTTATGTCTTCCCATAGCCTCTCGTCCCTGGCTATGAATACGCACTAATCCAAACGTTAACTGAAAGAAACAATACACTTTTGCTTTCTCTAGAAAACATGTAGGTTACTAGGAAGCAAATTAAGTTGGAAATAGCAATGATATTTTTGCTCTATCAGGACAGAAATGATTTTTGGCAACACTGGACTATATTTTTCAGAATACAAACGGGAAAAAGAAGAGCAAAAGTTGTATTGGCCTACAACTGATAATTTTAAGAAGCCACAGTTTTGTTGTGTGATTCATACAATTCAGGTATCTGATCCTTGTAGGGTAGCACAAAATACTCTATGAACTTCGACTCTGTTAAACTCAGAACATAATAGAGATCCAACTTTCTCCTCTCAACCTTCTTTTCATCCAAAATTTTCAAGACTTGCACCCGAGGTACCACCCTTTTTTCCAAACTATAGACCAAAATTGAAGGATGAGAAGCCAAGTAAGCAGGTTCAAACCCGAGCTCCTTCATGTAAATATTCAATGCTTTCTTAATCTTAACCTCCGAGAATGCTACACAATAAGGTAATTTCCTGAACATCATGAGTATATCATCATCAGACCATCCAAAACTCTTGAAAATTTCAATCTTCTTTTCCAACCTAGACTTCTTTTGCGAGGCTAACGTATGAAATCCATAAGGAAAAATAGGGGAGTTAAGCGGAACCTGAAAATCCTTCTCCACTCTATGCAATAAATCCTTAACCCACTCAGTCTTTTGTGTAATGTACCTAGGATTCCTAAGCACAAGTGTCTTTATTTTCACATCAGAAACACCACAGTTTCTCAACAACAATATATTTGACTCCATAATATGATAAGCACCAAAAGAAAGCAACCATGGAGTTCTCTTTATAGCTTTAACTACATGTTCATCAGTGCCCAAAGTTCTCCTAAGGCAGTCAATAGTAGGTCTGAGATGAGTAACTAAACCTCTCTCAACAATTGTTGTATCTTTAGTGATTACATCCACCAGGTCCGACCCGGATAACCCGATGTTCATGAGGCACTGGAATTTGGGTTTTAGGGTTTTGAGGAAATCATAGCATAGCAATTTGGGTGCTCTAGAAACTAATTTTTTCATCTGGGTATCGTCCAAACCGGATTGTTTCAAGAAATTGAGGACTAAATCGGGATTTTTAAAGGATTTCCATGAAGTTACCTTGGAAGATGTAGAGGTTGCTTCTTCTTTGGAGAATCCCAGAGAATTAACCAGGTAGTTCACCAAGAAATGTGTCGGGGCAGGAGCTGGGGTTGCACTCGTTGAGTAGAAATATTGAGATACAGCTACTCTGAATCTGAGGACCATATCGTTTACCTGTTGTTGTTAAGGATTTTGCAAGAGTCGAAAATACTTCTACCATTAACAGAAGAGTTGATGGGTTTAACTACTTACATATTTAGTTCGAACGAGATGGTTCTTAATCTGCAACCACCCAGCCCGTTAAAATTGCACCACTCACATTTCTAACAATTGCACGAGCTAGCCACTTTTCTGACCATCTTTTAAAAATAACCAATGTCTGAAAGTTCATTAAAACATCATTACCTTTAATGCGGAAACACTATGACACAAGATTTCCAAGTAAAAATCCAAAATACTGTCTTGAATTTGAAGCTCTAGTTTTTCTCGGCCGATACCACATAGGCTTTAACCCGCCAACTCAACCCTAGTTAAGAATCAGAGAAGCACTATTATGTTAGGTCGTAATTTACTAATTGTCCTTAGGTATTAGTCAATTGTAGGTAAATGAACAATCATGGGGTCAACAAGAAGGAATTAGCTAGTTGACAGCAGGCGTACAAAATCAAGTCTAGAGACTTGAGTAGAACTACACAAAGAACTACATTAGTCAAGTATTTAGAAAACGGGAACATCTTTTTTTATGATTTATAATCACTAAAAGTTGAGGAAAATAAAAAAAAATGATAGAGTTGTTCAATGTGTAGTTTAATTTGATTCATATATTTTAATAAATCTGCTAATGTTATTTCTCTTTCTTTTGCTTTATAAATAAATGAAGATCAACACAACTAAAGTAACACAACATTCCCATAATGGGACAAATTCCAAAAAAAGGCAAAAAGATAACAAGTGAAACACGAGTCTTGAGCTACAGGGGTTTGGTTATAGTTATTGTTGAATCTATTTTGACCAAGCGATCCTTGGACGCTTGTTTACAACTTACAATACATTCATTAATTCGACTCATCTTAACTTACCAAAAATTGAACCGACCAGTACATCTATTCAAACTTCCTTAGAGCTGAAGCTAAAATGTTATGTTTCACAGGTAGAAATGGTAACAAGATAGAGGATATTAATAACCAATCTCAAAAGAACAGAACCTCTTTTCTCCAAATTTATACGTACAGAATTCGTGACTTTCATCAATTCATGCTGCAGATTGTACATTAGAAATGTTTTCAGGATCAAATACAAGGATAATACACAAATGCAATTGTTTTGTTTTTGCCTGCTTTAGTGCACTAGTTTCTATCAGGTTAACATTACGGTTCTGTGGGAAAAATAATTTTGTACAATGCCATTTTTACTGCCATTCTTTCGGTTGAATTATGAGAGTTTAGCTACATCTTACTGTAAAAGATTTTGGTTGTACAAAAAAAAAATTAAAGAAATTGCCGTGAACTCGCCTTTGACTTCTCACCTTCACGGGTGGATAACAGTCTCATGAATCTTCCTTCCTGCAATGCCCACTCTCATAAAATTTACAAACTGTGTCCTTTGGTAGGAGGCCTAGAGTAACCCCCAGCACCAAATGGCTGTCTGCTCAATGACCTATCCCTACCAAATCCAAAGTACCCTACTGGAGCAACCCAATCTCTTTGACAACTAGACCTCTCCCGTGTATATATACTGTGTTCCAAATGCTGGATTCTCAGTAAAAGTGGCACGATTCATGTGTGAACTTCCCCGTGCAGTTTTCATGTAGCTACGCTGACTACCATTCGCAAATTCCTGAATCGGTACACCCGAATCCTGTTTCCAGAAGCTGCCCAACAATCAGCGGTCATAGCTTCCAGTTCTGTACTCTGGCTCATCGCTGAAGCTGCAGTTTCTTGGCTCGTGGTAGTGGGTTAGATATGTTGGACCCAGCTTCTCCCTGGGAAAAGGAAACATCAGCCAACTTTGTTTCTCCCTCGCTGCTAGAAGATGAATTCCCACAAGACCTCTTTAAAGGATCAAAATCAGCCTGTGATGCCCCCGCTAGTTCATCTGTCAGAGAGGATTGACAAGGTAATTGAGCATCTTCAGTGGAGATCAAGGCATCACTATTTGCGGGATCAGGCATGCGAGTCAGCTCCTCAATAGAGCTGAACCAGTCACTAGTGCACACAGGTATCATCTCCTCACTGCACCTCATGGCTGAGGTTGGTGAAGCCATACCACTTTGATTTTGGGATTCCATTGCATCGACTTCAGCTAATAGATCTGACACCGATTCCTCATCTAAAGTGCTGAACTCAATTGGCTCGTAAAAGGTTGCTCGCCAATCAGAACAGTTTGAGATTGGATGAGATGAGGAATTACGATAGAGTTGGTTGGCATCTGAAGTAGGTGCATTGACACGAGCACACACTGCTTCAGCTGGTTTAAGTGAAGAATCAGATACAAGATCAGAGTCCACAGATGGTTTCACAGCTGGTGAACATCCACCCCATCCATTAGCTATTTCAGGAAGCTGGGCCCGACTGATCACTAGACTAGAAGCACTGCTCCAGCTAGGGCCTGAATGCTGAACAGTTAAACTAGAAGGAAAAGATTCTTCATCTGCTGCTGCCTGCCCAACTGGAGCTTCGTCTTTCAAGTTTGGAGTAGGACTTGGTAAATCCTGGACATTTGAAGCACAAACTGGAACAACCGAACTAAAAGAAAGCAGCTTTTCAGCAGCCTGAGCTTCACCATCGGCATAGCTTGTTTGTGGAGTAGGACTGGGCAGATCTGGATAATTCTTGATACCTTTCTGTTCCAATGAATCACTCAACTCAGTAACTGAAGCAAAATTATATCCAGAGTTTATGTTAACCGAACTTCTATTACTGGTTAAGGATCTCCAGTTCTGTCCAGACGACTGTCCTAAATGCATCCGACTGTTGGATAGCATACTATGGTTGCGGCCATCAGATATTTGGGATATTGTGCTTCCACTTGAGTCCTGGACCATATGACTGGTACTGGACTGAAAAATTTCATGGCATCTTTTCCCATGTGGAGGATCTCCATGCACATTCCCATGACTGGATGGAGGAACTGGACTGGATGGTCGGGGTTTGTAAGAATAAGAGTTATTCAAATCCAAAGATTTTGGAACAGACGAGGATAATCCATCCATCCTCATATTGTCGGTGTTACCATTAGAATGGTTGTCCGTAACACGGAGGTACCAAGGTACCTCCCTCTCTCCACATTCTCTCCCTGTTCCAGTTGCACTTATACACGCAACAGCACTACTGCTTACAGAAGCAGCACCAAGCTCCTGAGACTGGTGTGATATCTCATCATGCCGCCGAGGGGCTTTATGGAACAGCCCCTTTAGTGCATTGCTTAAGAGTACTGAGTCATCATGCTCATCATCTGTCCATATCCTCATATCAGGTGGGAAAAGCCCCGACTTATTCCACTTCCTCAACTGCATCACTGAAAATGGCCCTTGTTTTCTACTACTAGGGTCACGGTAATGCCAAAGTTTGTCTGTTTCACTGCTGTTAGTGGATGCTGAGTCCACTGTAGAGAGGCTCGCAATTGAAGTTTCAGATGCAGACCTATCCACAGCCAGAAATGCAGTATCTTGATTTCCTAGCTTCTTCAAGATATTAATTCCATGGGCCTCTCTTTTCCCACTCATTTTACATGACATAGACCCCTCTTTAACTGGATAAACAAAACAAATATTTTATTTAGCTCATGAAAAATCAACTTTTGAAAGACTTGCTAGTACAATTACTATCTCACCTTTCCTCCGTGAAGACATATGCTTGTCTTGGCTTCTATTAAATCTAGTGTATCGTGGCCCCTCATATTCAACTGCATTACAAAACCACAGCAGTAAGCAATCTTTCGGAATATGCACAATAAAAAGGAATCAGCAATAAGTTGGAAAAGAGTGACTGAAAACACAATGCTGTACACCTTGTTTCTTGAAGTCAGATGCTCCAGCATCTTCTTCAGATTCGTAATTAGGATCCATATTTGGATCGGCATGCACTTCCGGAATTGCGAGTAGCCTCCTCCGCCGCTCCTCAGGCATCTTCAGAAGCTCTAATTTCTCTACACATTCTCTGAGCGTAAAAGTGTCAAGGAAGTCCTCATACCCATGGTCAATGTCTTCTCCAATTAACAAGTACAGAAAATGACATCCATAGATATTGAAATCAAAATTTCTCCTTTTTGAACAAGAATGTCGAGATTAAACTTTCATATTGAAATCTTATAAATCTCCCAATATATTTAGATGTTGAACTGAAAATAACGATGTAACAACAGCACTATATGCTTCCAGCAGTAATCTCATGATTAAAAGATTCAGATTATATTTCTACAGCTTAAGTAATTTGTTGAAACAAATTTCATTTGAGTTATTTGTAAGAGGTAACTTGCAAAAAGAAAAAGCAATTTTGAGTGAACCCATTCTTCTAAAATGTGATGGTTTTTGAAATGGTCAATCCACTAATGTGATCCAGACAAGCACAATTTGGTCAGAACCTTATCAAAGTAATATTGTTAAAACATATTTGTAAAGCACTCCATCGTATACCAAGTAAATTCATCCATCCTCTTATAATGACGATGAAATAAAGGACGTCCATCTGTACTCGGGTTAAGTTTTACTTTCAAAAAGTGTTTAACCTAATTAAAATGTAATTCACATTAGTTATGTTCCTGTTTAGGACCAAGCTTCTCATTGTAATAAAATTAGTCCTTTTCCCTGTTCAGAACCAACCTCTGTCCTCTGACTGCTTTTTCCCCCTCATGCTATAAACCAATTTTTTTCATTTGCTAAGGTAATCAGACAGAAACATATGGAACTGTCAGAAAAGAGACAGGAGCAAGAGAAAAAGGTAAGAAAAAAACACACAAGTTTTTTGAGTATGGTGCATCAGCTATTTCAGTTGGAAGCATCATCAATCTGATTTTAAGATACAAAAGTATTAAGGTAAACTGTTTCAACAGAGGAAAGGATATTCTTTTTTACGCCCATTCTCACTTGCTCGATCACGAAGATGGATGAGCCGCAGTACCTCTTCTTCCAGAGACTGTATTTTTTTCAGATAAAGAAGCAACAGCATATCAAAACACAGCATTTTTTATAAACATCACAACACAGCCTTTTTCTTTTAGAAATATCACAACACAACATTTATAACATCTTTAAATACAAAAATTTTAAGTTCCACGAGAACAGCCACAACTCCACTTATGGGAAACTACTGGGTTTTTTGTTGTTGTTGAGAACAGCCACAACAATTTGCCGACTTTTGTTTTTTAGTTAGAACAGCAACTTACTTTGGAATGTGGAGCATCAAAATGTGTAGATTAGCTACAATTTCCTTCTTACTGTTGCCGCTTCTTTGTGCTTTAGCCCAATTATAAAGCACAAAAGAAGCAGAGAAGAAAGGAAATCAATTTAGCCGACTTTTGTTTTTTAGTTAGAACAGCTACTTACTTTGGAATGTGGAGCAACAAATGTGTAGATTAGCTACAATTTCCTTCTTACAGCTGCCGCTTCTTTGTGCTTTAGCCCAATTATAAAGCACTAAAGAAGCAGAGAAGAAAGGAAATCCTTCTAATACATTTTAAAGACTTAATTTAAGCTCCTTCAATCCCACCTTACTTGACCGTCTCCATCCCAATTAAATTTACTTGACGAAGGGAAATTTACATGAATACCTAACAAAGCAAAGTGTTGTATCACATACTAAATTGCTTCTCCATCTTCGCAATTAATCTCACTGCATATGGCCCAGGGGCAAATTTAAGGAATTTTGTAATACTTTTGCTCCAAATATTAAGTAAATCAACCATGAGACAGGATATCACCCAGAAATACAGCAATATATTGAACAAAGTAGGTAAGATTACGATAATTTAAAGGAAAGAAGAGCAAATAGCAATGAATAATAAATAAGGTGTGATCACATAGAAAGCAACTGACACACATCATTGAGTTTTACAGCACGGAGTTCCATTGCTTTCTTCTGTATCTCACCCTATGTAAAAGAATAAGCATCAATAAGACAGATGTCGCAGTATCTTAAAGTAAAACTTAAAGATATCATCAGGTTCGATACTTACTATCGTCAGCCGCTTTAAAAGCCCACATTTTATAATCTGACGTAATCTTCTGCATTCATCCTGAAGAAATAACAATGACCGATCAAAATATCACATGAATCAACAAGTCACCTGCCGAAATTGCTACATACCCTTTACAAGGACAACATACTGAGGTAACCGAGCAGCCGAAATAATTAGAATCTCACATTGTTGAGGGTATGAATTGTAGTCTCTTTTTTTAAAAGAAAAATTATCATTAATTAGGGGACTGGACAAAGGAAAGGAGGATAAAAGAATTGAACCCACACCTATAGTGTGGTGAACTCCCCTGATACCACTAGGCCCCATGGTTTGGTGGTAGTCATTTTAAAAAAAATTTACCTCATGAGCTATCTTTTGAAGTAGATTTAGATCCAAGGTCCGTATTTATTAACATATCATAGCCAAAATCCGCCCTGATATTGGGCTATGATCCCCATATTATGTTATTCATGCTACATATGTCCAACCCTCCAACCCTGAGTATATAGAAGGGTGTTAGAGTCTCAGATAGGTTGAGGGTATGGATCTTGGACAATCTCACCTCATCAACTAGTTTTTGGAGTTAAATTAGGTTCACGTTCTATTTTCCTAGCATAAAGTAAGAACAAAAAGACATTGATGTACCATTTCTAGACAGGCAAATGAAGCTATCTATTAATAATGCAAAAATGTTGCAATCCCTTTTTCCCACAATTCACCTGGATTTATGCTAAATTTTGATTCTGTACATGACATGGTCAATTCAGCATGCCATACATTGCCAAATACTAGTGGACAAAAGAAGCCTAATTTTCCTCACTTTGAAGCTGCTTTAGAATGTAAAGAAAATTAGAAATTGTAGACCCTTCAAAGCAACAAAACAAGGGAGTACCCAGTAAAAAGGATTCAGGCCTTTCACAGTTTGTAAACAGCACGAAATAGGGAAGGACAATAAGTAAAGGTGCACATGATACATTGAGAAGTAGATTTCATAAACCGCTAGACCACTAACATCACAAGAGTGATCGTCAGTACCAAAAAGGACAATTTGGTAAAGTCCAACTTTCAGGTTGCAATGGTTAACAGAGTATGAAGTGATTATAAGGGGTCATTTGGTTCACATAAAAATGGCAGGTTGGGGAGTGTTATCCAGACTAAATTTTCCCCTCTCACTGAGATAAAATAAGACAGACCCTTGAGTCTAAGGGTTTCAAGATTAGCAGATCTAAGACAGAATATCTGGAGTGCAAGTTTGGCGAGGAGCCGAGTGGGGTAAGCGGGGAAGTGATGCTTGGTTCTCAGGCCATCGACAAGAGGGACAGTGTGAGATATCTTGGGTCTGTGATCCAGGGGGACGGAGAGATTGACGGGGACGTCATCCATCGGATAGGAGCGAGGTGGTCAAAGTGGAGGCTTGCTTCAGGGGTCCTGTGTGACAAGAAAATCCCGCACAAACTAAAGGGGAAATTCTACAGAGCCGTGGTTAGACCTGCAATGTTGTATGGGGCGGAGTGCTGGCCCGTGAAGAACTCGCATGTTCAGAGAATGAAGGTTGCGGAGATGAGGATGCTTAGGTGGATGTGTGGGCACACCAGGCTGGATAAGATCAAGAATGAAGTTATTCGACAGAAGGTAGGTGTGGCCCCGGTGGACGAAAAGATGCGGGAAGCGAGGCTGAGGTGGTTCGGGCATGTTCGGAGGAGGGGCTCCGATGCCCCGGTGAGGAGCTGCGAGCGGTTTTGGAGATTGTTGGTGGTCGGCGAGGGAGAGGGAGGCCTAAGAAGCATTGGGGAGAGGTGATTAGGCAGGACATGGCCAGAATGCAGGTTACCGAGGACATGACTCTTGATAGCGGAGTCTGGAGGTCTAGAATCAAGATTGTAGGTTAGGGGCTCATAGGTGATTAGTGTTTTAGTATGGTAGTTCCTGCTTGATATTACTGCATGCGACTGTATTTATGTTGCTTATGTTTTCATAACTATTTACGTTACTTTTGTGGGAGTACCTATGCTTTATTATTTGATTTTGTCTTGCTTGTGTTTCTAATTTTATCTCTGTTTCTTAATGCAGCTTTCCCATTTTTACTCTACTCGCCGAGGGTCGATTGGAAGCAGCCTCTCTGCCCTTTCGGGCAGGAGTAAGGCTCGTCTACATATTACCCTCCCCAGACCCCACCTGGTGGGAGTATACTGGGTAGTTGTTGTTGTTGTTGTTGAGATAAAATAGTTCCTTTTTTTTTTTCTTTTGTTTGGAGGCGGTTTTTTTTTTTTTTTTTTTTTTGGGGGGGGGGGGGGGGGTAGCTAACAGTGCACACTTAGACCCAAGTTTATCTTCCCACCACCTTCCACCAAAACAACCACCGGTGATCCCAACCCTCATTACCTCCCTGTAGCAACCAGAAATCATCCACTTCTAAAGTTGAATTACTGCTATTTATTTCAAAATTAAAGTACTTATTTATGATAAAGTAAATAAAAAAACATTAATCCGAACTGCAGTCAGGGCCCAGTATCCTGAACAACCCATAGAATAAAATCATTCAATTCTACTCCCAATACCCTCAATGACCCAATTCCTATTCGTGGATACTGCAATTGCCTCCTACTAATATGGAGATATTACAATGCCACCAAATTGATAAAATACTATAATCTGATATGCAAGCCAACTCCAAGACAGCACACACAAAATAAAATGTTACTTTAGCCTCAATTCCGGTGATGTATAATTCCCTTAGGGGATGTGAATAAAGCTTAGGCTGCTACCTTTTCTGGGGCAGATTAAGTTAAATTTCGTGACAGCAAGAATGATATTCTAAGACTCCTAACATCTCTCCTACTATTATGGAACAATCTCCTATTCCTCACTCAAATAAGCCAAAACTAGAGATGGTTGTCCTCCAAGTAGCTTTCTTCCCTTGCTATTACAGAAACGACACTCTTGCTAACAAGATGATTTTCTAAGACTCCTAACATCATATGATTTTTTAAGACTCCTAACATCATTCTTGCTATTATGGAACAATTTCATATTCCTCACTCCAAATAAGCCAAAAACTAGACATGGTTGTTCCTCCAACTTGCCTTCTTCCCTTGTCAATCCTCTGAACACAACACCAACAACAACAAAACCTATTCCTCACTCCAAATAAACCAAAAAAAAGACATGATTGTTCCTCCAAGTTGCCTAAATAGACATGGTTGTTCCTCCAATTACCTTCTGCCCTTGCCTATCCTTGAACACAACAACACCACTCCAAATAACATCACTCCTACTATCATGAAAACAACAACAATAATAAATGCAACAACAACATACCCAGCGTTCTCCCACAAGCAGGGCTTGAGGAAGGTAGCACGTACGCACCTTACCCCTACCTTGTGAGGTTATTTCTGGAAGACCCTCTGCTCAATAAAAGCAACAACAATAAATGCAAGAAGAATGATTTTCTAAGACACCTAAAATCACTCTTACTATTGTGGAACACTCTCCAATCCCTCACCTCACTCCAAATAAGCAAAAAAATAAACATGGTTGTCTCAAGTTGCCTTCTTCCCTTACCAGTCTCCAAACCCTCCAGCATTCTTCCACCTTTATAACACCCATGAGATATTGAATAGAAAAGCACAGTCTTTGATTATAATATATAAGTCTGCAATTCAATAAAATGTGATATGTTCCTCTCTAGGCTCCTTCCGCAAGGAGCACCGAAAAACAATGATCGATCTCCTCTTCCAAAGATTTTTAAGTTAAGATTGTATATCGCACTGTTGGGAGGATAGAAAAACCTAGTGGAACATTCGAGGTGCACGTAAGCTAACTCGAACACTACTATTATTAAGGAAAAGAAGTTTGTAGCTATACAGCACATGAAGTAAAGAAAGCTAGTTTCTTCATTTCTCTAGCTTTCCCCAATGTCTATAAGAATTGTTCTGTACACTGCACAGAGTCCTACCCAATAGGTATCACAAAACTTACTCATCATTGTGCCCTGTTTTTGCTAGGTCTGTGTGAATTCAAGAGATTGTAGGTCAATTTATGATGAATCCTCGCAATAGACGGGCCACTAATATCTCTTTTGCTTTAATTGTTAGAGCCAAAGAGAATTATTATTTAGAGAAAGGAGGAACAAAATTGGGTATTAACGGTTAGTATTAAGAGAGGACAATTGAATAGGGGATAGTACTCTTTCTCCCATCTACCAAATGAATTTCTTTCCCACACAAGAAGTCTCTCTATCATCATCTCTAGATTTACTTAATACACAAAACTACATATAATACAGAGGTGTTGTTGCTACCTTATTTGAAGTAAATTTGATGTCATAGCCTAATTAGGAAACAACGGGAAAAAAAAGGAGAGAGAAAAAAAATTATTGTCCTACATCAACAACAACAACAACAACAATACAGTATAATCTCACAAGTGTGGTCTGGGGAGGGTAATATATACGCAGACCTTACCCCTACCCCGAGGGGCAGAGAGGTTGTTTCCAGGAGAACCTCGGCTCAAGAAAGCAATAAGAGACAATTTATTAATACTATATAGACTCATAATAAAATAACATAAAATACATAACATAACATAACATAAAATAACAAAATAACAGCAATATAAGAAATATAGGAAATGCGAAAAAGAAAAGGATGCAAGGTATACTAATATCCAACAGATAAAGCCCTGCATCAGTACCTGATCAGTTGCATCCTAAGACTAACTCCTAACTGTTAGTCTCACTCTAGTGCGCTGTAGAAATATTCACAATTTCCCCCTAACCTACAACTTATTGTCCCACAACAAAGAACAGAAAATATGAATATTCCACTTAACTCCTGCAATATCTACCTGTAAGCTGAGCTCTTAACAATTGTGACCAAAAAAGTATGCAATTCAAAGTAGTGAACAAGGAACAATTGCTTGTATCTAGTTACCTCAGAGAAATTTTGATTTGAAATAGACTCAATAGCTACAGACTCTTTCTTGTTTAAGTTTAATACTACAAGAAGTACATCAGCTGTCTTATCCCCAATCTTGTATGGAATAAGTGCCTTGCTTGTACCTGCATTGAAGATATTATGGCTCTGGAAACTAGGGCAAAATCTTATTTACATCATCATTAGTTAAGAAAAGCTTTTAAGAAAGATCTCTACCTATAACAGGAACAAGCCTATACATTTCTTGCTTCTGGTTGTTACTAGATATTCTTATACGGACAACTGAGCCAATAACTCTGCCGTGGAACTTTTCCATATCTTCCATGAGACTCTCCATCAAATTGCGCCGCAAATATATGAGATTGATATTGTGAGCATCAATTGCACCATATTCATCTACATTAATCTGCATCAATTTTTCTTCAGAGTTTCTACGAGATTTACATTTCTTAGTTTTATTTTTCAAGAATGAGCTATCAACATTGTCATCAGCTTCCACATGGTTAGTAACAGTTCCAACAATTCCAGCTGGTATAAAAGCACTCTTCTGCGAACCCTCCTTTACCAGAAAGTGAAACTCAAGAAGCTTTAGCATTTCTATATGGCCAACGCGAGGTTTTCCAAAAAGATTTTTGAGCCTCGAATCACAAATTATTTGACTTTTCTGGCGAGGATCTCGAAGATTATTTCTCTTAATGTACTCTAGTAATAATGCCTGCACATCAAAATGAGATAAAGCAGAAGTATCACCATTTTTCATGTGTGCAACAAGCTCCAAAAGCTCTTTGGATGCCCATTCCATGCATCCAGTCAAAGATTTCCCCATGCTGGTGCTTGTTTCTTCTGTCTCCAAAGAATCTTTACTCTGTAACTCTAGTTCTATGGGCTGTGTTAGCTCCAACTGTGGAGTACAGCCAGCACCACTTAAACGTTCAGGCTCAGCAATTGTTCGGTTTTCAGTGCTTGGAGGATCCCTGCAAGGTGGCTCTAGCGATTGTTTGAATTTCTTCAGCTCCAAGTTGTCAAAAGAGTTACCCCTAGTACCTTTTCCATTGAGGGCAACACGATAACCAAAAGGTAGTCGCTGTCTCTTGGAAATTGCATCTGATTCTTTGCATGGGCTTTTAGCTTGAATTAGTTCACCTAATGTTAATGATAGCTTTTCTTTTACATACATCCAGTATACCTTGAAAAGATACTCCCAGCTGCTGTTGTCATCAAAATCTACTTGAACCTGAAAGGATTTCAGGCACTTAAAGCTAAATACAAATCGCAAAGAAGTATCAAAACCAAGCATACTGCAGAAATAAAAGAAAATAAAAGGTATACACTAATACTATCTATGAACAAAATTTTAAACAAACAATTTCCTTCTTGTTTTAATTATTTACAAATCTAGCAAGGCATGATAAGAAAAATGATTGGACAAAATTAGCAATTGCCAATTGGAACTGATGATCAGATCAGTTCCCGGAGAATGTCCCAAACCACAAGGCATTAATCATTCTCAGAAGAATGCATCTTACTCGAAATTGAAAAGACTTGATGAACTCATCAAACGCCAAATCAATAATCTGTAATGAGATTATGGAGCACAGCATACCATCTCCTTGTTCACTTGGTCTATATTCTCAATCAGCGTGATCATTCTCATACACGTTGAGCAAAAGCCTTTGTTTCCTCGAATACGGAAGTAATCAGCATTTCTTGTACATCCTTTGCACACTGAAAATGTACAAGTATAGCACATATATTGGGAAGCCTTTTGACATGCACTACAAATATGCCAACCTGAAAACCAAGATAATTTGAGGATGTCATGCAAGCTTCAGGGGGTGGTGATGTGATAATCAATATAAACAGCATATGCACCTATTACCGTATCGTATATGGTTATCATTAAGCAACTGACTACAGGACATTAACTTATCGTTCATGAACATTCTCGCCAAAATCAAACATAACATATCTAATTATAGAAAGGGGAACCAAATCTTCTGAAGTTAAAAAAGTGTACTGACTGGACATTGGATGCAAAAATGTTCAGCACCACACATGGCAGTCATTGACAGTCACATGTATATTTGGTGTTTAATTTTAATAAAGTTTCATTGTATTTGTTTGTGGTTGCACCTATAGTATGAAAACAGATTCTCCGAATATATACATTTATATATATGTGGAGTATTAGGACAGCTTGCATACATCTCAACTATTCTATTGGATACCTGCATTAATCCATCCTTTTGTCGCTTAATGCGATGGGTTGCAAAGGCTTATCACTTCATGGGTGATATGCTTCAAACAATAACAACAACGAGATGCAGTTGATTCTATTGTTTATTGGTATGTTGAAATAGTTATTTTAACAAACATTTGATTATTATGGTACTTAATTCATATATGTTTGAAATTTGTAAGTTTTCAAAAAAAAAAAATTGTATCTCATTACAAAGAAGCATGCAGGTGAATTTTTATGTTACCATTTTACCAGTGACTTGTTTTTCGCTTCAAGCCCCATAGACCATGCCCTCTTTTTTTGCTCTTTTGTCTTTTAAGATTGCCTACATTCTCACACCAATACAAGTACCAAATACACTTGTCCTCGATCATATTACTGATGACATACTAAAAATATTTTAAAACCAACCTTTATCCACTTTAGAGATTAGACCTATAGATTCTTTGCAGCTTATTCTAACATTACGATGATGAAAACTAAGAGTCAGCCTAATCTAGTAAGTAACATCAAGGATTCTTTTTTTTTTCTTGTGGAAATCAAGGCTTCTTTTGAGCAACCCAAAAGATGACGCTGTTCAATGTAGTTACCAGCTTAGACATAGTTCATTTATCATCTCCTTATGGTACCATTTATTTTGATTGTTCAACATTCAGTGTAGTCAAATGATCCCATCTTTGTTTCTCTAGGTCATGGATGTTTAGTTTTTTTAAGGAACCATTTAGTTTGACTGTGTAACATTTAGTGTAATCAAATATCCCATCCTTGTTTCTGTAGGACTTTAGTTTTTTTTTTCCTTCCAATTTGCAATTCTCATCAAACAAGAAGAGAAATTTTTCAAGAATACCACAGAGGAAGAGATCTTTTCGAGATTCTCTTCGATTACAGACAACAACAACAATAACATAAACATAAACATGATGATTATGATAATGTAATGATAGTAATAATGATAATAATAATAATGTAATAATAGTAATAATAGTAGTAATAATAATAGTAATAGTAATAATAATAATAAAAAAACAACAAATCCCCCAATATGATCCCACTAGTGGGGTTTGGGGAAGGTAGTGTGTACGCAAACCTTACCCCTACCCTGGGGTAGCGAAGCTGTTTCTGATAGACCTCGGCATCCCCTCCCTCCAAGAACTTTCACCTTGGTTGGAAGTGGAGAATGCTCACCACTAGAGCAACCCGCTCTGATAAAGTTATAATAATCTCCAAGGCCTTCTACTCCCAAAAGAATTATGCTATTATAGCTAAGGAGATCCTTGCTATATTAAAATGTGTTATGAAGCTTCAAACCGATTTAAATAATCAGAAGTTTTTAATAAAAACTGACAGCCAAGAAGCAAGGTTTATCTTTAATAAAAATTTCAAACATAATGTATCTAAACACATGTTTGCAAGATGGCAAGCTTTATTAGCTCCATTTGATTTTGAAATAATTTATTAAAAAGGATCAAATAATACTCTTCCTGATTTTCTCACTAGAGTATATTTGAACTCATAAGTTCTTTTCAAATGACTCAGGACATGAGGCCCAAATACAAGCCTCCTCGAGGTAGAGGAAGAGGAAGGAAATCTTCTATGACATACGTAATAATATTCTCGCCCAAATCAGAAATCAACAACTTAGCTGGTAAGGTGTTAATACGGAACACCCATTGTACAAAGACTTCATGGATTTTATGATATCCAGAAAAGGAGAAGGTAATACACCGAATGAACCAACATATTCTTCAGTTATGACATAAGAAATCCATGAGAACCCAGAGGTTCTAGACCAATCCGACCTCAAATAGAAGGATAACCCATGGCAATTAATGACAAGATATCTTGATACAGCGTCATATGCTACCCTTGCATATAAATACATGATGCATTATGAGATGATACTCCCACCTACAGGATCAGCTGGAATTCAGCATTTTTATCCTGCAAATACTAAGAGAATTTATAGCTTTCTCTTATCACAAGTCTTGTGATATATATGATACACATAGAAATGAACATCTTTGAGCAAGGAATCTCTAGTTGAATGATTCCCTATCAATATCATTACTCATACTGAAACTTACAAAGTCATCTTTTTGAAGATCGAAGAAATTCCCCGGCTTTGATTTTTCTCTAAAATGGTCATCAAAATGGTATTAGCCTCAGATGAATGGGACTTAGTACCTTGAAGAAAAGAGAATATACTCATTCGGAACAGAAAGTCGCACTTAAATTTAACTACTGGGACTATGTAGATGGTTTAATAGAACCTTTCTAAATCCTAATATGAAACATTCATGGTTAATTAAAAAATGCTTTAATATGTTTGAACAACAAATACCAAATTGGTTTTGTAAATGGTAGAAATCATATAGTCCATCATCAGAGATACTTCCTCCAATTTTTAAGAGTCTATATACTCAATGGTTAGATATATCACCCAAGATTATTTCATTAAAAAAGATAATATATTTATGATGGCATAGTAGCCATGTATTTCTTTATAGAATTTTCTATCCCTTGGATAATGAAATTAGATGTAGAAATTGGTCATATTGAAGAAGGACTAAATTGGTCATGTTGAAGAAGGACTTCTATGTCTCAATAGAATTGTTTATACCAAATTCTGGAGTAAATTACTCCAACCAGATCAACAAGGAAAGATCTACGGAGAAGAATTAATAAAAGAGATCAAGGCCAAAATTGATACTTATGCAAATCAAGATGTAACCGCGGTTAAGGTAGACGAATTGAGCTCATTCGAAAAGGTTACTAGAAAATTACAAATAAAGAAATGAGCAATCCCCAAGAAAGAAATTCTTGCATCATACTTCGAAGGAATAAAGAAAGATTTGGCAAGAAATTTTGAAGTTGAAGTTAGCGATGATGTATCAATGACTTCATAGGTAATACTACTTCAGAAGAAGAGACCCTGTATAGCAGGAGAGAAGCTCAAGGAAGCCAAAATGCAAATATCAGTTTAGACGAAATAGAAGAACTTTAATAAAAATGAAAGAAGGAGCAGAAGATTCTTCTGCGAAAAAAGGCAAGTCATAAATTATGGAAGACCCTACAAATAAATTATCAAGGTAATAAAGACAAGCCTTTAATAAAGCAATAAACCCACTTGCTTTTATAAAGTAGTTTGCTTGGTTATAATAATTTAACTTTTTTCTTTTATGACTTCTGTATATCACTTTTTATCTTGTCGGCAGACTACATAATTGTGTCGGCCACAGTACTGTTAGTCTTTTGTTCTTTTTAGGATCGATCCATTATTTAAGGATTGTACCATTCTATAGAAGCAAGCTTTAGCCAACGCTCTTCCTTCTCTCTAAATCCTCTATCTTCTACAAAGTTATCGGTAAACTTTTATGTTTTGAGTAAAAATCAGAAAAGGTCATTTGGCCTCAAACCGGCGGTCTCAAGTATTTTAAATTTTGTTAAATTTTCTTATTATTCTTATTCTTTAGCCCAAATGATAGGCTAATTATCTAAGTGTTAAACTTAGTCATCATAGGCTATTTGTAAGCATGTTTTGTTATTAAGTTATATTGTATCACCCCAATGGTGTTATCGGTTGGAACTATATAGTCCAGCCTGGTTATGGCAACTAACCGATGGTCCTCAATTGACTCGCTAAGCTGAGGGAGAAGCGTGAAAGGGTTGTGAGGAGGACAGTGGTTTAGGGTCTACTATTGAGACTATGACTAGCCAAAACTGGTGTTCTAGTAATTTATTTCCTGAAGCCCCGTTGTAAGCTATCTAGTAGCCCCCTTGGTATAACACTTAGATAATTAGCCTGTAATTTAGGCTAAACATGAATAAGAAAATTTAACAAAATTTAAAATACCTGAGACCGCCGGTTTGTGGCCAAATGACCTTTTCTGATTTTTTATTCAAAACTTAAAAGTTTACAGATAGCTTTGTACAAAAGAGAGGATTTAGAGAGAAGGAAGAGCGTTAGCTAAAGCCTGCCTCTCTATAAAATGATACGATCCTTATATAATGAATCGATCCTAAAAAGAACAAAAGGCTAACAGTACTATTGCCGATACAATTATGCAGTTTGCCGACAAGATAAAAAGTGATACAAAAGTCAAAAAAGCTAAATTATTACAACCGGGCAAACTACTTTATAAAAGCAGATTCTCTTCAATAATGGAGGGGTCCATTACTTCATTAAAGCTTGTCTTTATTACCCTGATAATTTATCCGTAAGGCCTTCAATAATTTATGCCTTGTTTTTTCCATTGTTGTCTTTTTCGGCAGAAAATTCTTCTTCTTTATTTATAAATTATTTCAAAAGCAAATGGAGCTAATAAAGCTTGCAATCTTGCATTTGTTAGATACATCATGTTTGAAATTTTATTAAAGATAAACCTTACTGCTTGGCAGTTAGTTTTTATTAGAAACTTTTGATTATATAAATCAGTTTGAAACTTCATAACACATTTTACTATAGCAAGGATTTCCTTAGCTACAGTAGCATAATTCTTTTGAGAGTCATACCATTTTCCCGAGTAAAATTGAACAGATATTCTTGTTTATTAATTGGGGAGCATTACGTTAGTTTCCTCCATACCCAATGTGCCAAGCATCAATTTCAACTACCTTCCCCCAAGTTGGATTAGGAAGAGTTAAACGCGAAAGATTATTAACCTTCTATTTAATTCTTTTGACTGATTCTATATGACTATCAGACCATGCTTTAGGATTCTTCTTTTGCCTATCATAAAGACGAGCAATATCTTTTGCTAAATCCTTTATAAAAGGAGAGATATAATTTAGACTTCCTAAAAATCTTTGAAATTGAGTTTTATCATTAATAATGTCAGGAAATTTAAAAGCAAATTCAGTACTTCTACTAATAGGAATTATTCTAACATTTTCTATGTTATGACAAATAAATCTTATATTATTTTGGAAAATAAACATTTTTGGCTTAGAAATTACTAAACCATTCTGAATGATAATCTTTTTAAATAAATCTAAATGTTTAAAATGAGTTTCAATATTTTTTGAAAATACTCATATATCACCTATATAGAAATTATAAAGTCAATATAAGGGATAAAAATATTATTCATAATTTTTTGAAATTCAGAGGGAGCGTTTTTTAAACCAAAGGGCATAATATTCCACTCATATTGACCCATTGGGACAATAAAAGCAGTTTCATATCTATCTGTTTCAGATATTTGAATTTGCCAATAATCTAATTCAATAAAAGGCTACTTGGCCACAAACTCGACGGTCTCAGGTATTTTTTTATTTCTAGTATTTTATTTTTAACTTGTTTATTCATTTAGCTTAAATAATAGGCTAAATATTTCTGTGTCAAACTTAGTCACACTAAGCTACTCTTAAGCATGTTTTGTTGCTAGTTTTACTGTTTCACCCGACGATTCTAAGGTTGAGGCTATAGAGCCTAGGCAATTTATGGCCCAGGCAGTAAACCATGTTTACGGCAACATAACCAGTGTCTCTTAACCCGTGTTAGACAGAGAGGGCATTGAAGGGTATGGAAGGGACGTGGTTTAGGGTTTACTTGACAGGGTTGTAGCTTGACAAGGCTGGTGTCTCTATAAAAGTTTTCCTGTAGTTCCGTCGAAGCGTTTAATAATCTCATTATATTAGGATACTACACTTTTAACTTTCCATATCTAATACCTACTATTATTCAGCTGACCCACTTTTGCCCAGTAATCAATATCAATAATAACTCCAATATCTTATCCAGCGAAAGATACTATGAAATAGGCATCCAAGACTTTTCAGAATGCCATGGAAAAATAGTTGTTACATCTATAGCAAAATAAAAAAATGGCTATCAATTAACTTTAATATTTTAAGGATAAAGATTGTGGTTATCGTTATATATCGTCAAAAAACTTATATACCATCATTTAAAGATTGTGTTCATTTAAATAGAAGTAACAAATAAGTACTAATTTTAATGTTATTTACAATGGAATATAAATGGAATATATGATCTTTTGCCTCAAGGATTGATGTAATGCAGTTCGGTGTAGCCAACTTATGATGAGCTAAGAAGCAGAGGTAGCATGAAGGATTCAGCATAACGCTCCTTAGAGATTCTATGAGATAGCGGTATAGTGAAGTGTCTTTTATAAATTTTATTATTGTGTACAATCACCTGCCATGAAATTTAACTGCGTCTTTATCTATGTGATTCTGGTGACACTGCGATAGGCAAATAGCACAGTCACCTTTATCCACAAGGTGAAACTTCATATGGTAATTATCCATATAACTGAAACAAATGCCAGAGGCAGTAGTGATATGAAATTATAGCCTATAATGCACCCTCTTCAAGATTAAATCTACCAACAAACATAAATCTATATGACCTTGCCTGATATTTAAGTCACTCTTGTGAATGAACGAAACCAGCAGTTGCGCAATCACAGCAAAATTCACAATTGTTGTGCAATAAAAGCTCAAGAAAAAATATCATATCATTAAAACAAGATAAAAAAATAGAGATGGGAACAACAATCAGAGAAGCAGAGGGCATACCACAGGTCCATTTAGCGTCAGATTGGAAAAATGCCTCGTCTCGTTTTATACAAGATGGATGGTAAGCCTTCGGACATCCCCTAACAGTTAAGGAAACAATCAGTAACACAAACAACTATTAAATTAGCTATTTCTCAATCTCAAACCATAACGAAAACAATTTGGAATAAATTAGAAAAAGAATTACATTTACCATTAATGAAGTGCTACTATATCAATTTTTTTAGCTGAAACTGAAGTAAACTTCAACAAAACGATTCAAAATAGAAAGGAGGCAAAAATTAGAAACTTAATTTATGTGAAATACCGAAAAGCGCGTGGTTTACTCACTTGCGATCGCATAGGACAAGAGAACCACCATCGAAACAAATGAAGCAAACATCTTCCCCCTCGTCGTCCTCCTGTAGCTGTCTCTTCGGTGACTGAACTTTTGCCACAGCTCCACGTGGCGGCCGTCCTCGCTTCCGCTTCTCAACGGAGCCGATCATTGCCACCGAAGTATTCACCTGCACAGCCAACGTAGTAGCAGCAACCTCAGCATCCGTAGACATCGCTATGGGAGCTCCAACTAGCTGAGAGTCGTCCATATCCTGAATTGAAGTGCAGAGCTCCACTGAATTATCACCGTCCATGGAGAGTTGAGCTCGGAGGGAGTGTTATACAAAAACCTAGGTTGGTGAATTGGCCGGTGGTTTGGACGGCGGAGCAATGATCGGAGAAGTGAGGACGGTGATCATTGACCATGCCACGGACGTTGTTTGAGTAGGTGGAAATTTCTGAGACGGAAAGGGAAAAGATAGAGGAGGGGATTGAGGACGGTGGTTGGGCCCCCTATAGCGGAGTCAAATTGAGTGTAAAATGTGTGTATGTGAGAGAGAGAGAATTAGGAAAAAAGAGAATTTGGTGGGGCTTAATCTTTTGGCAAAACATGACTTGTGAATACACATGGAGATTCATTAGCGGCTCATGTGAAGAGGCGCAGGCTCCTCGAGCACAGCCTGATGTATTGTGAAAACAGTCGGTATACATAAATTTTGTGACTCCCTCCATTTCTTTTTTCATTAAGTTTTAATCTCTTAGATAGGAAGACTTATGGCATGTTGAGTTAAACTTCTCCAAATTTAAAAAAAAAATTAAAATACTTTTATAAAAATTAAAGTATTTGACTAAATTTTTGAAAAAAAAGTCATTTTTAAGAGAAACAGGAAAAAATAATTTCTCCCCAAATAGTTTTGTATTTTTTAAAAGCTTGATCGAAGTTAATTGTTGCTCAGAAGTACTTTTCAAATTAATTTACCAAACACAAAGTGCTTCTCACTAAAAGTACTTCTTAGAAAAATACTTTTGGAAAAAAGAAATTTTTTAAAATAAATTGAATTTAAAAGCTTGACCAAACAGCATGTTAAAAGGGCCAGTTGAATAGTATAGTCCATTTTGGGATAAGTCGTTGAGTTTTCCTCTTTCTTTCTTTTTCTTGGAATTTCTCGTCCACTATCTGCATTTTAAACTAATTCATATTCGTGTTTACTCATAAAATAATATAATTGAATTTATACGCGATTGGATAAGTGAACTAATTTGATCGTGATATAAAGAAATAACTAAAGAAACATACATTACTTAGCCTTAAAATATAGATGAAATAGCAGAATTCACGAATCTGAGAACAAAAATTACGGGGCACATCAATGATGTGACCAAAACCAAGAAAGTAAAACTATATTAAACTTTGTATAGGATGTAGTATAAGTTAAACAGAAAACGTGTGTCATTTATAATGGTAATTGAGCTCTCTATTTATAGTTATGTATAGGGAAGAAGGTCATAGGATCGTGCCTTTCTTTAATATCAATTATGAGGGCCATTGATAAAGATGCAACTGTGGACATAAATGTCGAATTCCTTGTAACGGGTTGTCGTCCTTAATGTTGTAAAAGATTCCTTATTAAATGCTACAGGGCGCGAAGCATTTAGTACACCATTATGATCTTTATTCCTTCCGGTGGTTAACGAAATAGATGCATTCAGTTGCTATCTCCATCTTGGGTTCTGTGTCCTTCCTTTAGAAGACCATGCGTCAAATCGTATTTTACCCTATACAGGTAGTCCCTTTACTTTTCGGCGACCTAACTTTGTATTTACCAGGAAGTTGATAGAAACACTCTTTTTGGTGGAAATTACTATAACTCCCTTTGCAAGCTTCTCACGATTTATTAGATGCACATTTCTCCGCATTTAATACCAACACATGCATCATCCCACGATTCAGCACAACCGTTGCCGATTATCGAGGTAATCATGGCCGTGAATTTAGCCACTAGATTTTAATTTATTTTTAGAAGAAAAGAAAGTTATAAGAAAATCCACTATACAAGGTTCTTAAGACTAGTTTTACTAATAATAAAAAAGAAAGAAACCGTATAGGAAGAGTACAGGTAAGGGAGACAAAAGTAATAGTAGTGTTGCATCTATGCCTTAGCTATATAATCACTCATCTGTGCCTCTATTGCCTTTGTCACGCTCTCATTTTCCTCGTGGATCTAGGCTTCGACACATTAGGGACAACTCCTTTCCTTTTGGAAATTGGGTATGAGATTTGAAGATTCACCACTAATGGATTAAGGTGTGTTAGATCACCTAGAACAAATAACTCCGTGTACTAGTTTACATTACTAGAGATTGGGTAAGGGCTCGAACTTACCTTGAGGAAAAAGTATTAGGCACCCCTCAAGGTTCACGACGGTGGATCCCGGCCAAACTCAATTGAAGTGAATTAGTCTTATAAGCAAATAAACAAACAGATATTACCGTAGAAAAAAAAGGAGTAAAGGGATCCTAGGTTTTTTAGCCTATAGGATCACTTCTGTGCAATACTTGGTAATCATTTCCCAAATTGGGGTGCTACACACAGTATTAGCGCACAAGTCATCATACTCTTCACCACCCGATTACCCTCCCCTTAATTATTACCTAAGTGTTCTAACAACATCGAATACGTATCTTATGTGTGTACTACATGTCCTTTACGTGTGGTCCTGGAGGTGTTTAGGAACTCTATTTAAGATGGTTCTAGACTCATCTATGATTCTTAAAAGGAGAAAATCTAAGTGACAACAAAAACAGGTAGGACAGTTATATAAAAAGAAATTAAAAGGGTAAATATTTACCTTCACAAATAGACAAAACAAATGCACGCCATCCAAACAAGTAATTTTTATAATTTAGGAGTCATATATACAGGATATCTAAATGAATACAAAACAGAATACGCAACAGTTCTATTAAGGCGAGACAGTGAATACTTATCAGTTTGCCAACTGATTTTTATCATCTATTGAATCTAAGCACATTTCAAGCAACAAGGAAATCACAATTTTATATATCACAATTGGTTCAGGGTCAGAAATAAAATAATTTCTATCTAGAAATATATATGTGATATATAATTTAATCATGCCACCACAATGCACAAAGATAGGTTTCAAAGAAGGTTGAGAAATGTATTGGTGATCCCAACATTAGGAGGAGAAAATGGGCAGTTGAAAAAGTGATACGTGGAATGAATTATCATGAATACATCTTGATTCTCGTACAAGAAAATGTATACTTGAAGTTCAAGTGATAATTCATTTGCAAAATATTGTCAGACGCATTTGCTGACCCAGCTAAATGTTATATTTTAGCTACTAATGCTTCAAATAGAATAACTTCCATGATGAACAAAGTTTATGGTTCGCAGGAAGCGTAATAGACAAATCGGTCCTAAAAACAAAAATTCTTGAAGAAGGAGTGGAGCAAATGATCAAGATGGTCATAATAAGGAGGTAAGTGCTCTAGAAGAGAACCACGACATAACACTTTATAAGGTATCACGGAAGAGGCTCATGTACCTGAAAATAATGAGATCTCGATAAGTTATGTCTTTATTCTGTGATAATGAAATCGATGTAAAATAATCATCGATGATATTGTTGATATAATATAGCGCTCAATTTTTTTAATATTGGCGAGGATTTTAAGCTCAAATTTGTCATGGATTTGGACAGATAAATGATTGGTCAATGAAAATATGCAATCAAAATTGACATCACTTGGAAAACGTGAAGTTTTTGGCTGATAGTTCCAACATCTGAAAGTATAAGCCAGTTGGGGTGGCACAAGATTTTACTTAAATGTCCTAGCATTGACTATATGGAAACATATTCCCTAGTGGTGGATACAACTGCTTTCAGATTTTAGTCTGGCAATACCTGATAAATTTGATATGCGTATATAAAAATTATTGAAGGATTTAAACTGTTTTGAAGCATATTAAGGTTTCCAAGAAATTCATTAAATAAAGTTTCAGCAAATCCTTATATGAATTATAGCAATCATGGGTACATGATTTATTTTTGTGTTAATTATAATTGGTGCACTATGTATCTTGCTAGAACTATGAGTACAATAATATGCTAGTGAGATATAGTTTAATTCCTATATAAATATATTGGAATATAGGATTATATTGCAAAAGAAGTCCTTGATATATATTTGTTTATTCTAACAAACATTATCAAGGTTATGTTGGTTATACAAATACAGGGCATGGTTTGTTGTTATTTGGCTGTGAGGGTATTGTTATATTATGATAATCAACAAGATTTCGATTACTTTGAAGATGATATTGCAAGTATAGCTCAATTGAAAGAAGGACTTTTGAAGGAGACAAAATAAAATTATTTCACTAAAGTTCTATTTCAGACATGATTGATGTTCAACAAATTTGTTCAAGTGATAATTTGGAAAACTTCTTCACAAGGCATTGGCAACCTCAGCAGTTGAGAAGTTATACTATATTGGAATACATCATCTCTGAAATACCAAGTGATAGATTTGTCAGGGGGAGTATAGCATGCGCTGTACTCTTTTTTCCTTAGCCAAGATTTTATCTCACTAGGTATTTACGATCGGGAATCCCACTATCGGGACCATGATGACGCCTAACGTGGTACTTTCTAGGCAAGCTAATATTAGAGTTTTATTAACCTTTTTCCTTTATATTTCATAGATTAAAATTAACAAACTAAATCAAGTATAAGTAAATGCATAAGTACGTAAATAACCTTTTGTCTATGTACTATTAGCAATACTATAGCTATTACTACTACCTAAAATCTAGTGTGACAATCCACGAACATACTATATTTTTCTACAAATATCGTTCTGAAAGAAATTACATCTATTTTAGAAATAAGTAAAATAGTAAAATGGGGTTGTAGTAGAGGACGCCAGGGCCTGCGGACGCCAACATGACTACCTTGGATCTCTTAACTGAAATATCTGCAACCGACCTCTCGATCAGCCACAACCAGCTCTGAAATCTGTACAGAAAGTGCAGAGTGTAGTATTAGTACAACCGACCCCATGTACTGGTACGTGCCGAGCCTAACCTTGATGAGGTAGTGACGAGGTTACAACAGGGCAGTTATAATATAACTTGCATACATTGCATAATAAAATAGAAAGAAGAACATAACAAAGATAATACTAACTTGAAAGGAAAGAATACAGAACTCCGATATCTCATCAATACCCAGCTATAACCAATCCTTAAGTGAAAATCCAAACTACAAAATAACTTGCATAGTAGAAGAGAGATACATAAACACATAAACTTATGCGGTGCACACCCCGATCGCACCATATAATCAATATCAATATGGATATTTACCCTTATTATTCCATATTAATCCACCCTTATTCCTCTTGTTGCTGCGTGCAATCCATTCCTACCGTACAATAGTAATTCACCCTTATTTATCTTCAATATACCATCCTTATTACTCCAGTTGCAGCCTGCAAACCAATCCCACCATATATTAGCATTTTCACATGTATTCCTCCTCAATATATAACCCTTATTACTCTTGTTGCGACGTGCAACCCGACACCATCATGTCGGTACCAAACACATAATAAGAACAAGAATTTTACAATTTAGCTCAAAACCCTCTATAATATTTAATCCTCAAACCAAAGCAAATAGAAAGCTATGCAATTATAAAACTTTATTCAATTAATACTACACAGCAAGACCAATCAAAATATTCTATAAAATACCAATAAACCAGCTTAAACTAATAGCATGATACAATGAAATTGCGGGATAGCTAATACCTTCAATAATGAAAAACAATGTCTACCAAGTAATAATTAAACATGAAAATGCCAATAAGCATGTAAAAGTTAATATAGGAAAAAAAATATTAAGAACGGAGAATGGAACATGCTTAGATAATTTGGCGGCGCATAGGTACTTGTCACCTCACCTATGCACCACTCGCATGAATTTTCACATAGCAAATTAAGGCGGGGATCCCTAATCCCTCAAATCAAAGTTAGGCACAACACATACCTCGATCCACAGGCCATTCACTGCTCAATTACCGTTTTTCCTCTAGTTTCCACCTTATAAACACTCGTACCTAGTCATAATTAACTTAATAACATCAATTATTACTAATGAAATCAATTTCAATACATAGTTATAAGTTTCCCAACATTTACTCCAAAAGTCAAAAATCAACCCCGGGACCCCTTGGTAAAAATTTGAGGTTCGGACAAAAAATTATTCACCCATAACCTCGAGCCTGAATATGTAATTAGTTCCAAAATCCAATCCCAAATCGAGGTATAAATCTCCAATTTTTAAAAACCCACAATTCTTCCAAAGATCCCAAATTCTACCATTAAAGAACAAAACTTAGGACTAAAAATCTAATGGGTGATGATGGAAATTGAAGAAAATGAGTTAAAAAAACACAAACATATGATTTGGTGTTGAATTTCCTCTTTAAAGATCGCCCTAGGTCGAGTTTTAGTGAAAGCGAATGAAATTTTGAAGAAATCCCGTGTTGGACAGGCCCTCTTTGCATTCACAAGAGGTGTGTCGCGATCGCGAAGCTATGTCCCCACTGGCCTACGCGTTCGCGAAGGCATACTCCCCCACCAAGTGCCGCGTTCGCGATGAGTTATTTTTCCCACCCCCAGGTCCCACGCTTCGTGTTCGCGATTTCCTGGTCAGGCTCGCGGAGGGTAAGACCCCCCGATGTTCCATGTTTATGACCCAGTCTATACATTTGGATAAAGTAAAAATACTCGCGCCCATCTCACCCTTTGCGTTTGCAAGAGAAGCTTCACGAACGCGAAGAAGGAAACCAGCACGTTCAGTGTGCTACAAAATATCAAATTCTTCTAAGTCTAAATTTAACATCCCGAAACCTATCCCAAACTCACCCGCGCCCTTGGGGCTCCAGCCCAATCATGCACACAAGTCTTAAAATATCATACAAACTTGCTCGCGTGATCACATCGCCAAAATAACACCTAGAACTACGAATTTAGCACCAGAATGTATGAAATTTTCAAGAAAGTTTTAAAACTTCTATTTTCTCAACCGAAGGTCCGAATCACATCAAATCAGTTCTATTTCTCACCAAATTTTACATATAAGGTATAAATATCATAACGGACATGTATCGAGCTTTGGAACTAAAATACGGATCTGATACCAACAAAATCAAATATTAACCAAATTCTTAAAACCATTATAATTTCAATTTTTAAATTTTAATAAAAATATTCATATCCTGAGCTAGGGATCCTTGGAATTTGATTCTGAGCATATGCTCATGTCCCATATTTTACTACGAACCCACCGGGACCATCAAAATACAGTTCCGGTCCATTTACTCAAAACGTTGATCGAAGTCAAATGAAATCAACTTTTAAGCCAATAATTATCATTTCATCAATTTTCCACATAAAAACTTTCCGAAAACATGCCCGGACTGTGCAGTAAATCGAAGATGAACAAAATGAGATTTTGAAGGCCTTAAAATATGGAATCGAGCTCTAGAACATAAGATAACTGCAATGTTATATGCAAAATTATTGTCAACAACAATATTATTCTGGTTCCACCTTTTTCCGTGAAGACGTGACTTATTGAGATCTGTTCATTTTCATCATTTTCAAGTCCTAGAACCTCCTGTGAGGTCTTATCACTTATTATGTCTTTATGCTCCTCTTGAGCAATTGTCTCTATGTTATGATCAACTTGATCATTTGCTCCTTTTCTTTTTCGAGGATTCTTATCCTTGAAACTTATTGATCTACCTCATTTAAGATGTGGCCTAGACTCGTTTGCATTATCATACTGTCCAGCTGGGACATCAACTCGAATTGGAGCATTTATAACTGGAATATGCTATTTAGTAGCCCATGGAAGGTTAGTAAATGCATCTGGCAATTGATTTGCAATATTTTGCATATAATGATCTTTTGAACTTTTTGTTCACGTTGATTTGTATGAATATCCAAATGAGATAGAGAGAATACGTTCCAATTTATCTCTTTTTTCAGCTTTTTATTTTCTCCCCCTAATATTGGAAAAATCAATTCACCAAAATGACAGTCAGCAAATTTGATGTAAACAAATCTCCTGTCATAGGTTATAGACATTTAATATTAGAAAGAGATTCATAGCCAGCATATACTCCCAATATTCTTTGGGGACCCATCTTTGTGCATTGTAATGGAGCAATTGGAACATATACCGCACATTCAAAAATTCTTAGATGGGAAATATTTGGCTCCTGACCAAAAACCAACTGTAATAGGGAGGCTTCATGATAACTGGTTCGCCTTATGCATACAAGTGTTGCTGTATGCAAAATAGCATGTCCCATGACTGAAAGGGGAAGTTTTCTCCTCATTAGCAATGGTCTTGCTATTATTGAAGGCATTTAATCAGTGATTCTGCTAGACTATTTTGTGTATGAACATGAGCAATCAGATGCTCAAATTTTATTCTAGTGGCCATACAATAATCAGTAAAGGCATGAGATGTAAATTCACCAGCATTATCAAGACAAATTATCTTAATTGCATAATCTGAGAATTATGTTCTTAACCTTATTAGGTCGGCCAACAATCTCACAAATGCCATATTACGAGTTGATAATAAGCTCACATGTGACCATCTTGTAGATGCATCCATCAAGATCATAAAATACTTGAATGTTCCACATAGAGGGTGTATAGTCCCATATATATCACCATGTATACGTTCCAGAAATGCAGGGGATTCAATCCCAACATTAGTTGCTGATGGTTTAATAACTAATTTTCCTTAAGAACAAGCAGCACAAGAGAATTCCTTAAATTGAGGAATCTCCTTGTTCTTCAATGTGTGCCATTTGAATTCTCTATTATTATGCGCATCATGTTAGAACCGAGATGGACCAATCGGTCATGCCAAATTATAAAATCATTAGATGTAGTAAACCGTTTGTTGACTATGGCATGTGATTCAACCACATCAATGTTTGTGTGGTACAACCCAGAAGAAATTACGGATAATGTTTCGTGCACATATTTTTCCCACTTTTATTGTAGTAATATAAAAGTATTCAACCTTTCCTTCATTTGATGTCTCGACATGGTAGCCATTTTGGCGAATAGCTTTGAAACTCAACAAGTTTCTTTGAGACTTACTACAATATAATGCATTATCAATAGTTCATATCATTCTTCCATGTAGTAATAAAGTTGCTCTTCCAGAACCCTCACTTAACTTTCTACTACCAGATATTGTATTAACATAGGCCTTTTTCATAATCAAATAAGAGAAAATGTTCTTTTCTCTTAATATTGTGTGAGTTGTAGCACTATCCAAAAGACATAAATCTTCATTACTCATCTTGGATCCAACTGAATACCGAGGAATATTATTTTCTTCATAAAAACAATAAAAGTACACCATGAGAAATACGGAAAAACAAACAACATTAACAACAACATAGGACAACTTAAGTACTACTGGAAAATAAAAATAACTTTAGAACGATACCAAAAAAATCATGAAAATAAAAATAACAATATAATTACATTCCCTAGTAAAATAATCAAATTTTGGTTTTGGTCTGCAAAGCATTCTTCATCTTCCAAATGAGTAAGATCATCGAGACCTTGAAAATCATCATCATTCAAAGCAAGATTTGCCTCGGCATTATCATCATTTTTGTTTAAAGGCCCTTCCTATAAATCATTTTTAAAGGTCAAGTGAGACTCCACCAGGACATTAGCAGAAGACGCTTCAACAATATTTGCTTTTCTTTTGATGGAGTTTTGATAAAGCCTGAAAAAATGCTCAGGTGCACGACATTCAATTTTCCAATGACCTTTCCTGCCACAGCTGTGGCAGTTATCGCTTTTGCCTCATGAAGAATTGTTTTAAGAACCCAATATTGTTCTCTCGTTTGCCATGACCACCACGATGACGACTATTATATCGTCTCTTACCATTTTCATGCCCACATATATTCATATGAACAGGATTATTATTTTTTCTTTTTTCAGACTTATCACGTCTAGCTTCCATATTCACTTCAAGAAGCAGAGCTGACCCTGTGGGACAGACTTCATAATTTTTTAGCAAAAGGGTATTATGTTTCTCAAACACCAGAAGGCATGAGATCAATTCAAAATACTTTTTAAAACCCATTTCATGGTATTACTATATTTGAGGTATGGAAAGTCGTAAGAGTCTTTTCCAACAAATCCTCGTCATTCATAACATCCACACATAATTTCAACTAGGAAGTTAATTGAAACATAATAGAGTTATATTCACTTGAAGTCTTAAAATCTTACAACCGTAAGTGCATCCACTCATATCGAGACCTTGGCAATACTGTAGCATTAAGGTAATCATACCTTTCCTTCAGGCCGGTCCACAATTCAAGTGGATCTTTCATTGTCAAATATTCAACCTTCAAACCTTCATATAAATGATAACGCAGGAAAATCATGGCTTTCGCTTTGTCCTGGCTTGATGCTTCATTACCCTGAATAATTGTGTGACCACGACCTTTAGTGGCTAAGTGAATCTCAGCATCGAGAACCCATGATAGGTAATTCTTTCTAGAAATATCAAGTGCCACAGAATCAAGCTTTGACAAATTCATGTAACGACCCGGAGTTTCCACCGTCGGGAGTCGTGATGGCGCCTACTTGTGGAATCTAGGCAATCTATAAACCTTAGAAGCTATTAACCCTTTTCGTATTAGTTCACTTTTATCCAATTATATTAGAAATGAATAAGCATTTAAAGAACAACATAAAATAAATTTTGCGGAAGTCTTAGATGAATATAAAAAAATGTCTAAAAAATCAATATAAATCTCTACCCAGCACTTGGTGTCATAACATCCACTGGCTACTAAAAGTGTTAAATTCAACCGCTTGAAAGAAATAAAATATTGTTTGTCTTGAATACACGAGATAACAGAATGAAACATAAGATAGAGGAGACGCCGGGCCTGCTGACGCTTGCAAGGCTACCTCGGAGTCTCGATGGAGCGAAGGCTAGCTCTCGAACTAATGCTGCTGCCCAAACTCTTCTCTAGTATATGTACATGGGTGAAGAGTGTAGCATCAGCACAACCGACCGCATGTGCTGGTAAGTATCTGGCCTAACCCCGGTGAGGTAGTAACGATGCTAGGACAAGACTCCAGATAAACCTGTATAATTATATAATATATGGCTTAAAAGTAAACAAGTAATAAACACTTGAAGCTGGGGAAGGGGAACATGTTGAGGGAGTGGCAGATAAACAAAATATAAAGAACACTTAGGAAAATTGTAATTTAACTTCTAACACGGATAAAGAAAAGTAAAGACTACTTACACTTTCACTTTCAATCTTGTTACATGAGTGCAACCCGATCCCATTTCTCATATCTCGTGGTAGGTGTACCATCCGCTCCCATTTCATTATATCTTATGGTAGGCGTACCACCCGATCCCATTTCATCATATCTCGTGGTAGGTGTACCACCCGCTTCCATTTTATTACATCTCGTGGTACGCGTACCACCTGCTCCCATTTCATTACATCTCGTGGTAGGCGTACCAGCCGCTCCCATTTAATTGCATCTCGTGGTAGGCATATCACCCGCTCCCATTTCATTACTTCTCGTGGTAGGCGTACCACACGCTCCCATTTCATCATATCTCGTGGTAGGTGTACCACCCGATCCCATTTCATCATATCTCGTGGTAGGTGTACCACCCTATTCCATTTCATCATATCTCGTGGTAGGCGTACCACCCCCTCCCATTTTAGTACATCTCGTGGTAGGCGTACCATGCTCTCCCATTTTATTACATCTCGTGGTAGACGTACCACCTGCTCCCATTTTGTTATATCTCATGGTAGGCGTACCACCTGCTCCCATTTCGTTACATCTCGTTGTAGGCGAACCACCCGCTCCTATTTCATTATATCTCGTGGTACTTGTACCACCCACTCCTATTTTATTACATATCGTGGTAGGCGTACCACCCGCTCCTATTTCATTACATCTCGTGGTAGGCGTACCACCGATCCTATTTCACATCTCCCGTGGTAGACGTACAACCCGATCCCGTTTCATGTTATCACATAATCACAAGAAATCCCGGCAAGAGAACAAGTAATATAATAACTTCCCGGCAAGGGAACAACAATATAGAAACAATCATCCTGGCAAGGGAGAATTAGCTATAACCAACCTTAACTCAGTTTGATTAATGAAGATGCTCAATCATAAATAGGATCTACGAGGATAAACAAATCTTTGCTCGATATGGTAGATCATTAGTTAAGGCATACATGATGTCATTTAAGAATACAATAACGTTCAATTTAAGACTTACGGTCATGCTTGACACTAATGTATAGTACTCGTCACCATGCCTATACGTCGTACTCAACAAGGAGAAAATAGCACATATGACTGAACTCCTAATCAATCAAGCTAAGGTTAGACCGAGCACTTACCTCAATGCCTTGAACACCACTCATTCCTCAATTATAGCTTTACCCATTTACTTGATTACATCAATAAACGCTAAATGAACCAACCCCAATGCATGAAAATGAGTTTTCTAAAGTTCTACCCAAAAAGTTAAAAATCGCCCCCAGGCCCACGTTGTCAAAACCCGAGGTTCAAACCAAAACCCAGCGACCCATTTCCCATGAACTCAAATATGCAATTTGTTTTGAAATCGGACCTCAAATTGAGGTCCAAATCCCCAATTTTTGAAAAAACCTAAGTTCTATCAAAGACACTCAATTCCCCCATGAATATCTTTGATTTTAAGTTGAAATCATGTTAAAAGATGCTAATGATTAAAGAAAACCAGTTAAAAACGACTTACAATTGATTTCGAGAAGAAAGGTTGCTTGTAAAATCACCTCTTAGTTTTTAGGATTTTGAAAGATGAAAAATAACTGAAATTATCGTCTATTTATGCCCTTGGCAGACTCCCTGTGTGGACCACACTAAATGGACCGCGGCTGCACAGGCTCAACTGAAGACCTGCGGTTCAGCATCCACCCCGGACCGCACAAAGGCGACCGTGGCCGCGCTGACCTCTCCATGGTCGTATGCGATTTATCATGGACGGCACAAGTAGGTTTAGAGGCCTGCAACTTCCTGAACCTGCAACATCTGATTTCTAAGCCTAAGACATCCCGGAACCTACCTTAAACTCATTCGAGCGCTCGAAACTCCAATCCAAATATACATCCAACTTCAAAAACATTCTTTGAATATATTCGTGTAATCAAATCACCATAATAACATCTCAAACATCGAATTAAACCTCAAGACCACTGAAATTTCTCAAAACTTCTATAAACATCAAATTTTCCAATTAAGGTCCGGATCACGTCAAACAACGTCCGTTTTAACAAAATTTCACAGGAATGACATAAGTCACATATAAAGCCTGTATCGGGCTCCGGAACCAAAATACGGGTCCGATACTTTTGTTTCCTTATCAGTTTTCATTTCAAATTATCTTAAATAATTTCATAAAACAATTTCACTTAAAAATTTAGTTCTCGGGCTTGGGACCTCGGAATTCGATTCCGGACATACACCCAAGTCCCATATTTTCCTACGGACCCTCCGGATCGTCGAATTACTGGTCCAGGTTCTTTTACCCAAAATGTTGACTGAAGTCAAATTTATTTTTTAATATCAAAACTTAGCATTTTTCATAGAATTTCTTATTTAAACTTTCCGGCTATGCACCGAGACTGCCCATGCAAATCCATGTGACTCTAAATGAGATTTCAAGGCCTAAAAAGTACAGAATTTGATAAGCAAACAAGTGATGACCCTTTAGGTTGTCACATCCTCCACCTCTAAAACAACCATTCGTCCTCGAACGGACAGAAGAAGGAAGTACCTGAGTCGGAAAAAAGATGGGGATAATAGCTTCGCATATCGGACTCGAACTCCCAAGCAGATACCTCAGGAGGCTGACCTCTCCACTGAACATGAACAGAAGGAAAACTCTTGGATGTCAACTGATGAACCTGCACGTCTAGAATAGTCATCGGCTCCTCCTCGTAAGACAAGTCCTTGTCCAACTGGACATCGCTGAAATATAACACGTGAGATGGATTGCCGTGATATTTCCGAAGCATGGACACATGAAACACTAGATGCACGACTGATAATCTCGGCGGAAATGCAACTCTATAAGACATCTTTCCCTCTCGATCAAGAATCTCAAATAGACCAATAAACCTAGGGATAAGCTTTCCCTTCTTCCCAAATCTCATCACGCGCTTCATAAGCGACACTCGAAGCAATACCCTCTCACCAACCATAAAAGTCACATCTCGAACCTTGCGGTTTGCATAGTTTTTTTGCCTGGACTGAGCTGTACGGAGCCTATCCTGAATGATCTTGACCTTGTCCAAGGCCTCTTGAACCAGATCCGTACCCAACAACCGAGCCTCTCCTGGCTAAAACCATCCAACCAGAGATCGATACTGCCTACCAAATAAAGCCTCATAAGGAGCCATCTGGATGCTCGACTAGTAGCTGTTGTTGTAGGCAACTCTGCTAAAGGAAAAAACTGATCCCACGAACATCCAAAGTCGATGACACAAGCTCGGAGCATATCCTCCAAAATATGAATGGTCCGTTCAGACTGACCGTTCGTCTTTGGATGAAATGTTGTGCTCAACTCAACTCGTGTGCCCAACTCTCTCTGAACTGCTCTCCAGAAGCGTGAGGTAAACTGCGTAGCCGAGTCCGAAATAATAGATACGGGAACACCATGAAGGCGAACAATCTTTCGAATATAGATCTCAGCTAACCTCTCTGATGAATTGGAGATTGCCACAAGAATGAAATGTGTTGACTTGGTCAGCCTATCAACAATGACCCAAACTGCATCGAACTTCTTCCGAGTCTGCGAAAGGCTAGTAACAAAGTCCATAATGATTCGCTCCCACTTCCACTCAGGAAGCTCAATCCTCTAGATCAATCCAACAGGCCTTTGATGCTCAAACTTAACTTTGTTGACAATTTAAACATCGAGCCACATAAGCAACGATATCCTTCTTCATTCTGCACCACCAATAATGCTGCCGCAAGTCCTGATACATCTTCGCGGAGCCCCGATGAATAGAATACCGGGAACTATGGGCATCCTCTAAAATCAACTCTAGAAGCCTACCCACATTAGGCACACAAACTCGACCCTGCAATCTCAAAACTCCATCATCACCTAAGGTAACCTTCTTGGCACCTCCACGCTGCACCGTGTCTCTAAGGACACACAAATGGAGATCATCAAACTGCTGATCACGGATACGCTCCAACAAAGAAGAACGAGCGACCGTGCAAGCCAATACTCGACTAGGCTCAGAAATATCCAGCCTTACAAACCGATTGGACAAAGCCTGAATATCCAAGACAAGCGGCCTCTTGCCGATCAGAATATAAGAAAGGCTGCCTATACTAGCTGACTTCATACTCAATGCATCGGCCACCACATGGGCCTTACCCGGATGATACAAAATGGTGATATCATTGTCCTTCAACAACTCCAACCACCTCCTCTGCCTCAAATTCAACTCCTTTTACTTGAACAAGTACTGAAGACTCTTGTGGTCACTGAACACCTCACATGCCAGGCCATACAGATAGTTCCTCCAAATCTTCAACGCATGGACAATGGCTGTCAACTCTAAGTCATGAACTGGATAGTTCTTCTCATGAATCTTCAATTGCCGTGAAGTATAGGCAATGACCTTCCCATCCTGCATCAACACCGCACCAAGCCCAATACAAAAAGCATCATAATAAATTGTATACGGCCCTGCATGTGTAGGCAAAACTAATACTGGTGCCGTAGTCAGAGCTATCTTGAGCCTCTGAAAGCTCGCCTTACACTCGTCCGACCATCTAAACTGGGCATCCTTCTGGGTCAACCTAGTCATCGAGGCTGCGATATATGTGAACCCCTCCACGAACTGACGTAGTAGCCTACCAATCCTAAGAAACTCCGAATCTTTGTAGCTGATGCTGGTCTTGGCCAGTTCTTGACTACCTCAATCTTCTTCGAATCAACCTGAATACCCTCTGCTGATATAACATGACCTAGAAATGCAATTGAACTCAACTAGAACTCACACTTCAAAAATTTAGCATATAGCTGACTATCCCTCAAAGTTTGAAGAACCACCCAAAGATGTTGCTTGTGCTCCTCCCGGATGCAGGAATATATCAAAATATCATCAATAAAGACTATCACGAACGTGTCCAGATAAGGTTGAACACTCGGTTCATCAAATCCATAAAAGTTGTTGGGGCGTTTATCACCCGAAGGATATAACCAAGAACTCAAAATGCCCGTACCGAGTGTGGAATGCTGTCTTAGGGACATCAGATGCCATAATCCTCAACTGATGGTAGCCAGATCTCAAGTCAATCTTTGAAAATACCTTGGCACCCTAAAGCTGATCGGATACATCATCAATCCTCGGAAGTGGATACTTATTCTTGTTCAACTGCCGGTAATCAATGCACATTTTCACCGAACCATTCTTCTTCTTAATGAACAACACTGGCGCACCCAAGGAGATACACTAGGTCTAATGAAACGCTTCTCAAGTAAGTCCTGCAACTGTTCCTTTAACCCTTTCAACTCAGGTGGGGCCATACAATATGGTGGAATAGAAATGGGCTGGGTGCCCGGAACCACATTAATGCAAAAGTCGACATCCCTGTCGGGCAGCATACCCCGTAGGTCTGAACGAAAAACATCAGGGAACCCACGAGCAAAGGGCACATAATCAATTTAAGAGACCTCGACACTAGAGTCACAAACATTTGCTAAATATGCCAAACACCATTCTCTACCATACGCCGAGCCTTCACATAAGAGATAACACTACTGGTACAATGACCAGGAGTCCCTCTTCTCTAAACGATGCACACCCGGTAAAACTAAGGCCACAGTCTTGGCATGGGAATCCAAAATAGCGTGGTAAGGTGATAACCAGTCCATTCCCAATATAACATTGAAGTCAACCATGTATAAAAGCAACAAATCTATGCGAGTCTCGAGACCCCCAATCACCACAATACATGAACGACGGACTCTATCAACCATGATAAAATCACCAACTGGATATAGACACATAAATAGGAACACTTAATGAATCACTAGGCATGACAAGGTACGGTGCAAAATAAGATAACACGTACGAATAGGTAGAGCATGGATCAAATAACACTAAAGCATCTCTATGAAAAACCAGAATAGTACCTGTAATGACTACATCTGAAGCCTCAGTCTCGGGCCTGGCTGGAAGGGCATAACATCGAGGCTGGACCCCACCACTCTAATATACCTCTCTGAGACAACCTTTTGTTGGCTGGCCTCCACCTCTAGCGGCTTGAGCTCCACCTCTAGGACCTCTACCTCCACCTCTAGCACCTCTATCCCTACCTCTAGCTGGCTGCGCGAGCTGTGGGACATCCGTTGCCTGTACCATAGAAGGAGAACCCTGTTGTGGAGAACTGCTCGAAGCCCGAGGGTAATACCTAATAATGTGCCTCGGGTCACCACAAGTAAAACAAGCCCTAGGCTGACGGCCCTGGAAATTTTGAAGCGGTGGTGCACTGATAGGTGTTGGCGGTGCAGTGAAAGACTGTTGGTCGGGATACTGCATCTGAGGGCCACGACTACCTAAAGCATTGTGAGAAACCTGAAGAGCTGACTGAAAGGGTCGATGAGGATAACCTCTACCATGTGAATCTCTACCTCCATACGAGGTACCACTAAATCTTCCTGAATGATGGGGCCTCTTGTTCGAACCATGACCACCTCCCTGTGATAGATGCATCTCTACTCTCGGGGCCACATTGGCCGCCTCCTGAAAAGTGATCTCACTCCCGGCCTCTCTAGCCATCTGGAGATAAATCGGCTGAATGAGTCCAACAATAAACCGTATCGCTCTCTCATCGCAGTGGGAAGTATAACAAGAGCATGGCGAGCTAAGTCAATGAACCTGGTCTCATACTGGGTAACTGTCATGGATCCTTGCTACAGATGCTCGAACTGCCTCTAATAGGCCTCTCGCTGTGTAATAGGGAGAAGCTTCTCCAGAAATAGCTACGTGAATTGCCCCCAAGTCAAGGTTGGCGACCTGTTGGTCTAGCTAAGCAATAATCCCTCCACCAAGTCTTGAAGGATCTAGACAAGCGAAATGTAGCGAAATCAACCCCATTGGTCTCAACAATGGCTATGTTCCGAAGAACCTCATGGAAACTATCAAGATAATCTTGGGGATCCTCTGAAGAAACACCAGTGAAGGTAGTAGTGAAGAGCTTGGTGAACCTATCCAGCCTCCACAAAGCATCGGCAGACATCACCGCTCCATCACCGGTCTGAGCCACTACACCCGGCTGAACTGCTCCAACTGGCTATACCGCTGGAGTCTGAATCTGGGGAGCTACTTGCTCCAGGGTGCGAGTAGCAGGAGTCTAAGCCCCTCCTCCAACCTGAGAAGTGGCTGGTGCTACTGGAAGTAAACATGCTCGGGTGACACTCTTCATGAGGCCCACCAATAGGACTAAAGTGTCCTGAGGAACTAGGGTAGCAATAAACCCCTTTAGGACCTGAAATGGGTCCACCGGCACTGCTAGGGCCGGAACCTCCTCCTCAAAATCAACATGAGGCTCCGCCATTCTTGCTTTTGCTTGGGGCTAAGCTGTGCCCCTACCTCAACCTCTAGCACAGCCTCAGCCTCGTCCTCTACCCTTAGTAGAAGTTGCTGATGGGGGCGCGGGCTGCTGAGAGGTAGATGAAGAAGCGCGTGTTCTCGCCATCTGCGAAAGAATAGAATAGAAATCCAGTTAGCATTTAGGAACTGATCCGTACAACAGGAACGAGCAAGTGTGAAATTTTCCTAACTCTGTAGTCTTTGGGGAATAAATACAGACGTCTACGTACCGATCCCCCAGACTCTACCGAGCTTGTCCATGAGTTGTGATACCTATGCAACCTAGAGCTCTAATACCAACTTATCACAATCCGGAGTTCCCACCCTCGGGAGTCGTAATGACGCCTACTCATGGAAGCTAGGCAAGCCATAAACCTTGGAAGCTATTAACCCTTTTTGTTTTAGTTCACTTTTAACCAATTATATTCGCAATGAATAAGCATTTAAAGAATAACGGAAAATAAATTTAGCGGAAGTCTTAGATGAATATAGAAATAAATATCTAGAAAACCAATACAAATATCTACCCAACACCTGGTGTCACAACATCCATGAACTACTAAGAGTTCTAATACAACCGTATGAAAGAAATAAAATACTATTTGTCTCGAATACATGAGATAACAAATGAAACAAAAGATAGAGGAGACGCCGGGCCTACGGATGCCTGCACGGCTACCTCTGACACTCGATGGACCGAAGGCTAGCTCTTGAACTAATGTTGCTGCCCAAATGTTGCTCCGGTATCTGCACATGAGTGTAGAGTATAGCATCAGCACAACCGACCCCATGTGCTGGTAAGTGTCTGGCCTAACCCCAGCTAGGTAGTGACGAGGCTAGGACCAGACTCCAGATAAACATGTACAGTTATATAATATATGGAGGAAAAGTAAACAAGTAATAAGCACTTAAAGTTGGGGAAGGAGAACATGCTGCAGGGGTAGCAGATAAACAGAATATCAAGAACACTAAGGAAAACTGTAGTTTAACTTCTAACACGGATAAAGAAAAGTAAAGACAACTTTCACTTTCAGTTTCAATCTTGTTACAAGAGTGCAACCCGATCCCATTTCTCATATCTCGTGGTAGGTGTACCATCCGCTCCTATTTTATTATATCTTGTGGTAGGCGTACCACCCGATCCCATTTCATCATATCTCGTGGTAGGTGTACCACCCGATCCCATTTTATCATATCTCGTGGTAGGTGTACCACCCCGCTCCCATTTTATTACATCTCGTGGTAGGCGTACCACATGCTCCCATTTCATTACATCTCGTGGTAGGCATACCAGCTGCTCCCATTTAATTACATCTCGTGGTAGGCATATCACCCGCTCCCATTTCATTATATCTCGTGGTAAGCGTACCACCCGCTCCTATTCCATTACATCTCGTGGTAGCCGTACCACCCGATCTCATTTCATCATATCTCGTGGTAGGCGTACCACCCGCTCATATTTCATTACATCTCCTTGTAGGCGTATCACCCGCTCCTATTTAAATATATCTCGTGGTAGGCATACCACCCGGTCCCATTTTATTACATCTCGTGGTAGGCGTACTACCTGCTCCCATTTTATTACATCTCGTTGTAGGCGTACTACCCACTCCCATTTCATTACATCTCGTGGTAAGTGTACCACCCGTTTCCATTTTATTACATCTCGTGGTAGGCGTACCACCTGATCCCATTTCATCATATCTCGTGGTAGGCGTACCACCCGATCCTATTTCATGTTATCACATAATCACAAGAAATACCAGCAAAGGAACAAGTAATATAATAACTTCCCGGCAAGGGAACAACACTATAGAAATAATCATCCAGCAAGGGAGAATCAGCTATAACCAACCTTAACTCAGTTTGATTAATAAAGATGATCAATTATAAATAGGATCTATGAGGATAAACAAATCTTTGCTCGATATGGTAGATCGTTAGTTAAGGTATATGTGATGTCATTTAAGAATACAACAACTTTCAATTTAAGACTCACGGTCATGCTTGACACCAACGTCTAAATACTCGTCACCATGCCTATACGTCGTACTCAACAAGGAGCAAATAGCACATATGACTCAAATCCTGATCCCTCAAGCTAAGGTGAGACCGAACACTTACCTCAATGCCTTAAACACCATTCAAGCCTCAATTATAGCTTTACCCCTTGATTTCACCACCATTTCGTATCTATCCATAATTTACTTGATTACATCAATAAACGCTAAATGAACCAACCCCAATGCATGAAAATGAGTTTTTCAAAGTTTTACCCTAAAAGTTAAAAATCGCCCCCGGGCAACACGTGGTCAAAACTCGAGGTTAAAACCCGATTACCCATTTCCCCATGAACTCAAATATGCAATTTGTTTTGAAACCAGACCTCAAATTGAGGTCCAAATCCCTAATTTTTGGAAAAAAACCTAAGTTCTACACAAAACACCCAATTTCCTCAAGAAAATCTTTGATTTTAAGTTGAAATCATGTTAAAAGATGCTAGTGATTAAAGAAAACTAGTTAAAAATAACTTACAATTGATTTGGAGAAGAAAGGTGCTTGAAAAATTGCCTCTTATGTTGTTAAGGTTTTTTTTTAAAAAAAACTAAAATTCTCGTCTGTTTATGCCCTTAGCAGACTCCATGTGTGGATCGCACTAAATGGACCACGACCGCACAGGCGCAACTGAAGTCCCGCGGTTCAGCACCCACGCGGACCGCACAAAGGCGACCGCGATCGCGATGGCTCTACCACGGACCGCACAAAGGTGACCGCTGTCGCGCTGCCTCTATCGCGGACCGCTCAAAGGCGACCGCGGACACACTGTCCCCTCCGCGGTCACACACAATTTCTCACGGACCGCACAAGTGGGTTCAGAGGCATGCAACTTCCTGAACCTACAACATCTGATTTCTAAGCCTAAGGCACTCCGGAACCTACCCGGAACTCACTTTAGCCGTCGAAACTCCAATCTAAATTTACATCCAACTTCAAAAATATTCTACAAACATATTCGTTTAATCAAATCACCATAATAACATCACAAACACGAATTAAACCTCAAGATCACTAAAATTTCTCAAAACGTCTTTAAACATCAAATTTTCCAATTAACGTTCGGATCACGTCCAACGACGTCCATTTTTAACCAAATTTCACAGGAATGAGTCAAGTCATATATATGGCTTGTACCGGGAATTGAAATTAAAATACAAGCCTGATACTATCATTTTCTAATTAGTTTTTATTTCAAATTCCCTTAAATAATTTCACTTAAAAATTTATTTCTCAGGCTTGGGACCTTGAAATTTGATTCTCAGCATATGCCCAAGTCCCATATTTTCCTACGGACCTTACGGGACCGTCGAATCACCGGTCCGGGTACGTTTACCTAAAATGTTCACCGAAGTCAAATTTATTCATTTTAACATCAAAACTTAGCATTTTACATAGAATTTTACATTTAAACTTTCTCGATACGCACCCTGATGCGCATGCAAATCAAGGCGACTCTAAATGAGGTTTTCAAGGCTTCGAAAGTACATAATTTGATATGCAAACAAGTGATGACCCTTTGGGTCGTCACAATTTGACATAGTAAAAACTATCAAAGAAGATAAATAAGTAGAAATAATTAGGATAGTAGTGTAAAGAATCTTAAAAGTTGACATAATATCAAATTTGTGATCTATATACACTAAAGTGATAATTTCATAGAAAAGAATGCTATTTTTTCTTCTTCAAATTATTAGTATATATTTGATATTAACTAAAATAAAATGTCTTCTAACTATAAGACAATTTTAAATGTCGAACAACATAAAACAAGTATACTTCTCTCAATTAATTCTATTAACATGAAAACTAGCAACTTTCAGATGATAATCATGCAAATAACTTTAATAAAGAAATATAGAACTCTCTGTTTTTACATATATCTAGAGATGTGAGAAATTATAAAACTGCATATTAAAGACACTAATCATGAGTTTAAAATATACAACGAAGAAAATAAAATGACCAAATACACCTGAACAATGAAAAGAGCTTAATTTCGTGCTGATAACGTGTTAAGAAATATTGCTCAAATTAACAATATAAAACAAGAAGATAAGTAAAATAAGAGAAGAAGAGATAACTTTCTTATTTCATCAAGTATTAAAGTGTATCCCGTCTCACATTTCATGCCTCTATTTATGCTATTACGTACGAATGTTACAAAATGATTTTCTTAAACATGACAATAATAATTGATATCACAGGGAAAGATCGTGAGAAGAGGTTATGAAAATGTGAAAGTTATAATTACAATAGAGATAAGTAGTAGGGGGTTATTTGCATCACGTGTGAGTATAGTAAAAGTAGTGGACATCCATATTAGCTACAAGTTTTACCAACAATAATCTTGTTATGAGCGGATACAATATTCTCTAGATTAAATAAAAAAAATTCTCCACACTCCTTCATTACGTTCTCTATTAACGATTTTAACAAATTAAAGTGCCAAACTAATTTTAACTGGCTAATGACACCAATGAATTTGAGAAATTAAAATTTCATAGTGAATGAAAGCACTATTACATCCTTACTAACATAAACTACACTATAAATACACAAAATTAAACTCGGTAAATGAGAATATTTTGATGTTGAAAAAAAGAATAGTACTCCAATAATTATGGTCCAGCTCTAACACTGAGTAGTTAAAGCTGCTTCCACGTCCAGTCTAACTTCCCAAAAAGGCCTAGGGAAGAGAGTGTCGTGTGAGAAAATATTTATGCCAACTTTGTTCATGCATCAAGGCACGAAATGTGCACTTTAGTCATGATTCTATGATTTGTCCTTTTTTTAAGGCTAGCATGTGTTATTCTTGTAAGATTTATCACTTCTCTATTTTGTATTTTTGTTTTTATCTATCATTTAATCATTCACAAAGTTAGCATCGTTTGTCTCTATTTATCATTTAATCATAATAACATTAAGCATGGTCTGATACATAACAATTTCCAGTTAAGTCTCATTTTCCTTTTGCCTGATGCGAAAAGCTCCTATATAATTGCGCGCTTTATTTGGTTCCGGCACAAATCTTCCACTTTGGTCCCTAATTACTAATTAGTAGTTGTTACAAAACTTAGCTCAATGTAATAAACAAAAAGATAGACAACAAAGTAGAGAGAAATAGAGAAGATAATATATTTCTTCTATGTATCCAAGTGTATTACAAAATGATTTCTCATCCTCTATTTATAGTACTACATAGAGGTATACTAAAAGAATTCCATAAATAGGTCATTAAGCTTTTGAGATCATGGAGGAAGATCATGGGAGAGATCATGGAGGTGTGGGAGTTACAACCATAAGTATTGGAGTAGTGGGAGTTATGGAGATAATGGATAAAAGTAGTGGGTGTTATAGGAGTTATGGACATCCACCATAATTTAATATTTCATAACACTCCCCCTTGGATGTCCAAAGATAATGTGCCTCGTTAAAACCTTAACTAAAATAAAACCCAATGGGAAACAAAAAATTCTAGAAAAGGAAAAAGAGTACACATATCTAACAAAATGCATTTTTGTTGCCTCGTTAAAAACCTTGCAAGGAAAACCCAGTGGGACAAAACCTTGTAAGGGAAAAAGAGTGCAACGCGCATTAACTCCCCCTGAAAAGAGCATCAATTCACATCCTTGAGCCTTCGCATTCCAATCTTGTGTACCAGCTTCTTGAAGGTTGACGTTGGTAGAGATTTTGTGAACAAATCAGCCATATTATCACTTGAACGAATCTGTTGCACATTGATTTCACCATTCTTTTGAAGATCATGTGTGAAAAATAACTTTGGTGAAATATGCTTTGTTCTATCTCCTTTTATGAATCCTCCCTTCAATTGGGCTATGCATGCTGCATTGTCTTCATACAAAATCATAGGTAGTTTGTCACATTTCAAACCATATTTGTCTCGAATATGATGTATTATAGACCTCAACCACACACACTCTCGACTTGCTTCATGAATAGCGATTATCTCAGCATGATTAGATGAAGTAGCCACAATTGATTGCTTAGTCGATCGCCAAGATATGGCAGTGCCTCCACAGATAAACACATAACCTGTTTGAGATCGAGCCTTGTGTAGGTCAGATAAATATCCAGCATCAGCATAACCAACAAGATCAGGACTGCAATTATTGCTATAAAATAAGCCCATATCGGTAGTCCCTTTTAGATACCGCAATATATGTTTGATTCCATTCCAATGTCTCCTTGTGGGAGCAGAGCTATATCTTGCTAAGACATTAACTGAAAAAGTTATGTCAGGCCTTGTAGTATTTGCAAGATACATTAGTGCGCCAATTGCACTAAGATATGGTACTTCAGGACCAAGTAGCTCTTCATTCTTTTCTTGCGGTCGGAATGGATCCTTATTCATATCAAGTGATCGAACAACCATCGGAGTACTTAAAGGATATGCTCCATCCATGTAAAACCGTTTCAATACCTTTTCTATATAGGCAGATTGATGAACAAAAATACCGTTTGCCAAATATTCAATTTGCAAACCAAGACATAATTTTGTCTTTCCGAGATCTTTCATCTCGAATTCCTTCTTTAAATAATCAATTACCTTTTGGAGTTCTATGGGAGTTCCAATAAGGTTTATGTCATCGACATATACGGCAAGTACAATAAATTCCAATGTTGTTTTCTTTATAAAAACACATGGGCAAATGGCATCATTTATATAGCCTTCCTTTAATAAATACTCACTAAGACGATTATACCACATTCGTCCTGATTGCTTTAGACCATACAAAGATCTTTGCAATTTGATTGAAAACATTTTCCGGGACTTTGAATTATGAGTGTTTGGCATTTTGAATCCATCGGAAATTTTCATGTATATCTCATTATCAAGTGAGCCATAAAGATAGGCAGTAACCACATCCATTAAATGCATGTCAAGCTTTTCAAGGACAGCAAAACTAATGAGATAACGGAAAGTTATAGCATCCATTGCGGGTGAATATGTCTCTTCATAATCGACACCAGGCCTTTGAGAAAATCCTTGTGCAACAAGGCGTGCCTTATATCTTTGTACCTTGTTTTTCTCATTTCTCTTGCGTACAAAGACCCATCTATAGCCAACAGGCTTAACACCATTAGGTGTTTCAACTATAGGCCCAAAAACTTCACGTTTTGCAAGTGAATTCAATTCTGATTGGATTGCTTCTTGCCATTTTGGCCAATCAAGTCTTTGTCGACATTCTCCAACAGATTGAGGTTCAAGATCATCACTTTCTTGCATAATGCTAGATGCAACATTATATGCAAAGACATAATCCACCACTATATCCACTTGATTAAAATTTATCTCAATATCGATTGGATTTATTGATAGTTCCTTATTTTTCTGAGTCTCGGGCTCAATGGATTCTTCATGAATCTCAGAATTTATTAAATCGTGAATTTCCTCATGAGATTCTTTCGTAGTGTCATTTTGATCATTTGCTTTCCTTTTTCTAGGATTTCGATCTTTGGGACCTAATGGCCTGCCACGTTTTAGGCGTGCTTTCGACTCATTAGATATGACACTAAAAGATTGTCCAATAGGGACATCAATACAGATTGGAACATTCTCTGCGGGGATGTGAGATTTTGTTATCATTTTCAAGTCTGTGAATGCGTCAGACATTTGATTTGCTATTCTTTGCAAATAGATAATATTTTGCACCTCTTTTTCACAAATAGAGGTATGTGGATCAAGATGAGATAATGATGGATTTTTCCACAAAATTTCCCGTTTGGTTTCACCAACTTCTCCCCCTAATTTTGGGAAAAGTGTCTCATCGAATCGACAGTCTGCAAATTGTGCAGTGAACAAATCCCCTGTCAATGTTTCGAGGTAGCGAATAATGGAGGGCGATTCAAACCCAACAAATATTCCTAACCTTCTTTGCGGACCCATTTTGGTGCGGTATGGCGGTGCTACAGGCACATATACTGCGCATCCAAAAATTCTTAAATGGGATATATTAGGTTCATGACCCAAAACTAATTGCAACGGGGAATATTTGTGATAATTCGTCGGTCTGAGACGAACTAGCATTGCTGCATGCAAAATGGCGTGACCCCAAACCGAAGTGGGCAGCCTCGTTTTCATGAGTAATGGTCTTGCAATCAACTGTAGACGTTTAATTAAAGATTCTGCAAGACCATTTTGAGTGTGAACATGAGCTACAGGATGTTCCACTTTTATCCCAATTGATAAGTAATAATCATTAAATGCTTGGGATGAAAACTCAGCAGCATTATCTAGTCTAATAGACTTAATTGGATTATCAGGAAATTGTGCTCGTAATCGAATTATTTGTGCCATTAATTTTGCAAACGCAAGGTTGCGTGATGACAATAGGCACACATGAGACCATCTAGAGGATGCGTCTATTAAGACCATAAAATATCTAAAGGACCCGCTAGGTGGGTGAATAGGTCCACAAATATTCCCTTGTATACATTCCAAAAACGTAGGTGACTCGGTTCCAACCTTTGTTGGTGATGGTCTAATAATTAACTTGCCTTGATAACAAGAAGTGCAAGAAAATTCATTATGTAAAAGAATCTTTAAATTCTTTAATGGATGCCCATATGAGTTTTCTATAATCCGTCTCATCATAATTGATCCAGGATGTCCCAATCGATCATGCCAAAGTACAAAAGTATTGGAATCAGTAACCTTTTGGTTTACTGTGGAATGTGCCTCAATTGCACTAATTTTTGTCCAATACAGGCCACAAGATAAAGATGGGAACTTCTCAATAACCCTCTTTTGGCCAGAGGCATTCTTTGTAATGATGAGGTATTCAAGATTATTCTCATCTATTGTCTCAATATGATATCCATTTTGACGGATATCTTTAAAACTCAACAAGTTCCTCTTGGACTTGGAAGAGAACATTGCATTCTCTATGATAAATATTGTTCCTTTAGGCAGAGTTATAGTTGCTCTTCCGGAGCCTTCAATCAATTTACTACTACCAGAAATTGTAGTAACATCTGCCTTACACATACTTAAATGAGAGAAATATTTCTTCTCTTTGAATATCGTAAGTGTGGTAAATGAATCAATTAAACAAATATTTTTACAATTGGACGTTGATCCAAGTTTGCTTTGTGAGATAACCATATTTGCTTCCCATGGTTTGACATACAAAAGAAATATACGAAAATACTCTTGTATCCGTTGCTTAATAATTAAACAATATTTTCAAAATCTGCTGAGATTATTCGATTAACTAAATCGGATAGTTGACTAACATGCCTTGCGGAAAAGGTCCAGTTTAATAGAATATATTGATTAATCGATTATCTGTTATGTTAATCGATTAACTTACTGAAAAATCATTACAAATAAAGCATAAGATGAATGTGTAATCTAAAGTTATATATTTTAAAACCATAATACAGATTATTTGTCAAGTTGATAAAAACTCTTAAGGTACATATCGATATTTGATCATTGATTGAATTGTTTATTCATTAACTACTACGAATAAGTAAAAATAAAAATATCAAACTGCTCAATCTTCTTTAGCAATGGATCCATCACCGATCAAGTGATCTATTTTCCCTTCAGGGTGCTCAAAGAAGTCTGCCACATCCAAGTGGGTGATGTCAAAATTATTGTCAGAGACAAAATTGGTTTCAGGGCCTTTACTCTTTAGAGATGCTTGATAAAGCTCAACCAAATGTCTTGGTACACGGCAAATTTTTGCCCAGTGCCCTTTTCCACCGCAACGATAACATATAGTTTCTGAATTATTTGCTTTTGGATTCTCATAATTCCATTTCCGCTTTTGGTGGTTATATCTCTTTGGGGGGTGACTAACACCAGGAAAATTTCTTCCTTGCCCACGTCCACGGCCATGACCCCGACCACGACCATGATTAAAGCCATAGCCTTTTCCACGCTTAGCATAATGGGAATACACCTTATCTACTTCAGGCAATGGTGTAGACCCAGTGGGTCGATTTTCGTGATTTCTCATGAGCAGGTCATTGTTTCGCTCAGCCACAAGGAGAAGAGAAATCAGCTCAGAGTACTTTTTGAAACCTTTCTCTCTGTACTGTTGTTGCAGAACCATATTGGAGGCATGAAACGTTGTAAACGTTTTTTTCAAGCATATCATAATCAGTAATAGTATCTCCACAGAGTTTCAATTTAGAAGTAATTCTAAACATTGCAGAATTATATTCAAAAATAGACTTAAAGTCTTGGAGCCTCAGATGAGCCCAATCATATCGTGCTTGTGGCAGAGTGACCAACTTTAAGTTGTCATATCTCTCCTTTAAGCCATTCCACAAGATAAGTGGATCTTTGACTGTGAGATATTCAATTTTCAAACCTTCATCAAGGTGATGGCGCAAGAAAATCAAGGCCTTAGCACAGTCTTGGGTGGATGCATTATTTCTGTCTTTAATGGCGTCTCCAAGACCCATTGCATCCAAATGGATTTCAGCATCCAACACCCATGTCATGTAGTTCTTGCCCGAAATTTCAAGGGCAACAAATTTTCTTTTCATAATGTCAGACATAATTAAAACAAAATTAGGAGGAGAAAAAATACCTTAATTTTCTCAAAGAGATTCTTGAGATAGTAGAGCTTCGTGCTGATAATGTGTTACAAAACTTAGCTCAAAGTAATAAACAAAAAGATAGACAACAAAGTAGAGAGAAATAGAGAAGAAAATATATTTCTTCTATGTATCCAAGTGTATTACAAAATGATTTCTCATCTTCTATTTATAGTACTACATAGAGGTATACTAAAAGAATTTCATAAATATGTCATTAAGCTTTTGAGATCATGGAGGTGTGAGAGTTACAACCATAAGTATTGGAGTAATGGTAGTTATGGAGATAATGGATAAAAGTAGCGGGTGTTATAGGAGTTATGGACATACACCATAATTTAATATTTCATGGAATTTTAAAGAATAATTTCGTAAGAACTAAGAAGAAGAAAAGGAAATTTTCCGGTGCCGGGTCTTGAACCCGGGTCTATCGGATGAGAGCCGAGTATCCGAACCACCTAGAGTACGACCGAATTATTTTCAAATTTTAGTAATTTATTTTTATCAACGTCAAATGTACAAACAAAAGATGGACCAAAACCCTCATTCCCTGCTTTAACAATATAATTAGCTTGTTTCGTCTACTCCTATCCATTGGGGAACTCGAAATATACTTCAAATGCCTATAGCCTAAAGAATTAGCTGCCATAGAGTTCACTTTTTTTCATACTACAAGAACAAGAAGAACGCAGCAAAACGTTTAACTATCAGGTAGGATTTTCTAAGCTTACTTCTATGTTACCCATTTTCATTTCTTCTTTTTCTGTTTCAATTTGTTAAAATAGCTCCAATCAGTTAAAAGATTTGATCTTTAGCGAATTTTGGGTAGTGGGGTTTCATTTATGCTGTAAAACTATTGTACTTCTGGAATGTGCTTTAGTCATGCTGCTGGAAGAGCTTGCTATTCAATGAAAAGATGAAAAATTGGGTAACTGAAGTGAGCATACCAGGTAGCAACTGCTCGCTAGTCACAAGTCAGTAGGCATGATTCTTTGTCAATTGAGATTGAGAGAAATATAATTGAAGAAAAGAGAAAAAGGGATGAACAATCAGAATGTTGAGTTGACAAACCTGTGAGGCCCATTGTACTATTGGACCAAAGTGGACAAAACCTCACAAGCGTATAAGGATCATACTGCTACTTGTTTTTATATGGACTTGTAAAAAAGGAAAGCCAATAATGAATTGATTTGCTAACTGGACATACAAGAAGATAGTATCATGGGTTCAAATCCCATTTCTTCCATCATTGAAATGAAATGGGAGGGCAGATTTACGTGAGAGAAAGAACCTATTTGGCGGAGTCCTGCTTCCCACTTCCCAGAGGACAAGATAGCACTTTTTAGTGACTAGGAGCTAGAGCTCGTTGTGCCTTATTTTTCGTTGAGTGGTTCTTGAGCATGTTGGTGGATTAGGCAGGAGTTGAAGGAGCTACTCGAAAGCTTTATGAACAAGGGCAAAAAAATATTATCTACTCTATTTTCTTACTTTAGTAAAGGAATTTTCCCTTACTAGTAAAGTGGTAAGGTAGGATGCTATTTGATGAAGAAAACAAACTTTGAGAAAGTAGTTTAGGTAGCTCAGTTGAATATAGAAGGACTGAAAAGCCTTGTTAGTTGTTCGAATTCATCATTGCAAATACAGGTATACAACTCAAACCTACAGTCTGATAACAGGGAATAATGTTATTAAGTTGTCTTCTAATCTCAAACTTAATGGTGCATATGGTACTATTCTTGAAACAGAATTTCTTTTTCTTTTCCTTCTTAAATGTTATCTTTAGTAGATCAAGTTCTTAATCATTCTTTGATATCTAATGTCACAGCATGAAGCCATTGGAGTGGTAATCTAAATCGCTGTTCTACTTTCTCCAGCTCTCATGTGATTGATGCTTTCTGTAATGTCTTACCGCAGTTGGGTGCAGTGCTCTCAGATATTTAGCTGTTATAGTTAGTAGAATCTGCTGAATGGATCGTTGTATAATCAATGTATTAGGATCGCAAGTTGCCTTTTTGTTAACTACACATTTGGCTGCTTTTCCAATTTCTATCTTCTTCCCTTTTTTTTTCCTTCCTTCCATGTGCTTCTGGCAATACAGAATTTCACGCTAATGCTTCACTACATAATTATGTTCCAAGTGTCGGGCTTTCTTCTTCAGTATGCAACACATGGAAGTTATTCTTTCTCATTGTAGGATTTGATTCTTTGCCGAGAATCTGCTTCTAAGTTTTTAATTACATACATCACTCAGAATTGGATTTCTAAGGAAGATTTGTGTTAGTTGGGTCTTCTGATTTGTTCTTGCTCAAATTATATGCAGTTTCACAGTTTGTCAACAAATACCAAGGTGTGGTACAATGACCACATCAGGATTAGCTGCTAGTCCAATAAAATATTGTCTTCATTTACCTGTTCAATGTCCAAGATTGGCTGCGAAGATAGTTTCAGCTTCTAACTTAGGGAGATCAAGGTATATGCTCTATCAAGAACGGTTTTGATAGGTTTACTTTTTGAAGGAGTTGGGTCAAATTTAGAACATTTTCTGATTGATTGCTTTCATTTTGTACGGTCACTATGAAGAAGTGGTTCTACACAGAAATGTCAGCTAAGAAGAATACCCTTAGTCAAATGTGCAATGGAAGCTTCTTTTGGTGATTCTGCAGATAATTCTGCTGGTAAATTTGATGGCTCTTCTCATTATTTAACATCTTCGCAATTTTCAGATGCTATGCTTGAATTACATGGTTGTTGAGATGCATATAGACTGCTTTTTTGAGGTTCAACGGTGATGACTTTCTTCTTCTATGTTTTTTGGCATCATTCCTTTAGGTATCTTTATATTTCTTGTGATGTAAGCAAAATAAGATTTCCATTGGTGATATATAAGACGTATAAGAGATATCATGTCTGATATGTGTTTGCCTCTTCTTTGTTCTTTTATTTTATGGCGAGTCCATGGAATTTTGATCACATCATTTAGCAGTTCAAGAACCCTCAGGGATTGGCCTAGTGACAATTGACTTGAGCCTTGGGGTTTGCTCCCATTCAAGGTCTAAAGTTCGAAATTCACTGGGTGCAAACAATTTTTGAGAGTCATCGGACTGGGTAAAACCTGAATTAACCGTGGTGCACTTGCGGGAAACTCCTTGCCGAGGGCCTGTGCATCCCCGGAATAAGTCGGGCTCGTAGAGACTCGAACACCCGGTGCAAATCAAAAAAAAAAAAATCATTTAGCAGATCAAGATGCTGCACTTATTGCCACGATCTATCTCCTTAGGTGTATTATATTAATAGACGTATTCAATTCTGGAAAAGCCTAAATTGTTGAAGATTTCTGTACTAAATGGCTTTTTATGGATTCAAATTAACACCATTCCTCTAGTTAGACGACTGACACCTTCAGAAAGTGTAATGTATCAGCTTTAAATAGATGACCTTTTCTCCTGGAGTTGGTTCTAACAGGAGTTATCTGCAGTGATGCAAACATCATCTTTGTATATCAGATAGAAGTATTTGCCTCTTAACCTTGTTTTTGTGCATTTCAAGACATTTTCTAATTATAGCTTCTTGGGGCTTCTAAAGTCTTTGTGACTTTTATATGCACACAACCGCAGAGAGCTTGCTAATACTGTCTACGGTTCTTTCTGTTTTTCATACTGTATTTGCATCTGCGTCGGCTTCTTGATTTTCTTTCAGTTCAATTGTCCTGATTTCTATTACTTTTGCTTCTGTAGTTTCTTATACATTTTTTCTCTGTGTATTGCTTATCAATTGCAGCTATCTTTCCGAGAATCAATGTTGGGGACCCATACAAACGACTTGGTATTAGCAGGGAAGCTTCGGAGGATGAAATTCAAGCCGCTAGGAACTTCTTAATACAAAGATATGCTGGTCATAAACCAAGTGTGGATGCAATTGAAGCAGCTCATGATAAAATAATAATGCAGAAATTCTATGATAGGAAAAACCCAAAAATTGACTTTAAGAAGAAAGTCAGGGACATAAAACAATCTCGTGTTGTGCAGGCTGTCACTAGCAGGTTCAGAACACCAGCTACAAATTTCATTGTGAAAACTTCTATCGCTTTCATAGTCCTTGGAGCTCTCACAGTTCTCTTTCCTACTGAAGAAGGTCCAACGCTTCAAGTTGCCATTTCACTGATCACCGCCATATATTTCATTCATGATCGGTTAAAGAGCAAACTTCGAGCTTTTCTATATGGGTATGCTTTTTAATAGTCCTCTCACTTGACAAAAAAAACTGAATTTTGATACCTATGTTACAGTCTCTTAAGATGACCTTAATGTATTCATGTCAAATGTGTCGGAGAATGGTAATGGCAATTTGTAAGTTCTTCAAAATACTCGAGATACCTGTAAAAGAAATTGAACATATGCGGGTCTTCCATCCTCTTCATATTTGAATCTAGTACTAGTATCATAGATGTATAGCTGAATAAAGCACTTGCTCAAAATTAGTTGTAGTCAATAAAGTTAGTCAATTGAATTAAGTCTCGAGTTCTTCAATGGATTTCTTACATATATTGCTTACTATTTGATAGTCGAGGTGTTCTCGTTTTTATTGCTAAATTGTTTCTGGATTTTCTTGTGGTGCAGAGCTGGTGCTTTTATTTTCTCTTGGCTTTTGGGGACATTCTTGATGGTGTCTGTGATTCCTCCTATACTTAAGGGGCCAACGAGTTTGGAGATGACAACTTCATTGATTACGTATGTACTTTTGTGGGTTTCTTCTACTTACCTCATATAGGACCGTGGCATCATCTCAATTTTGGTAGGGAAGTACATTAGTTTCTCAATACTAAAAGAGAGGAAGATTATTGAAACTCAGGCCAAGTGCCATGATTATCTGTTACAGCTTTTATTGCTAAGTTCTTGTGAAGTTTGTGACACGAGGAAGTGTAGATTTGTGGAATGAAACCTTCATCTCTACTTAGAAATTGGTGATTCTTGAGACTAAATGATGCTTATTCCGAGGCCGAAGAGTAGCTATCCTTATTCTTAGCGCTGCTGTTTTGGCTAAATGTACCGTTTGCTCCTTATTCTTAGCGCTGCTGTTTTGGCTAATTGTACCGTTTGCTCCTTATTCTTAGCGCTGCTGTTTTGGCTAAATGTACCGTTCGCTCCTTATTCTTAGCGCTGCTGTTTTGGCTAAATGTACCGTTCGCTTGACATTACTTGTCGTGTATCTCTGAAATTTTTTATTTTGTGACTGTGCACCCGGATTTTTGTGGACCCAGAAGTGTAAAAGTAAGTGTAAGACCAATAGAATGCATGTCATTCCTTTTTAAACAAAATTTTTATCACTTGGCCTTGATTAACTAAGTGACTATTGTTCCTCCTAAGAAAAGAAAAAACGTTCTCCTCATTTGTACGTGTGAGCTTGTCCTAAGACATATGTACACCTAGTTTTCACCTTTGATATACACACCACGATGTATACTCTCAATGTTGTGGTTGTACAAGATCTGCAATCTCCTTAGCGTGGACGGGTATGCATAAGCACAATCTCAGCTGTAACAGTTGAGGAAGAAACAAAGAATAGGAAATATGACTACAACTGTGGTGTAGTGGTCGTTTGTCATGGGGATGTGCTCCAAGCAGTTGAGTGACGACATTATTTCTGAAAATTTCATGGGCCATTATTGAATTGAAGCCGTTAACCTGAAACTTGATTGATGTGATATGTACGTGCTCGCCTTTTCTTGATTAGAGTGGTGGATCTTTTGCACATTTAACATTGAGGGGTGTGGTGGGAATGGGATAGATAAATATAACAGAACGAAGAAACCTTATTCTCGTCAGCGGGTTTTAATTAACGCAAATTTAGATTAGTTAGACCAACAAAAGAATCTTCAAATACCGGAAAGTCTTTTCGCATGAAATATTCACATAATAAGTTATCTCCATATACCTATTACTTTATTTCTTGAGATGTCACAAGGAAAAGAGGAATAAATTCTTACTTTTGGTTAATTGCTAAATTGCTTCAGCATCTTTTTGGCATGTCAAAAAAGAAAACGTTGGCATCCCTCAATTGTCCAAATAAAATCAAGTAGGTAGGACCTGCCAATCTCATCACATCAACCTTCCCATGTAAGGTTGTTAATGTCCGAGGACTTAAAATCGAGCATCCATTTTTTTTTTCTGAAAAGGAAAAAGCTAAATTTAACTGCATTAGAAATTCTATTCTTGTGTTTTAGAATTATAATCAGAGCCCCAAATCAACTCATGTTTAATAGTTTGTGCTTTATCCTTTCTAGCAACTAGATTTTACGCTACTGCGAATATTCGAAGGAACTAATTGGTGTTATTTAGGTGCAGAGTTCCAAACAATATCTACACCTCTAATATTTAACTTTGGCAGTTACAAATTAGAGTGTGAATGCATGACTTAAGTTATATGGGATCGTTGGGTAAAATGTATAAGAATAATGTGTATTAATAATGCATGAATTAATAATGCAAGTATTAGTTGTGCAAATATTATTTCTTATCTACTGTTTAATGTGTTGTATTAAAATTATAATTCATTGCATAATTCTTAATAAAATAGTTGTTTACAAAAATGTCATCCATATTCTCTAGCTTTAAAGGACTTTAAGATCAATTTTGTCTTTAACCATACTAATGCATGTATTAAGAGCTATGGTATTACTAAAGGCATGGTTTTCGATGCATTACTTATACATAGGATAATACCAAGTATTAGTTACACATATAACTAATACAAGTATTAGTTATACATAAATTAAAAAAATATATCAAACAAAATATTAATAATGCATAAAAATAATACTTGCATTATTTTTTCTGATATCTCCTACAAAACGATTCCTTAAATATGTACAAGTATTCATTTATTCGAAATAAATACAAGATGGACAAGTTTCTTCTTTGTTAGGCATCCATCTTTTTATTTCCATTCTCTCAATGGTTCTCCGGGTAAACATTGAAATTAGAACACGCGTCAGTTCTTCAATCTAAGGGTTCACATTTGTTTGATTAAAAAATATTCTTAACCACAAATCTCCATCTCTTTAACCACCTCCAAGAGGAAGCTCTGGTTGGACACACTTCCCCTCCTGTCAGCTCAGTGTCATGCAATTCCTAGTTTTGCCCAATCCCAGTCAGCAAGTTATCAAGCCACTTGGCACTTGTTGCTTGGTCAATGTATTATGGCCTCAAACGACATACCTCCCTGGAACTATATAACTGTACTGAACATTGGGCTCTCTACTCTATATTAGACACAGAAAGCAAACAACCAAAAAGATAACAAATTTGTAGCTGAGGAGAGAAAGATAAGGAAAGAAAAAAAATGGCATCAGCATCTCTCCTCAAGACATCACCAGCCATTGGCAAAACTGACTTCATAAAAGGTCAGGCTCTTCGCCAGTCATCAGCCTCTGTCCGTTGCCACACTGCTCCTCCCTCCGGACTCACTGTCCGCGCCAGCTCTTACGCGGATGAGCTCGTCAAAACCGCGGTACGTGCTAAAACCGCGCTAGTGTATCTACTACTCATTCATGAATTTACCTTATTTACACTATTGGTGTATTTTTAACGTGTTTGTAATAGGTAAATAGATTAATTTTATTCGAGTAAATTATTGCTCTAGTACTTACTAAGTTGCTTCACTTGAGTCTTGCAAGATTGCAGCATTAATTACCATCTTTCTGTCCTTTCTACGGCTTACTACCATCTCATCAACTTCTTTTTTACTCCTGTCAAACAATTAAAGCATGGTCTGGTTACATGTACTAGCAAATACTCCCTCGTCTCAATTTATGTGGCACTGTTTGACTTGGTATTGACAGTTTTGATAGAAATGATAACTTTTGAAATTTATAGTCGAAAACAAGGCTTAAATATTTGTGTAACTTTAAACCATCTCAATAAGGGTACAATAGGAACTTTTATGTTAAATTGTTTCTAAATATAGAAAGGTGACATTCTTGTTGGAATAGACTAAAAGGGGAAAGAGTGCCACATAAATCAGGACATGAGGGAGTAACTTAGTTCCTAACCACTAGTTGCATTCCCTATAGAAGAGTTGTATCATGTGAATGATCAAGCTGACAAAAGAAAACCCATTAAATGTTTGTTTTTCCTCCTTAAAAGGTTGTACTGTGATATGTCTGGTTTATGCACAAGCTTCTAGGGAAATAGAATTTGAATATATCATAACTGCTACTCATGATTAATGAGAATTTTCGAATAGTATTAGTGGTTCAAACCCTGTATGAAATATCCTCAAGCTGAATGAAGTATATGGCTGATATAAACTAATGGTTGATTAATGTAGAAAACCGTGGCATCTCCTGGCCGTGGAATTTTGGCCATGGATGAGTCAAATGCTACCTGTGGGAAGCGTTTAGCTTCAATCGGACTGGAGAATACTGAAGCGAATCGCCAGGCATACAGGACCCTTCTTGTTTCAGCTCCAGGACTCGGTCAGTACATTTCAGGTGCCATCCTATTTGAGGAGACACTTTACCAGTCCACTGTTGATGGAAAGAAAATCGTTGATGTACTTCATGAGCAGAACATTGTTCCTGGCATTAAGGTTGACAAGGTAAAGATCATACTATGTGAACTAGTCTTAAATTCTTGATTTAGTTAGGTGGTGAAGAAGTTTAAGAATATTTTGATTGGTATGTTTTAATAAGTTTTAATTATCATTTTATGAAAACTTCAGGGTCTAGTTCCCTTGGCTGGCTCAAACGATGAATCCTGGTGCCAAGGTCTTGATGGCCTTGCCTCGCGCTCTGCTGCTTACTACCAACAAGGAGCTCGTTTTGCTAAATGGTAGCCTACCATTCTACTCTTGTTTATAAATTGAATTGGATTTAACTTTATAGCCATTGACAAAATCATTGAATTTTCACATAAATTCTAACCTGTTTTAGAAGGCTACGTACCTTGTTTTCTAGGTTACTGATTATGAATAACTAACTTTAGTTACCTTGTAAGCGACCTGATAGTACAAAAAGGATTTTACATTATCAGTAGAAGTTAAACTAAATATGCTTGCTTGAAGCCTTTCTTATCTTATTCATTATAAATCTTACAGGCGTACTGTGGTGAGCATTCCCAATGGTCCTTCTGCACTTGCAGTAAAGGAAGCAGCCTGGGGGCTCGCTCGCTATGCTGCAATTTCTCAGGTAAGTTGGCATACAGGAAATGGAGACCACGATAAATGTGATGTAATTGTCTATTCTTTTGTGGTTTTAACAGAAGAATTTTTTGTCAATTATTGCAGGACAATGGGTTGGTACCAATTGTTGAGCCAGAGATATTGCTTGATGGTGAACACAATATCGATAGGACCTTTGAGGTTGCCCAGAAGGTGTGGGCTGAAGTTTTCTTCTACCTTGCCGAAAACAATGTCATGTTTGAAGGTATCCTCTTGAAGCCTAGCATGGTCACCCCTGGAGCCGAGTGCAAGGAAAGAGCTACCCCTGATCAAGTTGCTGATTATACCCTCAAGCTCCTCCAGCGAAGAATTCCCCCAGCTGTCCCTGGAATCATGGTAAGTACCTAAACGTCCTATTATATGAAGAGTTTAAATTCTATATCCGGATGGTGTCAATATAAGCTGACTCTTACTATTCATGGTTTTGCTATGTACAGTTTTTGTCAGGTGGACAATCTGAAGTGGAGGCTACTCTTAACTTGAATGCCATGAACCAATCCCCCAATCCATGGCACGTGTCGTTCTCATATGCCAGAGCCCTTCAGAACACATGCCTCAAGACATGGGGCGGAAGACCAGAAAATGTGCAGGCCGCTCAAGAAGCTTTGCTTATTAGAGCCAAGGCCAACTCTCTTGCGCAGCTTGGCAAATACACTGGCGAAGGTGAATCTGAGGAGGCCAAGAAGGGAATGTTCGTGAAGGGATACGTTTACTAAGCCATTTTCGACGAAAGCCTTCACATGTTTCATGATGAAGATTGTGATGTGACCAAGATGAAGTGCATAAAAGCTTATAGCTCCTCAAGAGTACTGTCTTGTTCATATAACATGTACCTTTAGCAATTAATGACATTCATGCTACTGAGTTCAGCTTTACGCTATTCTTCAAATTCTTCACCAGATTAAGATGCACTGTGCCAAATGCCATACAATCAATTTCTCTGGTGCATACTTGTAAACACATTCCTATTTGCCTATCTATATAATCCGAGTTTTCTACTGAAAATTTTGACTGTACCGAGTTTTCTACTTACTCATTTCGAAACATATCTTTCTAAGTGAGCTCCAAACCAAAGTCTACCCACTTCACTGTAGCCAGGTGACACTTTAATTGAGTAAATCCAGAGAATTCTGGAGTTCTAAGATCAAATTTCACACAAAGCACCTTCTCTGTTTTTATAACTTCTTCCAAATTCTTAAGCTTTAGGATCATTAACAACTTTCTACATAGTTTCTAGAGCTCAGTCTTAACAGCAACACCAAATCCCAAGATACAAAACATCCAAGATTGGGAAGCTTACAGTTATTTCTTAAGAGGCTTTTAACATACCGCATTGAGAACATGCATCTGGGCAACTAGGATTCATCTGTAGCAGCACGCATTCTCCCGCATGCTCAAAAGTAAAACATGCAACTCTTCAGGTATACCATTCATGTTTACAGAGGCGGAGCCATGATTTGAAACTTATGAGCTTAAGATTATCAACAATAACAACAACATACCCAGTAATACAGTGGAGTCTGGGGAGGGTAGTGTGTACGCAGACCTTACCTTTATCTTGTGAGTATAGAGAGGTTGTTTCCAATAGACCCGCGACTCAGGAAAGCTTAAGCACCATATTAATGAAAATATAAACAAGAAGGGACAGCACCAAAAAGCCATATAAAAGCATAACAAAAACAACATGACAGTAAGGTGACCAATAATGAACGAAAACAATGGTTAGTCATACAAGAAAGCAAAAATGCGTGCCTATACTACTATTATGAACATTCTAAACTACACTCTACTACCCAAATCCTCGACCTCCATATATTCCTATCAAGGGTCATGTCTTCGTTCAGTAGAAGCCACGCCATGTATTGCCTAATCGCCTCACCCCACCTCTCGGCCTATCTTTACCTCTCCGTAAGCCCTCCAGTATCAAACTCTCACATCTCCTTACTGGTGCGTCTGTACTTCTCCTCCTTACATGATCAAACTATCTGAGTTGCGTTTCCCGCATCTTGTCCTCAATAGGGGCCACACCCACCTTGTCGCGAATAACCTCATTTCTGATCCTATCTGACCTGGTGTATCTCAATATGAGCTTGAGATTCAAAATATAAATTATTGGTTTCTAAACTACAACAACAACAACAACAACAACAACAACAACAACAATAACAACAACAACAACAATGACAACAACAACAACAAAAAAAACTCAGTTTTATCCCAGTAGATGGGGTTTAAGGAGGGTAGTCTATACGCAGACCTTACCCCTACCTTATACAGGTAGAAGACTGTTTCTAGTAGACCTTCGACTCAGGAAGGGCAAGAAGAAGAGGAGGAAATCAAGAAAGGAAGAAAGGTGGAAGATAAAAGAAAAAGGGAGAGATAAAGGACAAGTGGTACCAAATAATAGCAACAGGGAATACAATACCTGAGGCGAACAAAATCACATAATATAATAAAATTTAAGAATATGAAGTGACATGCATGCTACTAAGACTATGGGTGAACAACTATAAACTACCTACTAAGTTTCTACATTAATCCTTGACCTCCTCACCTTCCTATCAAGGGTCATATCCTCTGTGACCTGAAGCAGCGCCATATCCTGCCTAATCACCTCTCTCCAATACTTATTAGGGCTACCTAGACCTCTTCTCAAACTCTCTATGTCCAACCTCTCACACCTCCTAACAGGAGCATCAATGCTTCTTCTATTAACATGTCCGAACCATCTCAGCCTCGACTCCCGCATCTTGTCCTCCACGGAGGCTACTCCCACTCTGTCCCGAATAGCATCATTCTTAATCCTATCTATCCTAGTATACTCACACATCCATCTCAACATCCTCATCTCTGCTACTCTCATCTTCTACACGTGGGAGTTATTGATTACCCAACACTCAGCCTCGTACAACATAGCCGGTCGAAACACCACTCAATAAAAATTACCCTTAAGTTTTAGCGGCACATTCCTATTGCACAGAACACCAGAAGCGAGCCTCCACTTCATCCATACTGCTCCAATACGATGTGCAACATCTTCGTCAATCTCCCTGTTACCTTAGATAACCTACCCAAGATACTTAAAACTCGCTCTCTTGGGGATAATTTGAGCATCAAGCGTAAATTCTATGTCTGCATCATGGTTCCTTCATTGAACTTGCACTCCAAGTATTCTGTCTTGGTTCTACTCAGTTTGAAACCTTTAGACTCCAAGGTCTGTCTCCAAACCTACAACCTTACGTTATCTATGCTATGCATCCTGTCAATCAACACTATATTATTGGCAAATAACATGAGCCAAGGTACCTCCCCGTGGGTGTGATGCGGCACTACATCCATTGCCAAGGCAAATAAAAATAAGCTAAAAGCCGATCCCTGGTGCAACCCCATCATCACAGGGAAATGATCCGAGTCACCACCCATAGTCCTCACCCGAGTCTTAGCATGATTATATATATCCTTAATCACACTAATGTATGCTACTGGAACACCGCTAACCTCCAAACACCTCCACAAGACTTCTCTCGGAAATTTATCGTATGCTTTCTCAAGGTCAATAAACACCATATGCAAATCTTTCTTCTTCTTTTTATACTGCTCCACTAATCTACTTACCAAATGAATCGGTTTCGTAGTCGAACGACAGGGCATGAATCCAACTGATTCTCAAAAATAGACATGGACCTCCTTACCCTGGCCTCCATCACCCTCTCCCAAATCTTCATAATGTGACTCAATTACTTGATACCCCTGTAATTATTGCAATTTTGGGTATCACCTTTGTTCTTGTAAAGCAGAACCATCGTACTCCATCTCCATTCTTTGGGCATCTGCTTTGTCTTAAAAATACTAAACAATCTAGTGAGCCACTCCAAACCTGCCAGCCCCGCGCTTTTCTAGAATTCCATCGGAATTTCGTCTGGCCCTGTTGCTCTGCCCATGCACATCTTACACATCGCCCCTTCTACCTCCTTTAACGTAATCCGCCTACAGTACCCAAAATCCTGCCGACTCTTAGAGTGCTCCAACTCACCCAACACAATGTTTGTATCCCCCTCCTTATTCAACACTTTATAGAAGTATGTCTATCGTCTTCTCCTAATAAGTGCCTCGTACATCATCACTATTCGTCTAAACTAATAAATTTTATATATTTCAATGAATTTCTTAAGACAAATACATGGTTTTTGAACCAAAGTTATTGGGTAATGGGTTCGGCCAAACCTTTAGCAACGAGTGTACAAATAAAACCGACAAACTGCACCAACTTGAAAATCCTAGTCAAACTAAGAAAACAAATCGACTATGGTTTGGTTTAATTTGGTTTGGTACTGGAAAAAAAACCGATCATAATTGGTTTGGTTTGATTTTAGCTAAGAAAAGTCAAACCAAAGCTAAACTAACTCGCAATTATAAGTATTGAAGTTTTAAATATATTTAATAAAATAAAAATATTTATTGTTGTGTAGTTTATAAATATTTCTTAAGTTTTTACATAGTTTTATCTTTTAATGTATTATTTCAAGCTTGGACTTATAATTTTTGGATGCTCCAATAAGTTTTATAGTTCATAAATGTTAGTACTCAAATAAATCCTAAACCAAAATTAAATCAATATTGATGCTAATAAAAGACATTCAATTCGAATGCACTATGAATGAAAATAGTGTTGGATATCAATTTTTTTGTCTTTTTATGGTTTAGATAAAACGTATCATATTTTTCTTTTAGTATTTAGTCATGTAAATAATATAATTTATTATTCGTACTTATTTTAGTAACTTAGTAATTTTAAATTATGTTTGTTCTCATTATGGCATATTAATGATATTCATTTTATGCGATTTTATTATCTTATTGTTAGATATTTTAGTATAATACCATGACTTATCTCATATTTATGCATGTTATTTTATTGAAAAACACCTTGCATAGTTCTATCTTACTAGGATTAAAGAAATATTTGAATATAAAAAAACTCGAAAAAACCCGAAAACCCGAAAAATTCAAGAAAAACCGAGATTAAAAAAACTGACTTTTTTGATTTGGTTTGGTCTTTAGATTTAACAACCCGATACAATTGGTTTGGTTTGGTAATTGAAAAATCTGAACCCATCCAACTTATGTACACCCCTACACTTAGCTTCTATTATCCCTTCACTGCTGCCTTTTTAGACCAAAATAGGGAAATACTTAGTGTGTCAAACAGCAACTTCTAGCATGAAAATGTGTTACGTTTTGTGAATAGAAAATGGAAGATGCACCTTTTAAATTGTACCTCTTCATCTCACCCTTTCACTATCCATAAATTTAGAGGCTTAACCTTATTTTTCAAACATGAAAAATCTGAAAATTTCTCCCATATTTTATATATTGTTTCATTGTTTTTCCAAAATAACATAAGTGCCAAGTGTGCTTTGCTATGTTTGTTGAGTTCGCTAAAGTTGTGTGTTTTATATTTCTCTATAACAAAATAGTTATTCCGTTCTATCCGAAGAGTAATTAATCCAAAACCTTGAATAACAGTGAGGGGATTAAATTTCTTAAGGACACACAAACAACTTGTGGGCTTGATATTATTTTGTATATTATTTATTAAGCTAACATTTATTCACTTATTGTAATGATCAGACCGATCGTTTTGAACTTTAGGGATTCGTTCAGCGGTTCAGGGTCTTAAATGACTTCACATTTGTATATTATGACTTGTGCGCATGATCGGATTTGATTTTCAGATGATTCAAAATGAATTTGGATGAGTGATACTCACTTTAGAAGCTTAAGTTTAAAATGTTGACTGAAATTTGATTTTTGTACGCAACAAAACTAGAGGACTTGATTTCTTGCTATCAAGCCATTTCAGAAAAATGCCTCGAGGCCTCGAGGACGCAGAGCCACGGCTTAGTCCCATCCCTTGGGCCTAGTTAAAGCCCGATTCAAAGAAGATGAAGTCAAAGGCTGGAGCAGAAGGGGAGATTCCCGAGGTATGCAGCTAAGTTTGATAGTGTCGGTCTACCCAGAGACCATGCCGATGCGTCACGTCTAGCCATCCCATCTCCACACTTTACAATTAATACATGATGTACTATAGCTGGTTCCCCTACGATATAAAGGGAACCCTCACTACTTTGTAACCATCTGATGTTGCTCCCACTATTCTCCTCAAGTTCAATAATACCTCTCTCTCTCTCTCTCTCTCTCTCTCTCTCTCTCTCTCTCTCTCTCTCTCTCTCTCTCTCTCTCTTCTTTCTAAATCACTCGTCCTTACTGGCTCGACGCCATTCTCATACTTATAGCTTTCTTACTTGTTCTTCATTATATTATTTGGTATTGGCCATAGAGAGCCTTATTTGATCATGTCTTAGTTGTTACCCCATTCTCGATTTCCCTTGATACCTCAAGTTCGACCCCAATATCGATCCTGAGGTCCCCAATCAACCAGTTCCGTACCCAGACTGCAGGCTCCTCGGTTTGGTTACTGCCTCGTTTTAACTAGCATTTCATCGTTAAATTTCACATCTTTAGCATCATCTGCTCTAGAAACTATATCGAGAATGGATCATGTATTTTTAGAATCCCCTTACAAGTTTAATTGTCTTTACCATTTTCACAGTAAACAGTTTGGCGCCCACCGTGGGTCTTTTCTTGCTGGTTTCATTGCACAAGCGCATGTTATATTTCATACTCTTTCTTGTCCAAAATACTTTGATTTCAGGTCAAAATTTCTAGCTTGGTAAACAGATTCGAAAATGATAACCTCAAAGATCACGGAAAAAACGGTGTGCCTGTCCCGGCCGCTGAAGCACCATTGCAAAATCCCAATAATGCGCCCGGACCGATTCTAGCAGGCGCAGATTCATAGGATATAAAGCATGTCGATGAAGCCTCTCACACCTATAAAAGCATACGACATATCGACTGACAGAAAGCTCAAAATACCTCGGCTCATGAAGCAAAGGAAGTGAACCTTCACAATATTTTTGAAATATTGTAGGCACAGCAGTTAGCTATTGCTCTGTTGCAAAGCCACTCGGAGACTCCCAGTGCAACAACGCCAGGAATAGTTCCCCCCCTTGCCAAACAAGTACCTGAGAGATCAAGCAGCAACAAATCGGTAACCAACCCTGCCATAGAAAAGATGCTCGGGGACCTCTCCGAAAAGATCGAGTCAAGTTCATTGAAGTTCACGCGACAGTCATTCCTCAAAAAGGCAGTCCCGGAACCCGTTGCACATAAGTATAGAATGATAAAACCCCTTAAGTACAATAGGACCTTGGATCCTGACGAGCACATCACCGCCTACACATGCGCGGGAAAGGGTGACGACCGTCAAGATGACAAGTTCGAGCTCACCTTAGTGAAGAGATTGGGGGAAGCACTCTCAAAGAGAACTACGATGTGGCATCGTAGCCTGCGCCTGGCCTCACAAACTGGCTTAGCATACCAGCGTATTCTTCTAAAGAGTCTTATGCCAATGTCACCGAAGCAGCAATAGGAAAGCCCGACACATCTGAGGCCGAACAAAGAGAGAATAAAGTGCCATGAGAAGTCGCGCCTCACTCCTTGATAGAATGAACGAGATCGCCCCCGATTTTGAGACGATTGAGCGAATCAAGCCCAATGAGTGCGGGGAATTTTAGACAGGGCTTGATTAGATGCCCGGTTGAGATAGGGTCGGATGTCCATACTCGGCACCAGCCACAAATCAGGTGACGACCATTCGGGAGCCTCCTCGGGCTCAGTACACCCAAGAGGGCTCCTAACAAAGGAACTAATACCAAATAGAAAGAGATATCACCCGTATGCCACAGACAGGAGGAACGCCCCAAGACACAATACATCTCACAACGATCAGGGAATGGATCGAGGATAATATACTCGAGGAATCTTTGACAGAGCCATATTCAACGAGGCATGGACGGAAGGGGCACCTCTCCTATCAGAGTGTGACTTCAGCATTGCTATACCCAAAATCGTGATCACCATAGGCAAAAACAGGGACACCAATTATTCGGAACTATCCAACCGAATCCACTTCAAAGAAGTTACAACCTAGCACGGAAATCGAATGGCACGCACTACCATGGTGTGAAAGGTGTCCATCAGCTCAGGAGGAGGGCAACTAGGAAGAGCAAAGCAAATGAACCGCGACATACTGCCACAATAGTGGGGAATCGGCAACACCCTTCAAGGAATCATAGAAATTGAAAGAAAAAATGCCCATACATCAAGCAAAAAGTGCCAAGACTCCGCCTCACACTGACGCATTGGCTACCCCCTCCCTCATTTAATTTATTTCAAATAAGACATATTCTCGTGAATTCAGGTGGTTATATCAACACATCAACATCGTCAGATCGAGGTATTAGTGCAACCCGGATCGCCGGGCCAAAACACGACCACCTCTCGAATCTTTAACGGATCCTAAACAGTGGTGATTTTAACAAGCACAACGAATATTCTCCTTATGAAGCCCGTCTAAACTCGGATTGGAACGCCGAGTCACATACAGTGAAAGAAGGCATAAGGCAATGACGTCTTGTTCAGATGGCCGTGGGCACATCGCACGGAGATAACATCAACCCCACTTCGCCAAAAGAAGGAAGTCCCATGTAGGGGGCGGAATTAGAACCGTCGATATAGAGCGGTACACAACAAAGGGAAATTCCTCACTGTATGATGCATTGCCGACATCAGTACCTCCACCCTCAAAATGATCAAAGGGTAGGCACCCCACATCTCCAGCCTCGAATGGCTATAGTAAGGCCCATATCCTGAAACAGTAAGGCTATATCAAATCTTGGAATATCGCCTACGCATCCCGCGATAAGAAAGAAATGCCTCATTCCTTTATTATTTTTTCAATAAACTGTATGCAGACAATTAGACGAGACATTCAGAAGTTCTAACTCCACCTGGAGATCCCAAGGCCTCGATGGAACCTGTCGCGCTCTTTCCCCTCGGTCAGATATCCACCCCTAAGGAGGGTCTCACCAGAAAAGGTTATTAGCAGAGAAACACACCCTCGAAGGAGAATCCGACAAGATCACATGCCTTCTTCTAGAGTCGATCGACAAGTGATGTTCTTTTATTAAGATTTCTATCCCCTCGGAAGGATTGGGAAACAACAGATTGAGTCTCAATAGAGAATCATGTACCAAACTGAATGGTCCGAGGAGCCGCATCCGCAGAGGCGGAGCTCGTAACGATGAAACAATATGTGTGTTTGCGCCAAGCATAAAGAATGTTTTTCGGCATCTCGTACTCTATAAAAGAGGATTTCAATGTACTTAGGGCAATGACCCCTCCACCAGATCATCCCGAGATACTTGGAGACCTATCATCAACAATTCAGCACCCGCATGACCCCATGTTCGGAACTCTTGGCTTATAAGGTCCCGACGATGAAGCTCCGAGCTCACGAATAACGGCATTTGAGCCTAAGCAAACTCGATGACTCGGAGACTGTCGCCAATCTTCATGTACCGAAAAATCCAAAACTGTAAGACCCCGAGCAGGTAGACTCGGTGTAACCAGATCTATTCTATATAGCAACAAAAACTATAAGACCTCAATAGGCATGTGAAAACTGTAAGACCTCAATATGCATAAGAAACTGTAAGACCTTAATAGGCATGACAAACTGTTAGACCTCAATAAGCAGGATAAACTGTAAGACCTCAACATGCACGAAAATTCAAAATCCCGAAGTTTAGGCTATACATCGCATTTATAAGAAGCCCTAAAGGGATACCCTCGATGCAGACACCTAAACTATCACTCGAGATCAAAAATTACTTTGGCTGAACACATATGACTACAGTAAAAGCAGCTGATACAACCAAATTAACGCGACCCAGGGATGCCCGACCGTCGCTAAACAAAATCGAACGCCATTACTTAGTATATACTTCATAAAGAATCGGTTAAAATAGGCAAAGAGCTTTGACCATGTTAGATCCAAATCACAAGGCTTTGATCTACTCAACTTACGAGCTATGAACCTTCCGAGGTGCTCAAAACATTTCCGATAACGACTTGAAATCGAGGTTCCTCCAAAACCAACGATGGGTCAGGCAAAATTATTTAAAATGACCTGAATGAGAAAAAAACAAATCATACGAAAATCCAACGAGCAAAAAGTGTACATACTATTGGCGCTAGACAAACAAGCCTGTAGGCCACACAAAAGCTCTCAACTATCTAACAAGCGTATGAGCCATTGTGGCCAGCTTAAAAATTGATAATTTGAGAATTAAAATGAGCTTGAATCATAAGTCGATCCAGAGACCGGATCCAATATAGTTAACTATGCAAGCCTCCGGGCCACATACCGCAAGGTCTCGACGACCAAAATGCGTAAGAACCACTATTGATAGCACTTGAGGATTAATTGAAGCTCGAGTTGTAATGTGACTCGGAGACTGAACCCAAAATAGTTGAAGCAATAAACAACCAAGGGCGGAAATCCACCATCGTCCGCCCATGAAAGAATTTAAGGATCAACTAAAATTCGAGTGGCAGCGCGACTTGGAGACTGAACCCAAAGTACTTAAAACAGCAAATGTCCAAGGGCAAGAAGTGAGAACAATTACTATATGCTTGCATGGACACAGAAGATTAAAGGCCAGGCAAGCTCAAGTCACGACCTAACTCTGAGTCTAAGCCTAAAGCAGCTGGGCAAAGGGCGAAGGCCTCAGCGCCTGCTCACATCGGAGATCGCACTTGAAAGCCTTCGAGCCTACCTGATTAGCTTCGGACTTACGAGGATCCTGCCAAATATCAAAACCAGCCCGCCTGGTCAAAGGTAATATGGGAAAAGATATGAAGAAGGTAAAACTTCATGTTTTCTCTTATCTTACACATGCAAGGGGCGCACTCCCCATCCCAACATGCCAAAAAAGTATTAAATACAAAGCGAAAAATAGTGAAATCTACACTCTGCCCCAAAGGGCTACAACATGCCAGATTCGCTCTCCGCGAAATTAACAAGAAGTGATCGCGCGTCACGCTCATCCGCCTTAGCTCGAGCCAATTTCTTTGAGAGAATAAATCCTCTTGCACCAATCTCCTCGAGCATCTTTCTTCGAGATCGGTAGCGAACATATTCCTCGATCCTCTTCTTCCGGTCGAGAGCCCGCTTCAGCTCGACTTGGGTGTTAGTAGCATCCTCCATATGAATCTCCCTCCTGGTCAGCTTTGGTTTGACTTAATTTCGCTTCCGCCCGGGCATCGATTATCTCAGCCCTGATCTTTGAGAGATCAGATTCGAGTTTCTTGATCATTTTTTCTTGGACCATAGCATTATCCCAAATCAAACATAGTTGAACCTCTAGGGCAGAAACTTTCGCCGAGGTGCCTCTCTCCTCCGATGCCTGAGCTTGAACCTCAGCCCTTAGTTTGCACAAGAACTCCTGACGCAGTCGATATCACCCTCGAGGTACTCCAAGGCCTCCATCTTTTTCTGCAGCTAATATTGGAGAAAAAGGTTAACCTTAAAAGCAAAAATTAGCAAAGCGCATACTAGGAAAGGCTACCTGCTCCATTGAATAGCTCTCGTAATTCAAGCTCTGGTATGCCTCATATCGCCAATACAGCAACCCAACCTCCTTCTCCTCGCTAAGAAGCCTAAGGGACTCAGCCTCGCCCAAAATTTTTCGAAGCCTGTCTCATTCGCGAAGTAGCTCATACCTAAGTCTATCATAAGCTTGCAAAAGGAAAACCCGATAAAGAAAGGAGGGCACAAAACACAGAAGAACCGCACCTGAACTCATCATGAAGAGAAGGCGACCGACTTTCTCGAAGTCGGAACACACTCTTGTTAGTCCTGCCTCTTCGTCCCCAGGAGAACCAACCTCGGGGAAGGCATTTTCACCTAGAGGGAGCCCTACCTGGAAATCTAGCACTCCAGGAATAGCAAGCACGGGTAGTGCCCTCTCCTCGAAGACACAATCCCATTGAGCCCCATGAAAATCTCCATCATTCTACGGGTGCAAATCCCATTTATTGCTATCATCCCAAGTATACGAAGGCCAAGGCAAAGGAAGTATGTGCACACACCTCGGTATCTCACTTCCCATCTAACGTAAGGTGCAGCTCACTACCTATGGTCGTTGCAAGACGAATGGGTCACCAACTTTTGGACCCAGCCGACTGATCGAGAACTTTGCCCGACGTCCATGAAGTTGCTGCAAAAGGGAAAAAAGCACAATTACTCAACTAATTTTGTTACAAGAAAAATTTGGGAAAGCGCCAGACGCTCCACTCACACGCATAACTCATTCCCTCGGAAAATGGCAAAAGCTCTACGAGAACAATGTCGGCCGTCCAGACCAGGACAAACCAATTGGCCCATCCTTGATCCACATATTCTTTGTCATCGACAACAAAGGGCGTGGACGAATGACACTTCAGGGTTAGCAGGCCTTGATGATGAAAGGGCCGATACAGCCTAACGAGGTGGCTGAGCGTGAACTCAAGTCCTACTCTCTCCACAAAAAACCTCATCATCAGCATCACTCATCAGAACGATGGGTGTATTTTCGACAAAGAACCCGGTATATCAAGAAAAAATCAAGCACGACCCTATCAAGGTGGCCAAATGCGAACAGATATATGTATGCACTCAAGAATCCATTAGCGGAGTCCATGACACTCTCGCCCAGGGAAAGCGCCTGCACCATCACCCCTTCGCTCCACACGCAGTATCTCCTCACCATCTTCAGATGTTCTTCTTTTATTAAAGACATGGTATTCATAGCAAATTCCTACATATCTTGAATGACAGGAATGACACTCTCCACTCTTAGTCGGGCTGCCCCGAAGTAGTTGCAATGGCTATGATAAAGTTGGAAAACTAGAGCAAGAATATACACTAACGCCTTAAAAAATTAAGGTCTCTATACCAAGGCAAAAGAATAGCTATCTAAAATAGTGAGGTCTTTCGAAGAAGCCAAATTCGCCCCGCACATACACGGCAATCAATAATGGTTCATCTATCCGCCCCGAGAGGCAAATGGCCTCGATGCGGATCAGTGGGGCGATACTTGATCCCAGAGGCACCCTTCGACGAGAAGCCAGGACTCAAAAAGTTGGCCGTATTTCTTCTAGTTTTGAGGCAGCATCCGACCTCGAAGATCCTTGCCATAGAAGAGGTCATATCTCGTAAAGCTCTCAACACCATTGTTTGACTCAGGACAGTATCCTGTCTCATTGTTTCCTTATCTATAAAGGAAATAAGCATGTAAAGCTCCAAAACTGATAGTACTATCTCCATACAAATCAAAGGGCCCAATGGCCCCAATCCATCAACGTGCTCGAAAGAGCCACGTCAGTCGGGAGAAGGTAGGAAAAAATGCTCGCACCCAAGTCAGACATTAGCAATCATCAACAAAGTGAAACATTCAAAATCGTTGAAGTATGCAAGTGTATATAATGACAAGGCAAATATCAAAAGCCGGGAATTAGAAAGTCATCTTTATATTCATGAGTATTCGTCTAAAACAACCTCGAGGGGTCCTTACATATGATAACAAAAGCCCATGAAGGGTCTCTATGCAGAAGCAAAAAAGCGAAGAGATATGCATAGTGAAGGCTTAGGTCTTCAAAGATCCACCTCAGCGTCTACACCTCTAGATACCACCTTCCCCAGCACATGACCTCGAAGAAATATCTTCCGAAGCGCCCTAAGAAGCCCTGCGCCGACCTTCCACATTGATATCCCCAAAAGGTAATCCACGGAGCGGGGAGGGACAAAACAATGTCATAGACCACCGAAGGTCGAGGACCCTCCCTGGCCAAGAGAACCGTAAAGAGGCAGCAGACCCGACGTGCCTCGGTTTCCCTTGCATGGCTACTTAAAATCCACTTCGTAGAGCATCAAGTCGTGCAAGCTCCAAGCTCTGAGAAGGGCTCCAGGTCAAACCGGGGTATGAAGGTGAGCGTTGGTGTATAATTCGAGCCCCATTTCGAGCAGTAGTATGTAATCCAAAGAGCTTTCTATGAGCAAGGAAAGTTTGACTCAATGTGTCATCGTCTCGGGCCAGTAACAACAACAACGGTAAACATCACAACGATCATAATAGCGGCAGGACAACATGGTCATGCTCAACAAAGGGAAGCCTTAGCAAGAAGAGATAATACTGCCTACGGGAACTCTACTGAATGGCCTTCAAGCCGTGGGCCTCAAACATAACGTTCGAGGATAGAGGAATATGACAATAGGAAATGGACAAATGAGCAAGTGAAGATACTAGGATAGAAAAACAATGCTAAGGCACCTCAATTTATAAGGGGTTACAACATGGTCATTGAGGCTTTAGAAGATTGATCGGCGAATGCAATTGCTATATTCTTGAAAATTGACGGCGGTACATTCCACCTTGGAGAATAAGAATTGACTTGTCAAACTGCGTAAGTTCATGGGACATCCTGGTTTCCATAAAAGCTCGCACCAACAACTGCATCACTGATGTGACGTCACTGTAAGAAGCTAATGGAGTCACGTTTCAGAATCATTTCCCATCTCTTTGTTCTGGGAAACACGGAGACTATCTATATACGACAAAATTAGAGAACTTTATTTCTTGCTATCAAGCCATTTCAGAAGAATGCCTCAAGACCCGAGGACGCGCAGCCACGACTTAGTCCCTCCCTTGGGGCTTGTCGAACCCTGATTCGAAGAAGATAAAGGCCGAGGCTAGAGTAAAAAGGAAGATACCCGAGGTACATGGCTAAGTCTAATAGAGCCAGTCTACCCAGAGCCTACGCCGATGCGCCGCGTCCAGCCATCCTATCTGTATACTTTACAATTAATATATAATGTGCTATAGTCGGATTCCCCTCCTATATAAAGGGAGTCTGCACCACTTTGTAACCATCTGACGTTTCTCCAACTATTCTCCTCAAGCGCAATAATACGTCTCTCTCTCTCTCTCTCTCTCTCTCTCTTCTTTCTAAATCGCTTGTCCTTACTGGACCGAGGACATTCTCATACTTATAGCTTTCTTACTTGTTCTTTGTTATATTATTTGTTATTGGCCATAGAGAGCCTTATTTTATCATGTCTTAGTTGTTATCCCATTCTTTATTTCCCCCGATACCTCGAGTTCGACCCCAATATCGATCCAAAGGTCCCCCATCAACCAGTTCCCTACCCAGATAGTAGGCTCCTTGATTTGGTTACTACCTCGTTTTAACTAGCATTTCTTCATTAAATTTCACATCCTTAGAATCATCTTCTCTAGCAACTAGCTTGAGAATAAATCACATATTTTTAGAACCCTGTTTATAAATTTAATTGTCGTTACTATTTTCACGGTAAAAAACTTTTATAAAATATTCTTGGAATTGGATGTATGTCCGGAATCAAATTCGGAGGTCCGTAGGTTGATTTGTGTTGTTTTGCCGAAAGTTGAAAGTTTAAAGGCTTTTAGTATTTTATAAGTTTGACTGTAGGTTGGCTTCTTAGCTATCATATTTGGATTTATATATCAAACTTAGAATAGGTCTGTTTCATCATTTAGAACTTGTCTGCAAAGTTTAGCATTATTCAGAGTTGATTTTACTAGGAATCAGACACACAGTTGTGTTTTTACAAGTTCATGAGTTTCATGTTGATTTCATGTATTTTGGAGGTAGGATTCATGGGTTTGGATGTTATTTTGATGATGTAATCGCGCGAAAAGTTTGTGTTATATTTTTATACTTGTGTTGATGTTTGGTTTGGAGCCCTGAAGGCCCGGGTGAGTTTCAGACACGTTGCAGAGTGTTTGATAAAGTTTAGGTACTGTTGGTTTTTGCACAAAAGCCTCAGTTCTCGCATTTGCGAGATGTGGATCACAATTATGATATTAAACATATTTTGCGAGGTTTGCATTTGCGATCATAGAATCTATATTTGTGATGGAGTGGCTTGGGTGAGCTGGTTTACATTTGTGATCTCTATGGTTGCATTTGCAAAGTGTCCTATGTTCGCAATTGCGAACTATTCAGTGTATTTGCGATGGCATCAGAGATGTAAGGTTCTTCACTTTTTGTGATTGTTTCTACACATTTGTGGGGTCGCATTTGCGACACTACGACTGGACAAAAGCTGAGGGACATAATTAGAATTGGTAAGAGGCGATTTTAAAAAGGAATGTTCCTCTACAATCATTGGGTAAGTGATTCTGTGCAATTCTTAACGATTTAACAGGATTATATATGAGTTTTAACATCAAAACTGTGAGAATAAAAAGTGAAAATTTGTGAAACTTTTTCAAGATTTTTGAAAAATAAGAGTTTGAGTTTTGAGAGTCGATTTTGACTCGGATGTTGAAACAAAACACATTTAGACTCGTGGGGTTATGGGGTTGACTTTTGTTGACTTTTATTGACTTTCGAGAAATTGTGTAAAGATCATAGCATAATTTATTAGAATTAATTTCTCTTACATTATTTGGTGTTATTAAGTCGACTTTGGTTAGATTTATCCTGAGCAGAGGTGAATTGTAAAAGAAAAGCTATTTTGAGTATTGATTGAGGGCCTATGAAATAAGTATCTAGCCTAACATTGTATGGGAAAACTACCCCGTAGGGATTGGGTTGTTTGCTCTATTTGAACTATGTGAAAGACGTGTACACGAGGTGACAGGTGTGTACTTGGCTTATATACGGAAATTTGACCGACCTAGACTCTAAGGTTCTCATGTATATTAAGAAATGAAGTCGTCTCATCATGTTATATCCTCCATTTCTAAATACACCCTTACATATCTTATTTAAAATTGATTTATTCATGTTTTACCCTTGTTGCCAAATAAACCCTTATATGCCTTTATTGAAGTTGTTACCTCTTTTATTGTCATGTTATCTCTTTCGTAATTACTTATCCTTAATTGAAGTTATTGTTATCTCTTCCGTGGTTGACTTATCCTTATCGAAGTCATTGTTATATGTTACCTCTTCCATTGTTGTTTTATCCTTATTTGAGGTCGTTGTTACTTGCTATATCTCTTATTATTGAGTTATTCTTATTTGAAATCATTGTTACATGTTATCTATCAGGTTGTTGAGTTACTCTTATTTGATATCATTGTTACACACTATCTATCTCATTGTTGAGTTATTCTTGTTTGAAACCATTATTACTTGTTAGGTCTTTCATTATGAGCTCGTTCTTATGTTTCTTTTTGTTTTATAATTCCTGTATTGATCTACTCATCATACTCTTGTGTTATTTTTGTTATTGTACTTAGTGTTGTTGAGCTAAGGGCTATGTGTTATTGTGGTATTGGAATCATTTTGAGGAAATTTTGTGGCATATGGACACATGTAGTGTGAGTTGTTATATTGTGTTGTTATGTCTTTTTGGCACAGGTAATATTTTTAAGAGAATTATTGGGGTGTTCGCACATGATTTATTAGTGCTATTGTTATTATTGATATTTGCACATGCGACGTGACAAGGCAGGCTATTTATACACGGGTTTGCATATGTGGCAAGAAAAGGCAGGAATATTATTATGTGCGTGCAATGAGACAAGGCGGGCATTTACTTTATTATTGTGCATGTGGTGACACAAGGGGGCTATACTGGGGATGATTTGTAATGACTTGTGATAGCCTGGGTGCATTGTTGTTGATAATATCTGTGTAGTGGTGTGACTACTTTGTGTAAGTTATGCATTTTATGTTTTGTTGTGTTATTTCTTATGAACCATTCGTTGTCTCTGATCTTACTTGTTGAATCGAGTTGTGATAGAACACTTGCACAAGCATACACCATAGTTAGTTAGTCATACCAGTCCAAGAAGTTAAACCTTGATAACTATTGACCATTTAAATATATTCTTGTATACTTTCCTTCTGTGTGTGAGTTGTACTATTTGTACATGAGTTGTTTGTCTAGTTAAAAGATATTGTTACTACTAGCACGTGAGTTGTCCATGAAGATATGCGATATTGTCACTTTTTTAGCACGTGAGTTGTCCGTGTAGATATAAGGTGTTGATTGTATTGGCACGTGAGCTATCTGTATAGATATAAGGTGTTGACAGTATTAGCACATGAGTTTTCCGTGCGGTTGTGATTTGTAATGTGTGCACATGATGACAAGTGTCAAGGTTCGTGACTTGGGACCCACGCTTGTGATTATAAGGTGCGGTACCTCGGGAAAATTCTTGTATTATCCTTATGTGAAAGTATTTGTTTTATTGGGTTGTTACTTGTTTTCCCTTACTAGTTTTTACCATACATAAACTATATTCTATTTACTTTACAATGTTATTACCTGTTGGCTCCTTGTTGTTAATTGTTGTTTCTAGTTCTCATTACAACTATTGAAGCATTATTCTTACCAAGTTTAGCTTTATATTTTTCCATGTTAGTTTTATATTCATAATTGTACATGTTATTATGTCTAGTATGTATCTTGACTATTCTTCGTCACTACTCCACCAGTGTTAATCTTGTTACTTACACGGATACCGTTTTCATGTACTCATGCTACGCTTTTGTTTGCACATTTTTGTGCAGATCCAGTTACTTCAGATTTTGTTGATCTTTAGCTAGCTTATCGAGCATTGTTGTACAGACTCAAGATATACCTATTGTCACGTTCACAGGCCTCAGAGTCACCTTCTAAAGTTTATTTTGTATTGTTTATTTCTATTCCAGAAGAATTATACTTAGAGATTTCTTAGTGAACTCAATAGAGCTTATGACCTGTACTACTGGTTTTTTGATGTTATATATTTACTGTGGATCATTAGCTTTATATAGAAATTTCTATTATAACTTCAGTAAATCTTACGCTTACCTAGTCGTAGAGACTAGCTGCCATCACGACATCGTACAGAGAAAAATTGGGATTGTGAGAAGTTAGTATCAGAGCTCTAAGTTCATAGGAGCTATGAGTCATAAGCAAGTTTAGTAGAATCTTGTATATCGGTACAGAGACATCTGTATTTATCTTCCAAAGACTACGAAACTATTAGGAAACATCACTTCTTTCGTTCCTATCGTACAAGTTTATTGATTTTGAAGTTTGGGCCTCTATTGTTCTATTCTCTCAAAGATGGTGAGCACGAGCTGCAGTTACCGATGGCGCCGACCCCTAACCCGGTGTTGCTAGGGGCGAGGGCAGTGTCAAAGGCAAAGACCTATAAGGAGAATGAGCTATACCTAGAGCACCTACCAAAGCAGTAGCTAAGGAGCCACCCGTAGTTTTGGTTAAGGGACAGGAACCGGAGGCGCCTGTTGCTACCCCAGGACTTCAGGAGACTTTAGCGCAATTCCTGAGCATGTTTAGTACATTGGCTCAAGAGGGATTGATTCTGGTTACACCGGCTACTTCACATGCCGGGGAGGAGCTCAAACTCCCACCGCCTATACTCTAGAGCAGTGGGTCTACATTGGTCAGGTTGCGGGTTTCATAGCAGCATAACCTATTATTCAGATTTAGCCTGAGGTCAGGCCGAAGGCATCTGAGGAGGAGCATTTGAGACTTGAGAGATTCAGAAATATCATCCTCATACTTTCAGTGGCTTAACTTTAGAGGATGCACACAATTTTCAAGAGAAGTGCCATTGTATTCTCCGTACCATGGATATTCTGGAGACGAGCGGGGTTTCTCTTACTAAATTCCAGCTGTCAGGTGCAGCATATTAGTGCGGCGGTCTTATGAGGAGGGCATACCAACTAATGCAGCTTCACTTTCATGGACTCGATTTTTAGAGATGTTCTAGAGATAGTTTGTTCCCTAGACCATTCAGTATGCATGGCGTCCGGAGTTTAAGCAGCTTCTCTAGGGTACTATGTGAGAGTCAGAGTATGGTATTAGATTCCGTGATATGTCCAGGTATGCACCCGCTTTTGTTTCTACACTTAGAGAGTGAGTGTGCAGGTTCATTGAGGCACACAGTTATCGTATCCAATTTAGCATGGCTCGAGAGTTGGAGATGGATGTTCTATTTCAGCAGGTGGCAGAGATCGCTCGCAAATTAAAAGGTATGTGGCATCATGAGAGAGAGGACATAGAGGCTAAGAGGCCTTGTGGACTTTGAGGGCCTGCTGATCCATATTTTGGAGGCATGGTACGTCATGGCAGAGGTTTTTTGAGTCAGCTAGTTTAGTTTGAACTTCAGGCTTCACGCGGTGCTTTAGACATTTATGGGTCCTAGGTATCTGTACCAGACAGCTTCCATCCATGTCACTGGAGAGGTTGCTTTGAGTGTGGAGATACCAACCACTTGGGAAAGATTGTCTCAGACTCCGGACAGATGCGTCACAACGAACTATTCAGGAAATGAGTTTTTCTCTAGTTGTTGCTATACCTACACCGCCAGCTAGGGGTGGAGGTTAGGTGGGTAGAGGTCGCCCTAGAGGGGGAGGACGTGTCCATTGTTATGCTCTTCCTAGTTAGGCGGAGGCTGATGCACCAGGTGATGTCATTACAAGTATGATTTGGTTGAGTATAGAGATGCATTTGCATTATTCGGATATGGTCCCATTTATTGGTAAGATTCATCCTACCTTGCCTCAGATATGGTTGTATTTTGTGATTCTTGTACTATGTTCATAATGTTCACTTCAACTAAGAATTCTATTACGATAACCCGTTTCTATCGTCCTTGTTTGGTTGTTATTGAGGTTCATGAGGCTTGGGTGGACTTCTGTTAGTTAATATAATAGGTTTTGACGTGATTTCTAGTTGGTTTGGCCATGATTTATGATCTGGGTCGGTATGAGAAGTTTATTTCGTGTTATTTTTTGGTTCTACAAGGTTGAGTTAGTAGAATGGTTTAGATGCTGAGATGTTTGCCTTACTCTTGATTCCGAGTGGAGGATGGGGACCTAGTGTTCTTTGTGAGTAGATGTGTTGGTGCCACGCTATGCACCGCGGTGAGGTCATATTAAGGTAAGATTTGTTGTGGTATTTGAGTGTGCTTGCTTCTTTTTGGTGGATTGAATCCACAATACGGTATCGACGGGAAGTTGTACATGTTTGGCTTGTTTGATAGTTCTCTCATATTCAGTCATATCCGGGTTGGGCTTGTTGGGTTTGGATTGCGATGTATGTGCCAAGGTGGCATTTGAGGTGGCTGATGGTCGGATGAGTAGTTATGAGCTTTGTAAGGTCCCAAAAAATGTCACCTAGAAAATGAGGTTTCATGGTGCCGAGGTTGGCTAATATGTTTGAGGCGGTACAAAATTTTTGGGTTGTATAGTACGTCCAGGAGTTGATGGAAATTTTTGGATGAAGAAGATAATTTTGTGGTCAAGCTTGTGACTGCAGAACAAGTTTGTGGGCCACATATAATCATAGAGTTGAGCAGGAAGATTGTGAAATTTTATGGTCGTTATGCGGTCTAGTCTGTGATCGCAGAACAGGTCAACGGACAGCAAATGTGTCACAGACTTGGCATGAAGAAATTAGAAAGAGGATTCTACAGTCCAGTCTACGACCGCAGACTGCTCCAGATAAGTCTGTTTTTTTATCATCATTTTTCGCGGCCATTTTGCGGGCCGCGGACCCGATTTCGGCAAGTTTAAGTTTTGAAGAATTTTACCCGATTCCATTTTTATAAGAAGGCTTTGGGGGTTATCTTTTAAGGGTTTCATCTGGTATTTTTAGGGAGATGCAAGAGTATCTTAGAGAGAGAAAGAGAAGACCTAACTATTTTGTTCATTAATTCTTGCTCAAGAAGATTTCACATGATCTTCTTTTAAGAAGTAATATTCCATACCCTAGTTTTTAATTTTGAATTTCGGGCGAAGTGGTTAATGGAAAGTATGAATCTAAGGTATGAGAGTGTTATTTATGTATGCATGTGCTATCAAGGGTTGTGGAAAGAACATTGAACTAGAATGGGTGAAGTCTTGGTTAATTGGTTGTGGGGATAAAAGAAATCTTGTAAAAGAACCATGTAGCTAATTTTCACCCATAGTGTTTGACGAAATGCTCAAATGAGTTGAACAATGAACTTCTTTGTAATTATGGCTCACTTTTTTTTGACTCTAAATAGATTGAAGTTGCTGAGATTTTGGGAATATTATAGTAATTTAAGAAATCTCAAAGAGAGGTATGTTGACTAAAATCCTCTCTTAGAATTAAATCCCATGGTGTTCATATAATTTATGTAAGTCTTGAGTTGATCATTATAAAATTGGCTATTCCGAATAAGCTTGTGTTAAAAGATATATGTTCAATATGTATTACAAATATTTTTATCATGTTATATTATCATTTGGGGATAAGTTCAAAGCATGGGCCGTGCGTTAAAAATGTTAAAACTTCAAGTTAAGTTCGAATGAAAGTTGTTATGCCAAATTGTATGAAAAATATCTATGTCCTGAGACACTTAATTGCTCACATTTGTACTTAAACTCTTGAATTGAAAGGCCTTATTGTTGTTGTTGTTGATGATGATATTTGAAAGTGGAAAAATGAGCATAAAATATGAAATGCGGCCAAGTGCCAATAAAATGAAAAATGTATAAGGGTTATGAAATTAGTGTTGACCCTTTATGCTATAAATGTCCTTAATGTTCTATGATTACCATGGCAAGTTCGAGTAAGAGATAGTATATGCACAAAATGTGCCCGGTCGTCAGAATGAAAAAGAATTGAGGTATTGTATGTCAAATTGTTTCAATCATAGTATGTAAGTTTCTAAAATAATAAATGCAAATTACTTAAATGTTTAGTCCCTAAGAATCATGAACTTAGCTAATAATCTCAAGATGACAAGTGAGTGAATAATGAGGAGAAAGGGAGATGTCCTATGCTTAATGACGATGAACCTTAAAAAATGAAATTGGGCTCATGTGCCGTAAAATTGACTTATTGATTCATCTTGCATGTGCTAATTAAATCTGTGTTGCTCCATGATGAGAATGAACATGAAGCATTCCATTCAGACGGGAAATTACGACCTTAAGGCTATTGTTAATTATGTTGCCCGAATTTATATCTGGCCATGTGCATAATGATATGTTATAACCCTATGGATGGTTTATGAAACGCATAAGTATATATTATGTGAATCCTAAGGACGGTCTATGAAACATATATGTGTATAATATATAAGTCCTATAGACGGTCTATGAAATCCATAGACGTATTGTGTGTGAAAGTCGTATGGACGATCTATACAACACATAGGTATATTGTGTGTGTACGTCATATGGACTGTCTATGAAACGTATATGTGTATAATATGTAAATCCTATGGATAGTCTATGAAACACATAGGTATATAATATGTAAGTCCTATGACGCTCTATGAAACATATAGGTGTATGGTGTGTGTAATTCCTATGGACGATCTATGAAACATATAGGTATATTGTGTGTGTAAGTCATATGAACGGTCTATGAAACACATATGTGTATAATATGTAAATCCTGTGGACAATCTATGAAACACATATGTGTATAGTATGCAAGTCCTATGACCCTCTATGAAACATATAGGTGTATGGTGTGTGTAAGTCCTATGACGGTCTATGAAACATATAGGTATATTGTTTGTGTAAGTACTAATCCTATGGACAGTCTATAATATGCATAGATTTATTTTGTATATAGGTCTTATGGACGGTCTGTGAAACGCATAGGTACATAGTAAGAGAAAGATGTGGATGGTCTGGTGAGACGCAAATTTAGCATGAACGACATGTGACATTTTCATTGCCATTGATTGTACATGTTTTTGCAATTACATTATATTTTGTACCCCATGTATACTTCATATGGCTGAACTGACCCCAGAAGAAGTTCAGAATGAGGTAACTATAATAAGATTTGAAATGTGAATCTATGGGACGTTTTGTAGTTTATTGATGTACTCTATTTGTCTTTTATTTAAGTTACATTATTTTCATAAATTGTTTTGTCTGCTTTACATACAAGTACTATTTCACATGTACCCACGTCTCTTTTATCGGGAGTGCTGCATCTTTTAAATGGATGCATATGGTTTCATAGTAGGCGACATCGATCAGTGATAGCAACACATCTTCCTCTCAACTGACTTGGTGAGCCCCACTTCATATCGGGGCAATGTATCTCTTGTTTTTCATGTATTGTGTTTTGAGGTATAGCTGGGCCCTTGTCGCTGGCACTTGCATGTCACTCTTATCTAGTAGAGGCTCCGTAGGCACAGTAATCCATCAAAGTGATATAAAAAAGAGCAAGAGAAATGAAGACGACTAGGGAGAAGAAGTATACAGATTAATAAAGGTGAAAGTAAGTTCATATCGAATAGTCAATATGCAATTGTGTACTTGCTCCATAAAGATCTTTTATTTTTTTCATGAAAAATTAAAATGAAGAGATAAACCATGATGAGCGAATTTCTTGCGTTCATTATGCTTATGTGCCGGCTACTCTCGAATTCCTTTATGGCAGCATACAATTATTGGGGTTTCCTACAGCCACCGCTTTTTATATGTGTCTGGTTTAATTTTGTTATATTATTGAAATAAACTTTATTAGAGTGGAAGGAGGTTTCTGATTCTAATGTATTTATTGCATGTTGTGCAATTATGTGCGGCGTATCCGTGTGTACTCGCACTCTTTTTACTGGCAGGAGTTCTTTGGAGCATGATAAATTTGAGCTTATGGTATAATGAAGCACAAACAAAGATGCATGCCAATGTTTAGATTACTACCGACTAATTTAGTTCTCTTGATTCTCATATCAAAATGAAGTTGCAAATAGTGGCATACGCCTATTTTTGGAGGGGTAAAAAGCCCTACAATACTTGGTTAAAACCTTTTCCCAGTTGCTCTCAATTGTTCTTGGATTTTGTGGAGTATTTATACATATTTTTTACTGTAATTACTTAGGAGGCTTAGTAAATAAAGACCCATGCAAACTAACTGCAGCAAGTTACAGGTTGCCCTCTCGATAGAATTAGAAGTTGTAATACAATATGCTACTCCATAATTTTATGCTTTGTAGAATATTCTGATAAAAGAAAATCCATAATGAAGAGCAACCAATTGATTAACGTATTATAATTAGGTACATGCCGCCCATAGAATTGTCGTACATGGACTGTCGAATAATGTATTATTGTACGTAATTAGTTTAATTTGTGTTTCCAGGCGCTGCAAAGTTCTAACTTCTCAAGAGTTTGGACCTTTAGTTATCAAGTTTGTGTTGCTCGTCATCACGCATACTCTCCAATAGAAGAAAGCCAATTGTTACTGCTTAAATTTATTTCGATCTCAGAAAATTGTGTCATGATTTGTTAATCTGCTCATTTCTTTTTAACTTGCCAAAATTTGATTCAATTAACCTATTTTGACCCATAATTATGCAACACGTCCAATTTGTCCCAATTAGAATTGTAGGTGTTAAGTTTGAACTTGTTGGGCAACTCATCTTAGGCCTATCTTATTTTAATTATGAAAAAAGGGCATTGCATAATCGCTCTCAAAATAAAAGTTAAAAATAATATATACACATTCTGTATATTATATATATATATACATATATATATATATATATATATATATATATATTGCCTAAAAGTAATAAACACCCTAAAAATAGAGCAATCTTCATAGATTCAATTCGTTATTTCTTTTTTCAGTGGTATCTTTACTAAAACATTTTTAGTGGTATCTTTACAAATAAATTTATATACTGAAATTATATAATTACATTGAATACAAGTATATAAAACTACATTGAATACATGAGATATAGCAGGTGATCCACATTGCAAATACATATGAATACATATTGCAGATACATTTAACTACATATACATTTGAATACCTAAATTATATTAATTAAAAAAAAATATGAATATATTCTACAATACATTGAGTACATACTGCTGAATGGACAAAACAGTGAAATAAAGTGAAGTTTTGAAATCATATAATTATATTGAATACAGTGAAAAAGTAGAAAAAACTAAAGACATAGAATACAATGAAATACAATAAAATACATTGAAATATAATTAAAAAAAGGTAACAGACTCTTCAAGTTCCTTAGCGTCATACTCCGTCCCCAATCCACCGATATCCAGGCCGCTACCATGTGGGGCGTCGCCTCCGGTTAAATTAAAACAGTTGTTGAAGAAATACCAATTTAAAGGATTAAACGAAAACTAGAGATAGAACTTCTTCAGATCTCACAAGGCAAACATGAAGAATCAATGCAAAATCTAAGAAACAATAAGAATGTGTAACACAATTGTGTGACAGAAATCACCGGTTGGAGGAGGGGATTAGGGGTGACACAACAAGAAAGGGGGAAAGTGATCTCTGGTCGGATCTATCGTTGGCGGAACATAGCCCCTACTAGGGTTTGTAAAAGTAGGGGAGGAAAAACCCGAGGAAAAAAGAGAAGAAAGAGGAAAGAGAGAGGGAGAAAGAAAACAATACACAACGTATTTAATGGTTTAAGGATAGGTACTGGCCATAAGTAGATATTTTGCTATAAAAATTAAAAGGTACCTATAAGAGATAATTTTTTTAAAGGGCGTTTATTTATAATAAATAAGGTATCAATCTTTGCTATAGGAGGTTTATTATAAACTGTTCTCATTCGTCCAAAGTTCAACCTACAATTTGATAGTATGCAAATAAAAAAGGAAAAATGACATTGTATAGCCGTTGTGAAAGTAAAAAAGCTGAATAAAATTTGTATATTTTTGTATATATACATTTCGTATGTTATATACAAGTTTTATACACTTTTTCGACTATCAAATTTATATAATTTTTGACGCGAGCCAAAAGTGATAATACCCCAATAAAAACTCACATGTCAATAAGGTGAAAGGTGAATAACTAAAGACCAACTAATGATAATAAAGCTTAAATTTTGCTGCATAAACAAAAATATTTTGATATACAACAGAAAGAAGAAAACATAAAGGAAATAGAAAAGAACAGAAATTAGGACTGCTAAATTTTTTCATCTTTTCCAGCCTCAACCAAACGGGGGAAAAATATAAAATAAACCCCCCCCCCCCCCCCCCCCCCCTTTTTTCTTCCTTTAATTTATGCTTTGATTCTCAAATCCAAGTCTAAACTATCTTTTATATCCATTTCTTTCTCTTTCTCTCTGATGTTTCATTTCCAAACAAAAAGAGAAAGAGAAAAAGAGCTTTTTTTCTTCAAAAATATCATACATCAACTTTCTCAGAAAATAACCCAGAAAAGTAGAGGGAAAAAAAATTCTTGATCCTTTTAACTATAATCACTAATATTGTTACGTATAATGCATGGCAAATACTAACAAGATTGTAAATTGGACCATAGTTATCAGAATAAAACACATCCAATAGTTTCTCCAAATGCATGTAACATAATATGTTGACCCTTTTCTTCTATTTGAAGAATGAAATGCCTAGGAAATTAAATGGGATTTTTTTGGTTTAACATTCTCTGAATAGTTTGTGGGGAATGAAAAAAAATGGAAGGTGGCGAGGAAGTACTGCAGGGGCGTGAAGAGAGGATTTTTGTATCGGTGAGGCTAAGGCCATTGAATGAAAAAGAGGAGAGAAATGATGTTTCAGACTGGGAATGTGTCAATGATACAACAATTATATACAAGAATATTAGCCTTTCGCCATCAGAACGCTTAATATATCCCTCTGCATATACGTTTGGTAAGTCTTTACATTTGATTGCTGTAAAAATGGTTCCAAATTTATTTATTTATGTTAAAAGCATATCTTAGTGAATGAAGATCGTTTTCGTGAAAATGGCACAGGCTTGCCAGTTTTCGGATTGGTCATTGAAAAATAGCCATTATTTTGCTGCAACACGTAAAATTCCAGAATAATATACTAGATATTGGTGCACCTATGAATGAAATTCCAACATAATATGCTGGAACTCTAAAACACGGAAAGTTGTAGCATAATATACCGGAGATTGGAGCACATGTGTATGAACTTCCAGCATATTATGCTGGATCAGTATATTATACTAGAAGTCCAGTATTTTATACTGGAACTCTAGTATATTATGCTAGAATACTTTCTAGATTTTGGACAATATGAAAAGTGGCTAAATTCGATTAATTTTGAAACTATGGTTATTTTTCAATTACCACATGTAAATTTAGCTATTTTTGAATTTCACCCTTGTTTTCTGGATCATTTATCAGTATTTGGCCATTGTTGTGTTATTGGTTTATGATTTTGTTTATAGACAGGGTATTTAGCAGTGATTGCTGTACAAGACGGGTCTATGAAGAAGCAGCTAAAGAAGTTGCTCTTTCAGTTGTCAAAGGATACAATTGTGAGTGCATCTGCTCTGCTTCTATTATTTGGAAGTTTTGAACAGAAGTCCATGTCCTGTTGTATTATTGATCTAAAGTAATTTATGTATCAACTAGCAAGCATTTTCGCCTATGGCCAAACCAGCAGTGGAAAGACCTACACTATGACTGGAATAACTGAATATGCCGTAGCAGATATATACGAATACGTACAGAAGGTAACTACTTCATGATCAATTGTTTGTTGTCTGTTTAACCAGGAGTTTTTGCTTATCAAATTATATTACTTGTATGTAGCACAAAGAGAGAGACTTTATTTTGAAGTTTTCTGCTATGGAGATATACAATGAATCTGTCAGAGATCTCCTTAGTGAAGATAGCACTCCACTTAGACTTCTTGACGATCCAGAGGTTAGTTTGCTTCACTGATCAACAAAGTGTTACTGCTTGTTTTTGTATATCTTTTCCCCGTCATAAATCATGCCGATCAATTTCAACAGAGAGGGACTGTTGTTGAGAAACTCACAGAGGAAATATTGAGGGACTGGGGCCATGTGATTCAGCTACTTTCTATTTGTGAAGGTAACAGAATGAATAGCTTTTTTTGACATATAATTAACCATGGTCTTGAGTTGACAATTAAATGTTGCAGCTCAGAGACAGATTGGGGAGACTGCCTTCAATGAAACAAGCTCCAGATCTCACCAAATCATCAGACTGGTAAAACAACTGAAATTTCTTGTCTACCATGCTATTGACCTTTTAATACAACTAGTAGTTTGAAGTATAATTTGTTGCAGACAATTGAAAGTTCTGCTCGTGAGCACTTAGGCAGGGACAACCTGGGTACCCTTTTAGCTACTGTGGTAAGAAAATGTATCTCTCATGAAGAGCAATTGATATATAGTGTGGTGCTGCCATTATACTAAGGTAACTGCTGAATGTTTTTCATTGAAACACAGAATTTTGTTGATTTGGCTGGAAGTGAGCGGGCATCTCAGTCATTGTCAGCTGGTGCAAGACTGAAAGAAGGTTGTCACATAAATCGCAGCTTGCTGACCCTGGGCACTGTTATTCGTAAGCTAAGGTCGTGTAATGTCCTTGCACTGCTAAGCAAGTTTAACATGGTTATTAAGCAGCTCTACAAGAAGAGCTTTGCCTTCTGTGTTACATTATATAATCAGTTGCATGAAATGTAGCTAGCACCTCTTCTCATTATTGATTTTTTTTTTTAATTTTCAATTCTGTTTTGTTAATTCCTATGGCCTGCAAAATTTAAAATGGAAGCCAGATTTAAGCATGACATACCTCCTCTGATTAATGCCGATACTTGTAACTAATTCAAGTTGTTGTATTACTTAATGCAGCAAGGATAGGACTGGTCACATTCCTTTCCGAGATTCAAAGCTAACCCGGATATTACAGCCATCATTGAGTGGCAACGGTAGAACTGCCATCATCTGCACAATGAGTCCATCACGAAGTCATTTTGAGCAATCAAGAAATACTCTACTATTTGCAAGTTGTGCTAAGGAAGTAACTACTAACGCCCAAGTGAATGTAGCCATGCCAGACAAAGCATTGGTGAAGCATTTACAGAGGGAGTTAGCAAGGTTGGAAAGTGAGTTAAGGTATCCAAGGGCTTGTATATTCCCTTCAGATTATGAAGCGTTACTGCAAGAGAAGGACCTTCAAATACAACAGGTAACACATTTTGATGATGATAAAAAGTACTTGCAAAATTTGAAACCTCTTTCCTTTGTGACATCGGATTGTTTTACCTGGAAACTTTGGCTTGTTTCCTTCTCACACCAAAGGAAGTGACTAATGTATCCTTGATACAGCAATTTTTATAATAACAAGGAAAAAGCATACAAAAAACTGGCCTAACATGTTAGTGTATCAACAAAAAGTAAACTGTTATTGGGAAGGCATAATTGTGGTACAAGCACATATAAATATCACTATGTGAATCCTAAAACAAAACAAATTGAAGGTCCAAAATTCACTGACGGAAGAATACAGATAACTGAGATTTTCAGCATGCAAGATTTGCCCTCAATTATATATCTAGGATGTTAATGGCTTTTATTCTTTTGCAATTGAAGAATATAATATTACCCCTGACATGCTCTCTTATCCTTATTGACTTAAATTAAGAGTTCAATTTCCTGATTATTTTACAAAAATGCACTACTGTCCGACATCTTGAACCCTTGGTCAATTTTTCCCTCTTCTATAGCTGGAGAAGGAGGTAAAGGACTTAATTTTGCAACGCGATATTGCTCAGAGTCAAGTTAAAGATCTGTTGAAACTGCTTGGCGATGATGTAATACAGGTATATAAAAGTTTACTAGACTCTACTTGCTTCCTCATTTATATATTTGCTTCTTCTATGCTAAAAGGCGCTTTGATTCTATAGGTTGGTCTAGGACACTACCCAAATTTGCGCGTGAAGAGATCACCAGATTTTCAAAGCCCAATGCAACAGATTTCCATTTTGAGAGACCCTCGTGACATAGATGTTGATGTTAGAACACGTTCAATTGGACATAGTAGGAGTAGCTCTGAAGATCAGATTATACACGTGCCAGAGTTTGAAGAAACCATCTTTCACAGCAATACATTTCCAATGCTTTTACCTGGAAGTTCAAATTATAGCAGAAGTGATTCATGTCAGGGATGGGATGAAGTTGAAAAACAAAGTAATGAGACTTCTGAGGATCTATGCAAGGAAGTTCGTTGCATTGAAACAGAAGAATCGAGTGTGAAGGGAACACAAGAATCCAATTATTCATTTCCTGAACAAAATGGTGGCTTTCCTGCTTTAGTAACCATTGTAAATCGGGAGAGAACAAATCAGGGAACATTATTACCTCCAGACAACGGATACAGAAGATCGGTGACACCTCCACATAAGGAAAACGGAGAACTGAAACCATTACCCTTTAAAGAAGACCAAGAATCCGTGTCATCTTCATTTTTCACGGAAGAAAAGAAATCCAATAGAGAATTGGTGTCACTTTTCTCAAGGGTTGACCAAGCCCTTGAATCACCAAAGTTCAAGGAAGAGAAAGAATTAACTTGTGTTCATTCCTCAAATGCTCCTCCAGAAAAATTATCCTCACAATGTGAATTCAGTGATGATACATCGTGCAATAGAAACTTGAAGTTATCTAAAAGTAAAAGCTGCAAGGCTAGTATAATTACTGATCGATCTTCTCCATGCTTAGAGGAATCCAACAGAAATAAAAGAACACCACCATCTGAACCAGCAAGAAGTTTCAATGCAAGATCTCAGGACTCAGAAATAGAAGTTTCTCACCTGAACTTTGGCTCAGATGTTAAGTGTTCAGGAAATGGTTCCACCTTCCATGCACAGAGTGCCTTCAATGTTGAGCTTGAAGTTCCAGAAAGGAAACCTTTAACTACTGTGGATATCAGTGATGCTGATGGTGCTGCAAGGATGAATGGAATGGATGAGCATCAACATGAAATGGAAGTCAAAGATTGCCATGTGAGTATCAGCTTTTTTCCTCTCCGTTTCACTCTACTGTCTTATTAAGTTCCCCCTACCTCATAAATCTTCTATAATATGAGAGTGATGTGTATGGTACAGGTTCAGGAGGCTGAACTAGAGCATGATAAACCGTCAAAAAGTGTTAGAGATGTTGGATTGGAGCCAGTAGAAGATGATTATAAAAGTCGTTACAGTTGGCCCTTAGAATTCAAGAGACTTCAAAAAGAGATTATTGAACTTTGGCATGCTTGCAATGTCTCCTTGGCACATAGAACCTACTTCTTCCTTCTGTTCCAAGGTGATTCCACAGATGCTATATATATGGAGGTTGAAATTAGAAGATTAACATTCCTCAAGGACACATTTTCACGTGGAGAGAAAACTGTGGTCAATGGTAGGACTTTGTCACTGGAGGGAAGGTAATCCACTTGCATCTATTTGAAAGTTTTCTCTATGGTCTTTCCCTGCTAATAGATGTATTTAAGCAGGCATACATGTCACATGGAAATGAATTGTTCATGAACCTCCATTTCTATCTTACTTGCATAAAGTAAACAAAAAGCTCAACAGTTTGCTAATTGACTAATAGTTCCTCATACTTTCATGCTCAATATACCATAAACATCTATATGTTTCATGTTTGAACTTTGAAAGATGATACAGTTGATGTTTTCATGTGCACATACCCCTTAGTCGCTCTGCCAATGTTATCAATATGCAGAGTACTAATGTACTTTCATGTATACAGTTGTCCAACAACTTTCTTCGACTTCTTTAGTTAATTCAGGCTTGTATTAGATCCGTGAATGTAAATGCAATTGACTGCTATAGAACATTAAAAAGAAACATGGTTTCATTAAGTCTTGTTTCATTGGAAAACAGCAAGAAAGATTTGCGAGAAGAGAGAAGGATGCTGAGCAAGCAAATGCAGAAAAAGTTGAGCGAAGCAGAACGAGACAGCCTATACCTTAAGTGGGGGATTGGGATCAATAGCAAAAGAAGGAGGCTACAATTGGCTCAGCAATTATGGACCAACACAGATGATATGAACCACATTGCAGATAGTGCATACTTGGTAGCAAAGCTCGTTGGTTTGATAGAACCAGGAAAAGGTCCTAAGGAGATGTTTGGACTTGATTTTCCAAATACAAGAAGAAATTACAATTTCAAAACAGGACTGAAATCTCTTTTGTAATAGTATTGAGGAAGATCTAATGAGACGAAATTACTTGGTGAAGGCTGCATCAATCTTCCAGCTCCATTTTTCTTTGATTCTCTGATTTTAATATTAGCTGAGCCAATTTTCTCCAGCTCTTCCCTTTTTTTTTTTTGGTTTTTCCCCCTTTGCCTTTTGTCATACTGATTGTAATGAGTTTTAGTTTTGTACAGGAGGCCCAAACAAATATTACTTGTTGAAGAATCTTTCACTAACTAGCTAATAGTCCTCTCCCATAAACAGAACTTTTACTAATTTCATCTTATTTAATCTACAACAACAACAACAACCCCGTATAATTCCACTTAGTGGGGTCTGGGGAGGGTAGTGTGTACGTAAACCTTACCCCTACCCTTGGGTAGAGAGGCTGTTTTCTTTTTTTGTCCTTCGCAACATATTTACATGAGGAAAAATGTAGAAAGATCTTACAAATTTGCTCCAAAGGGAATCATCTTGTTTGATGATATTTCCAAATCAGTTCTGCCACATCCCAAAACTTTTTCAATAGCTACTCGCACCATTTTCTTCTGGCTAGACATAATAATACTTCTCATAACAACTCTTTTATTTTTGGAGTTTAAAGCCAAGAAGTAGCAGAGTGAAGCAGAATCAGACATGATTTTTCTTACAAAGCTATTAAAAATGTAGTGGTTAATATTAATTTTCACCTCCACGGATATTTTCAACTGAAGACGGTAGCTTGCAATACTACTGATACAAAAAATGATAGCTTGCTATATTACTGATAAAAAAAATGATAGCCTGAAATACTGATTGGTGCCTAGGAATTACTGCTCTGCTATGTATGGAGTCACCAATAGATAAATGATGATCGGGGAAATGCAAATAGTAGCATCACTCAGAAAAATAATGCATCAGCTTCGTAAAATTAATAATGAAATCCACACTTGAGGTTAAATTAGCTAAAGAATAAGAGAAAATAATTAGGCGAAGAAATCACCTAGAAAAGATGCAATATATTAGGGTACTATTGAAAATTCCTAGCGGCTTATGTGCATATAAGAGGCCCCAACTAGCTTGGAATTGAGGTGCTGTTACCGGGTAATGTGCACTGGAGGAATTTTTACTACTGCGTTCTCTATCAAATAACTGAAAATGTTGAGAAAGTACCTAAAACCAGCATCACCAACAAATTCAATAGCCATTCCAGCGGAAAGCCCCGCGAGACCACAAGCCAGACCAGAAGAAAGGTGTGCATATCCATCAAAAAGGTAATACGATTTGGTCTTAGGGTTAATTCCAGTGCTGATGATCACCACACTGCCATAATCAAACCATATACACCTAACACTCCCCTCCAACCATAACTACAGGCACATTTGACTTCATCACAAGCTCAGGCCTCATTACTCCCATGGACGCCACTCCCACCCCGCCTTTGCTGACCCAAAAGCTGCTCCCATACCTATATAGCGAATTCGAATTCCATTATTCCTCATGTATGTACTAACAGAGTCAACGTTATCTAATTTTTCAAATAAACTGAAAACCGAATCCTTAATTATCTGGACAGAGAATAAAGTTGTATGTTTTGAGCTTACAGAAGAAAACGAGCGCAGCTGCGGCGCCGAGGAAACCGAAGATGGGAGTAGTTTCATCGCCGCTAAAAGTTGACGACATTTTCTTTGACGGAGTTGAATAAATGATATGGTAAGTGGTTACCTACAAAATGGTAATTATTAGATATGATTTTGTGGTTTTATAAATACATAATTTATTTTCATGCTAGTTGTTAAGCACTAGATGCTAGGTATGAGACTAGAGTATGAGATAAGAACTTGAAAGCAGTATATTTAACTAAATCGAGTGGCTCAGAATCGGGACCTCGAGCCAGGTTATACGAGGCCTCGAGGTCGAACTTGGTTCTAAGCTGTGGACAGCCGATGAAGGCTATCAGTTTTGAGAGCTTTGACCTGAGCTCTTTATAATTAATAATGTGAAATAAATGAAGAATAATTAATGAAAACAATAAATGTAAGAAATAAGTGTAAATAATAGAATCAAGAGAGAATGTGTTAGAAAGTTGTATTGGTTAATGTTATATATCATGTATGCAAAAAATAGCAAGGGAGGAGAGAAAATAGGATGGAATCGCAACATATTACATGTGCATTTATTACAAAGAAATATAGCTGGTACAACTATTTAGCAGTCTAGTACAGACTGATATTATTCTTGTGTGTTGTCAGGTTGGACCTCGTGCCTAGGCAACTTCCCATTTATCCATGATAACCATCGACTTATGTTGTCCTGAGGTCGGGCATAAAGAGCCCTCGAGGTCGAAACCTCGAACTGTGTCCCCCTGCCTTCGAGGCCTTTCGAGGTGAAGCTATGAAAAGACATAATGATCGTGAAATCGGTCCTCCGATTTTACCCGTATATAGATAGTCCCCGTGTTTTTTTAGAGTAAAACAATAAGAAACGATCTCGAATTCTTGCCCCTTCAATACTTCAATCACGACAGTAGTCATGATTGGCGAAATAAGGTGTTTAAAGGTTGCGTCCACACAACCCTTAAAAGCATTTGAATTAATTACAACAGTTGGTTGTTCTTTGGCCTGCTCCAACATGCGTGTTAGACCTCTACAAGTACTTCTTCTTTTCCATTGCACCACCAAGCCCTCAAAAGAATTCTTCTTACCTCTCCCTTGTATCTCTTCTGAAACACAATTTTCATTTCTCATCTGAAACCTTTTAACAAGAATGGCAAAAACTTACACCTCTGTTCCTCAGGGAGACATGCCTCCTTCTTCCTCACGCTTGTCTCAGGGTAAAGAAACAATGCCCCCTCGCGTCGGGGAATGCATTCTAGGGGCTTTTGAAATGACCTCCGATTTTAAGACCGAAAACCTTCTTCGAAGCCAGGACGACACCAACTGATATCCCAGTATGTTAGTTCAATAACAGGCATTGAAAGGGTAAAGACTGACTGCTGTCGGGGGGGGGGGGGAGGGGGGGAGGGGGAGGACGCGGTGCTTGTGGAAATTCCTTCTCGAGAGGAGGACGTAAAAATATACAAGGTTGGCTTTCCTAGCGTATATACTTATCCGTTTACCCTTGGCCTGGTCGAGAGTTACTTGATATCATTTGCATAAATTGAGGATCCCCGGGTCATACGATTAATGTTATCGTACAATATGTGAGGGATCAAAGAACCCCAATCAACATAGCCCCAAGATGGTACCCGATTTCAGGGATCTCTGCTACAATGATTATAAGCTTTAAGAAGCCATCAATATCAATCAAGGCCTTGAGATGGTGCCCAATCTCAAGGATCTCTGTCAAAGAGAATATAAGTTATGAGGATCTATCAACACCAATTTAGCCTCGACATGGTGCCCAATCTCGAAGGTCCCATTATTATACCTATGAGCTCTAAGGAGCTATCCATATAAACCTAAGCCTTCATATGGTACCCAATATCGAGGACCTTTGCCATTATAATCTTGGGTCATTCACCCAATTCTTTGGCCCTCGGGCTACCTGAGCCCAAGCCGGTTCTCTATCGAGAATTAAGTCCTTAAGGCAATTTTCACCTTTAAATCAATTTAAATGCTCCTTCAGCTACTTTAGCCTAGGGGCCATCCGAGTCCAGGCGTATCCTTATTCGGGGTCTATCTATGATGTCTTAGGGTTGTCTTCACTTTTCAAAGCAAGTCTCTGAGGTCGACCGAGTTTAGATAAGCTCTCAGTCAGGAACTATTTGAAAAGGTCTGAGGGATGTATTTATCTTCAAGTGGTCAAGCAACTCCGTCCCTTGAGGGCTATCAACGGGGCCTAAAAGGGCTAATATTTGTTCTCAAATCCGAGGCCCTATTCTCACTCAATTCGAAGTCACCAGTTCCGGCGACCTAAGTATGTATCAAGTCAATCTAGACTTGGTTCAAGCAACGACAAAAGGTTTCAAGGAATATCATATTAACGAATCAAGAACCGAGGGAATACCTATTCACGGGCTCGGTATTCGGACCGGCTGGTAAAGTCACATGCTCAGATTCTTTACAAACACAGACAACGGGAAACTCAATGGAAATGAAAGACAAATTGAAGAAACATCTTTGTAGTAATAAATGACGATTACAAAGTCCATGAGGGGTCCATACACAGAAACAAAGAAGCAGAAAATAACAATCTAAAGGACTAATCTACTATCAGAGGTACAACATCGGGGGAGCGACATCTACAAGAACCGTTTCTTTGGGGGACCCATCTCGATCTTCCAAATGGCATATTCAAGAATCTCGAAGAAGTATAAAAAGATGAGGAAGAGGATGTAGCCTATCAATGAGCAAAAGCTTTTAACAGCCGGGGAAAATTGTGGCTTGGTGAAACATTTAGTAAGTTTTGGTCTTACCGGCACTACTATTGGGAAGCGACTTCTTGCGACATTGCACTGGTGTAGGATGCAAAAGTTATTAGATTGCATCGCCTCACTCCATGGAAAGAAAAAGGAGTGAAGCGCCACACCATGTTGAAGTTTAGGGAGATGAGCATAAGTTCATGGTCCAAATATCCTATAATACGGGGATAACTCGAAGCCCCCTTCTTATCATTTCGGTCCAAAAACAACAACAACAACAAACTAACATGATCACACTCAGTGGGGGAAAAGCTCTAAAAACAGCCATGGCATAAATGGCAAAACCACTGTCGTGTGACCTTACGGTCACAGGCTTGAACCATGAAAAATAGAGTTTGGATGAAGATGAAGAGAGAAGAGTGTGAAAAGTTGTCGAAGGATGATTGAATAGAGTTTTTGTTCAAATAACCTTTCCATTTATAGAAGGGCAACACCGTAACTGATGGAGTAATCAATGTCTTTGGAAACCTTACCAACAAGAGCAATCAATGCATTTTAGGAAATAGATCGACAACGATATTATCGCTTTGGGGAAAATATCGATGATACATTGAATGCTTATGGAAAGATGAACCAATGGGACGCTTAAGTTATCACAAAGGCTAATGTTATAAGCATGATTTCATTGTGGGAAGCTCAAGGAGATAGATGTCAAAGTCGTTTCTTATCATTTCATTCTAAGAAACACGGGGACTATCTGTATACGGTAAAAACTAGATGGCCTAATTTTATGGCCATTATGATACTTTGTAAGATTGGCCCCAAATGGCTTGAGATTTAGCTCGGAGTTTGTTCCCAAGGGTTCTCAGTGATAGACCTCGAGGCAGTGCAAATCAACTGCTAGAATGGAAAAACGAGAAGTTCCCAAGGCATGTGACTAATGCTGACCAAGTCTATTAGGCTAGTTCAAGCCCGTACCGTGGCATTAAATGGTTGTACCAGCCTCAAATCCTTGCAATAAATGTGTTTGTACTATGTTGAGATTCCCCCTCATATATAAAGGGGACTTTTGCCATTTTGTAACAGGGAAAACATTACACGTAAAATTCAATACAAGACTAAGAATATTCTTTCTCTCTCTAACTTAAATATATTCTCCCTTGACTATATTTTTTATATTTATTTTTTACATTTACTGTGTTCTATTAATTGTTATTTATTTATTGCTCATTATTAATCATAAAGAGCTTTCATCAAAGCTCCCAAAACTATTAGCCCTTCATCGGCTGTCCACAGCCTCGTACCTAGATCGACCTCGAGGCCCTGTATAACTTGGCTGAGGCCCCGGTTCTTAGCCACTCTATTTGCTTAAACATTCTGCTTTCGAGTTCTTATCTTAATTTCTAATCTTGAACTTAGCATCTACTGCTTAACAATTAGCGTAACAATAAATTACGTATTTTAGAACCACAAAATCGAACCTAATTGTAATTATCATTTTCAAGGTAAACTAGTACTTTACATATTGGGATCTTATGTTGAGCATGGCGATGCCTCTAGTACTGGTACTGAATTAGAAGATCTACCCTCTCTCTCTCTATTTCTCATCCTTTTTATGTAAGTCCCTCTAACAATCCAGGCATATTAGTTGTGGTTAAGCAATTCAACGGAACTTGCTTTTGATCCTGGAGGAGAGGAATTATTATATCTTTGTCCGCTAATCAAATAGGTTTATAAATAGAACATATGCCCAACCTTCTGTTGATTCCTCTTTATACCAGCATTCCAAATATTGTAATAACATGGTTATAAGCTCGATCCTTAATTCTCTTGATCTTGATATCACCCAAAGTGTTATATACTGTAAAATTACTAAAGGCATATGGGATGAGTTGAACAGTCAATCTGATGGGCCTCGAAGTATGAAGTCTAGAAAGACTTAAGTTTTGTATCTCAAGTATCATCTGATATGGCTGGGTATTTCAACAAAGTCAAGATACTTTCGAAACAAATAGAGTCTCTTGGTTCTGACTCTTATTGTGTCTGTTAGTGCACTTGTGAGGGTAAGCGTTACATGATAAAAAAGGGAACAAAATCAGAAGTTGATGCATTTCTAACGGGACTTAATGGGTTTTTTAACAATGATAGGGGAATATATATAATCATGATGGAACCTCTTCCTGATGTCAATAAAGCTTATTCTCTGGTGCTGCAAGACCAGAAATAAAGAAGTATCTAAAATGTCCCTAATTTTCAGCCAAATAGTATATCTTTCTCTGTGGGTTCTCTCAAAGTCAAAATCCACATCTCAAATCATATCCAAATAAATTTTCTAATCAAAATTACAACTTCAATAATAAGAGTCGAATTTTCTTAAAATAAAATTCTACAACTATTGTAAGAAAGAATGGAACAAAAATAGAAGGGTCATAGCAAATATTTATCCAAATGTGTAGCCATCGGCAAAAACTAAAACTAAGTGTTCGCGTGACTTCTCTACTCCATCTCAATCCACTCTTGCCATCACAATTCATGAGCAGTACAAGCAGCTAATGGAGTCTACTTCAGAATGTACAAGTTGTAGAGCATAACCAATCTCAGTCCATTCCTGTTGCTGCTAATTTTGCAGGTATATTTGCATGCACCTGCCTTAAAAGCATATTTGCATGCCCTTGTCCTTAAAAAGTGTGGTAATTGTTCTTGTCTTAGTTCTGTTTTGATTCTTAATACTTGGATTTACGACTCCAGGATAACAAATGACTTTTAACAAGTCTTTCTTCAAAACCATCACAACCTTGTCTACTCCTTGTCTTGTTACCCTACAAAATAGTTATAAAGTTAGAGTAACATATATTGCTTCTCTTGAGCTTAATTTATTCGTTACTTTGTCCAAAGTACTTTTTTCCTTACTTTTAAATATAACCTTATTTGTACGTAAATTACTCATTGATCCTTCCTTACTCCTTTTCTCACGATATTTCTGTCATTTATAGGGCCCTTCTCTAAAGAGGCCACTGGAGCTTGGTAGAGAAGCAGATGTGTTGTATCTTCTCAATTCCATCTCCTAGAAGACTACAGAATCACGTACAACTTTAGTTCCTAGAAAAACATAATCTAGTCCTGTTTTAGTAAATACATTACGTGTAAATAAGTCACATATTTCGTGGCACAACATGTTGGGATATCTTCCTTTTAATTAGTAAGTTATAGAATATTACCTCTATTACTCTTCCTTCTTGTACTATATAACCTTTCTTGTTTGAGTATGTCCACTTTCTAGATAACATAGGCTTCCCTTTTCTTCTAGTGAATCTCATTCTATATATTTGGTTGATCTATTGCATGTTGACTGGTGGGGGTCCATATCATACTACAACTTCTAGGAATTACAAATATTTCCTAAGTCTAGTGGATGATTGTAGTAGATATACCTGAACACATCTTTTGAATCACAAATTTAATGCCTTTTATGTTCTTAAATCTTTTATGTTCATGGTAAATACACAATTTAACATGGAAATTAAATGTATTAGATATGATAATGCGTTAGAACTTGATTCTAGTATTGAATCCACTCAATTTTTTCAGTCCAAAGGAATCTTACTCCAAACTTTCTACCCTTATACCCCTCAACAAGATGGAATTATACAAAGATACATAAAAACTTGCTAGAAATTGCAAGATCTTTGCTTTTTCAATCCAAACTTCCAATTAACGACTTGGGTGATTGTGTACTCACAACGACGTACTTGATTAATAGATTCCCCAGCTCATTTCAGTACAGTAAAACACCTTATGAACTCTTACATGGTATTAACCCTTCCTATGTTTATTTGAAAAGTTTTGGATGTTTATGTTATGTTACAGTCCCTAAACCCTTGAGGAATAAGTACAAGAGATTGAGGTAAGAGATTTCAAAGGTCTCATAATAGATATTGGACTTGATGAACTCAGAACAGTGGGTAGAAAGTTCACTTGGACAAACAACCATGTTCATAACAGAATTGATAGAATTCTAGTAAATGCGGAGTGGATTAAAAAATGATCTGCCATGGAGGGGATTATAATGAACCCTGATTTTTGAGATTACAGCCCTTTGAACATAAATTTTTATGACACTAGTGAAGCAGGAAGGCGACCTTCCAAGTTCGTCAGCTGTTTGACAAATCAGAAAGACTTTGATATGGAAAAAGAGACAAAAAGGAAATACAATGCTAAAGGTATGAAACAAGCTCGAAATGCTAAAGGGAGATCTGAAGCAGCTGATCAACCAAGAATTTAGAAATATTCACAATATTCAAGAAACAAGAAATAAACTAGAAGGTATACATGTGCAAATGTTAAGTCCGGGAAATGAATATGAGACAATAGTACTAGAAAATGCTGCAAAACTTGAATTGGCTAAATGGCTAGAGGTGGAGGAAAGTTTATCGAAGAAGAAATCAAGAATCAAATCGCTCAAATTAGGGGATTCAAACACATCATACTTCCATGATAGGGAACCAATAAATCATATTGGCAGACTAATTAACAGTACTGGGCAAATACTCCAAAGTGCAAATGACGTGGAATAGGAAATACTGAACATCTACAAAAATTTACTTGGTACAACAGCTTCACAATTACCAGTGGTCAACACAGAAATCATGCAGAAAGGCTATATGTTGAGTAGGCAGCAAAAACTACAACTAATCAAGCCAGTCATAAGAGAGGAAGTAAAGAAAGCAGTACTGGACATTGATGATAGAAAATAACAGGGTTGTGATATGTATAATTCATTTTTCATCAAGAAGACATGGCATATTCTGGGCGATGAGGTTACTGAAGCAGTGATGGAGTTCTTTGAAGTGCAAAAATGTGTAAAATCATAAACTTCACCTCTATTAACTTGATTCCTAAAGTAAAGAGCCTAACTAGCCTTAAGGAGTTTAGGCCTATATCTTGATGCACTATACTCTATAAGATAATATAAAAAATTCTAACAACAAGATTGCAGGGAGTTATGTTAAGCCTAATTGATAATTGCCAAACAGCTTTTGTGCCAGGAAGAATTATCACATATAACATCATTATGAATCATGAATTGGTTAAACGCTATGGGAGAAGGAACGTATCACTAAGGTGTATGCTCAAGATCGATATGTAAAAAGCTTATGATTCTCTGGAATGGGTATATATTGAGCAGGTGATGAAATTGATGGGATTTCATAAAAAATTTGTGAAGACAGTGGTATGTAGTAGTGTAGTTGCTTACTCTGTTATAATCAATGGCAAGCCAACTAAGCCATTTGAGGCAAAAATAGGACTTAGACAAAGGGACCTCTTATCAGCACTACTATTTGTGATGGTCATGGAGTATCTACGCAAACTGTTGAAGCCACTGAAGGAAAACAAGAAGTTTAAATTTCAGTTAAACTATGCTAAAGTCAACCTAGTACAATTGGGATTTGCCGATGACTTACTGCTATCCTATAAAGGAGACATACAATCAGTCAAGATCTTGCACTAACAGTTTCAAACTTTCTCTACAGTATCAAGGCTAATTACAAATCCAAATAAAACCTGCATCTACTTTGGAGGAGTGAACAACATGGCAGAACAACATATTGTGGATGTGCTAGAATACACTAAAGCTTTACCTTTCAGGTACCTAGGAATTCCTTTGAGCAGAAAGAGGCCGATAGCTATGCAATGTGAACCCCTAATTGATAGAATGTTGAGCAGGATCCGATGTTCTAGAACAAATGTTTTATCATATGCAAGTAGAGCAATGCTAATCAAGAGTGTAGTAGTTACAATTCAGACATTCTGGGCTCAAATTTTATTCTGCCAAAAAAGATCATACAGTTGATCGAAACAATATGCAAGAGATTCTTATGGTCTGGGAGTGCTGAACTTACCAAAAAGGTATTGATTTCCTCGGATAAATTGTGTGCTCCGAAGGTAGTAGGCGTAAACATCATCAATGTGGAATTTTGGAACAAATCAACTATATGCAAGATCTTATGAAATATTTATACAAAAAAGAATTGTGGGTTCAATGGATACATGCTTACTACATAAAGGAAAATACTATATAGAACGTATAACCAAAGAGTGCAGCGTGGTTTATCCAAAAGATAGTCAAGGCAAAAATACATTTTGAGGATGAACAAGATAGAGAAGTTCTCTGTGAAACACATGTACAAAACAATGCAACGAGAATTTCAAAGGTGTCATAGAGGAAGCTAGTTAGCAATAACCATGGACTTCTAAAGTGGATATTCATATTAAGGTTGGCAATACAATGTAGGTTAGCTACAAGAGAAAGGATAGCAAGATGGGGGATCCTAGAAGAAACAACGTGCTCATTTTGTCAAAGAGAAAACGAAACGATACAACACTTGTTTTTTAATTGTGAAATGCCAACAACTATATGGCAGAATCTTTTACACTGGCAAGGCATTAAGTAAAAAAAGAAATATTGGTAGGATGAGCTAAAGTGGATTGAAAGGGTGGCTAAAGGATAAAGTGGAGGAACAACAATATGCAGAATGGTATTAGCAGCAATAGTTTATCACACTAGGCAAGAAAGGAACAATACCATCTTCTGGAAGAAGAGGAGTACTACAAATGCCATTCTCAGAATGATCATCCAAGAAATACATATTAGAGCCAAGATGTTCTGAGGCTAGATAGATGCTTGAATTTTCTGAATTGGTACCATAAAGAGTCTAGGTTGAAAAAGCAGTAGGAAAGGAATTGTAGTAAGGATAGATATCCCCTAGCTGGGGCTTCATGTCCAGTAGGAGTTTTGATAGAAAGTCTTAGATTCTGATAGAGTATAAATACTATTACTTGGTAAATAAAATCTTTAATTACCAAAAAAAGAAAACTTTTATGATTTAAAATAAGACTATAGACAATGATATTCAAAGTTAAGTGATTCTCTTATTTATAGGGGGTTACAGTGTTTCTAAGAATGATTATTCATTATTTTTTAAGTGTTATGGTACTTTGATTATTATTGTTGTAGTATACTCTGATGATATTTTGTTGAGTGGAAATGATGAAGAGTAGATTTCTTCACTGAAGCTGTTCTTAGACAATCAATTATGAATCAAGGATTTGGGCTATTTGTATTATTTTTTGGGAATGGAGATTTTGCCTGAACCTGCCGGTGTCCAAGGAAGTTTTCCCTGGATGTCTTGACTGAATTTGAATGATTGGGAGCAGATTCCTGTTGCTAGTCCTCTAGATGTAAATTTGAAAATCAAAGTTGCTGAAGGGAGCCCTTATTTGATCGTACTATCTGTAGGAAACTTGTATGAAAGTTAATTTATTTTACTAACACTAGGCATGATTTAGTCTTCTTGGTTCGACATTTGAACCAATTTATACATGCTCCCACTACTTCTCATTTGGATGCTACTTTTCATGTTTTAATATGTTAAAGGTACTTTGAGCCATGGTTTGTCTGTGAGTGCAGATTTTGATTCTATTCTCCAAGCTTACTGCGATTCTGATTGATCTGCTTGCCCTGATTCTCAGAAATCTGTTAATGGGTACTTCGTTATGCTTGGGTCTTCTTTGCTTATTTGGAAGTCCAAGAAGCATCATATTGTGTTCCTCTCTTGTGCTGAAGCAGAATATAGATCTATGCGATGTGTGGCGGCTGAACTTTCTTGGCTGACTCATCTCCTCTCTGAATTATTTATGCCATGTCTTGTGTCTATTCCCCTTCATTGTAATTGCCAATCGCCCATATACATAGCCAAGAATCCAGTATTTTATGAGCGCACCAAACACATTGAATTGGATGGTCATTTTGTATGCGAGAAACTTCAAGATGGTTTAATTTCTCTTTCTTTTGTACCACCAAGTTTCAGCTCGCTGATATGCATACAAAGTCTCTACCTGATGCACAACATAAAACAATTCTTTATTAGAAATATTGTAAATATCTTTTGTGCATCTTTTTATTATTGGTAGAATATTCTCTCATTAATTGTACAATCCTATAGTTAGTAGGTTTTGATTTTCCTTCATTATTGTACAATCCTATAGTTGGTAGGTTTTGATTTCTCTGTACTCTATATATACTTTGATGAGCAATACAAGAAATTCACTTCTCCAAAACTCTCTACATGGTATCATACGCCAGTGGCTTATCGCCAAACAAACCCTAATACATACTACCCGCTGCCGCCATAGCTCCTCTCATCGGAGCCCGTCGCCGCCGCAGCTGCACTAATCGGCAGCTCTCTTTTTCTCGACGTCGTTTAGTGACTCCTCTCCTTGCCTCGCGCTCATGGCCGCCACGACGTCAACCGCGCCTCTCCAGCCGATTGCCATAAATGCATCGGCTCAAATCCCACTCAAATTGGACTTCACTAATTACCTGGCGTGGAAATTTCAATTTCGAACCCTCCTTACAGGTTACGATCTCCTCGGCTTTTTGGACGGATTGAAGCCATGTCCACTGGCCACTATGTCGACAACGGCGTGACTTCCCCCAATCCAGCATATCCTTACTGGATTCGCCAGGACAACCTTATTCTCAGTGCCATCATCTCGTCGATCACACCTACGATCATCTCCTTCATTGCCGCTGCAGAAACCTCTAAAGAGGCCTGGGACATCCTCGCGCGCACATACGGCACCGCTTAGAGTGGTCGTATCATGGCTCTCAAATAATAGCTCCACAATCCGGTAAAAGGTTCTAAATCTATTACTGACTTTATGCACGGTATTCGCGTGATTGTGGATGAATTATCTCTCCTGGGTGTTACCGTTGATTCTGAGGATCTTGTCATAAAGGTTCTAAATGGTCTTGATGACCCGTATATGGAACTCTCTCATGCCACCCAAGCCCGTGAGTCTCCCATCTCTTTTGCTTAATTACATGACAAGTTGTTAAGCATGGAGGCTCAGATTACTGCTCGTGTGCCAGCCACCTCCGTCACATCCGACTCGGCTCCGTCGGCTGCCTTTGTCGCCGGACAGCAGCCAGTCCGTCACCGATTCGGTAGCCACAGGGGCGGCCGCATCAGCCGCGGGTCAGTCTCTGGTCGCGGTGGTTACTCCAGCAATGGTCAATCTCGCGGGTACAACGGGAAGTGCCAACTCTGCAGTGAATTTGGCCACTCCGCACGCTGCTGCCCATCCTATCCCGTCTCCGGCGCCAACCAGCCCCCTTACGGTGGACCATTGCCGCGGCCAGCTTATGCTTCACCGCCCTATCCAGCCGCTCACACAGCCCATCACTCTCCGACGATTCCCTCTGCATCCGATTGGATCCTGGACTCTGGTGCCTCTCATCACATAACCTCTGATCTTGCCAACATGTCTCTTCACAGTCCTTACACTGGCTTCGACAATGTGGTTATTGGTAACGTTGAAGGTTTGACAATTACTCATACTGGACAACTTAACAGTCACTCCTCTCTTTTATTACCTGGGGCTCTCTGTGTTCCACATATGCGTAAAAATTTGATCTCTGTTGCCCAATTATGTCGTCACAATAATGTTAACGTTGTTCTTTCTGATACTGATTTTCAGGTGAAGGATCGTCGCACGTGGGTAACGCTCGTTCGCAGCCCACTTAGGGGCAACACCTACTACTGGCCGGCGGCTTCCAGTCTCCCATATGCCCTCACGGCACAAAAGCTCTCTGCGTCATTGTGGCATTCTCGGTTTGGTCACCCATCAGCTAAAACCCTGCGTCATTTAGTATCGTCTAGCAGTATATCGTCCAGTAATGTGTCTGATCTTGCCCATGTATCTTGCAAACTTCATAAGTGTCATAAGTTACCTTTTTCTGAGTCAAGTCTGTCTTCTACTGCTCCCCTGGAGCTTATTTTCTCTGATGTATGGACCTCTCCGATTATTTCTAATGAAGGGTTTAAATATTATGTCATCTTTGTTGATCATTTCTCTAAGTATGTTTGGTTTTTTCCTTTACGCCGTAAATTTGATGTCTCACAAACCTTCCCCATTTTTAAATCCATTGTAGAGAAATATTTCTTTGCTAAAATCATTACTCTGTATACTGACAATGGGGGTGAATTTCTCGCTTTACGCTCTTTTCTTGCCTCTCATGGCATCGCTCATCTTACGTCACCTCCTCATAGTCCTCAGCACAATGGCTATGCTGAACGCCGTCACCGTCATATTGTCGATACTGGTCTCACTCTCCTTCATCATGCCTCTATACCTCTCATTTACTGGCCTTATGCCTTTGCTACAGCAGTACCTCATTAATCGTCTTCCCAAGACAAATCTCTCGATGCGCTCCTCCTTTGAGTCTCTCTTCCAGAAACGCCCCAACCTTGCCAACTTACGTGTTTTCGGCTGTCAATGCTTCCCTTGGCTTCGGCCCTACACCTCACACAAAATGGAACCTAGATCTCGTGCCTGTGTCCTCTTCGGCTACTCTACTACTCAAAGCGCCTATCTCTGCTTTGATCCCTCAACGTCTAAAATCTTCGTCTCGCGTCATGTCACCTTCCATGAAGATGTCTTCCCGTTCTCCAAAATGTCTAACCCCGAGTCTCCCCCTGTACCCATTCCGGTCTCCCTAGAAGTCCTTCCGCTGCCGCCACCAGTACCTGCCGTTGCTCCCACCAGCGATCCTTCACCGGACGCACTCCCGGCGCCACCGCCCGCGCCACCAGCGCCCCTTCCAGCACCGCCAGCGGCCCCTGCCGCCACTACACCCATTATGCCGCCACCTGCATCCTCTCAGGGTGGTCATCATATGCAGACACACAGCAAAAATAACATCTTTATGCCCAACAAGTAAGTTTGGTATGTCTGCTGTCACCTCTCCTACTGTTACTGAACCTCAGACCCTGTCCAGTGCTATGTCTGATGAGCGCTGGCGCGCTGCTATGTCTGATGAGCGCTGGCGCGCTGCTATGTCATCAGAGTTTGATGCTCTGCTGCGGAATGGCACTTGGATCTTGTCCAGCCTGATTCCTCGCAGAATGTTGTGGGTTGCAAGTGGGTTTATCGCATCAAACACAAGCATGACGGCACTGTGGATAAGTTCAAAGCACGGCTTGTTGCAAAGGGCTTTCATCAGCGTCCATGTGTGGATTTCCAGGAGACTTTCAGTCCGGTTGTTAAGCTGGCAACTGTGCGTTTGGTTCTCAGTATAGCTGTATCCAAGGGCTGGCCTCTTCGTCAAATGGATGTGAACAATGCCTTTCTCCACGGGAGGCTTACAGAGGATGTTTATATGGCACAACCACCGGGCTTTGTTGACAAAGCCTATCCATCTTATGTCTGTATGTTACAGAAAGCTATTTATGGTCTTAAACAGGCACCCCGGGCATGGTACAGTGCGCTCCGCCAAAGCCTTCTGACCATGGGTTTCGTCAACACTACCTCTGACACTTCGCTCTTCGTCTTTCAGCACTCTGGTATTACGGACTATTTTTTGGTGTATGTTGATGATCTCATATTGACTGGTAATGATTCTGCTTTCTTGAACTGTGTGATTGACTCTCTTGGGTCTCAGTTTTCTCTTAAAGACATGGGTGATCTAAGCTACTTTCTTGGTGTTGAAGTTCTGCGCAGCTCCAAGGGGTTTCTTTCTCAGCGTAAATTTGTTGTTGATCTTTTGACTCGTCATATAATGCTGGAGTCAAATCCTGTTCAGACGCCAACAACGGCGTCAACTCGGCTTCATCTGGCTGACGGCTCGGCTCCTGCCGACGCATCCGCCTATCGACACGCCCTTGGGGGCCTCCAGTATCTCTCCTTCATTCGTCCTGATATCTCCTTTGCTGTGAATAAACTCTCACAGTTCATGCATGCTCCTACTGTCACTCATTGGGGTGCAGTTAAGCGCCTATTCCGGTATCTGAATGGGACGCGTGACTTTGGCGTCTGGCTGCGTCCTTCATCTGCTATACCTCTGCATTGTTTCTCTGATGCTGATTGGGGTGGAAGCTGTGATGACCGCTCCTCAACTGGTGCGTATGTTGTTTTTCTAGGGCCAAATCCTATTTCATGGAGCTCCAAAAAGCAGCGCTCCGTTGCATGATCATCTACTGAGGCTGAGTATCGTGCCATTGCTTCTGCTGCCGCTAAAGTACGTAGGCTTCATTCCCTGCTGCGCGAGCTTCATGTCCCTCTTCCGGCTGCTCCTGTCATTTACAGTGACAACATTAGCACCACTTATCTCTGTGCCAACCCTTTGTTTCATTCTCGCATGAAACACATCTCCATTGATTATCACTTTGTTCGTCAATTGGTCCAGAATGGGTCCCTTCGTGTTGTTCACGTATCCTCTGCTGATCAGCTTGCTGATGCTCTCACCAAGCACTTATCTCGTCCTCGGCTTCTTCTGCTGATGTCCAAGATTGGCGTGTCCTCCGGCCCTCCATCTTGAGGGGGCGTATTAGGAAATATTGTAAATATCTTTTGTGCATCTTTTTATTATTGGTAAAATATTCTCTCATTAATTATACAATCTTATAGTTGGTAGGTTTTGCTTTTCCTTCATTATTATTGTACAATCCTATAGTTAGTAGGTTTTGATTTCTCTGTACTCTATATATACTTTGGTGAGCAATACAAGAAATTCACTTCTCTAAAATTCTCTACATCCTTAGCATGTTAGGGGTTGCCAATCACCCTCCAACTTGAGGAAGTGTGTTAGACTTGCTATTTTGTAGTTAGGCCTAGTTATGTAGAAGCACATGTATTTATTTTTATGTTGGGCATGTACTGATTTATAATTTCATTTTCGTACCCAGATTTGGATTCTTCAGTTTGACCCGTTTTGGTTGGGTCTTGTACATAATAGATGGAAGGTTCCAAATTGGAACCGGGTCGTTCATTTTTCACCAAATTATCTTCTTTCTTCGCTCACATGTTCTCTCCCCCTATATTTCTCTTTTTCATACTTCAATCCAATTGTGATTCTAACATAGGCGCCATTGAGGAATGTCGTGAGATGGTTATTATATTTTCGTTCTTAACTCAATATTTTTAGCTTGAGCTTGAAAAATGAAGAATTATTCGAAAGAGAGCGTTTTACCTCCTTAAGACCTTATTAGATGCAAATCAAAATTAATTGAGCTGATTAAAAAAGAAAGACTTGGATGAATGAAAAGAAGGGTTTCTTCATTAGGATTGTGGTCAGATAAACAATAGAATCAATTTCTCTACCCAAAATCGGGTTTTTGTTTCAAACTCTAGGCATGGAAAAAATTATGGTAGGGACACTTCCTCTTCAATGGGATTTACATTACCGTAAATTTAAATGGAATTTTTACCTACTTATCCCATGTACTAAATCTTATTATCTCTTATGTTTAAAAATTGTATTTATTACATTTAAGCATACCAAATTACCATTTATATACCATAATTCAAATTAATGGTATAATTATTATTTCATTTATTCTAGGCATGATTTTAGGAGCATATATTCTCCAATTTTAGTTTATCTGGCTCTCTCTCCTCCCTCCCCACACCCCCACATTCTGGTTACGTATTCCTGCTCTATCCTGTTGTTTACTTTCCGTGGTTATTTCAATATAGTAGTATATTCCAAACTTCCACCTACTGCGCACTTTTGTTTAGACATAAAAATAATTTAACTCTATGAGGGAAGAAACATACCTTCGTCTAGGATTTCAATCACATTTACCACTACACAAGAATTTAGCCCAGCTAATTTCTTCTTATGGAAAACCAAGAAAAGAAGAGCTTGCCTATTTAGAACCTAACTTGGCAAAATTTTATTAAAGGTACGTACTATAGTTCTTGTAGTTTGTATGTAGAAATTTTGTAGATGAATAACAAATTTTGTTGTCACGATTGTAGTTTAATTGTTGTAATTTTGTAGTTACTCTTAAAAACAATACAACTTTATACAATACTTACACTGAATTGTATTTTATTTCTAGAAATTTTATCTACAAGATATGTACAAACTGAATACATTGAATTTTAATACCCAAATTCTTATTTCAATTGTAGCATAATTGGCATTTTCGACATAATTATAGAAGACTTGTAGAAGTTTTAGTCTTCCCAATCTACAATTTATCTACAAATTATCTACAATTTATCTACATTTTACCTACAATTTAACTACAATTTATCTACAATTTCTGGAAATATGTCTTCTTCTTCTTCTTCGACGGGTTTCAATATGAAATTCAGTCAAAACCAACTCTAATCTTAACCAAAACCCCTCAATATTGAGATATAAACTCCTAAAAATATTTCGAATTATTTACAACAACACTCAATACAAACAAATAATGATTTTTTACTCCCCAAATCTGGATTCAAAGCTTTCAAGCTTTTTAATGGCTATCAATGGCGGAAAATACATGGAGAATGAGAGAATCACGCTGCAATGGATTTGGTTCCGTTTTAAGTCTCGAAATTAATGGTGATAGAATCACCATTAAATCTGATTCCTTCTATTTTGGCGCGTTTTTAGGGTGGAATTCATCTATTTTTGGTTTGGTACGGATTTTGTAGACAAACTATGGACTAGGCGGGTAAATATAATATTATGAACATTTTTGGTAATAAGATTTATTATATGGTATAAATAGGTAAAAATCTTAATTTAAATTAATCGAGCACAAAATAAATATGCAATATCGGGTGAAAAAAAGAAGAAAGATTTCTATAGAAAACTAGGCAATGGGGACAAGCATGGAGCCATGCGCAATTAAGCGGTCCTATCCCTCCCACCTTCTCATGTACCTCTATAATACTTCTCTCAATCCCAACTAACTTGCTTCTCTCTCTCCTCCATTTCAATTCTCTTCTTTTCTTCTCTTAACTGTACTATCGTCGTGTTCTACATTTGTCTCCTTCCTTTCTCCCAGCCCCATCACCTCTAGCCAATCACTACAATCAAGTAACCAAAGAAAGAACAGGTAAGCTTTTACACTGTTGTTATGTTACATGTAATAGAAAGTTAGGTATATGTATACTCTTAGTAATTTAGAGAACCCTCGTCTTCCATTCAAAGATGTATCTTCCATTTGCCTATTTGCCTATTTGCCTTGGAGAGGTACATTGGCGGATTAAGTGCATATTCACCTCTCGGTGGAATAAATACATATATATATATATATATATATATATATATATATATATATATATATATATATATATATATATATATATATATATATATATGAACAAATTTCAGAACTCACTTCTTAACGCAAAACCTACTGCTTCTAGTTATGAATTCACCATGGAGAAAGAAACAAATGCAACAGACCTTGGAGAAGTATTATATTTCCCTCCAGATTGTGTCTATGCATGTATGTGTTGAGAATGAGTTATTCTAGCACGGGCTCATTATTCTGTAGAAGAAATTGGGAGTTTGATAGGGCGTAATGTTCAAGGCCAGTAATATCTAATTTTATTCAGCGTGAACCTCTAAGGAAGTAAGATAAATAGAATAGTAGTAGTAATAACGAAAGTGCATTTTTCTTTAGAGCATACTGTTTTTATGTTTTGATGAAAGGAGTGGCAGTGGTCCTGATCGATGAGCATTACGCACCAATTCGATGAATGACGAGTCAGAGAGATGTCGAGTTTATTCTAGACAAGTAGACAACTCGTTCAGATAAGTCCATATCTGTGGAATGACACCCAACCCCCATATATTCCTTTCCCAAATTCCCTTTCTTTGTTTTCCTTTTTTGCCGAGCTTGAACCCATAAAACCCTGCACTTACTTATTTTTGCCTACTTCATCTTGTCCTCTTTCAAACCAACGCGTTCCTAGATATTGTATACTTCCTCGGTTTCAATTTAAAGGGATAGTTTGATTGACACGTAATAAAAGAGGAAAACTTTTGAAATTTATGATTTTAAAAGCTTAAAAGGTAAAAGTTTTATAAAGGCATGAGATTTGTAGGACTATAAAAATTTCTCATTGAAGGTAAAATGTGTAAAATAAAAAATTTAAAGTTGAATAATTTCAAATATAAAAATATGTCATTCTTTTTTAAACGAACTAATAAGGAAGGTGAATCATCTAAATTAAAACAGAGAAAGCACGTTATTATCTACAATGGTGAGATAAACGGGATATTGCATGGGTGAGATATCTCATAGGGTTTGTTATCCCATCTTTTATATGAGATTGCTAATTTTATCATTTTAGTGTAAAGTTTATTCTCATATTAGGTAATACATATGATCAAATATGAAATAAATACAACCTAAATTTTACCACGAGATTATTATCCTTATCCCTGGTACTAAACGACCCTAAGGTATACAACATTCTTTCACCATTAATTAGTAAAGTTCTATATTTGAACCTATTATAGCAGGTAATATATTTTATTTATAGATTATTACTTCTATTTTTTCTGACTACTTACCTACAAATACCTTTTTGAGTGATCATATAGTGTACTACCTCCGTTTTACATTAAATGAGCTATTTTTCTTTTTAGTTTGTTCTAAAATAAATGATACATTTTTAAATTTGAAAATAATTCAACTTTAAACTCTTCATTTAACCTTTTTTTCCTTACAGCCACACAAATGGTATGGCCCCACAAACTTTTTACTTCTTAAACTTTTAACGCCACATGTTTCAAAAATTTTTTTTTTCTTCTTAAACTACGTGCCGAATCAAACTAGTCCAAACAATATGAAACGGAGGGAGTATTTTTTTTAGATGAGAATAAATGTCATCCTCCCACACCCCCAAGACCCGTTGTCCCGTTGCCCTCTCAAATCTCAACCTTCTTTAGGGCAAACCAGACAACAAACACATTTGACATTTTACCACAAAGTATTCAGCTTCTCTTTTCTTTGTCCTCTTAGTGTCGACCCCGAAAAGAAACACTAATTAATTTCCTTTTAGTCTTAAACTAAACAATTTACTTTCTTCTTCTTGTCTTTATTTAATGATCTTGGAAGGACCATTTTGTAGGGGCGTGTATGATATAGCAGTGTATTTGTTTATAATATCGTGGTGAAGGGTCCGTTCTACATGCATCATTTCTGTACATCCACACCACACAAGACATCATCATTAGCTCAAGCTTTCACTTCCCGTTTCTTCAATTCTATTCATACTTTCAAATCACAAGAGTATTAGGGTCTAGCAGCTGACTCTGCCCCTTGGTTTTCCTCAACAGCAAAGCCTCATCATTTGGTTTTTCGTCTCTTCCCCTCTAGCCCCACCACTAGGTTTAAATCTAACTTATTCATTACACGATAGTGTAATATAACCTTTTATAACATGCTTGGCATATTATTCTTTCCACGTAATATTATGACCAGTTATTTATTGCTATCTTTTAAATGACTTGATAATGTAATTTTCTTTTGGTATATAAAAATTATACTTCACGTTAAAATTAAACCATGCATGTTGCACGCCCAAATAAAGCTCAGCAAAAAAAGAAAGTAAAAAGGACATTACCACGCGCATATTTGTATATATAAAAACTTCTAGAGACAAACACTTGAATGTTGCTTACCACCAAATGGCGTGATGATTATATCTAAGTTAATATATACACTTGTCACCTCTCCATTTGTAGAGTTCATGATACATCACCCGCTTTACTTTTTAACCTTTTCACCGATCTTACATATGTGGGTACTACTTAGGTTATGATTTAAAGATGATGAAGTAAAGAAGATGTAGTTGTAATGATCTAGTCTTGGCGATGAATTTAATGCAGAGTAAATAAACAGGAGTTATGATGGATACAAATGAATCATCATCATGTGTTCCACCAGGATTTCGGTTTCATCCAACGGATGAAGAGCTTGTGGGATACTATCTTAGAAAAAAAATTGCAGCCCAAAAGATTGATCTTGATGTTATTAGAGACATTGATCTCTACAGAATTGAGCCATGGGATCTTCAAGGTACGATTTATTAGGGTTTCTTGCACACTAACTTGTGAAACATGAACATTTTCCATTTTTTTTAGCTTAGTTAAATAAACAACAGCGACTCTAGTATGACCAGATCCTAAATTCTTAACAGTCTTTTTCAGTTGTATTTATTAACTATAAGAGAATAAAGAATTTCTTAATAGCGGAACAGCCGTCCAACTCCGCCAGATAATACTCTCAGTTTGACATTCTAAAAATAATTGCTGGGGAAGTATCTAATTCCTAAAGACGAGTTCATTTCAAGATAACTTGAATACATATCCACTTCTAGTTCTATTCTACTATCTGCTTTTTTTTACTGCTCTAGTTGCTGATTTGACAGTTTGCCATTTGTCTTCCCGAAAATGCATGCCCTTTTGAAACAAATAATCCCAAAAGATGTGCGGTTCTACCTAATGTAGTTACCAATTATCTCAGTATTTATTTTTTTTCGTTTTTCTTGCCATTTTAAAGTTTATCATCAAAACTAAAGTAATGGTAATTGAAATGAGCAGCTAAATGTCGGATCGGATATGAAGAACAGAACGAGTGGTATTTCTTCAGCCACAGGGATAAGAAGTATCCGACAGGAACAAGAACGAATAGGGCAACCATGGCAGGGTTTTGGAAGGCTACTGGAAGAGACAAAGCAGTGTACGATAAATCCAAACTCATAGGAATGAGGAAAACACTGGTGTTTTATAGAGGAAGAGCACCCAATGGCCAGAAATCTGACTGGATCATGCATGAATATCGACTCGAATCCGAAGAAAATAGTCCTCCGCAGGCATGTATCTAGTTTCAATTTCAGTTTTTATTAATCCTTTATGAGAATTCTCACTTATTATACATTTAAACTTGATATTTGAATACATCTACTCCCTCCGTCCTACTTTATATGTGAGGGTTAAGAGTACGAGGGTCAAATTATCTAATTTCAATGTGAATTCCGACGTAAATCAATCTTTAAGTTTTTTTCTCAAATAAGATTTACTTTCTCTCTTTCATGTACTTTCGTTTTTTCTTTGTTACAAAATTAATGATAGATTTCTAAATTTGAAAATAATTCAACTTTAAACTCTTTCATTTTATCTATTTATCTTTAATGAGAAATTTTTATAGTCACACAAATGTCATCATCCTATAAACTTTTTACCCTTAAGCTTTTAAGATCACAAGCTTCAAAAGTCTTCTTCATTTTTCTTAAACTCCGTGCCGAGTCAAACTACCTCATTCAATATGAAACGGAGGGAGTATATTTAGAAGATACATAAAAAGTACTCTCTCTGTTCGGTTTATGTGAACATATTTCCTTTTTGATCCGTTCCAAAAATAATAATCCTTTTCTAAATTTGGCAACAATGTACCTTCAATTTACAATTCTATTTTTAATGAAAAGTTTTTATAATCACACAAATACTCTGAATCCATTTTTGACTTGTCTAGAACCACAAATCACATAAAACTTTATTTTTTTAAATATTGTATGTCTAATCAAATAAGTTCATATAAATTAGAATGGAAGGAATATCATAAGTCACAATAATTAATAAAACAAAATAAAAATTGCTCTGACTCTCCCAATAGTAACTCCATCACAAAAAATGGGATAGACGGAATAATAAAAACATCTCTATGCTCCTCCTTCTCTGCAAGTGCAAAATAAACATCTAAGAAAAGAAACCACATTTGGTGGGGAATAAAAGAAAAATAAACCATATTCCCTTTTTTATACACTTTCTATGTCAAAGGAGAGATACACCGTATACTCCTTCATTCTTATCTATAGTATGAAATCATGTTTGTTATAAAGCGGTTTATTTTTTAATGTGAAAATCTTCCATACGAATTTAAATATAGTTGGGTCCCAATCTAAATACAGGACACGAAGTGAAAAACTAAAACATATATTTTATAATTCTCCAAAATAATTGCATAAATCAACTTGGATCTTATGTAGTATTAGAGTTTAATCTATGTGCAATAATTATGTATACTGGTGTATTTTTACATCAGATTTAAGTTACTTGTAACAACAAAAAGTGATGGCCTACTATAATTAACATGTTCTTATAACCTGATAATAAGGTTGATATCGTAATATATTACAACAAGTTAAATTACATTAATTGTGTAAAAAGATGTGTACAAAATATATATAACTTAAATACTTCTACTAAAAGTCATTTAGCAAAGTTTGAATTTTTTTTGGTTAATTAACTACTCCGTTATTACTACTATCTATTTATGAATTGGCTCATTATTCCAACCTAGGAATTCAATTAGTTCTGACTTTCTTTGAAGTTCATATTACGTGGTCGATCGTTGCGCTTTTGACCATTCAACCTTCAAAGAGAGAAATTGTAGTTCTCCTCTCTCCTACGTCCTATTTGACTATCCTTTTCTTCTTTTACCATGCAATCAAAAGAAACATGCACTCCAACAAAAATGGGAAAAGAAAAGATGTAAATAAAAGCGCGTTCTTTTTTCCAATTGTACATGGACTTCATGAAGATGACGTTTATTTTATTCACCAAGCCAAAAAAAATAGTAAAAGTGAAGATAATTGGATGAGCTATCATTACAAAGTAAATTATCTTGTCCATTCCATTTTGTGTAATCATGCTCTTTCCTTTTTTTAGTATGTTAAAAAATTACTCCCTCTGTTTCAGTTTATGTGAACATATTTCCTTTTTGATTTGTTCCTAAAAGAATGAATCATTTCTATATTTGGTAAAAATTTAGCTTAAACTGGTAACTCTACCCTTAACGAGAAGCTTTTATAACCACACACATACTCTGGCCCCATTTGGACTTGTTTAGAACCACAAATTCCAAAAGTCTTCATTTTTCTTAAACTCCATACCCAATCAAACATGCTTATATAAATTGAAACGGAGGGAGTATATGTATATATATGAAAACTAGTTAATATAACATTCATATTTTACCCTAATGACACTCTCTTACATGTTTATCATGACGAAAAAGAGGCATTTTTAGTATGTGTAACGCTTTAGCTTATACGTAAAAAGTCTTCCTATTTTATTTAAACTCATATTCAGCCAAACACCATCATGTAAAATGAAACAGGAAGATTAACTAACTTTAGTTATCAATTTTGCAGGAAGAAGGTTGGGTGGTTTGTCGAGCATTTAAGAAGAGAAACACAGGCCAAGCAAAGACCAACATTAATGGAGAAGGATGGGAATCAAATTATTTTTATGAAGAATCAAGTGGAGTCAGCTCTGTTGTCGATCCCCTGGAGTATATCCCAAGACAGCCTCCTACTGGAAATTTCATGAGCCAGAATTTACTATGCAAGCAAGAAATAGAAGCTAATAACAATAGTACTCTCAACTTTTTGCACTCAGACCAGTTTGTTCAGCTTCCACAGCTAGAAAGCCCTTCTCTGCCACTCATGAAAAGGCCAAGTTCTATGTCACTGGTCTCTGAGAATAACCGCGATGAAGATGATCAGCAGATAACGAAAAGGAGTAAGATAAATAAGAATGTCAATGATAGAGTAACGGACTGGAGGGCACTCGACAAGTTTGTTGCTTATCAGTTGAGCCATGATGACGGAGTTTCGAGCTATGAACCTCACAATGGTTCGGATTTAGGGATGCTGTTGTTATAGAGTGGAAGAGAAGAAGGACCGAAGTTGGATGACTTGCTGAGTTCAACTTCAAACCGTGATATTGGCATTTGCATATTTGATGCACTATACAGTTAAATGGTTTTTTTACATGTTCTACAATGGTTGCATGCTTCATCGCGGTTTTTTCTTATTCTTTCAAATTTTCTCTCCTTTTAATTTTACTCTTTTTTTCTTGCTTTTCTTTTCCTCTACCTTTTTCTCATTATACACTTTTCTCATTTTCTTTTCTTATTGGAGTTATTTACAAGATTATGACCGGATCCGATGAGGATTGCTCGTATCTTGACGCCGCATGATTCAAATCGTTACATAGTTCAAGAGAAATAAATACGAAAAGTAAAGAAATAATTTTGGGAATTTCCAATTTTCATTAATAAAACTTCTATTATAAAAGATGTTAACTACTCTTTTTCTTGGAAATAAAATTATAGACTCAAAATAAAGTAACTGAAAAATCATGAATACATTAAAGCTTCAACTACTGGAGCCCGCAAGGCATCATTCGGCCTCGTTGCGGGCCTATGTGGGAGACCCCCTTGTAATTGCTCCAAATCACTCATAACTTGACGGACAAAAGTCATCATCGCGGCAAAGAAGGTGGTACGAGTCATGTTCTCGCACGCTTGGTACTTCATGGTAATGTAGTTAGTGATGGTTCTGATCCTTTCTCTAATTCTGCCGTTTTCCTGGAGTAATCGCGCTATCTGCCGGTTCCGGGCTTCTAACACTTGGGAGTCATGAAAGTGTTGATCTTGCATTTGCTGTATTTCTTCCTCCATTTTAGCCATTAGATTATAATAGTGCTCCCTATCAGCCTTGAAATTTTTAGCTCGTTTGGTTGTTGCATCCTCAAGAGTAGTTACCTTTCTTCTTAGGATGGTAATGGTTCCAATACTGTTTACTTAAAAGTCAAACCTCGGTAATCTTTTAAAACTTAAAACTTCTGAATTAAGAATTATTCTTTCAAATCAACTCCATGTTTCTCAAAAATCGAAACCAACTGAACATGCAAATCATAATACATGTATTAAATCTACTCAAGGCCTCAAATCGCCTAACGATATGCTGGAGCTCAAAACGACTAGTCGGACCATTACAAAATAACTTCAATCATATATTCTGTCAAGCATTTTCTGGACCATTCGAGTTCATTTTATTTTACCAATATAATCCCACCCGTGATTTAATCTACGATAACCATCCGTCACTATTTTTCACTCGTCTACTTCTAAAGTTGGTGGATGTGAAAGTGGTGGCGGTGCTACGAAATTTGAAGCTTGATGTGACATTTCAAATCGTCATTCTTTGTAAATGAAGGAGGAATCTTCTCCCTTCTCGGCATAGAACTAAACATGTACGTAATATTCAGGTCCCTCGGTAAACATGTTAATCTTCCACATTTAATGACGACATCAACAAAATCGTTATATGTACTATTAGTATGTATACAAATAGGTACTGCTGCTTTTGTTTCTGAATTTCAAGTCCAATTATTTAGCCCCTCGATCTGTTCATAGGAATAAAGAATGCATCTTAATATATAGTCTCCCATCAATTTATTGTGAATCAGTGGTATATTATACTATGGCCTATTATGCACTAGTGATCAGGTGCTAAATAAATTTTAGAAGCAGTAGGGGTCAAATCTATAACCTCTAATTCACAATGACAAAGAATATGAGATGTAACTACTTACCAGATGAATAACTTAAAAATAATGCCAATCTAATATACCACCAATTCCATCTCCAAATAGATAAATGGATAAATTCGAGCTTCCTCTTCAAATCAAATGTCCATTATGAATGTGGCTTTGATATGAAAAGGGAAAGAAGTGAGAAGGTGTAATTGAGCAATAGGCATGGATCATACAAGAATGCCAGCAAAAAAGGGGAAATTAGAGGAATTTCATGCCGGAATAGGAAGAAGAAGGGGTTTAGGTTGGAGGCAAGCCGAGTGTATTTTAGAAGTTTTACTATTTTTAGTAAAAAAATTAATATAGGTTTGGTCAATATATAATTATGTAAGGATTCTGATAAGAATCTAAATTCAACAGCAAATCAAAAACGGAATCAACACTTTGTGGAATAATTTTCTGATTATATTAAATGAAAAGCTGAAAAAAATTACAATGAAAGTAACTAAATTAACTAGAAAAACTGATAAGAGAGGTCGCCATACAGAAGAGAATTAGAGAAAAAAAGAAAAAGATAGAGCAAAAGAGAGAAGGAATTTGGGGGAGAATGAAATTATAGGAAATTCGTTGCCTTCTCTCTCTTGCCATTGGGTATTTATAACAAACTAACAACTGTTGACGTGGCGCGATCGTGACCCTTCCTCCTTAATAATGATCTTCTAATCCTCGTCCTTAGTTTATAATTAGCTGAGCATTCTCAATGACTTAACTCAGCTTCAAATCCCCTTCACTACATCTTATTTACTATTAACTTTGGACCTCTAATTCATGACATAAATCTTTGGGGGGTGCAGTCTGAATTCCCCCTTCACATTCTCATTGACCCAAATCCCATAATAAAGAAGGTATTTCGAACAATAATTAAAACTTGAATGTCAGTTGACAACTTAAATTTATAAAGAAGTCATATGTCCAACTTTCAACTTTCCCTTTCTATTTGATATACTTTTTATCGTGAGAGATCTTTTCTTGAAACAAGATTTGCTGGTAGATATTTGTAGGTTGATATTAGTTTGTTTTCACATCATGCCTTCAAAAATTCCCAGCATAAAATGATCGAGGTAATTTGTGAATTGAATTCTTAGCTTGAGTGCTCCTCCGATGATTCAATATATTGAGGATGGTGCCACCTTGGGGTTGAAATCCTTCCTCCCCTGGGAAGCTCATATTGTCCCAAGAACATAAGTGATAGCCTTTTCTTTTCTTCCTTTCCTGCATAAAAGTTATTCAACCTTTCACTTTTTGTATTTATAGCCTGAGATATTATAGGGTCATTGAGTCGTATTTTTACTCTTTTTCCCTCCTACCGCTGTTGGGGTTTTTAATTAAACCAAAAAGAGGGGTAAATAATGGAAAAAGAAATAGAAGAAAATAAAATTTTGAATTAGTTCTTTTACAAAGGAACTTTGTCCCTTGTTAGATAAGAAGATGAAAATTTTTGTGCTTATATATAGAAGAATTTCTTCTAGCTCTTGAAGATTTAAGAAAAGATCAAGCGTAGCAGTGTCATCGTTATCGCTCGATCGGCTCGGCTTCGCTTCAGATATGAATTTGGATTTGGATTTGGTCAATTGATGCTTTTGATCGAAATTTTTTGGACCAAATTTAATTTTCATTTCCCTCATTTAATATTTTCTTTCCTAATATTTTTGCGCAGAAAAATATTAAAGTCGACACATTATTTTCCAATGGTCAAATTTGCAACCTACCATTCCTTTTAACAGAAATACTGTCAAATAGATGCCTCTTCAAATGAACAATCTAACCAGTTATCGATAAAATAATTCAAAATAATATTTAAAAAATACTCACGAGTAAACATGATTCAATATTGAATAAATTTAGAAAAAGTCAACAAAAGTCAACCCCACACTCACTTGGTCAAAATCCGCCGAGATTTGGATCAAAACCGGTTATGCGATTTTTTTTCGGATTCTGATATCAATTTATGGTCTAAATCTGAATTTTAATCTCCAAATTTCTACCAATGTCCATAATTTATACCATGAAAATCCTAGATTCGATGTTGAAAACACATGAAAAGTATTGAGTAATTGAAAAGAAATGGATTAAAGTTGTTTACCAATTACTTTGGAAAGAAAATCTCTTGAATAATTCCTCTAGAGTGTTTAGGATTGACAAATGATATAAAATGAGCTAAGTCTCAATTCTACCCTCCCTTTTATCCAGCTGGGGATGTTGCGATAGCAAATTCTTATTCGCAATTATGACCATCACAAATGCAAATAACTGGTCGTAATGTGAATTGTGCCCCCACTTATACTTAGTCACAATTGAAACAAAACAATGATATTCCATCTAACTGCAATTGCGATCAGTGCTAATTTTATAAACATGTTTGTTAGGCAGGTGACAATATCTCATAGGCAAGATTTTTAACAGCTGACAATTGAAATTGATTTAATAATACTTTATCCCTATAGGAATATCATCTAAGTGCGACACTACAATAAAGCGACAAAAGTAATTAGTTGATCAAGAACCTATAATCATGATATCTAGATGAGCAGTTTTCCAAAAAAACAATAGAAGCGATTGACCAATTGGTTAGTTGGAGTCCTATTGGCATGATATCTAGATTAACAGGGCATATGTCATCACATCCTATATGCATTCTATCTAAGTGTGCATAGTAGTATAGAAATGAGTACGACAAATACTTGGACTAGCATGCTTGAACTGTGTACAAGTGAAGTGTGCATGATCCCCGTTGGCATGATCTCTATGAGTTTGTAGAATAGGATATAGGCAAATTTTCTATCCATTCATGAGAGAATCAGAAAAACTCAACTCTATTTTCACTAATTTCCCCATCATTTAGTTTTACAAGTTATTACAGATAATATTGAACGATTACAGGCCAAAATATAAATATAAAATTACCTAGTAACACATTTGGGACTTCAAACAGGCTTAGAACTTCATATGGACTACCGGCCCAAACTCCAAGTGATGACAATGTGCTTCAGACACCAAATACAAAAGGCAGACCAACATGCCAGCCCCAAACGAATAATTTACTTGTCCAAATGGATGCCAAACATAGTCATACAAGTAACAAACTATACATTGGATTGATTAAATAGCCTTTTGAATACTCCACACTGAATTCTCAAAGCTGTATCTAATAGGAGATTTCACTATAGCATGTTGACAAATTCATAGGGCATACATAGACAGGTTCATGCTTGCATTCTTTGAGAACAAAGCTAAGGTGATAAAATTTACTAACATGAGATAGCATACTACTTCAAGTAAAGTTCCAAAGAAAACATGGTCCGAGATTGGCATAAAGAATATGGTCGTTAATCATGGACATAAAGCAAAACAGAGTATAGTTCTCACATATGGACGTCTAATTTGAGAAATGAATGAAAATTTGCTAACCAAATAAGTTGGTGGGCATGGTCTACAAACAAACCTTAATTTGAACATGCTAAGTAGAAGTCATAGAAAAAAAGGCTTAAGCAATACTAGAATTTAATAGGCAATGATACATAAAAAACTAGACTATTAGATTACACACAAGAGAAAAGTTGGATGTTGCACTTTCACGTTATAAACCATAGATAGTACTAAACAACATGGGATTAAGCCAGGAAGGGAACACACCTTAAAGTTCACCATTAGCAGGGAAATACGTTTGTCTAACACCATGGCTAAGAACGGACTCTAGTAGGGTATTAAGTACACATGAATGATCCAGCAGGAATTAGAACACATGAGTTGATTTATCACAAAGATACAGAATAAAGTAGGGAGATAAACTCAGGATGAGTGGCAGGTATATTCAAACACACAAAAAACACACTAGGCTAGGCATGCTTAAGGTAGTGAGAATCGTTCATGATGAACACATACAGTAGGCATACAACAGAGTCAGAAGTTGGAAAAGTTCTTAGTCATAAAATGACTGGGGAAACCCAGTAGCATATAGATTCACAAAGTTTAAGTGACATAGATGTACAAAACATGAACACAACGAGAAGGAATGAAATTGACATAGCCAAAGACTCTTACCAGTTGTGAATTAACAAACCTCTAAACAAGAAGAATAATTCCAATAATGTTTCAATCATTGACAACGAAGAGAGCAACAAAACCCAATACTCAGTGCATTAGAGTTCCCAAGGGTTTCAGATGAACCCCAGGTAGTGCTTGTACTGAGAAGGTCAGTTAATCAGAATTTAGTGTGCTTGGCTTTTTTAGCCGGCTAAGAGGCAAGAGTGCCGAAAGTATAGAAAAATAGAGTTGTGGTAACAGTAGTTAAGTAATGAGTTGTTGAGAGTTCCAAAGGGAATGGTGAATGGGGTTTATATGATAGCAAAATTAAACAAATAAACAAGAAAAAAATCAATTAAACATAAAAAGGAAAGAATAGCATGTGGAATATCCATAATTTAGATATGGATATGATGATCGGTGCGTTAATACCACGTGTAGCCCCTCTTTGAAGAGTGATTGCCAGGCATTGCATTAATGTGATCCATATTATCACGCCGCTTTTCCTACACCCCCACAAAGGGTATGTATAAGGGAGTTTTTTCCAATTTAACTGACAATCAAAACGTGATTATATTTATTAAAAAAATCAGAGTCGCCACTTGGGATAATTTATGGTGTCCTAAGTCACCAGTTTAAAATTCCGAATCGGGGAAAAATTTGACTCTGTTTATGTCTGCGAATACAGAAACCCGGTAAGAAGTTCTGTTAACCCGTGAGAATATGTTAAATGGGCGATATGGTTAATTGGCACACCTCATTCCATTCTTTAAAATTCCAATCAACTGATGATAAACCTAAAGGAAATCAGAATATTTTCTATGTTAATCTATAACTAAATTGGCTATAATAGGCCTATGCTTAACGGGCCATTGCCTGAAAAGATTTCGTTCCTCAACATCCCAAGCAAACGCGGGAGAGAAACCAAAACAGGCCCAAACGGTACTAAGGTGCATAACTTCCAATTTTTGAAAGCCTTTTTCAAGGTTGGGCCCAAAATAAGCCCAAGACCTTTCAACATCCCGAGCTTAATAGGTGAGAACTCAGCCTGAATTCCTAACACCCAAGCTACGTCTAAAACTTTGAGGATTCCAACATGAACTATAATGACTATCATTAGTGCCCAACATATATATATGCATTTGATTTCTAAATGGGCCTTTATACCACTTAATAGACAGTTTCAAGAGATTTCTAACTGTGGCATAAATAACAATTGGAAGTTTCACTTGGTAGCTATGCAATATATAGATTTAAATTTCAATGCTTCAAGCAATGATTCCAACAATCATTTAACCATCATGCTTACTCAAGTACGAATTCACTTTGACATATGTTCAAAGCAAGCAGGCGACAAAAGAGACCCAATGAGATGATCCAGCTTTACAACTGAAAATTTAAACATTGACCTAAAGTTGAACAGGATTATAAACATCAACTGCAGTTTTGAGCATTATTCAGGTAGTGCTTGTCATTTTGAAAACTACAAAGGGAACCTATACTAAACAATGCTGATGTAAACAAATGATAAGCAAACATATAAAGGTCAAGCAATCTAACCAATATTCTGCTAAAACAGCCTTTTGAAGTCCCTTTGTACTAAATCTGAACCCAGATCCATTAAAATCACTAATAAATAAAGCACATGAAATTGTGTAATATCGCAGATGAACTTAAATCCAAAACAGAAATGGGTTAATCATAATGCGAATAAAAAATAACTAGGAAATTTGAAAGTTGTGAACATAAACATTTAATAAAACTACAGCCCTTTATATTTCGAACTTCTAGCAAACAAACTTGCACCTCTTCATTTCATATGTTAGTGAGATGAAAAATACCTAGAAATAAAAGAAACAATGCAGCAAGTTTCAGCAGAAGGAAAAACAGCATCAACCAACTCTAAACCCAACAATAGAGCAATAAAGACCACATCAAAATCCACACTAGACTTCAATTACTTGAAACTCAATCCATTTTAAGCCAGAATGCAAAATTACGAATTTCAGTGATGTGAACTAGCTTATTAAGACCAAAAGAACCAAACACAGGCAGGTATTTTTTGTATTTTTAAGAGAATGCTAGGGATTCAAGGTTATTTTTCAGAGTTTCTTCAGGACTGTCAGCCGTTTCAGTTTTTGGGTGATTTCTATCTCTTAATTTCCGACTTGAGAGTCATGTTAGGATGCCTTTACAAGCAAGGGACTAGGGAAGCAGTAGAATGTTTAGATTTTGCAATTTTACCCTTTTAAAATCTTCATTTTAGCTTAGGTATCACTTGTTTAATTTTCAAAATTCAAATAGGCCCCCACCCTAGCTTCCTAGAAGCATTATGTAGTAGTTACTAAAGATTTCTCTATTTATTTTTCCTAATTTGACACTTGCAACTCTGTTAAATACCCAAGAACTTGAACGGGTTCTGAATCAAGCTGGCCCAAAAATTAATCTTGCCCTGGGCTCAAGAGAAACTACTCAGATATTTGCCCATTTGTGCTTTTTAATTTTCCGAAAAAATTCAAGCCATAAATCACTATCGAAAATCTTAATGGGGTGAATGAGACAAAATTAAATTAAAGAAAATAATGGATTAGTTAATTCTAAGGAGACAATCGAACAAACTGTAGTTTTAACAAACTAAAGCATGCAAACATGGCAGATAAATATTAAAAAAACAAACATATGACAAAGAGGAGAAGAGGAGATGGAAAAAAGATTAAGGCATGCGTTTAAACGAAAAATAAGAAAAGGAAAATGCAAGAAATAGAACGAGAACTAAGAATACCCCACGATGAATGAATAAAATCACAGCATATTCTTAAAAGGATCCTCAATTTTTTGCCAAAATAGGCCTTCATCATGCGTTCTCGACTGAAAACACATAATTAAGGTCGACTTTGCCTTCAAATTCTTCGAGACCTCGCCTATCTGGCCTTTTTGGGATTTTGGGTTAATATTTTTAATCAAGA